>OY759210.1:58171524-58851426 GCA_963662105.1 Meiosimyza platycephala | reverse complement strand
TTGAAGAAGGTGTGCTCTGCGCAGGGGCGGATCCAGAAAAAAATTTTAGGGGGGGCGAACATAAGAATAAAAAAAGTTAAGAAATTTGTATTAATTAAAAACCCACGTAACTTGAGCAACCTCAAGTAACCCCAAGTAACTCCCCTCCCCTGAGTGATCCAAATAACCCGAAGTAAACCCATAGATCTAGCTCGTGCAATTTTTAAATAATAAAATATACAAACTCAATTAAACCAAGTCACCCCAAGTAACCCCAATATCCAGAAAAATCGGTCAAATTACCCATGTGATTCCGCAGATGATTATTATAGAAAAGCCATATTCATACCTCTTTTGGATAATGTGATCGAGGACTTGAAGTTTCGTTTCCCCGAAGAAACATTAAATTTGTTTGATTTTTTCGTTTTGTTCCCGACAAATGACGACGAATCTGAGTGTGAAGAAGCTTTGAATCGCCTGTCCAATAAATATGCTTATTTATTTAATAAATCGACAGACATTTTTAAAAAAATGCTCTCGTCAGAGCTAGAATTCTATAGGTTGCACTGCGAGAATAAAAAAATCACTTCTTGCAGTGCACTAGAATTATTAGATCATTGTGATGACGAAGTTTTTCCTATTATTACAACTTTATTAAAAATTTTGGCGACACTTCCAATAAGCTCTTGTAGTGCAGAAAGAAGTTTTTCCTCTTTAAGGAGTATAAAAGATTGGTTGCGATCAACCATGAGCGAAGATCGATTGGATGGTTTAGCTCTCATAAATATTCATTGGAATGTAAAAATAAATGTAGAAAAAGTCATCGATCGATTTGCGAAAAATAGAAATAATAGGATCGATTTTGTTCTATAATTTTATGCTGCCTCAGTTTAATTTATATAATAAATGTTAAATAATAAATAATTGACAAATGTTTTTGTTTTATAATTTATATATAATAAAAGTTATATAGTTTAAAAAATGTTCAAAATCATTTCTTCTCTTGCCGTCCTTAGGGGGGGCGATCGCCCCCCGCTGGATCCGCCCCTGGCTCTGCGTCATCTTCATCAGCGTCTCCATATATACAGAAAGGGTGCTCTGTTTTGCCCATACGGTGTAGATACTTCTGGAAGTATCCATGGCCCGATAAAAACTGAGTGAGGTAATAATTTACTTCGCCAAAGTCTCTCTCAAACCATCTTCTTATGCAAGGGATCAGTCTTTTTGTCCACCTGCCGCTGACTTCTGAGCGATACCTGTCCTGCCACTTAGAGAGGGTTTCCTGCCTTGCGTCTGCAAAACTTATTATCAGGTTTCCCTCCTTTTTTGCCTCCCAGACCATTTTCCGTTCGCTGGCTAGTAGGTCAATGGGGATAACCCCACTTATTACTAGCACAGCCGCTTCGGAGACTGTGCGATACGCACATGCAACTCTGAGCGCAGCAGTTCGTTGCACTGACAGTAGCGTCCTTTGCCGACATTTCGCCTCTAGCGTTCCTGCCCATATCTCACTGCCGTAGAGCAGTATCGAGTTTGTTGTCGCCATTAGAAGTTTCCGTTTACTTTGCGTTGGTCCACCGATGTTTGCCATGAGCTTGCTAAGCATGCCTGTTATCTTGGCTGCTTTTGTTGCTGCGTGTTGTAATTGAGCCCAAAATGTCAATTTTGGGTCAACTCTTACGCCGAGGTACTTAACTACCTTCTTTGTTGTAAGAATGCTGTCGCATACTGGCAGCTCCAGTTCTAATGGTATGTGTTGCTTAGTAAGCAGTATAACCTCCGTCTTTTCGGTGGCGAGTGGAAGTCCGTGAGCCTGCAACCATTCCCTTGTCCTTAGCATAACCTGGTTTAGTTTTCTCCTGGCCTCTTCGGTGTTGCGAGCCGTTATTACAGCTGCAATGTCATCTGCGTACCCCACCAGATGTGTATCATCCGGCATTTCGATTCGGAGGATTCCGTCGTAGCTCAAGTTCCAGAGGTCTGGGCCTAGTATAGACCCTTGCGCTGCTCCGGATGTTATCCTTTTTGTCCTTCTTCCTTCGCAGGTGTCATAAATGAGCTCCCGGTCCCTTAGATAGCTCTGCAGGATCCTCAGCAGATATTGCGGAGTAGCAAACTTTAGCTTAAGAGCTTCAATGATATCTGACCACCTGAGGCTGTTAAAAGCATTGCGTATGTCTAGTGTTGCCAACAAGACAATCCTCTTGGAGTGATGGTTCCCTCGCTGTGCGTGTTCTACGCTAGACACTACATCTTCTATAGCGCCAAGAGTTGACCTTCCTGCTCTGAATCCATGTTGTCGTTCCGATAATCCACCAGCGTCTTCAATAACTGCGGATAGGCGAGTTTTTATCATCTTCTCTAGCAGCTTCCCAGCGCTATCAAGCATACACAGTGGTCTGTATGCTGATGGTTGGGTAGGATCTCCTTTGCCTTTGCTGATCAGTACTAGTTTTTGCTTTTTCCACACTTCGGGGAATAAGCCATCCTTAAGGCACGCATTATACATCGACAGTAGAACACTTGGGCGATTTTCCGCTACTATTTTCAGTATTTCTGCAGGGATTCCATCAGGTCCTGGAGCCTTGCTACTCTTGAGAGATTTTGCTGCTCCTTTTAATTCTTCTTCAGAAAATAATGGGGTTAATCCAACAGGCAGCGCGTCTTGTTCTTCCTGCTGCAGGTTATGCGTAGGGAATAAGGCATCAACGATGTTGCTCATGGTATCGCCGTCCATATTTGGGCCAGGAATTTTAGAGCCCAGTTTCTTCATAACGATCTTATAACCGAGACCCCATGGGTTGTTGTTCAGATCCTTGCGGAGTTCCTCCCATTTTTCTCTTTTGCTACGCTCTATGACAAGCTTCAAATGTTTCTTGGCTTGTTTGTAGTTTTCGGCTTCATTTGTAGCGGCGCCTAATCGTCTGGCTCTAGTGAGTTTCCTCCTCATCCGTAGGCAGTTCCGTCTAATTTCTGCTATTTCATCTGTCCACCAGTATACGGCATCTTTTCTGCGGCTTGTGCCAACTTTAGCCATCGATGCGTTGCAGCATTGAGCTAATCGCTGCATAGTCGCATTTGTGAGAGTTCTGGCGTCCCTAGTTGTGTCAGTTGGCAATGAGTTTTCGTCGATATTTGCCAGCAAATATTCGGATCTAAGTTTCGCTACATTCCATTTTCGCGTGCCTCTTCATCTTTTCTGCGGCTTGTGCCAACTTTAGCCATCGATGCGTTGCAGCATTGAGCTAATCGCTGCATAGTCGCATTTGTGAGAGTTCTGGCGTCCCTAGTTGTGTCAGTTGGCAATGAGTTTTCGTCGATATTTGCCAGCAAATATTCGGATCTAAGTTTCGGTACATTCCATTTTCGCGTGCCTCTTCTTGTTGGTGCCTGGATGGGGCGACTTCCTGAGTCTAGATGGTAAGTGATATACTGGTGATCACTACCAGTAAAATCTTCTAGGACTCTCCATTCTTTAAGCATTCCAGCTAAGCTCTCTGACACTAGAGTGATATCTGGTGTGGTGGCCTCGCACCCTGGTCTTCTGAAGGTCGTAGCTGCGCCAATGTTAGCGATGGCTAAGCCCAGCCTAGCGGCCATGTTTAGCACGCGTCTGCCTCTGGAGTTTGTTGCTGCCGTTCCCCATTCGACAGCTTTAGCGTTGAAATCTCCTGCGACGATAAAGGGACCTCCAATTTCCAGCACTTTGTCTTCAATGCTTTCAAGCTTCTTCTGGAATTCAGCAATGCTATCGCTTGGGGTTAGGTAACAGCTGAGCAAAGTGAAGCTCGTGTTTTGCACGTATACGAAGCAGTTCCCTGCACCTTTAAGTGTATTGACAAATCTGCTGTTGCTAGGCAGCCAGATTGCTGCAGTACCGGTCGCATCTTCTAACCAGTTTTCTCTATTCACTCGCCCATACTGTTCACTTATAACGACAGCGTCCGCTTTCTTCTCTATTGCCATCTGCTCTAATAGCGCATCAGCCGTTCTGCTTCGATGCATGTTGGCCTGGAGTATTCTCACTTTGTCGCTTGGCACTTAGTTGAGCCAGGTATATGATCTACCCGGCTACGCCCAGTTTCTGTGCACAGGAAGCACTTTGGTCTCTTGCTGCACTCCTTTATTTTATGTCCTGGCTCTCCGCATCTCATACACAGACCTTCACCTTTCCTATCCGGTCCCTTGCAGTCCATTTGCAAGTGGCCCATTCCGAAACATCGGAAACATCTTTTGATGCTTGAGCAGAGTCTAACTCTGGCTCTGACGTAACCGATTTTTATGCCATCTTCTTTGAGCAATTTTTCCGCTTTTTCTTGCGCTAGTGTTACAAACGCTCGTATTTGCTCACGCTTGTTTGGTGCTGTTACCCTGACGCGCATTTCCTCAAGTTGATCTCCTAGCACCTTTTTGATGGCCTGTTCAACTTCTGTGTTGACTGCTTCTACTTCAATCTGTTTGGGCAGTCCCGGCGTCTTTTTTGACTGACTGCCTCTAGCAGTCGTTTGGCCAGGTGTTGTTCTCAACACGTTTGTGAGTCTCTTGGGACATGCACCGTGTTGGTTTCCACTGTTGGGAGTTCCATTGTTTTGGGCTGTTAGGTCTACTTCCATGGCAGCAGCGATAGTGGCAGCGCTAGTGGAAGCGACCGGAGACCTCCTCAGCTTTGATCTCTTGTCGAAGGGGTAGTCGTTCGTCTTTTCGTCCATCTCTGTTGTTTCCTTTAAAATTGACATACGGTTTTGAATTCAGCGTATCGTGTGTAGGGGGGCGGGCCGCAATAGCCAGGAACGGGTATACCCTCGGGGTGACACCCCTACCCCAGTTCCCTGAGGCCTTACCTGCACTTTGCTAGTCCCGGAAGACACGGACGGACTAGTGCTCGCCCGGAGCAATGCAAACATCTACTTCTGCATCCAATACACACTCCCTGACCAGGGCCCGAAGTAGCTGGTTTCTGATACGTACCGCGGCGGTCATCTCGGCAGAGCAAGCTCACATCAGCTCCTTCAGCGGGACCCGCAGGAATAACGGGTTCCGTTTCCGGAGGACTCCCAATGTGCCGCGGCAAATAACGGTCATCCTTCCATTGATCTGCTCGTCATCCATGTCCTAATCCAAGTCATCATCATTTCATTTTACTTGATGCTAATGATAGTGCTTCCCTACTGAACACAATAACTCTTATGTTCAGTAGTTAAACACATCCAAGCATCAAGTTGACTAAGGGTGCGCGGGTACGTCAAGCCCGTAGAATCTAATAAAATTTTAGATCCTCCCTTGCGGGGATAATAATAATAATAATAATAATAATAATAATAATAATAATAATTTTTTTTTTTTTTTTTTTTTTTTTTCGTGGGGAAGGTTGTGGGAAATGTACTGCAATATCTATGCAATTCACTATCCTTAAGCTACCGTCATAGCTTCAGAGTGTGTCACTTCACTAAAATCCACAACCTTTGACCTCCAGGCCTCCTACCCTGGGACTGCGTTAGCATTGCTTCGGGGTAGGTCCCTTGATTTGTCCTCAAATCATATACCTGCGTCCAGGTCCCACTTCTTTTTTCTGAGAACGTCCTCAGTAAAACTTGCAACTGCATTCCAGTTTTCTTCGCTCTGCAGCATCCTTTCGATCACGTTGTCAGCGGAGCACTGGCCGACTGATTCCTGTAAGGATGTGCGTTCGTTGTCCCATCGATTGCAGTTGAAGAAGGTGTGCTCTGCGTCATCTTCATCAGCGTCTCCATATATACAGAAAGGGTGCTCTGTTTTGCCCATACGGTGTAGATACTTCTGGAAGTATCCATGGCCCGATAAAAACTGAGAGGGGTAATAATTTACTTCGCCAAAGTCTCTCTCAAACCATCTTCTTATGCAAGGGATCAGTCTTTTTGTCCACCTGCCGCTGACTTCTGAGCGATACCTGTCCTGCCACTTAGAGAGGGTTTCCTGCCTTGCGTCTGCAAAACTTATTATCAGGTTTCCCTCCTTTTTTGCCTCCCAGACCATTTTCCGTTCGCTGGCTAGTAGGTCAATGGGGATAACCCCACTTATTACTAGCACAGCCGCTTCGGAGACTGTGCGGCACGCACATGCAACTCTGAGCGCAGCAGTTCGTTGCACTGACAGTAGCGTCCTTTGCCGACATTTCGCCTCTAGCGTTCCTGCCCATATCTCACTGCCGTAGAGCAGTATCGAGTTTGTTGTCGCCATTAGAAGTTTCCGTTTACTTTGCGTTGGTCCACCGATGTTTGCCATGAGCTTGCTAAGCATGCCTGTTATCTTGGCTGCTTTTGTTGCTGCGTGTTGTAATTGAGCCCAAAATGTCAATTTTGGGTCAACTCTTACGCCGAGGTACTTAACTACCTTCTTTGTTGTAAGAATGCTGTCGCATACTGGCAGCTCCAGTTCTAATGGTATGTGTTGCTTAGTAAGCAGTATAACCTCCGTCTTTTCGGTGGCGAGTTGGAGTCCGTGAGCCTGCAACCATTCCCTTGTCCTTAGCATAACCTGGTTTAGTTTTCTCCTGGCCTCTTCGGTGTTGCGAGCCGTTATTACAGCTGCAATGTCATCTGCGTACCCCACCAGATGTGTATCATCCGGCATTTCGATTCGGAGGATTCCGTCGTAGCTCAAGTTCCAGAGGTCTGGGCCTAGTATAGACCCTTGCGCTGCTCCGGATGTTATCCTTTTTGTCCTTCTTCCTTCGCAGGTGTCATAAATGAGCTCCCGGTCCCTTAGATAGCTCTGCAGGATCCTCAGCAGATATTGCGGAGTAGCAAACTTTAGCTTAAGAGCTTCAATGATATCTGACCACCTGAGGCTGTTAAAAGCATTGCGTATGTCTAGTGTTGCCAACAAGACAATCCTCTTGGAGTGATGGTTCCCTCGCTGTGCGTGTTCTACGCTAGACACTACATCTTCTATAGCGCCAAGAGTTGACCTTCCTGCTCTGAATCCATGTTGTCGTTCCGATAATCCACCAGCGTCTTCAATAACTGCGGATAGGCGAGTTTTTATCATCTTCTCTAGCAGCTTCCCAGCGCTATCAAGCATACACAGTGGTCTGTATGCTGATGGTTGGGTTGGGATCTCCTTTGCCTTTGCTGATCAGTACTAGTTTTTGCTTTTTCCACACTTCGGGGAATAAGCCTTCCTTAAGGCACGCATTATACATCGACAGTAGAACACTTGGGCGATTTTCCGCTACTATTTTCAGTATTTCTGCAGGGATTCCATCAGGTCCTGGAGCCTTGCTACTCTTGAGAGATTTTGCTGCTCCTTTTAATTCTTCTTCAGAAAATAATGGGGTTAATCCAACAGGCAGCGCGTCTTGTTCTTCCTGCTGCAGGTTATGCGTAGGGAATAAGGCATCAACGATGTTGCTCATGGTATCGCCGTCCATATTTGGGCCAGGAATTTTAGAGCCCAGTTTCTTCATAACGATCTTATAACTGAGACCCCATGGGTTGTTGTTCAGATCCTTGCGGAGTTCCTCCCATTTTTCTCTTTTGCTACGCTCTATGACAAGCTTCAAATGTTTCTTGGCTTGTTTGTAGTTTTCGGCTTCATTTGTAGCGGCGCCTAATCGTCTGGCTCTAGTGAGTTTCCTCCTCATCCGTAGGCAGTTCCGTCTAATTTCTGCTATTTCATCTGTCCACCAGTATACGGCATCTTTTCTGCGGCTTGTGCCAACTTTAGGCATCGATGCGTTGCAGCATTGAGCTAATCGCTGCATAGTCGCATTTGTGAGAGTTCTGGCGTCCCTAGTTGTGTCAGTTGGCAATGAGTTTTCGTCGATATTTGCCAGCAAATATTCGGATCTAAGTTTCGCTACATTCCATTTTCGCGTGCCTCTTCTTGTTGGTGCCTGGATGGGGCGACTTCGTGAGTCTAGATGGTAAGTGATATACTGGTGATCACTACCAGTAAAATCTTCTAGGACTCTCCATTCTTTAAGCATTCCAGCTAAGCTCTCTGACACTAGAGTGATATCTGGTGTGGTGGCCTCGCACCCTGGTCTTCTGAAGGTCGTAGCTGCGCCAATGTTAGCGATGGCTAAGCCCAGCCTAGCGGCCATGTTTAGCACGCGTCTGCCTCTGGAGTTTGTTGCTGCCGTTCCCCATTCGACAGCTTTAGCGTTGAAATCTCCTGCGACGATAAAGGGACCTCCAATTTCCAGCACTTTGTCTTCAATGCTTTCAAGCTTCTTCTGGAATTCAGCAATGCTATCGCTTGGGGTTAGGTAACAGCTGAGCAAAGTGAAGCTCGTGTTTTGCACGTATACGAAGCAGTTCCCTGCACCTTTAAGTGTATTGACAAATCTGCTGTTGCTAGGCAGCCAGATTGCTGCAGTACCGGTCGCATCTTCTAACCAGTTTTCTCTATTCACTCGCCCATACTGTTCACTTATAACGACAGCGTCCGCTTTCTTCTCTATTGCCATCTGCTCTAATAGCGCATCAGCCGTTCTGCTTCGATGCATGTTGGCCTGGAGTATTCTCACTTTGTCGCTTGGCACTTAGTTGAGCCAGGTATATGATCTACCCGGCTACGCCCAGTTTCTGTGCACAGGAAGCACTTTGGTCTCTTGCTGCACTCCTTTATTTTATGTCCTGGCTCTCCGCATCTCATACACAGACCTTCACCTTTCCTATCCGGTCCCTTGCAGTCCATTTGCAAGTGGCCCATTCCGAAACATCGGAAACATCTTTTGATGCTTGAGCAGAGTCTAACTCTGGCTCTGACGTAACCGATTTTTATGCCATCTTCTTTGAGCAATTTTTCCGCTTTTTCTTGCGCTAGTGTTACAAACGCTCGTATTTGCTCACGCTTGTTTGGTGCTGTTACCCTGACGCGCATTTCCTCAAGTTGATCTCCTAGCACCTTTTTGATGGCCTGTTCAACTTCTGTGTTGACTGCTTCTACTTCAATCTGTTTGGGCAGTCCCGGCGTCTTTTTTGACTGACTGCCTCTAGCAGTCGTTTGGCCAGGTGTTGTTCTCAACACGTTTGTGAGTCTCTTGGGACATGCACCGTGTTGGTTTCCACTTTTGGGAGTTCCATTGTTTTGGGCTGTTAGGTCTACTTCCATGGCAGCAGCGATAGTGGCAGCGCTAGTGGAAGCGACCGGAGACCTCCTCAGCTTTGATCTCTTGTCGAAGGGGTAGTCGTTCGTCTTTTCGTCCATCTCTGTTGTTTCCTTTAAAATTGACATACGGTTTTGAATTCAGCGTATCGTGTGTAGGGGGGCGGGCCGCAATAGCCAGGAACGGGTATACCCTCGGGGTGACACCCCTACCCCAGTTCCCTGAGGCCTTACCTGCACTTTGCTAGTCCCGGAAGACACGGACGGACTAGTGCTCGCCCGGAGCAATGCAAACATCTACTTCTGCATCCAATACACACTCCCTGACCAGGGCCCGAAGTAGCTGGTTTCTGATACGTACCGCGGCGGTCATCTCGGCAGAGCAAGCTCACATCAGCTCCTTCAGCGGGACCCGCAGGAATAACGGGTTCCGTTTCCGGAGGACTCCCAATGTGCCGCGGCAAATAACGGTCATCCTTCCATTGATCTGCTCGTCATCCATGTCCTAATCCAAGTCATCATCATTTCATTTTACTTGATGCTAATGATAGTGCTTCCCTACTGAACACAATAACTCTTATGTTCAGTAGTTAAACACATCCAAGCATCAAGTTGACTAAGGGTGCGCGGGTACGTCAAGCCCGTAGAATCTAATAAAATTTTAGATCCTCCCTTGCGGGGATAATAATAATAATAATAATAATAATAATAATAATAATAATTTTTTTTTTTTTTTTTTTCGTGGGGAAGGTTGTGGGAAATGTACTGCAATATCTATGCAATTCACTATCCTTAAGCTACCGTCATAGCTTCAGAGTGTGTCACTTCACTAAAATCCACAACCTTTGACCTCCAGGCCTCCTACCCTGGGACTGCGTTAGCATTGCTTCGGGGTAGGTCCCTTGATTTGTCCTCAAATCATATACCTGCGTCCAGGTCCCACTTCTTTTTTCTGAGAACGTCCTCAGTAAAACTTGCAACTGCATTCCAGTTTTCTTCGCTCTGCAGCATCCTTTCGATCACGTTGTCAGCGGAGCACTGGCCGACTGATTCCTGTAAGGATGTGCGTTCGTTGTCCCATCGATTGCAGTTGAAGAAGGTGTGCTCTGCGTCATCTTCATCAGCGTCTCCATATATACAGAAAGGGTGCTCTGTTTTGCCCATACGGTGTAGATACTTCTGGAAGTATCCATGGCCCGATAAAAACTGAGAGGGGTAATAATTTACTTCGCCAAAGTCTCTCTCAAACCATCTTCTTATGCAAGGGATCAGTCTTTTTGTCCACCTGCCGCTGACTTCTGAGCGATACCTGTCCTGCCACTTAGAGAGGGTTTCCTGCCTTGCGTCTGCAAAACTTATTATCAGGTTTCCCTCCTTTTTTGCCTCCCAGACCATTTTCCGTTCGCTGGCTAGTAGGTCAATGGGGATAACCCCACTTATTACTAGCACAGCCGCTTCGGAGACTGTGCGGCACGCACATGCAACTCTGAGCGCAGCAGTTCGTTGCACTGACAGTAGCGTCCTTTGCCGACATTTCGCCTCTAGCGTTCCTGCCCATATCTCACTGCCGTAGAGCAGTATCGAGTTTGTTGTCGCCATTAGAAGTTTCCGTTTACTTTGCGTTGGTCCACCGATGTTTGCCATGAGCTTGCTAAGCATGCCTGTTATCTTGGCTGCTTTTGTTGCTGCGTGTTGTAATTGAGCCCAAAATGTCAATTTTGGGTCAACTCTTACGCCGAGGTACTTAACTACCTTCTTTGTTGTAAGAATGCTGTCGCATACTGGCAGCTCCAGTTCTAATGGTATGTGTTGCTTAGTAAGCAGTATAACCTCCGTCTTTTCGGTGGCGAGTTGGAGTCCGTGAGCCTGCAACCATTCCCTTGTCCTTAGCATAACCTGGTTTAGTTTTCTCCTGGCCTCTTCGGTGTTGCGAGCCGTTATTACAGCTGCAATGTCATCTGCGTACCCCACCAGATGTGTATCATCCGGCATTTCGATTCGGAGGATTCCGTCGTAGCTCAAGTTCCAGAGGTCTGGGCCTAGTATAGACCCTTGCGCTGCTCCGGATGTTATCCTTTTTGTCCTTCTTCCTTCGCAGGTGTCATAAATGAGCTCCCGGTCCCTTAGATAGCTCTGCAGGATCCTCAGCAGATATTGCGGAGTAGCAAACTTTAGCTTAAGAGCTTCAATGATATCTGACCACCTGAGGCTGTTAAAAGCATTGCGTATGTCTAGTGTTGCCAACAAGACAATCCTCTTGGAGTGATGGTTCCCTCGCTGTGCGTGTTCTACGCTAGACACTACATCTTCTATAGCGCCAAGAGTTGACCTTCCTGCTCTGAATCCATGTTGTCGTTCCGATAATCCACCAGCGTCTTCAATAACTGCGGATAGGCGAGTTTTTATCATCTTCTCTAGCAGCTTCCCAGCGCTATCAAGCATACACAGTGGTCTGTATGCTGATGGTTGGGTTGGGATCTCCTTTGCCTTTGCTGATCAGTACTAGTTTTTGCTTTTTCCACACTTCGGGGAATAAGCCTTCCTTAAGGCACGCATTATACATCGACAGTAGAACACTTGGGCGATTTTCCGCTACTATTTTCAGTATTTCTGCAGGGATTCCATCAGGTCCTGGAGCCTTGCTACTCTTGAGAGATTTTGCTGCTCCTTTTAATTCTTCTTCAGAAAATAATGGGGTTAATCCAACAGGCAGCGCGTCTTGTTCTTCCTGCTGCAGGTTATGCGTAGGGAATAAGGCATCAACGATGTTGCTCATGGTATCGCCGTCCATATTTGGGCCAGGAATTTTAGAGCCCAGTTTCTTCATAACGATCTTATAACCGAGACCCCATGGGTTGTTGTTCAGATCCTTGCGGAGTTCCTCCCATTTTTCTCTTTTGCTACGCTCTATGACAAGCTTCAAATGTTTCTTGGCTTGTTTGTAGTTTTCGGCTTCATTTGTAGCGGCGCCTAATCGTCTGGCTCTAGTGAGTTTCCTCCTCATCCGTAGGCAGTTCCGTCTAATTTCTGCTATTTCATCTGTCCACCAGTATACGGCATCTTTTCTGCGGCTTGTGCCAACTTTAGGCATCGATGCGTTGCAGCATTGAGCTAATCGCTGCATAGTCGCATTTGTGAGAGTTCTGGCGTCCCTAGTTGTGTCAGTTGGCAATGAGTTTTCGTCGATATTTGCCAGCAAATATTCGGATCTAAGTTTCGCTACATTCCATTTTCGCGTGCCTCTTCTTGTTGGTGCCTGGATGGGGCGACTTCCTGAGTCTAGATGGTAAGTGATATACTGGTGATCACTACCAGTAAAATCTTCTAGGACTCTCCATTCTTTAAGCATTCCAGCTAAGCTCTCTGACACTAGAGTGATATCTGGTGTGGTGGCCTCGCACCCTGGTCTTCTGAAGGTCGTAGCTGCGCCAATGTTAGCGATGGCTAAGCCCAGCCTAGCGGCCATGTTTAGCACGCGTCTGCCTCTGGAGTTTGTTGCTGCCGTTCCCCATTCGACAGCTTTAGCGTTGAAATCTCCTGCGACGATAAAGGGACCTCCAATTTCCAGCACTTTGTCTTCAATGCTTTCAAGCTTCTTCTGGAATTCAGCAATGCTATCGCTTGGGGTTAGGTAACAGCTGAGCAAAGTGAAGCTCGTGTTTTGCACGTATACGAAGCAGTTCCCTGCACCTTTAAGTGTATTGACAAATCTGCTGTTGCTAGGCAGCCAGATTGCTGCAGTACCGGTCGCATCTTCTAACCAGTTTTCTCTATTCACTCGCCCATACTGTTCACTTATAACGACAGCGTCCGCTTTCTTCTCTATTGCCATCTGCTCTAATAGCGCATCAGCCGTTCTGCTTCGATGCATGTTGGCCTGGAGTATTCTCACTTTGTCGCTTGGCACTTAGTTGAGCCAGGTATATGATCTACCCGGCTACGCCCAGTTTCTGTGCACAGGCAGCACTTTGGTCTCTTGCTGCACTCCTTTATTTTATATCCTGGCTCTCCGCATCTCATATGTACACAGACCTTCACCTTTCCTATCCGGTCCCTTGCAGTCCATTTGCAAGTGGCCCATTCCGAAACATCGGAAACATCTTTTGATGCTTGAGCAGAGTCTAACTCTGGCTCTGACGTAACCGATTTTTATGCCATCTTCTTTGAGCAATTTTTCCGCTTTTTCTTGCGCTAGTGTTACAAACGCTCGTATTTGCTCACGCTTGTTTGGTGCTGTTACCCTGACGCGCATTTCCTCAAGTTGATCTCCTAGCACCTTTTTGATGGCCTGTTCAACTTCTAGTTGGACAATTCCTAGTGTTTTTTAACGTCAACCCCTGCCGAGACGGCTTAATTTGACGGTGCTCTACGCACAGACTCGAAACTTACGCGTCGAGCGGCGCCCCCCCGGCGAACATGAAACCCGGTGGATCCCGAGCCCCATGCGGACCGAAGGCACCATTTCTAGGCCATGCAAATGGGCATGACCTAACACCTGGTCGGTGTCGAGGCCTATCTAAAACCTCCGTCATTCTATGGGAAATGACACCCGGTTGCAATGCAACTCCACACCGGGGGAATAAAGTCCCCCTACCCGCGATTTTGGGTATAAACCACAGCCACCACGATCGCCCACAAGGGGGCCAACCCACTGCCAGGCTAAAACCGAAGTTTTAGGGGCTCCTGACAACCCGTGGTACCAGAAAACCTCCGGTCAGGTTTCGTAGCAAGCTACTACCAGTTTAGCTCCATTCAGCATAGGACTGGCCGCCTGACATTCAACAATCACACAACAACACAACATATAGTCGATCGAAACATGAAACATTTACATGCAACATGTAACAAAAGCCCTAGCCTACCTAATCGCCCAACTACCTAACACCTAAACCCCAACTAATCCCTACTCCGGACCTCTCAATTGACCACGGCTCCTCCGCCTTGTGAAAACCTCCCCCGCAAAACTATTCAACAAGGAGATGCGCTCACTGGAAGCGAGTACACCTCCAAGATCGTACCTACCACTTGGCTGCGCTACGATCCCAAAGGACTCTATATTGCGGATGTCCTCATAAAAAGGGCAATCACACAACACGTGCAATGTGTCCTCAAGCACCGCCCCACAATCGCAACCCTGGACTTCACTGAGAGCCCTCTGATGCAAAAAAGCATTGAGGGAACCATGCCCTGTCAGCAGGAAGCCCAGAAAAAGGTTAAAACCAAATTCGGGGTGATTTCCCACAAACGTGACATCCCCAATGAAGCCGAACGTCGTCCTGCCTTTCAAACTGTTCACCCATCTAGCCTGCCACCGAGATGTCACGCATTCATTCAAGAAACTTTTACGTTCCTTTAAACTCATGCCACCAATGTTAGCAGTATCCAACCACCCATTTACTGGAGGCAGTCCTCTCCGGATTCCGTAGGCAATACGGCAACGTATTACCTCCAGGTCCAAAGGGGGTGCCCCCATTAGCACCTGTAAGGCCTCCGTGGAGACCGTACGGCACACGGGCATACAAGCGAGCAGAGCAACACGTTGACAAGAAAGTATCCTAGTAGAACCCACAACAGACAAAGCAGTTTCCCACCATACAGGAGCGCCATATGTTGCGCAAGCAACAAACAGCCCTGCATATATAGTGCGAACAGCCCTCCTGCTGAGACCCCACTCATTCCTCAAAACACAACGCACCTGCCCTGCAACGGACAGTAAACGTTCCCGAACTCTATTCAAATGAGGCAAAAATCCCAGTCGCTCTTGCATCGTTATCCCCAGGTATTTGACCTCAGTCACATACCTAAGGCTAACTCCGTTGATTCTTACCACTGGAGGGCGACTAAGTGCCAAGCTGCCTTTCAGCAGCATTGTCACCGTCTTCTCCATTGATACATCAACCCCGACACTCCTGCCCCATTCATACACTAAAGCTAGCGATTCACTTGCCCTACTCTCAAGTTCGGCACGAGACTGGCCCTCGATCAAAATCAAGAGGTCATCAGCGTAAGCGCAACTTCTACAGACGGCAGCGAGCCGTCGCAATAAAGGGTCCATCATGAGGTTCCAAATAAATGGACCACAGATGGAGCCCTGTGGGCACCCACGTACCACATCAATAAACAATGTTTCGCTTACACCAATAACCCCAGCCCTTCTGCCGGAAAAGTAACTTTGCCAAAGGTTACCCTCCCGACATCCAAGCTCACTCAACCTATGTAACACGGCTTGCCATCTCAAACAGTCAAAAGCGCCCCGGAAGTCCACAAATATGCCCAAGACATATTTGGAGACACTACCATTGACAAACGTTTTCATGTACTCCCATGCATCTATAACACTACGTCCCTGCCGAAATCCGTACTGTGTTTCGCATAACTGGTATGGCCCATCCAAAAGTCTTTCCACCATAACCCTTTCAAGTACTTTTCCAAGCACCGGAAGAAGGCTGATGCCCCGATAAGAACGAGGATTACTCCTGATCTTATCAGGCGACTTAAGGAGTACAACCACACGAGCACACTTCCACGCAGTAGGGAAATACCCCTCACTGAGGCATTTCCCGTACAAGCACTCAAGGTACTCAGGTATAGCCCGCCAGATGGCCTTAGCCATCTCGCCAGTCATACCATCCATACCCGGAGACTTTCTCGACTTCACCAAAGACATAGCATACGCTATCTCACCCACATCCAACCCAGGGGTATCAACTACTACTGGGACCGGAGTCCGAGCAGCAGTCTCCTCCCTAGGAAAGAAGGAGCTCAACAGCAGGTTCATGCAATCCTTCCACTCCGTCACCAAGGTATTACCGTTGCAAAGACTTGCAATGTTCAGCGCCTTGCCACGACCCCGACAAATCCTATACACTTGACCCCACGGATCATTCCGGTTCTCGTGCACGAACTCCCGCCACTCATTTTCCTTCACCCGTACTATCATACGCTTGTACTCAACCAAGCACAACCGATATGCGGCCCGACGCTCACTCACGTCCTCAGCATTAGCCACCCTGGCCCTTTGGAATCGCTTCCTAAAAGACCTGAGTGACCTCCGCTTTAGCATGAGCTCGCGTGTCCACCACCTTACTTTCTTGCGATTTGTCTTACGACATCGCGCAAATAAAGTGTCGTTCACATCAGTGAACCAGCCGTCAATCACACCGATTTGCTCATCCACACCCATGTTGACAAACGCATGAAGTGGCACACCAAGGGCCTTTCCTCTAACTAGCTCTGAATACGCGTTCCAATTTGCAGAACAAGTGCGCCATGCCCTGAGCTCCAACCTTTCTTGTGCTACTAAATCATGGGTAAGCACAACCTGAATCAGATTGTGATCACTCATTTGCTGGTCACCCAGCACACACCATTCAAGGTGATAGGATCTAGCAGCCACATTATTAGATACTGTCACGTCTATATCGCTCACACCTCTAGGACCATCAAACGTGAACAACACACTGGGTTCATTCAGGATGCAGATATCCCTACTAACAAAGAATTCACTAAGCACCCGTCCCCTTATGTCGTTCGAATGCCCATTACGACTGGACATTTTACTGAACCACAAAGGGGAGGCCGCATTCGCATCCATGCCATGGATGAGCGGAATGCTACTCGCAAGTAGTAGCACCGTATCCAAATACGCGATATATGGCTCTAGAGGTTCCCCAAACTTGCAATACATACTGCTCAAGAACAGTTTTCCATGCTCGCCCTCAGCACACACAACAACGCCCCACCTACTTACATCAACAACCATACATTGAACATGCACGTCATTGACGATAACGGCAGAATTAGCCCTTAGATCAGGAAAGACCCGCATATGAGCGGGTAACCCTCGTACAACACCATTGGTTGCATAAGGTTCCTGAACTAGAGCGAACTCTATACCTCCCTCCACTAGCCTAACACCTAAATCACACATGACAGAGTACGCCCCCTGACAATTCAATTGAGCAATACGCATAGGCACTAATGTCTAGCGTCGGCCCGGGCAACAATTGCACCGTAAATGGGACACACGGTGGACATCATGTAATGCCCTGCCGGTTGCCCCTTAAACGCGCAATTGCGACAAT
Organism: Meiosimyza platycephala; assembly: GCA_963662105.1. NCBI lineage: Eukaryota > Metazoa > Arthropoda > Insecta > Diptera > Lauxaniidae > Meiosimyza > Meiosimyza platycephala. Next base: position 58,834,273 of record OY759210.1, on the reverse strand, counting down.
GCAGTGCATTGACGCAATTCGCGACACGATGCCCTTCCTGACCGCACCGACGGCAGAGATCTCTGTCCATACGACATTGACTCACCCTGTGGTCAAAACTCATACACCGAAAGCATCCAAGCATCGGATCATGCGCCTTTATCCTGAAGGAGAACCACTTGATGTAACAGCGATCCGCAGCAAGGAGAACACCAGTGACAGCACTGGTGCCCTCCAAGACAACGTTCACTGGTCCACCAGCGCCAGCCTTCCAGGCAGGACTCACAAACTTTACACTCTTCTGAAAGGTCTCCAAAGTCATCGAGTCCTTCAGGTTTTTACCGTAGAGCTCACCCATGAATTCATCAGGGGTGATATCCACGTCCACCTTCTGGACGACCACTCTGGAGCCTAACTTCCGGTCCTCGCACACTTTTAAACCTACTTTCTCGAAAGTAGTGTTCGCCGCGATCTTCCTCAACTCCGCAACCGAAGGGGTACGAATGACCGCACCGCCACTGCGGATGGGCTTCACGCCATGGACACGCACACCTAAAGTGGGTCCAACCTCCTTTACTACCTTCTTGGCAACCTCCTCAGATGTAGGGCCAGCCACCTTACTCCTGACCACCAAGGACCAGGTCTCCACCGGCTTCTCCACCCTCAGAGGGGCCGCAGCAGGCGCAGGGACACCAACGGGAGCCCGAACGCCCACTGCAGCTGGCGTTGAAACGCACCCGCGCAGCACGGTATCACCCTTCGTCTGGTGAACATCCAGACGCCCCTTCAGTCTCTCATTCTCCCCAATGAGATCCATCAGCAACACCTCAAACTCGCCGGCGATCCCTATCACCTCCTGCGCAACACTATTTTCTACCCGCCCATCTAACACCGCTTTAATGAGGCGACCAGTGACCGCCTTCATCGAGCGAACCTCGAATCTAGCGCCCCCTGACACCCCATTTCCAGCAGCCACGCTGCCAGAGACGGCGCCAGACCTGCCGGAGCCAACCTTGGCTGAGCCAGTTTTGACTCCAGCAGTCCCAGCGCCCCCCCCAGCAGCCACCTTCGCACTCGCCTTTCCAGCAGAAGGCTCAGAAGCCCCAGCTCCTTTTGCGGCACACTCCTCCACTAAACTAACCTTACCCCCTTCCCCATTTGAAACTATAGGGTCAGCCTCCATGCTGTCCCTCCTGCTAACTCTACCCACTTTTACGGCACTCTGGACGGAACCGTCAGAGTCCGTAACGTCGCTACTAGTATGCCGCACGGCCCTCTTCTTTGCCCGCTTTCCGGGAGGCATCTCCAGTGCTCGATAACACTGACTACACAGTGCCTATCCAGCTACCAACCAGCAAGAGCTTCTCCAACTTCCAAATCCGGTATGTGTTGGTTACAGAGCCCCTCAACTGTATACCCACAGTTGATATCAAACTGTACTTAGGGGGGTGCCTTTTAAACTGCGCAGTACCCAATACACTAACCAACTAATTGGTTAGCGAGTACACAATCAGTTTAATGCACAACCGATGCACAAACCACCAATGAAAGCTATCAGAGAGCTTCCACTAGCCACCAGCAGGCGCGACACCACAATCACGCCACTCACAAAAATTTAAGTAAACAAGTTACCGTACTTTCGTACAACAACAAGTCTACCACAAAAACTATAGCGTGATCAAACTTAGGAATTTTTATGATAGCTCATAAAAATTCCACAAATTCTCTCACAAACACTCTACTCACGTATGCAAATACTCCACCACCTTAACAACGAGAATCACGAACTAAGAGAATAACGAACTAAACCCACGCACAGAGCTTAACTACAACACGTCCACACAGTCTGACGACACAGTAAACAATGACTTCTAGTTGGACAGTAAGAGAATCCAGGTCTCTTATTTCTACTGTAGCGACTGGTTTCAGCTCCATTACAGAAGCATCTTCCTTTACAGTGGTTTTCAGCCTCTGGAGAAATTCGGGTCCCACCTTTCCCCCTTTTTCCATTTCTAGGAGGAGTGCACCAGTCCTCGTTTTCCTGATGCCTCTTATATTGGCGACCTCTTCCGGCTGAATTTTGCTACGCAGGTTTTTGAGCACCTCCGCATAGCTATGTCCTTCTGTCGGTTTTATGAGGACTGCCTCCGGTTTCGGCCGTTGCCCTCTCTCTCTTCTCTTTTTTGGGGTTTTCCCTCCTCTCCTTACTTCTTTCTCCTTTTCCTTCTTTGTTTCGCCCGTTCTTCTGAGAGGGTTTGGTTTTGCTCGTCTTTTGACTTCTTGCCATTTCTCAGAGTTATTTTCCTGCGGCTTTTCAGCTTTATCGGACTTTGCCACATTTGTAGCTGTCCTTTTTGGGCGCGGGAGGGCCGTGGTGTTTTCTTTTTCCCTCGGTCTTTTGCCTGTACTAGGCTGCGCCGGGCTCGATGCGTGCCTTATCGGGCGGGCTGATGGAGTTTCATTTGCTACAGCTGCATTTGTCTCCGGAGGTGCGGTCTTCTTTTTCTCCTCCTCCAATCTTCGCCAAGCTCTTCGACTATGCGTAATAATGTCAAAAAGTTCCTCCAATTCCGTGACACCATCTTTTACATCCATGCTGATGTTCCTCTGTTTTTGCATGGCCTGTTTCATCTTAGCAATAGCCAATCGGCATTTAGCCAGTGCCTGCTCCTCATCTTCACGCAGCTTGCGGAGGTATTGCTGGCGCGGAGAGGGTTTCTCTTCTTCTGTTCTACCTGATGTGGATACAGGCAAAGACGTCACAATTTCTGTGTTGACTGCTTCTACTTCAATCTGTTTGGGCAGTCCCGGCGTCTTTTTTGGCTGACTGCCTCTAGCAGTCGTTTGGCCAGGTGTTGTTCTCAACACGTTTGTGAGTCTCTTGGGACATGCACCGTGTTGGTTTCCACTGTTGGGAGTTCCATCGTTTTGGGCTGTTAGGTCTACTTCCATGGCAGCAGCGATAGTGGCAGCGCTAGTGGAAGCGACCGGAGACCTCCTCAGCTTTGATCTCTTGTCGAAGGGGTAGTCGTTCGTCTTTTCGTCCATCTCTGTTGTTTCCTTTAAAATTGACATACGGTTTTGAAATTCAGCGTATCGTGTGTAGGGGGGCGGGCCGCAATAGCCAGGAACGGGTATACCCTCGGGGTGACACCCCTACCCCAGTTCCCTGAGGCCTGACCTGCACTTTGCTAGTCCCGGAAGACACGGACGGACTAGTGCTCGCCCGGAGCAATGCAAACATCTACTTCTGCATCCAATACACACTCCCTGACCAGGGCCCGAAGTAGCTGGTTTCTGATACGTACCGCGGCGGTCATCTCGGCAGAGCAAGCTCACATCAGCTCCTTCAGCGGGACCCGCAGGAATAACGGGTTCCGTTTCCGGAGGACTCCCAATGTGCCGCGGCAAATAACGGTCATCCTTCCATTGATCAGCTCGTCATCCATGTCCTAATCCAAGTCATCATCATTTCATTTTACTTGATGCTAATGATAGTGCTTCCCTACTGAACACAATAACTCTTATGTTCAGTAGTTAAACACATCCAAGCATCAAGTTGACTAAGGGTGCGCGGGTACGTCAAGCCCGTAGAATCTAATAAAATTTTAGAGCCTCCCTTGCGGGGATAATAATAATAATAATAATAATAATAATAATAATAATAATAATAATAATAATAATAATAATAATAATAATAATAATAATAATAATAATAATAATAATAATAATAATAATAATAATAATAATAATAATAATAATAATAATAATAATAATAATAATAATAATAATAATAATAATAATAATAATAATAATAATATTAATAATAATAATAATAATAATAATAATAATAATAATAATAATAATAATAATAATAATAATAATTTTTTTTTTTTTTTTTTTTTTTTTTTCCGTGGGGAAGGTTTTTTTTTTTTTTTTTTCGTGGGGAAGGTTGTGGTAAATGTACTGCAATATCTATGCAATTCACTATCCTAAAGCTACCGTCATAGCTTCAGAGTGTGTCACTTCACTAAAACCCACAACCTTTGACCTCCAGGCCTCCTACCCTGGGACTGCGTTAGCATTGCTTCGGAGTAGGTCCCTTGATTTGTCCTCAAATCATATACCTGCGTCCAGGTCCCACTTCTTTTTTCTGAGAACGTCCTCAGTAAAACTTGCAACTGCATTCCAGTTTTCTTCGCTCTGCAGCATCCTTTCGATCACGTTGTCAGCGGAGCACTGGCCGACTGATTCCTGTAAGGATGTGCGTTCGTTGTCCCATCGATTGCAGTTGAAGAAGGTGTGCTCTGCGTCATCTTCATCAGCGTCTCCATATATACAGAAAGGGTGCTCTGTTTTGCCCATACGGTGTAGATACTTTTGGAAGTATCCATGGCCCGATAAAAACTGAGTGAGGTAATAATTTACTTCGCCAAAGTCTCTCTCAAACCATCTTCTTATGCAAGGGATCAGTCTTTTTGTCCACCTGCCGCTGACTTCTGAGCGATACCTGTCCTGCCACTTAGAGAGGGTTTCCTGCCTTGCGTCTGCAAAACTTATTATCAGGTTTCCCTCCTTTTTTGCCTCCCAGACCATTTTCCGTTCGCTGGCTAGTAGGTCAATGGGGATAACCCCACTTATTACTAGCACAGCCGCTTCGGAGACTGTGCGGTACGCACATGCAACTCTGAGCGCAGCAGTTCGTTGCACTGACAGTAGCGTCCTTTGCCGACATTTCGCCTCTAGCGTTCCTGCCCATATCTCACTGCCGTAGAGCAGTATCGAGTTTGTTGTCGCCATTAGAAGTTTCCGTTTACTTTGCGTTGGTCCACCGATGTTTGCCATGAGCTTGCTAAGCATGCCTGTTATCTTGGCTGCTTTTGTTGCTGCGTGTTGTAATTGAGCCCAAAATGTCAATTTTGGGTCAACTCTTACGCCGAGGTACTTAACTACCTTCTTTGTTGTAAGAATGCTGTCGCATACTGGCAGCTCCAGTTCTAATGGTATGTGTTGCTTAGTAAGCAGTATAACCTCCGTCTTTTCGGTGGCGAGTTGGAGTCCGTGAGCCTGCAACCATTCCCTTGTCCTTAGCATAACCTGGTTTAGTTTTCTCCTGGCCTCTTCGGTGTTGCGAGCCGTTATTACAGCTGCAATGTCATCTGCGTACCCCACCAGATGTGTATCATCCGGCATTTCGATTCGGAGGATTCCGTCGTAGCTCAAGTTCCAGAGGTCTGGGCCTAGTATAGACCCTTGCGCTGCTCCGGATGTTATCCTTTTTGTCCTTCTTCCTTCGCAGGTGTCATAAATGAGCTTCCGGTCCCTTAGATAGCTCTGCAGGATCCTCAGCAGATATTGCGGAGTAGCAAACTTTAGCTTAAGAGCTTCAATGATATCTGACCACCTGAGGCTGTTAAAAGCATTGCGTATGTCTAGTGTTGCCAACAAGACAATCCTCTTGGAGTGATGGTTCCCTCGCTGTGCGTGTTCTACGCTAGACACTACATCTTCTATAGCGCCAAGAGTTGACCTTCCTGCTCTGAATCCATGTTGTCGTTCCGATAATCCACCAGCGTCTTCAATAACTGCGGATAAGCGAGTTTTTATCATCTTCTCTAGCAGCTTCCCAGCGCTATCAAGCATACACAGTGGTCTGTATGCTGATGGTTGGGTAGGATCTCCTTTGCCTTTGTTGATCAGTACTAGTTTTTGCTTTTTCCACACTTCGGGGAATAAGCCTTCCTTAAGGCACGCATTATACATCGACAGTAGAACACTTGGGCGATTTTCCGCTACTATTTTCAGTATTTCTGCAGGGATTCCATCAGGTCCTGGAGCCTTGCTACTCTTGAGAGATTTTGCTGCTCCTTTTAATTCTTCTTCAGAAAATAATGGGGTTAATCCAACAGGCAGCGCGTCTTGTTCTTCCTGCTGCAGGTTATGCGTAGGGAATAAGGCATCAACGATGTTGCTCATGGTATCGCCGTCCATATTTGGGCCAGGAATTTTAGAGCCCAGTTTCTTCATAACGATCTTATAACCGAGACCCCATGGGTTGTTGTTCAGATCCTTGCAGAGTTCCTCCCATTTTTCTCTTTTGCTACGCTCTATGACAAGCTTCAAATGTTTCTTGGCTTGTTTGTAGTTTTCGGCTTCATTTGTAGCGGCGCCTAATCGTCTGGCTCTAGTGAGTTTCCTCCTCATCCGTAGGCAGTTCCGTCTAATTTCTGCTATTTCATCTGTCCACCAGTATACGGCATCTTTTCTGCGGCTTGTGCCAACTTTAGGCATCGATGCGTTGCAGCATTGAGCTAATCGCTGCATAGTCGCATTTGTGAGAGTTCTGGCGTCCCTAGTTGTGTCAGTTGGCAATGAGTTTTCGTCGATATTTGCCAGCAAATATTCGGATCTAAGTTTCGCTACATTCCATTTTCGCGTGCCTCTTCTTGTTGGTGCCTGGATGGGGCGACTTCCTGAGTCTAGATGGTAAGTGATATACTGGTGATCACTACCAGTAAAATCTTCTAGGACTCTCCATTCTTTAAGCATTCCAGCTAAGCTCTCTGACACTAGAGTGATATCTGGTGTGGTGGCCTCGCACCCTGGTCTTCTGAAGGTCGTAGCTGCGCCAATGTTAGCGATGGCTAAGCCCAGCCTAGCGGCCATGTTTAGCACGCGTCTGCCTCTGGAGTTTGTTGCTGCCGTTCCCCATTCGACAGCTTTAGCGTTGAAATCTCCTGCGACGATAAAGGGACCTCCAATTTCCAGCACTTTGTCTTCAATGCTTTCAAGCTTCTTCTGGAATTCAGCAATGCTATCGCTTGGGGTTAGGTAACAGCTGAGCAAAGTGAAGCTCGTGTTTTGCACGTATACGAAGCAGTTCCCTGCACCTTTAAGTGTATTGACAAACCTGCTGTTGCTAGGCAGCCAGATTGCTGCAGTACCGGTCGCATCTTCTAACCAGTTTTCTCTATTCACTCGCCCATACTGTTCACTTATAACGACAGCGTCCGCTTTCTTCTCTATTGCCATCTGCTCTAATAGCGCATCAGCCGTTCTGCTTCGATGCATGTTGGCCTGGAGTATTCTCACTTTGTCGCTTGGCACTTAGTTGAGCCAGGTATATGATCTACGGCTACGCCCAGTTTCTGTGCACAGGCAGCACTTTGGTCTCTTGCTGCACTCCTTTATTTTATGTCCTGGCTCTCCGCATCTCATACACAGACCTTCACCTTTCCTATCCGGTCCCTTGCAGTCCATTTGCAAGTGGCCCATTCCGAAACATCGGAAACATCTTTTGATGCTTGAGCAGAGTCTAACTCTGGCTCTGACGTAACCGATTTTTATGCCATCTTCTTTGAGCAATTTTTCCGCTTTTTCTTGCGCTAGTGTTACAAACGCTCGTATTTGCTCACGCTTGTTTGGTGCTGTTACCCTGACGCGCATTTCCTCAAGTTGATCTCCTAGCACCTTTTTGATGGCCTGTTCAACTTCTAGTTGGACAGTAAGAGAATCCAGGTCTCTTATTTCTACTGTAGCGACTGGTTTCAGCTCCATTACAGAAGCATCTTCCTTTACAGTGGTTTTCAGCCTCTGGAGAAATTCGGGTCCCACCTTTCCCCCTTTTTCCATTTCTAGGAGGAGTGCACCAGTCCTCGTTTTCCAGATGCCTCTTATATTGGCGACCTCTTCCGGCTGAATTTTGCTACGCAGGTTTTTGAGCACCTCCGCATAGCTATGTCCTTCTGTCGGTTTTATGAGGACTGCCTCCGGTTTCGGCCGTTGCCCTCTCTCTCTTCTCTTTTTTGGGGTTTTCCCTCCTCTCCTTACTTCTTTCTCCTTTTCCTTCTTTGTTTCGCCCGTTCTTCTGAGAGGGTTTGGTTTTGCTCGTCTTTTGACTTCTTGCCATTTCTCAGAGTTATTTTCCTGCGGCTTTTCAGCTTTATCGGACTTTGCCACATTTGTAGCTGTCCTTTTTGGGCGCGGGAGGGCCGTGGTGTTTTCTTTTTCCCTCGGTCTTTTGCCTGTACTAGGCTGCGCCGGGCTCGATGCGTGCCTTATCGGGCGGGCTGATGGAGTTTCATTTGCTACAGCTGCATTTGTCTCCGGAGGTGCGGTCTTCTTTTTCTCCTCCTCCAATCTTCGCCAAGCTCTTCGACTATGCGTAATAATGTCAAACAGTTCCTCCAATTCCGTGACACCATCTTTTACATCCATGCTGATGTTCCTCTGTTTTTGCATGGCCTGTTTCATCTTAGCAATAGCCAATCGGCATTTAGCCAGTGCCTGCTCCTCATCTTCACGCAGCTTGCGGAGGTATTGCTGGCGCGGAGAGGGTTTCTCTTCTTCTGTTCTACCTGATGTGGATACAGGCAAAGACGTCACAATTTCTGTGTTGACTGCTTCTACTTCAATCTGTTTGGGCAGTCCCGGCGTCTTTTTTGGCTGACTGCCTCTAGCAGTCGTTTGGCCAGGTGTTGTTCTCAACACGTTTGTGAGTCTCTTGGGACATGCACCGTGTTGGTTTCCACTGTTGGGAGTTCCATCGTTTTGGGCTGTTAGGTCTACTTCCATGGCAGCAGCGATAGTGGCAGCGCTAGTGGAAGCGACCGGAGACCTCCTCAGCTTTGATCTCTTGTCGAAGGGGTAGTCGTTCGTCTTTTCGTCCATCTCTGTTGTTTCCTTTAAAATTGACATACGGTTTTGAATTCAGCGTATCGTGTGTAGGGGGGCGGGCCGCAATAGCCAGGAACGGGTATACCCTCGGGGTGACACCCCTACCCCAGTTCCCTGAGGCCTGACCTGCACTTTGCTAGTCCCGGAAGACACGGACGGACTAGTGCTCGCCCGGAGCAATGCAAACATCTACTTCTGCATCCAATACACACTCCCTGACCAGGGCCCGAAGTAGCTGGTTTCTGATACGTACCGCGGCGGTCATCTCGGCAGAGCAAGCTCACATCAGCTCCTTCAGCGGGACCCGCAGGAATAACGGGTTCCGTTTCCGGAGGACTCCCAATGTGCCGCGGCAAATAACGGTCATCCTTCCATTGATCAGCTCGTCATCCATGTCCTAATCCAAGTCATCATCATTTCATTTTACTTGATGCTAATGATAGTGCTTCCCTACTGAACACAATAACTCTTATGTTCAGTAGTTAAACACATCCAAGCATCAAGTTGACTAAGGGTGCGCGGGTACGTCAAGCCCGTAGAATCTAATAAAATTTTAGATCCTCCCTTGCGGGGATAATAATAATAATAATAATAATAATAATTTTTTTTTTTTTTTTTTTTTTTTTTTTTTTTCGTGGGGAAGGTTGTGGTAAATGTACTGCAATATCTATGCAATTCACTATCCTAAAGCTACCGTCATAGCTTCAGAGTGTGTCACTTCACTAAAACCCACAACCTTTGACCTCCAGGCCTCCTACCCTGGGACTGCGTTAGCATTGCTTCGGGGTAGGTCCCTTGATTTGTCCTCAAATCATATACCTGCGTCCAGGTCCCACTTCTTTTTTCTGAGAACGTCCTCAGTAAAACTTGCAACTGCATTCCAGTTTTCTTCGCTCTGCAGCATCCTTTCGATCACGTTGTCAGCACTGGCCGACTAATTCCTGTAAGGATGTGCGTTCGTTGTCCCATCGATTGCAGTTGAAGAAGGTGTGCTCTGCGTCATCTTCATCAGCGTCTCCATATATACAGAAAGGGTGCTCTGTTTTGCCCATACGGTGTAGATACTTCTGGAAGTATCCATGTCCCGATAAAAACTGAGTGAGGTAATAATTTACTTCGCCAAAGTCTCTCTCAAACCATCTTCTTATGCAAGGGATCAGTCTTTTTGTCCACCTGCCGCTGACTTCTGAGCGATACCTGTCCTGCCACTTAGAGAGGGTTTCCTGCCTTGCGTCTGCAAAACTTATTATCAGGTTTCCCTCCTTTTTAGCCTCCCAGACCATTTTCCGTTCGCTGGCTAGTAGGTCAATGGGGATAACCCCACTTATTACTAGCACAGCCGCTTCGGAGACTGTGCGATACGCACATGCAACTCTGAGCGCAGCAGTTCGTTGCACTGACAGTAGCGTCCTTTGCCGACATTTCGCCTCTAGCGTTACTGCCCATATCTCACTGCCGTAGAGCAGTATCGAGTTTGTTGTCGCCATTAGAAGTTTCCGTTTACTTTGCGATAATAATAATAATAATAATAATAATAATAATAATAATAATAATAATAATAATAATAATAATAATAATAATAATAATTTTTTTTTTGTTTTTTTTTTTCGTGGGAAAGGTTGTGGTAAATGTACTGCAATATCTATGCAATTCACTATCCTTAAGCTACCGTCATAGCTTCAGAGTGTGTCACTTCACTAAAACCCACAACCTTTGACCTCCAGGCCTCCTACCCTGGGACTGCGTTAGCATTGCTTCGGGGTAGGTCCCTTGATTTGTCCTCAAATCATATACCTGCGTCCAGGTCCCACTTCTTTTTTCTGAGAACGTCCTCAGTAAAACTTGCAACTGCATTCCAGTTTTCTTCGCTCTGCAGCATCCTTTCGATCACGTTGTCAGCGGAGCACTGGCCGACTGATTCCTGTAAGGATGTGCGTTCGTTGTCCCATCGATTGCAGTAGAAGAAGGTGTGCTCTGCGTCATCTTCATCAGCGTCTCCATATATACAGAAAGGATGCTCTGTTTTGCCCATACGGTGTAGATACTTCTGGAAGTATCCATGGCCCGATAAAAACTGAGTGAGGTAATAATTTACTTCGCCAAAGTCTCTCTCAAACCATCTTCTTATGCAAGGGATCAGTCTTTTTGTCCACCTGCCGCTGACTTCTGAGCGATACCTGTCCTGCCACTTAGAGAGGGTTTCCTGCCTTGCGTCTGCAAAACTTATTATCAGGTTTCCCTCCTTTTTTGCCTCCCAGACCATTTTCCGTTCGCTGGCTAGTAGGTCAATGGGGATAACCCCACTTATTACTAGCACAGCCGCTTCGGAGACTGTGCGGTACGCACATGCAACTCTGAGCGCAGCAGTTCGTTGCACTGACAGTAGCGTCCTTTGCCGACATTTCGCCTCTAGCGTTCCTGCCCATATCTCACTGCCGTAGAGCAGTATCGAGTTTGTTGTCGCCATTAGAAGTTTCCGTTTACTTTGCGTTGGTCCACCGATGTTTGCCATGAGCTTGCTAAGCATGCCTGTTATCTTGGCTGCTTTTGTTGCTGCGTGTTGTAATTGAGCCCAAAATGTCAATTTTGGGTCAACTCTTACGCCGAGGTACTTAACTACCTTCTTTGTTGTAAGAATGCTGTCGCATACTGGCAGCTCCAGTTCTAATGGTATGTGTTGCTTAGTAAGCAGTATAACCTCCGTCTTTTCGGTGGCGAGTTGGAGTCCGTGAGCCTGCAACCATTCCCTTGTCCTTAGCATAACCTGGTTTAGTTTTCTCCTGGCCTCTTCGGTGTTGCGAGCCGTTATTACAGCTGCAATGTCATCTGCGTACCCCACCAGATGTGTATCATCCGGCATTTCGATTCGGAGGATTCCGTCGTAGCTCAAGTTCCAGAGGTCTGGGCCTAGTATAGACCCTTGCGCTGCTCCGGATGTTATCCTTTTTGTCCTTCTTCCTTCGCAGGTGTCATAAATGAGCTCCCGGTCCCTTAGATAGCTCTGCAGGATCCTCAGCAGATATTGCGGAGTAGCAAACTTTAGCTTAAGAGCTTCAATGATATCTGACCACCTGAGGCTGTTAAAAGCATTGCGTATGTCTAGTGTTGCCAACAAGACAATCCTCTTGGAGTGATGGTTCCCTCGCTGTGCGTGTTCTACGCTAGACACTACATCTTCTATAGCGCCAAGAGTTGACCTTCCTGCTCTGAATCCATGTTGTCGTTCCGATAATCCACCAGCGTTTTCAATAACTGCGGATAAGCGAGTTTTTATCATCTTCTCTAGCAGCTTCCCAGCGCTATCAAGCATACACAGTGGTCTGTATGCTGATGGTTGGGTAGGATCTCCTTTGCCTTTGCTGATCAGTACTAGTTTTTGCTTTTTCCACACTTCGGGGAATAAGCCTTCCTTAAGGCACGCATTATACATCGACAGTAGAACACTTGGGCGATTTTCCGCTACTATTTTCAGTATTTCTGCAGGGATTCCATCAGGTCCTGGAGCCTTGCTACTCTTGAGAGATTTTGCTGCTCCTTTTAATTCTTCTTCAGAAAATAATGGGGTTAATCCAACAGGCAGCGCGTCTTGTTCTTCCTGCTGCAGGTTATGCGTAGGGAATAAGGCATCAACGATGTTGCTCATGGTATCGCCGTCCATATTTGGGCTAGGAATTTTAGAGCCCAGTTTCTTCATAACGATCTTATAACCGAGACCCCATGGGTTGTTGTTCAGATCCTTGCGGAGTTCCTCCCATTTTTCTCTTTTGCTACGCTCTATGACAAGCTTCAAATGTTTCTTGGCTTGTTTGTAGTTTTCGGCTTCATTTGTAGCGGCGCCTAATCGTCTGGCTCTAGTGAGTTTCCTCCTCATCCGTAGGCAGTTCCGTCTAATTTCTGCTATTTCATCTGTCCACCAGTATACGGCATCTTTTCTGCGGCTTGTTCCAACTTTAGGCATCGATGCGTTGCAGCATTGAGCTAATCGCTGCATAGTCGCATTTGTGAGAGTTCTGGCGTCCCTAGTTGTGTCAGTTGGCAATGAGTTTTCGTCGATATTTGCCAGCAAATATTCGGATCTAAGTTTCGCTACGCCTCTTCTTGTTGGTGCCTGGATGGGGCGACTTCCTGAGTCTAGATGGTAAGTGATATACTGGTGATCACTACCAGTAAAATCTTCTAGGACTCTCCATTCTTTAAGCATTCCAGCTAAGCTCTCTGACACTAGAGTGATATCTGGTGTGGTGGCCTCGCACCCTGGTCTTCTGAAGGTCGTAGCTGCGCCAATGTTAGCGATGGCTAAGCCCAGTCTAGCGGCCATGTTTAGCACGCGTCTGCCTCTAGAGTTTGTTGCTGCCGTTCCCCATTCGACAGCTTTAGCGTTGAAATCTCCTGCGACGATAAAGGGACCTCCAATTTCCAGCACTTTGTCTTCAATGCTTTCAAGCTTCTTCTGGAATTCAGCAATGCTATCGCTTGGGGTTAGGTAACAGCTGAGCAAAGTGAAGCTCGTGTTTTGCACGTATACGAAGCAGTTCCCTGCACCTTTAAGTGTATTGACATACCTGCTGTTGCTAGGCAGCCAGATTGCTGCAGTACCGGTCGCATCTTCTAACCAGTTTTCTCGATTCACTCGCCCATACTGTTCACTTATAACGACAGCGTCCGCTTTCTTCTCTATTGCCATCTGCTCTAATAGCGCATCAGCCGTTCTGCTTCGATGCATGTTGGCCTGGAGTATTCTCACTTTGTCGCTTGGCACTTAGTTGAGCCAGGTATATGATCTACCCGGCTACGCCCAGCTTCTGTGCACAGGCAGCACTTTGGTCTCTTGCTGCACTCCTTTATTTTATGTCCTGGCTCTCCGCATCTCATACACAGACCTTCACCTTTCCTATCCGGTCCCTTGCAGTTCATTTGCAAGTGGCCCATTCCGAAACATCGGAAACATCTTTTGATGCTTGAGCAGAGTCTAACTCTGGCTCTGACGTAACCGATTTTTATGCCATCTTCTTTGAGCAATTTTTTCGCTTTTGCTTGCGCTAGTGTTACAAACGCTCGTATTTGCTCACGCTTGTTTGGTGCTGTTACCCTGACGCGCATTTCCTCAAGTTGATCTCCTAGCACCTTTTTGATGGCCTGTTCAACTTCTAGTTGGACAGTAAGAGAATCCAGGTCTCTTATTTCTACTGTAGCGACTGGTTTCAGCTCCATTACAGAAGCATCTTCCTTTACAGTGGTTTTCAGCTTCTGGAGAAATTCGGGTCCCACCTTTCCCCCTTTTTCCATTTCTAGGAGGAGTGCACCAGTCCTCGTTTTCCTGATGCCTCTTATATTGGCGACCTCTTCCGGCTGAATTTTGCTACGCAGGTTTGTGAGCACCTCCTCATAGCTATGTCCTTCTGTCGGTTTTATGAGGACTGCCTCCGGTTTCGGCCGTTGCCCTCTCTCTCTTCTCTTTTTTGGGGTTTTCCCTCCTCTCCTTACTTCTTTCTCCTTTTCCTTCTTTGTTTCGCCCGTTCTTCTGAGAGGGTTTGGTTTTGTTCGTCTTTTGACTTCTTGCCATTTCTCAGAGTTATTTTCCTGCGGCTTTTCAGCTTTATCGGACTTTGCCACATTTGTAGCTGTCCTTTTTGGGCGCGGGAGGGCCGTGGTGTTTTCTTTTTCCCTCGGTCTTTTGCCTGTACTAGGCTGCGCCGGGCTCGATGCGTGCCTTATCGGGCGGGCTGATGGAGTTTCATTTGCTACAGCTGCATTTGTCTCCGGAGGTGCGGTCTTCTTTTTCTCCTCCTCCAATCTTCGCCAAGCTCTTCGACTATGCGTAATAATGTCAAACAGTTCCTCCAATTCCGTGACACCATCTTTTACATCCATGCTGATGTTCCTCTGTTTTTGCATGGCCTGTTTCATCTTAGCAATAGCCAATCGGCATTTAGCCAGTGCCTGCTCCTCATCTTCACGCAGCTTGCGGAGGTATTGCTGGCGCGGAGAGGGTTTCTCTTCTTCTGTTCTACCTGATGTGGATACAGGCAAAGACGTCACAATTTCTGGGTTGACTGCTTCTACTTCAAGCTGTTTGGGCAGTCCCGGCGTCTTTTTTGGCTGACTGCCTCTAACAGTCGTTTGGCCAGGTGTTGTTCTCAACACGTTTGTGAGTCTCTTGGGACATGCACCGTGTTGGTTTCCACTGTTGGGAGTTCCATCGTTTTGGGCTGTTAGGTCTACTTCCATGGCAGCAGCGATAGCGGCAGCGCTATTGGAAGCGACCGGAGACCTCCTCAGCTTTGATCTCTTGTCGAAGGGGTAGTCGTTCGTCTTTTCGTCCATCTTTGTTGTTTCCTTTAAAATTGACATACGGTTTTGAATTCAGCGTATCGTGTGTAGGGGGGCGGGCCGCAATAGCCAGGAACGGGTATACCCTCGGGGTGACACCCCTACCCCAGTTCCCTGAGGCCTGACCTGCACTTTGCTAGTCCCGGAAGACACGGACGGACTAGTGCTCGCCCGGAGCAATGCAAACATCTACTTCTGCATCCAATACACACTCCCTGACTACTAGGGCCCGAAGAAGCTGGTTTCTGCTACGTACCGCGGCGGTCATCTCGGCAGAGCAAGCTCACATCAGCTCCTTCAGCGTGGCAAATAACGGTCATCCTTCCATTGATCAGCTCGTCATCCATGTCCTAATCCAAGTCATCATCATTTCATTTTACTTGATGCTAATGATAGTGCTTCCCTACTGAACACAATAACTCTTATGTTCAGTAGTTAAACACATCCAAGCATCAAGTTGACTAAGGGTGCGCGGGTACGTCAAGCCCGTAGAATCTAATAAAATTTTAGATCCTCCCTTGCGGGGGGGGATAATAATAATAATAATAATAATTTTTTTTTTTTTTTTTTTTTCGTTGGGAAGGTTGTGGGAAATGTACTGCAATATCTATGCAATTCACTATCCTAAAGCTACCGTCATAGCTTCAGAGTGTGTCACTTCACTAAAACCCACAACCTTTGACCTCCAGGCCTCCTACCCTGGGACTGCGTTAGCATTGCTTCGGGGTAGGTCCCTTGATTTGTCCTCAAATCATATACCTGCGTCCAGGTCCCACTTCTTTTTTCTGAGAACGTCCTCAGTAAAACTTGCAACTGCATTCCAGTTTTCTTCGCTCTGCAGCATCCTTTCGATCACGTTGTCAGCGGAGCACTGGCCGACTGATTCCTGTAAGGATGTGCGTTCGTTGTCCCATCGATTGCAGTTGAAGAAGGTGTGCTCTGCGTCATCTTCATCAGCGTCTCCATATATACAGAAAGGGTGCTCTGTTTTGCCCATACGGTGTAGATACTTCTGGAAGTATCCATGGCCCGATAAAAACTGAGTGAGGTAATAATTTACTTCGCCAAAGTCTCTCTCAAACCATCTTCTTATGCAAGGGATCAGTCTTTTTGTCCACCTGCCGCTGACTTCTGAGCGATACCTGTCCTGCCACTTAGAGAGGGTTTCCTGCCTTGCGTCTGCAAAACTTATTATCAGGTTTCCCTCCTTTTTTGCCTCCCAGACCATTTTCCGTTCGCTGGCTAGTAGGTCAATGGGGATAACCCCACTTATTACTAGCACAGCCGCTTCGGAGACTGTGCGGTACGCACATGCAACTCTGAGCGCAGCAGTTCGTTGCACTGACAGTAGCGTCCTTTGCCGACATTTCGCCTCTAGCGTTCCTGCCCATATCTCACTGCCGTAAAGCAGTATCGAGTTTGTTGTCGCCATTAGAAGTTTCCGTTTACTTTGCGTTGGTCCACCGATGTTTGCCATGAGCTTGCTAAGCATGCCTGTTATCTTGGCTGCTTTTGTTGCTGCGTGTTGTAATTGAGCCCAAAATGTCAATTTTGGGTCAACTCTTACGCCGAGGTACTTAACTACCTTCTTTGTTGTAAGAATGCTGTCGCATACTGGCAGCTCCAGTTCTAATGGTATGTGTTGCTTAGTAAGCAGTATAACCTCCGTCTTTTCGGTGGCGAGTTGGAGTCCGTGAGCCTGCAACCATTCCCTTGTCCTTAGCATAACCTGGTTTAGTTTTCTCCTGGCCTCTTCGGTGTTGCGAGCCGTTATTACAGCTGCAATGTCATCTGCGTACCCCACCAGATGTGTATCATCCGGCATTTCGATTCGGAGGATTCCGTCGTAGCTCAAGTTCCAGAGGTCTGGGCCTAGTATAGACCCTTGCGCTGCTCCGGATGTTATCCTTTTTGTCCTTCTTCCTTCGCAGGTGTCATAAATGAGCTCCCGGTCCCTTAGATAGCTCTGCAGGATCCTCAGCAGATATTGCGGAGTAGCAAACTTTAGCTTAAGAGCTTCAATGATATCTGACCACCTGAGGCTGTTAAAAGCATTGCGTATGTCTAGTGTTGCCAACAAGACAATCCTCTTGGAGTGATGGTTCCCTCGCTGTGCGTGTTCTACGCTAGACACTACATCTTCTATAGCGCCAAGAGTTGACCTTCCTGCTCTGAATCCATGTTGTCGTTCCGATAATCCACCAGCGTTTTCAATAACTGCGGATAAGCGAGTTTTTATCATCTTCTCTAGCAGCTTCCCAGCGCTATCAAGCATACACAGTGGTCTGTATGCTGATGGTTGGGTAGGATCTCCTTTGCCTTTGCTGATCAGTACTAGTTTTTGCTTTTTCCACACTTCGGGGAATAAGCCTTCCTTAAGGCACGCATTATACATCGACAGTAGAACACTTGGGCGATTTTCCGCTACTATTTTCAGTATTTCTGCAGGGATTCCATCAGGTCCTGGAGCCTTGCTACTCTTGAGAGATTTTGCTGCTCCTTTTAATTCTTCTTCAGAAAATAATGGGGTTAATCCAACAGGCAGCGCGTCTTGTTCTTCCTGCTGCAGGTTATGCGTAGGGAATAAGGCATCAACGATGTTGCTCATGGTATCGCCGTCCATATTTGGGCTAGGAATTTTAGAGCCCAGTTTCTTCATAACGATCTTATAACCGAGACCCCATGGGTTGTTGTTCAGATCCTTGCGGAGTTCCTCCCATTTTTCTCTTTTGCTACGCTCTATGACAAGCTTCAAATGTTTCTTGGCTTGTTTGTAGTTTTCGGCTTCATTTGTAGCGGCGCCTAATCGTCTGGCTCTAGTGAGTTTCCTCCTCATCCGTAGGCAGTTCCGTCTAATTTCTGCTATTTCATCTGTCCACCAGTATACGGCATCTTTTCTGCGGCTTGTTCCAACTTTAGGCATCGATGCGTTGCAGCATTGAGCTAATCGCTGCATAGTCGCATTTGTGAGAGTTCTGGCGTCCCTAGTTGTGTCAGTTGGCAATGAGTTTTCGTCGATATTTGCCAGCAAATATTCGGATCTAAGTTTCGCTACATTCCATTTTCGCGTGCCTCTTCTTGTTGGTGCCTGGATGGGGCGACTTCCTGAGTCTAGATGGTAAGTGATATACTGGTGATCACTACCAGTAAAATCTTCTAGGACTCTCCATTCTTTAAGCATTCCAGCTAAGCTCTCTGACACTAGAGTGATATCTGGTGTGGTGGCCTCGCACCCTGGTCTTCTGAAGGTCGTAGCTGCGCCAATGTTAGCGATGGCTAAGCCCAGTCTAGCGGCCATGTTTAGCACGCGTCTGCCTCTAGAGTTTGTTGCTGCCGTTCCCCATTCGACAGCTTTAGCGTTGAAATCTCCTGCGACGATAAAGGGACCTCCAATTTCCAGCACTTTGTCTTCAATGCTTTCAAGCTTCTTCTGGAATTCAGCAATGCTATCGCTTGGGGTTAGGTAACAGCTGAGCAAAGTGAAGCTCGTGTTTTGCACGTATACGAAGCAGTTCCCTGCACCTTTAAGTGTATTGACATACCTGCTGTTGCTAGGCAGCCAGATTGCTGCAGTACCGGTCGCATCTTCTAACCAGTTTTCTCGATTCACTCGCCCATACTGTTCACTTATAACGACAGCGTCCGCTTTCTTCTCTATTGCCATCTGCTCTAATAGCGCATCAGCCGTTCTGCTTCGATGCATGTTGGCCTGGAGTATTCTCACTTTGTCGCTTGGCACTTAGTTGAGCCAGGTATATGATCTACCCGGCTACGCCCAGCTTCTGTGCACAGGCAGCACTTTGGTCTCTTGCTGCACTCCTTTATTTTATGTCCTGGCTCTCCGCATCTCATACACAGACCTTCACCTTTCCTATCCGGTCCCTTGCAGTTCATTTGCAAGTGGCCCATTCCGAAACATCGGAAACATCTTTTGATGCTTGAGCAGAGTCTAACTCTGGCTCTGACGTAACCGATTTTTATGCCATCTTCTTTGAGCAATTTTTCCGCTTTTTCTTGCGCTAGTGTTACAAACGCTCGTATTTGCTCACGCTTGTTTGGTGCTGTTACCCTGACGCGCATTTCCTCAAGTTGATCTCCTAGCACCTTTTTGATGGCCTGTTCAACTTCTAGTTGGACAGTAAGAGAATCCAGGTCTCTTATTTCTACTGTAGCGACTGGTTTCAGCTCCATTACAGAAGCATCTTCCTTTACAGTGGTTTTCAGCTTCTGGAGAAATTCGGGTCCCACCTTTCCCCCTTTTTCCATTTCTAGGAGGAGTGCACCAGTCCTCGTTTTCCTGATGCCTCTTATATTGGCGACCTCTTCCGGCTGAATTTTGCTACGCAGGTTTGTGAGCACCTCCTCATAGCTATGTCCTTCTGTCGGTTTTATGAGGACTGCCTCCGGTTTCGGCCGTTGCCCTCTCTCTCTTCTCTTTTTTGGGGTTTTCCCTCCTCTCCTTACTTCTTTCTCCTTTTCCTTCTTTGTTTCGCCCGTTCTTCTGAGAGGGTTTGGTTTTGTTCGTCTTTTGACTTCTTGCCATTTCTCAGAGTTATTTTCCTGCGGCTTTTCAGCTTTATCGGACTTTGCCACATTTGTAGCTGTCCTTTTTGGGCGCGGGAGGGCCGTGGTGTTTTCTTTTTCCCTCGGTCTTTTGCCTGTACTAGGCTGCGCCGGGCTCGATGCGTGCCTTATCGGGCGGGCTGATGGAGTTTCATTTGCTACAGCTGCATTTGTCTCCGGAGGTGCGGTCTTCTTTTTCTCCTCCTCCAATCTTCGCCAAGCTCTTCGACTATGCGTAATAATGTCAAACAGTTCCTCCAATTCCGTGACACCATCTTTTACATCCATGCTGATGTTCCTCTGTTTTTGCATGGCCTGTTTCATCTTAGCAATAGCCAATCGGCATTTAGCCAGTGCCTGCTCCTCATCTTCACGCAGCTTGCGGAGGTATTGCTGGCGCGGAGAGGGTTTCTCTTCTTCTGTTCTACCTGATGTGGATACAGGCAAAGACGTCACAATTTCTGGGTTGACTGCTTCTACTTCAAGCTGTTTGGGCAGTCCCGGCGTCTTTTTTGGCTGACTGCCTCTAACAGTCGTTTGGCCAGGTGTTGTTCTCAACACGTTTGTGAGTCTCTTGGGACATGCACCGTGTTGGTTTCCACTGTTGGGAGTTCCATCGTTTTGGGCTGTTAGGTCTACTTCCATGGCAGCAGCGATAGCGGCAGCGCTATTGGAAGCGACCGGAGACCTCCTCAGCTTTGATCTCTTGTCGAAGGGGTAGTCGTTCGTCTTTTCGTCCATCTTTGTTGTTTCCTTTAAAATTGACATACGGTTTTGAATTCAGCGTATCGTGTGTAGGGGGGCGGGCCGCAATAGCCAGGAACGGGTATACCCTCGGGGTGACACCCCTACCCCAGTTCCCTGAGGCCTGACCTGCACTTTGCTAGTCCCGGAAGACACGGACGGACTAGTGCTCGCCCGGAGCAATGCAAACATCTACTTCTGCATCCAATACACACTCCCTGACTAGGGCCCGAAGAAGCTGGTTTCTGCTACGTACCGCGGCGGTCATCTCGGCAGAGCAAGCTCACATCAGCTCCTTCAGCGTGGCAAATAACGGTCATCCTTCCATTGATCAGCTCGTCATCCATGTCCTAATCCAAGTCATCATCATTTCATTTTACTTGATGCTAATGATAGTGCTTCCCTACTGAACACAATAACTCTTATGTTCAGTAGTTAAACACATCCAAGCATCAAGTTGACTAAGGGTGCGCGGGTACGTCAAGCCCGTAGAATCTAATAAAATTTTAGATCCTCCCTTGCGGGGGGGGATAATAATAATAATAATAATAATTTTTTTTTTTTTTTTTTTTTTCGTTGGGAAGGTTGTGGGAAATGTACTGCAATATCTATGCAATTCACTATCCTAAAGCTACCGTCATAGCTTCAGAGTGTGTCACTTCACTAAAACCCACAACCTTTGACCTCCAGGCCTCCTACCCTGGGACTGCGTTAGCATTGCTTCGGGGTAGGTCCCTTGATTTGTCCTCAAATCATATACCTGCGTCCAGGTCCCACTTCTTTTTTCTGAGAACGTCCTCAGTAAAACTTGCAACTGCATTCCAGTTTTCTTCGCTCTGCAGCATCCTTTCGATCACGTTGTCAGCGGAGCACTGGCCGACTGATTCCTGTAAGGATGTGCGTTCGTTGTCCCATCGATTGCAGTTGAAGAAGGTGTGCTCTGCGTCATCTTCATCAGCGTCTCCATATATACAGAAAGGGTGCTCTGTTTTGCCCATACGGTGTAGATACTTCTGGAAGTATCCATGTCCCGATAAAAACTGAGTGAGGTAATAATTTACTTCGCCAAAGTCTCTCTCAAACCATCTTCTTATGCAAGGGATCAGTCTTTTTGTCCACCTGCCGCTGACTTCTGAGCGATACCTGTCCTGCCACTTAGAGAGGGTTTCCTGCCTTGCGTCTGCAAAACTTATTATCAGGTTTCCCTCCTTTTTTGCCTCCCAGACCATTTTCCGTTCGCTGGCTAGTAGGTCAATGGGGATAACCCCACTTATTACTAGCACAGCCGCTTCGGAGACTGTGCGGTACGCACGTGCAACTCTGAGCGCAGCAGTTCGTTGCACTGACAGTAGCGTCCTTTGCCGACATTTCGCCTCTAGCGTTCCTGCCCATATCTCACTGCCGTAGAGCAGTATCGAGTTTGTAGTCGCCATTAGAAGTTTCCGTTTACTTTGCGTTGGTCCACCGATGTTTGCCATGAGCTTGCTAAGCATGCCTGTTATCTTGGCTGCTTTTGTTGCTGCGTGTTGTAATTGAGCCCAAAATGTCAATTTTGGGTCAACTCTTACGCCGAGGTACTTAACTACCTTCTTTGTTGTAAGTATGCTGTCGCATACTGGCAGCTCCAGTTCTAATGGTATGTGTTGCTTAGTAAGCAGTATAACCTCCGTCTTTTCGGTGGCGAGTTGGAGTCCGTGAGCCTGCAACCATTCCCTTGTCCTTAGCATAACCTGGTTTAATTTTCTCCTGGCCTCTTCGGTGTTGCGAGCCGTTATTACAGCTGCAATGTCATCTGCGTACCCCACCAGATGTGTATCATCCGGCATTTCGATTCGGAGGATTCCGTCGTAGCTCAAGTTCCAGAGGTCTGGGCCTAGTATAGACCCTTGCGCTGCTCCGGATGTTATCCTTTTTGTCCTTCTTCCTTCGCAGGTGTCATAAATGAGCTCCCGGTCCCTTAGATAGCTCTGCAGGATCCTCAGCAGATATTGCGGAGTAGCAAACTTTAGCTTAAGAGCTTCAATGATATCTGACCACCTGAGGCTGTTAAAAGCATTGCGTATGTCTAGTGTTGCCAACAAGACAATCCTCTTGGAGTGATGGTTCCCTCGCTGTGCGTGTTCTACGCTAGACACTACATCTTCTATAGCGCCAAGAGTTGACCTTCCTGCTCTGAATCCATGTTGTCGTTCCGATAATCCACCAGCGTCTTCAATAACTGCGGATAAGCGAGTTTTTATCATCTTCTCTAGCAGCTTCCCAGCGCTATCAAGCATACACAGTGGTCTGTATGCTGATGGTTGGGTAGGATCTCCTTTGCCTTTGCTGATCAGTACTAGTTTTTGCTTTTTCCACACTTCGGGGAATAAGCCTTCCTTAAGGCACGCATTATACATCGACAGTAGAACACTTGGGCGATTTTCCGTTACTATTTTCAGTATTTCTGCAGGGATTCCATCAGGTCCTGGAGCCTTGCTACTCTTGAGAGATTTTGCTGCTCCTTTTAATTCTTCTTCAGAAAATAATGGGGTTAATCCAACAGGCAGCGCGTCTTGTTCTTCCTGCTGCAGGTTATGCGTAGGGAATAAGGCATCAACGATGTTGCTCATGGTATCGCCGTCCATATTTGGGCCAGGAATTTTAGAGCCCAGTTTCTTCATAACGATCTTATAACCGAGACCCCATGGGTTGTTGTTCAGATCCTTGCGGAGTTCCTCCCATTTTTCTCTTTTGCTACGCTCTATGACAAGCTTCAAATGTTTCTTGGCTTGTTTGTAGTTTTCGGCTTCATTTGTAGCGGCGCCTAATCGTCTGGCTCTAGTGAGTTATAATAATAATAATAATAATAATAATAATAATTATAATAATAATAATAATAATAATAATAATAATAATAATAATAATAATAATAATAATAATAATAATAATAATAATAATAATAATAATAATAATAATAATAATAATAATAATAATAATAATAATTTTTTTTTTTTTTTTTTTTTTTTTTTCGTGGGGAAGGTTGTGGGAAATGTACTGCAATATCTATGCAATTCACTATCCTTAAGCTACCGTCATAGCTTCAGAGTGTGTCACTTCACTAAAACCCACAACCTTTGACCTCCAGGCCTCCTACCCTGGGACTGCGTTAGCATTGCTTCGGGGTAGGTCCCTTGATTTGTCCTCAAATCATATACCTGCGTCCAGGTCCCACTTCTTTTTTCTGAGAACGTCCTCAGTAAAACTTGCAACTGCATTCCAGTTTTCTTCGCTCTGCAGCATCCTTTCGATCACGTTGTCAGCGGAGCACTGGCCGACTGATTCCTGTAAGGATGTGCGTTCGTTGTCCCATCGATTGCAGTTGAAGAAGGTGTGCTCATAATAATAATAATAATAATAATAATAATAATAATAATAATAATAATAATAATAATAATAATAATAATAATAATAATAATAATAATAATAATAATAATAATAATAATAATAATAATAATAATAATAATAATAATAATAATAATAATAATAATAATAATAATAATAATAATAATAATAATAATAATAATAATAATAATAATAATAATAATAATAATAATAATAATAATAATAATAATAATAATAATAATAATAATAATAATAATAATTTTTTTTTTTTTTTTTTTTTTTTTTTTTCGTGGGGAAGGTTGTGGGAAATGTACTGCAATATCTATGCAATTCACTATCCTTAAGCTACCGTCATAGCTTCAGAGTGTGTCACTTCACTAAAACCCACAACCTTTGACCTCCAGGCCTCCTACCCTGGGACTGCGTTAGCATTGCTTCGGGGTAGATCCCTTGATTTGTCCTCAAATCATATACCTGCGTCCAGGTCCCACTTCTTTTTTCTGAGAACGTCCTCAGTAAAACTTGCAACTGCATTCCAGTTTTCTTCGCTCTGCAGCATCCTTTCGATCACGTTGTCAGCGGAGCACTGGCCGACTGATTCCTGTAAGGATGTGCGTTCGTTGTCCCATCGATTGCAGTTAAAGAAGGTGTGCTCTGCGTCATCTTCATCAGCGTCTCCATATATACAGAAAGGGTGCTCTGTTTTGCCCATACGGTGTAGATACTTCTGGAAGTATCCATGGCCCGATAAAAACTGAGTGAGGTAATAATTTACTTCGCCAAAGTCTCTCTCAAACCATCTTCTTATGCAAGGGATCAGTCTTTTTGTCCACCTGCCGCTGACTTCTGAGCGATACCTGTCCTGCCACTTAGAGAGGGTTTCCTGCCTTGCGTCTGCAAAACTTATTATCAGGTTTCCCTCCTTTTTTGCCTCCCAGACCATTTTCCGTTCGCTGGCTAGTAGGTCAATGGGGATAACCCCACTTATTACTAGCACAGCCGCTTCGGAGACTGTGCGGTACGCACATGCAACTCTGAGCGCAGCAGTTCGTTGCACTGACAGTAGCGTCCTTTGCCGACATTTCGCCTCTAGCGTTCCTGCCCATATCTCACTGCCGTAGAGCAGTATCGAGTTTGTTGTCGCCATTAGAAGTTTCCGTTTACTTTGCGTTGGTCCACCGATGTTTGCCATGAGCTTGCTAAGCATGCCTGTTATCTTGGCTGCTTTTGTTGCTGCGTGTTGTAATTGAGCCCAAAATGTCAATTTTGGGTCAACTCTTACGCCGAGGTACTTAACTACCTTCTTTGTTGTAAGAATGCTGTCGCATACTGGCAGCTCCAGTTCTAATGGTATGTGTTGCTTAGTAAGCAGTATAACCTCCGTCTTTTCGGTGGCGAGTTGGAGTCCGTGAGCCTGCAACCATTCCCTTGTCCTTAGCATAACCTGGTTTAGTTTTCTCCTGGCCTCTTCGGTGTTGCGAGCCGTTATTACAGCTGCAATGTCATCTGCGTACCCCACCAGATGTGTATCATCCGGCATTTCGATTCGGAGGATTCCGTCGTAGCTCAAGTTCCAGAGGTCTGGGCCTAGTATAGACCCTTGCGCTGCTCCGGATGTTATCCTTTTTGTCCTTCTTCCTTCGCAGGTGTCATAAATGAGCTCCCGGTCCCTTAGATAGCTCTGCAGGATCCTCAGCAGATATTGCGGAGTAGCAAACTTTAGCTTAAGAGCTTCAATGATATCTGACCACCTGAGGCTGTTAAAAGCATTGCGTATGTCTAGTGTTGCCAACAAGACAATCCTCTTGGAGTGATGGTTCCCTCGCTGTGCGTGTTCTACGCTAGACACTACATCTTCTATAGCGCCAAGAGTTGACCTTCCTGCTCTGAATCCATGTTGTCGTTCCGATAATCCACCAGCGTTTTCAATAACTGCGGATAAGCGAGTTTTTATCATCTTCTCTAGCAGCTTCCCAGCGCTATCAAGCATACACAGTGGTCTGTATGCTGATGGTTGGGTAGGATCTCCTTTGCCTTTGCTGATCAGTACTAGTTTTTGCTTTTTCCACACTTCGGGGAATAAGCCTTCCTTAAGGCACGCATTATACATCGACAGTAGAACACTTGGGCGATTTTCCGCTACTATTTTCAGTATTTCTGCAGGGATTCCATCAGGTCCTGGAGCCTTGCTACTCTTGAGAGATTTTGCTGCTCCTTTTAATTCTTCTTCAGAAAATAATGGGGTTAATCCAACAGGCAGCGCGTCTTGTTCTTCCTGCTGCAGGTTATGCGTAGGGAATAAGGCATCAACGATATTGCTCATGGTATCGCCGTCCATATTTGGGCCAGGAATTTTAGAGCCCAGTTTCTTCATAACGATCTTATAACCGAGACCCCATGGGTTGTTGTTCAGATCCTTGCGGAGTTCCTCCCATTTTTCTCTTTTGCTACGCTCTATGACAAGCTTCAAATGTTTCTTGGCTTGTTTGTAGTTTTCGGCTTCATTTGTAGCGGCGCCTAATCGTCTGGCTCTAGTGAGTTTCCTCCTCATCCGTAGGCAGTTCCGTCTAATTTCTGCTATTTCATCTGTCCACCAGTATACGGCATCTTTTCTGCGGCTTGTGCCAACTTTAGGCATCGATGCGTTGCAGCATTGAGCTAATCGCTGCATAGTCGCATTTGTGAGAGTTCTGGCGTCCCTAGTTGTGTCAGTTGGCAATGAGTTTTCGTCGATATTTGCCAGCAAATATTCGGATCTAAGTTTCGCTACATTCCATTTTCGCGTGCCTCTTCTTGTTGGTGCCTGGATGGGGCGACTTCCTGAGTCTAGATGGTAAGTGATATACTGGTGATCACTACCAGTAAAATCTTCTAGGACTCTCCATTCTTTAAGCATTCCAGCTAAGCTCTCTGACACTAGAGTGATATCTGGTGTGGTGGCCTCGCACCCTGGTCTTCTGAAGGTCGTAGCTGCGCCAATGTTAGCGATGGCTAAGCCCAGCCTAGCGGCCATGTTTAGCACGCGTCTGCCTCTGGAGTTTGTTGCTGCCGTTCCCCATTCGACAGCTTTAGCGTTGAAATCTCCTGCGACGATAAAGGAATGCTATCGCTTGGGGTTAGGTAACAGCTGAGCAAAGTGAAGCTCGTGTTTTGTACGTATACGAAGCAGTTCCCTGCACCTTTAAGTGTATTGACAAACCTGCTGTTGCTAGGCAGCCAGATTGCTGCAGTACCGGTCGCATCTTCTAACCAGTTTTCTCGATTCACTCACAGCGTCCGCTTTCTTCTCTATTGCCATCTGCTCTAATAGCGCATCAGCCGTTCTGCTTCGATGCATGTTGGCCTGGAGTATTCTCACTTTGTCGCTTGGCACTTAGTTGAGCCAGGTATATGATCTACCCGGCTACGCCCAGCTTCTGTGCACAGGCAGCACTTTGGTCTCTTGCTGCACTCCTTTATTTTATGTCCTGGCTCTCCGCATCTCATACACAGACCTTCACCTTTCCTATCCGGTCCCTTGCAGTCCATTTGCAAGTGGCCCATTCCGAAACATCGGAAACATCTTTTGATGCTTGAGCAGAGTCTAACTCTGGCTCTGACGTAACCGATTTTTATGCCATCTTCTTTGAGCAATTTTTCCGCTTTTTCTTGCGCTAGTGTTACAAACGCTCGTATTTGCTCACGCTTGTTTGGTGCTGTTACCCTGACGCGCATTTCCTCAAGTTGATCTCCTTGCACCTTTTTGATGGCCTGTTCAACTTCTAGTTGGACAGTAAGAGAATCCAGGTCTCTTATTTCTACTGTAGCGACTGGTTTCAGCTCCATTACAGAAGCATCTTCCTTTACAGTGTTTTTCAGCCTCAGGAGAAATTCGGGTCCCACCTTTCATAATAATAATAATAATAATGATAATAATAATAATAATAATAATAATAATAATAATAATAATAATAATAATAATAATAATAATAATAATAATAATAATAATAATAATTTTTTTTTTTTTTTTTTTTTTTTTTTTCGTGGGGAAGGTTGTGGGAAATGTACTGCAATATCTATGCAATTCACTATCCTTAAGCTACCGTCATAGCTTCAGAGTGTGTCACTTCACTAAAACCCACAACCTTTGACCTCCAGGCCTCCTACCCTGGGACTGCGTTAGCATTGCTTCGGGGTAGGTCCCTTGATTTGTCCTCAAATCATATACCTGCGTCCAGGTCCCACTTCTTTTTTCTGAGAACGTCCTCAGTAAAACTTGCAACTGCATTCCAGTTTTCTTCGCTCTGCAGCATCCTTTCGATCACGTTGTCAACGGAGCACTGGCCGACTGATTCCTGTAAGGATGTGCGTTCGTTGTCCCATCGATTGCAGTTGAAGAAGGTGTGCTCATAATAATAATAATAATAATAATAATAATAATAATAATAATAATAATAATAATAATAATAATAATAATAATAATAATAATAATAATAATAATAATAATAATAATAATAATAATAATAATAATAATAATTTTTTTTTTTTTTTTTTTCGTGGAGAAGGTTGTGGGAAATGTACTGCAATATCTATGCAATTCACTATCCTTAAGCTACCGTCATAGCTTCAGAGTGTGTCACTTCACTAAAACCCACAACCTTTAACCTCCAGGCCTCCTACCCTGGGACTGCGTTAGCATTGCTTCGGGGTAGGTCCCTTGATTTGTCCTCAAATCATATACCTGCGTCCAGGTCCCACTTCTTTTTTCTGAGAACGTCCTCAGTAAAACTTGCAACTGCATTCCAGTTTTCTTCGCTCTGCAGCATCCTTTCGATCACGTTGTCAGCGGAGCACTGGCCGAATGATTCCTGTAAGGATGTGCGTTCGTTGTCCCATCGATTGCAGTTGAAGAAGGTGTGCTCTGCGTCATCTTCATCAGCGTCTCCATATATACAGAAAGGGTGCTCTGTTTTGCCCATACGGTGTAGATACTTCTGGAAGTATCCATGGCCCGATAAAAACTGAGTGAGGTAATAATTTACTTCGCCAAAGTCTCTCTCAAACCATCTTCTTATGCAAGGGATCAGTCTTTTTGTCCACCTGCCGCTGACTTCTGAGCGATACCTGTCCTGCCACTTAGAGAGGGTTTCCTGCCTTGCGTCTGCAAAACTTATTATCAGGTTTCCCTCCTTTTTTGCCTCCCAGACCATTTTCCGTTCGCTGGCTAGTAGGTCAATGGGGATAACCCCACTTATTACTAGCACAGCCGCTTCGGAGACTGTGCGGTACGCACATGCAACTCTGAGCGCAGCAGTTCGTTGCACTGACAGTAGCGTCCTTTGCCGACATTTCGCCTCTAGCGTTCCTGCCCATATCTCACTGCCGTAGAGCAGTATCGAGTTTGTTGTCGCCATTAGAAGTTTCCGTTTACTTTGCGTTGGTCCACCGATGTTTGCCATGAGCTTGCTAAGCATGCCTGTTATCTTGGCTGCTTTTGTTGCTGCGTGTTGTAATTGAGCCCAAAATGTCAATTTTGGGTCAACTCTTACGCCGAAGTACTTAACTACCTTCTTTGTTGTAAGAATGCTGTCGCATACTGGCAGCTCCAGTTCTAATGGTATGTGTTGCTTAGTAAGCAGTATAACCTCCGTCTTTTCGGTGGCGAGTTGGAGTCCGTGAGCCTGCAACCATTCCCTTGTCCTTAGCATAACCTGGTTTAGTTTTCTCCTGGCCTCTTCGGTGTTGATAATAATAATAATAATAATAATAATAATAATAATAATAATAATAATAATAATAATAATAATAATAATAATAATAATAATAATAATAATAATAATAATAATAATTTTTTTTTTTTTTTTTTTTTTTTCGTGGGGAAGGTTGTGGGAAATGTACTGCAATATCTATGCAATTCACTATCCTTAAGCTACCGTCATAGCTTCAGATTGTGTCACTTCACTAAAACCCACAACCTTTGACCTCCAGGCCTCCTACCCTGGGACTGCGTTAGCATTGCTTCGGGGTAGGTCCCTTGATTTGTCCTCAAATCATATACCTGCGTCCAGGTCCCACTTCTTTTTTCTGAGAACGTCCTCAGTAAAACTTGCAACTGCATTCCAGTTTTCTTCGCTCTGCAGCATCCTTTCGATCACGTTGTCAGCGGAGCACTGGCCGACTGATTCCTGTAAGGATGTGCGTTCGTTGTCCCATCGATTGCAGTTGAAGAAGGTGTGCTCTGCGTCATCTTCATCAGCGTCTCCATATATACAGAAAGGGTGCTCTGTTTTGCCCATACGGTGTAGATACTTCTGGAAGTATCCATGGCCCGATAAAAACTGAGTGAGGTAATAATTTACTTCGCCAAAGTCTCTCTCAAACCATCTTCTTATGCAAGGGATCAGTCTTTTTGTCCACCTGCCGCTGACTTCTGAGCGATACCTGTCCTGCCACTTAGAGAGGGTTTCCTGCCTTGCGTCTGCAAAACTTATTATCAGGTTTCCCTCCTTTTTTGCCTCCCAGACCATTTTCCGTTCGCTGGCTAGTAGGTCAATGGGGATAACCCCACTTATTACTAGCACAGCCGCTTCGGAGACTGTGCGGTACGCACATGCAACTCTGAGCGCAGCAGTTCGTTGCACTGACAGTAGCGTCCTTTGCCGACATTTCGCCTCTAGCGTTCCTGCCCATATCTCACTGCCGTAGAGCAGTATCGAGTTTGTTGTCGCCATTAGAAGTTTCTGTTTACTTTGCGTTGGTCCACCGATGTTTGCCATGAGCTTGCTAAGCATGCCTGTTATCTTGGCTGCTTTTGTTGCTGCGTGTTGTAATTGAGCCCAAAATGTCAATTTTGGGTCAACTCTTACGCCGAGGTACTTAACTACCTTCTTTGTTGTAAGAATGCTGTCGCATACTGGCAGCTCCAGTTCTAATGGTATGTGTTGCTTAGTAAGCAGTATAACCTCCGTCTTTTCGGTGGCGAGTTGGAGTCCGTGAGCCTGCAACCATTCCCTTGTCCTTAACATAACCTGGTTTAGTTTTCTCCTGGCCTCTTCGGTGTTGCGAGCCGTTATTACAGCTGCAATGTCATCTGCGTACCCCACCAGATGTGTATCATCCGGCATTTCGATTCGGAGGATTCCGTCCTAGCTCAAGTTCCAGAGGTCTGGGCCTAGTATAGACCCTTGCGCTGCTCCGGATGTTATCCTTTTTGTCCTTCTTCCTTCGCAGGTGTCATAAATGAGCTCCCGGTCCCTTAGATAGCTCTGCAGGATCCTCAGCAGATATTGCGGAGTAGCAAACTTTAGCTTAAGAGCTTCAATGATATCTGACCACCTGAGGCTGTTAAAAGCATTGCGTATGTCTAGTGTTGCCAACAAGACAATCCTCGTGGAGTGATGGTTCCCTCGCTGTGCGTGTTCTACGCTAGACACTACATCTTCTATAGCGCCAAGAGTTGACCTTCCTGCTCTGAATCCATGTTGTCGTTCCGATAATCCACCAGCGTCTTCAATAACTGCGGATAGGCGAGTTTTTATCATCTTCTCTAGCAGCTTCCCAGCGCTATCAAGCATACACAGTGGTCTGTATGCTGATGGTTGGGTAGGATCTCCTTTGCCTTTGCTGATCAGTACTAGTTTTTGCTTTTTCCACACTTCGGGGAATAAGCCTTCCTTAAGGCACGCATTATACATCGACAGTAGAACACTTGGGCGATTTTCCGCTACTATTTTCAGTATTTCTGCAGGGATTCCATCAGGTCCTGGAGCCTTGCTACTCTTGAGAGATTTTGCTGCTCCTTTTAATTCTTCTTCAGAAAATAATGGGGTTAATCCAACAGGCAGCGCGTCTTGTTCTTCCTGCTGCAGGCTATGCGTAGGGAATAAGGCATCAACGATGTTGCTCATGGTATCGCCGTCCATATTTGGGCCAGGAATTTTAGAGCCCAGTTTCTTCATAACGATCTTATAACCGAGACCCCATGGGTTGTTGTTCAGATCCTTGCGGAGTTCCTCCCATTTTTCTCTTTTGCTACGCTCTATGACAAGCTTCAAATGTTTCTTGGCTTGTTTGTAGTTTTCGGCTTCATTTGTATCGGCGCCTAATCGTCTGGCTCTAGTGAGTTTCCTCCTCATCCGTAGGCAGTTCCGTCTAATTTCTGCTATTTCATCTGTCCACCAGTATACGGCATCTTTTCTGCGGCTTGTGCCAACTTTAGGCATCGATGCGTTGCAGCATTGAGCTAATCGCTGCATAGTCGCATTTGTGAGAGTTCTGGCGTCCCTAGTTGTGTCAGTTGGCAATGAGTTTTCGTCGATATTTGCCAGCAAATATTCGGATCTAAGTTTCGCTACATTCCATTTTCGCGTGCCTCTTCTTGTTGGTGCCTGGATGGGGCGACTTCCTGAGTCTAGATGGTAAGTGATATACTGGTGATCACTACCAGTAAAATCTTCTAGGACTCTCCATTCTTTAAGCATTCCAGCTAAGCTCTCTGACACTAGAGTGATATCTGGTGTGGTGGCCTCGCACCCTGGTCTTCTGAAGGTCGTAGCTGCGCCAATGTTAGCGATGGCTAAGCCCAGCCTAGCGGCCATGTTTAGCACGCGTCTGCCTCTGGAGTTTGTTGCTGCCGTTCCCCATTCGACAGCTTTAGCGTTGAAATCTCCTGCGACGATAAAGGGACCTCCAATTTCCAGCACTTTGTCTTCAATGCTTTCAAGCTTCTTCTGGAATTCAGCAATGCTATCGCTTGGGGTTAGGTAACAGCTGAGCAAAGTGAAGCTCGTGTTTTGTACGTATACGAAGCAGTTCCCTGCACCTTTAAGTGTATTGACAAACCTGCTGTTG
Organism: Meiosimyza platycephala; assembly: GCA_963662105.1. NCBI lineage: Eukaryota > Metazoa > Arthropoda > Insecta > Diptera > Lauxaniidae > Meiosimyza > Meiosimyza platycephala. The sequence goes on along the minus strand of OY759210.1, from coordinate 58,801,771 downwards.
CTAGGCAGCCAGATTGCTGCAGTACCGGTCGCATCTTCTAACCAGTTTTCTCGATTCACTCACAGCGTCCGCTTTCTTCTCTATTGCCATCTGCTCTAATAGCGCATCAGCCGTTCTGCTTCGATGCATGTTGGCCTGGAGTATTCTCACTTTGTCGCTTGGCACTTAGTTGAGCCAGGTATATGATCTACCCGGCTACGCCCAGCTTCTGTGCACAGGCAGCACTTTGGTCTCTTGCTGCACTCCTTTATTTTATGTCCTGGCTCTCCGCATCTCATACACAGACCTTCACCTTTCCTATCCGGTCCCTTGCAGTCCATTTGCAAGTGGCCCATTCCGAAACATCGGAAACATCTTTTGATGCTTGAGCAGAGTCTAACTCTGGCTCTGACGTAACCGATTTTTATGCCATCTTCTTTGAGCAATTTTTCCGCTTTTTCTTGCGCTAGTGTTACAAACGCTCGTATTTGCTCACGCTTGTTTGGTGCTGTTACCCTGACGCGCATTTCCTCAAGTTGATCTCCTAGCACCTTTTTGATGGCCTGTTCAACTTCTAGTTGGACAGTAAGAGAATCCAGGTCTCTTATTTCTACTGTAGCGACTGGTTTCAGCTCCATTACAGAAGCATCTTCCTTTACAGTGGTTTTCAGCCTCTGGAGAAATTCGGGTCCCACCTTTCATAATAATAATAATAATAATAATTTTTTTTTTTTTTTTTTTTTTTTTTCTTGGGGAAGGTTGTGGGAAATGTACTGCAATATCTATGCAATTCACTATCCTTAAGCTACCGTCATAGCTTCAGAGTGTGTCACTTCACTAAAACCCACAACCTTTGACCTCCAGGCCTCCTACCCTGGGACTGCGTTAGCATTGCTTCGGGGTAGGTCCCTTGATTTGTCCTCAAATCATATACCTGCGTCCAGGTCCCACTTCTTTTTTCTGAGAACGTCCTCAGTAAAACTTGCAACTGCATTCCAGTTTTCTTCGCTCTGCAGCATCCTTTCGATCACGTTGTCAGCGGAGCACTGGCCGACTGATTCCTGTAAGGATGTGCGTTCGTTGTCCCATCGATTGCAGTTGAAGAAGGTGTGCTCTGCGTCATCTTCATCAGCGTCTCCATATATACAGAAAGGGTGCTCTGTTTTGCCCATACGGTGTAGATACTTCTGGAAGTATCCATGGCCCGATAAAAACTGAGTGAGGTAATAATTTACTTCGCCAAAGTCTCTCTCAAACCATCTTCTTATGCAAGGGATCAGTCTTTTTGTCCACCTGCCGCTGACTTCTGAGCGATACCTGTCCTGCCACTTAGAGAGGGTTTCCTGCCTTGCGTCTGCAAAACTTATTATCAGGTTTCCCTCCTTTTTTGCCTCCCAGACCACTTTCCGTTCGCTGGCTAGTAGGTCAATGGGGATAACCCCACTTATTACCAGCACAGCCGCTTCGGAGACTGTGCGGTACGCACATGCAACTCTGAGCGCAGCAGTTCGTTGCACTGACAGTAGCGTCCTTTGCCGACATTTCGCCTCTAGCGTTCCTGCCCATATCTCACTGCCGTAGAGCAGTATCGAGTTTGTTGTCGCCATTAGAAGTTTCCGTTTACTTTGCGTTGGTCCACCGATGTTTGCCATGAGCTTGCTAAGCATGCCTGTTATCTTGGCTGCTTTTGTTGCTGCGTGTTGTAATTGAGCCCAAAATGTCAATTTTGGGTCAACTCTTACGCCGAGGTACTTAACTACCTTCTTTGTTGTAAGAATGCTGTCGCATACTGGCAGCTCCAGTTCTAATGGTATGTGTTGCTTAGTAAGCAGTATAACCTCCGTCTTTTCGGTGGCGAGTTGGAGTCCGTGAGCCTGCAACCATTCCCTTGTCCTTAGCATAACCTGGTTTAGTTTTCTCCTGGCCTCTTCGGTGTTGCGAGCCGTTATTACAGCTGCAATGTCATCTGCGTACCCCACCAGATGTGTATCATCCGGCATTTCGATTCGGAGGATTCCGTCGTAGCTCAAGTTCCAGAGGTCTGGGCCTAGTATAGACCCTTGCGCTGCTCCGGATGTTATCCTTTTTGTCCTTCTTCCTTCGCAGGTGTCATAAATGAGCTCCCGGTCCCTTAGATAGCTCTGCAGGATCCTCAGCAGATATTGCGGAGTAGCAAACTTTAGCTTAAGAGCTTCAATGATATCTGACCACCTGAGGCTGTTAAAAGCATTGCGTATGTCTAGTGTTGCCAACAAGACAATCCTCTTGGAGTGATGGTTCCCTCGCTGTGCGTGTTCTACGCTAGACACTACATCTTCTATAGCGCCAAGAGTTGACCTTCCTGCTCTGAATCCATGTTGTCGTTCCGATAATCCACCAGCGTTTTCAATAACTGCGGATAAGCGAGTTTTTATCATCTTCTCTAGCAGCTTCCCAGCGCTATCAAGCATACACAGTGGTCTGTATGCTGATGGTTGGGTAGGATCTCCTTTGCCTTTGCTGATCAGTACTAGTTTTTGCTTTTTCCACACTTCGGGGAATAAGCCTTCCTTAAGGCACGCATTATACATCGACAGTAGAACACTTGGGCGATTTTCCGCTACTATTTTCAGTATTTCTGCAGGGATTCCATCAGGTCCTGGAGCCTTGCTACTCTTGAGAGATTTTGCTGCTCCTTTTAATTCTTCTTCAGAAAATAATGGGGTTAATCCAACAGGCAGCGCGTCTTGTTCTTCCTGCTGCAGGTTATGCGTAGGGAATAAGGCATCAACGATGTTGCTCATGGTATCGCCGTCCATATTTGGGCCAGGAATTTTAGAGCCCAGTTTCTTCATAACGATCTTATAACCGAGACCCCATGGGTTGTTGTTCAGATCCTTGCGGAGTTCCTCCCATTTTTCTCTTTTGCTACGCTCTATGACAAGCTTCAAATGTTTCTTGGCTTGTTTGTAGTTTTCGGCTTCATTTGTAGCGGCGCCTAATCGTCTGGCTCTAGTGAGTTTCCTCCTCATCCGTAGGCAGTTCCGTCTAATTTCTGCTTTTTCATCTGTCCACCAGTATACCGCATCTTTTCTGCGGCTTGTGCCAACTTTAGGCATCGATGCGTTGCAGCATTGAGCTAATCGCTGCATAGTCGCATTTGTGAGAGTTCTGGCGTCCCTAGTTGTGTCAGTTGGCAATGAGTTTTCGTCGATATTTGCCAGCAAATATTCGGATCTAAGTTTCGCTACATTCCATTTTCGCGTGCCTCTTCTTGTTGGTGCCTGGATGGGGCGACTTCCTGAGTCTAGATGGTAAGTGATATACTGGTGATCACTACCAGTAAAATCTTCTAGGACTCTCCATTCTTTAAGCATTCCAGCTAAGCTCTCTGACACTAGAGTGATATCTGGTGTGGTGGCCTCGCACCCTGGTCTTCTGAAGGTCGTAGCTGCGCCAATGTTAGCGATGGCTAAGCCCAGCCTAGCGGCCATGTTTAGCACGCGTCTGCCTCTGGAGTTTGTTGCTGCCGTTCCCCATTCGACAGCTTTAGCGTTGAAATCTCCTGCGACGATAAAGGGACCTCCAATTTCCAGCACTTTGTCTTCAATGCTTTCAAGCTTCTTCTGGAATTCAGCAATGCTATCGCTTGGGGTTAGGTAACAGCTGAGCAAAGTGAAGCTCGTGTTTTGTACGTATACGAAGCAGTTCCCTGCACCTTTAAGTGTATTGACAAACCTGCTGTTGCTAGGCAGCCAGATTGCTGCAGTACCGGTCGCATCTTCTAACCAGTTTTCTCGATTCACTCACAGCGTCCGCTTTCTTCTCTATTGCCATCTGCTCTAATAGCGCATCAGCCGTTCTGCTTCGATGCATGTTGGCCTGGAGTATTCTCACTTTGTCGCTTGGCACTTAGTTGAGCCAGGTATATGATCTACCCGGCTACGCCCAGCTTCTGTGCACAGGCAGCACTTTGGTCTCTTGCTGCACTCCTTTATTTTATGTCCTGGCTCTCCGCATCTCATATGTACACAGACCTTCACCTTTCCTATCCGGTCCCTTGCAGTCCATTTGCAAGTGGCCCATTCCGAAACATCGGAAACATCTTTTGATGCTTGAGCAGAGTCTAACTCTGGCTCTGACGTAACCGATTTTTATGCCATCTTCTTTGAGCAATTTTTCCGCTTTTTCTTGCGCTAGTGTTACAAACGCTCGTATTTGCTCACGCTTGTTTGGTGCTGTTACCCTGACGCGCATTTCCTCAAGTTGATCTCCTAGCACCTTTTTGATGGCCTGTTCAACTTCTAGTTGGACAGTAAGAGAATCCAGGTCTCTTATTTCTACTGTAGCGACTGGTTTCAGCTCCATTACAGAAGCATCTTCCTTTACAGTGGTTTTCAGCCTCTGGAGAAATTCGGGTCCCACCTTTCATAATAATAATAATAATAATAATTTTTTTTTTTTTTTTTTTTTTTTTCGTGGGGAAGGTTGTGGGAAATGTACTGCAATATCTATGCAATTCACTATCCTTAAGCTACCGTCATAGCTTCAGAGTGTGTCACTTCACTAAAACCCACAACCTTTGACCTCCAGGCCTCCTACCCTGGGACTGCGTTAGCATTGCTTCGGGGTAGGTCCCTTGATTTGTCCTCAAATCATATACCTGCGTCCAGGTCCCACTTCTTTTTTCTGAGAACGTCCTCAGTAAAACTTGCAACTGCATTCCAGTTTTCTTCGCTCTGCAGCATCCTTTCGATCACGTTGTCAGCGGAGCACTGGCCGACTGATTCCTGTAAGGATGTGCGTTCGTTGTCCCATCGATTGCAGTTGAAGAAGGTGTGCTCATAATAATAATAATAATAATAATTTTTTTTTTTTTTTTTTTTTTTTTTTTTTTTTTTTTTTCGTGGGGAAGGTTGTGGGAAATGTACTGCAATATCTATGCAATTCACTATCCTTAAGCTACCGTCATAGCTTCAGAGTGTGTCACTTCACTAAAACCCACACCTTTGACCTCCAGGCCTCCTACCCTGGGACTGCGTTAGCATTGCTTCGGGGTAGGTCCCTTGATTTGTCCTCAAATCATATACCTGCGTCCAGGTCCCACTTCTTTTTTCTGAGAACGTCCTCAGTAAAACTTGCAACTGCATTCCAGTTTTCTTCGCTCTGCAGCATCCTTTCGATCACGTTGTCAGCGGAGCACTGGCCGACTGATTCCTGTAAGGATGTGCGTTCGTTGTCCCATCGATTGCAGTTGAAGAAGGTGTGCTCTGCGTCATCTTCATCAGCGTCTCCATATATACAGAAAGGGTGCTCTGTTTTGCCCATACGGTGTAGATACTTCTGGAAGTATCCATGGCCCGATAAAAACTGAGTGAGGTAATAATTTACTTCGCCAAAGTCTCTCTCAAACCATCTTCTTATGCAAGGGATCAGTCTTTTTGTCCACCTGCCGCTGACTTCTGAGTGATACCTGTCCTGCCACTTAGAGAGGGTTTCCTGCCTTGCGTCTGCAAAACTTATTATCAGGTTTCCCTCCTTTTTTGCCTCCCAGACCATTTTCCGTTCGCTGGCTAGTAGGTCAATGGGGATAACCCCACTTATTACTAGCACAGCCGCTTCGGAGACTGTGCGGTACGCACATGCAACTCTGAGCGCAGCAGTTCGTTGCACTGACAGTAGCGTCCTTTGCCGACATTTCGCCTCTAGCGTTCCTGCCCATATCTCACTGCCGTAGAGCAGTATCGAGTTTGTTGTCGCCATTAGAAGTTTCCGTTTACTTTGCGTTGGTCCACCGATGTTTGCCATGAGCTTGCTAAGCATGCCTGTTATCTTGGCTGCTTTTGTTGCTGCGTGTTGTAATTGAGCCCAAAATGTCAATTTTGGGTCAACTCTTACGCCGAGGTACTTAACTACCTTCTTTGTTGTAAGAATGCTGTCGCATACTGGCAGCTCCAGTTCTAATGGTATGTGTTGCTTAGTAAGCAGTATAACCTCCGTCTTTTCGGTGGCGAGTTGGAGTCCGTGAGCCTGCAACCATTCCCTTGTCCTTAGCATAACCTGGTTTAGTTTTCTCCTGGCCTCTTCGGTGTTGCGAGCCGTTATTACAGCTGCAATGTCATCTGCGTACCCCACCAGATGTGTATCATCCGGCATTTCGATTCGGAGGATTCCGTCGTAGCTCAAGTTCCAGAGGTCTGGGCCTAGTATAGACCCTTGCGCTGCTCCGGATGTTATCCTTTTTGTCCTTCTTCCTTCGCAGGTGTCATAAATGAGCTCCCGGTCCCTTAGATAGCTCTGCAGGATCCTCAGCAGATATTGCGGAGTAGCAAACTTTAGCTTAAGAGCTTCAATGATATCTGACCACCTGAGGCTGTTAAAAGCATTGCGTATGTCTAGTGTTGCCAACAAGACAATCCTCTTGGAGTGATGGTTCCCTCGCTGTGCGTGTTCTACGCTAGACACTACATCTTCTATAGCGCCAAGAGTTGACCTTCCTGCTCTGAATCCATGTTGTCGTTCCGATAATCCACCAGCGTCTTCAATAACTGCGGATAAGCGAGTTTTTATCATCTTCTCTAGCAGCTTCCCAGCGCTATCAAGCATACACAGTGGTCTGTATGCTGATGGTTGGGTAGGATCTCCTTTGCCTTTGCTGATCAGTACTAGTTTTTGCTTTTTCCACACTTCGGGGAATAAGCCTTCCTTAAGGCACGCATTATACATCGACAGTAGAACACTTGGGCGATTTTCCGCTACTATTTTCAGTATTTCTGCAGGGATTCCATCAGGTCCTGGAGCCTTGCTACTCTTGAGAGATTTTGCTGCTCCTTTTAATTCTTCTTCAGAAAATAATGGGGTTAATCCAACAGGCAGCGCGTCTTGTTCTTCCTGCTGCAGGTTATGCGTAGGGAATAAGGCATCAACGATGTTGCTCATGGTATCGCCGTCCATATTTGGGCCAGGAATTTTAGAGCCCAGTTTCTTCATAACGATCTTATAACCGAGTCCCCATGGGTTGTTGTTCAGATCCTTGCGGAGTTCCTCCCATTTTTCTCTTTTGCTACGCTCTATGACAAGCTTCAAATGTTTCTTGGCTTGTTTGTAGTTTTCGGCTTCATTTGTAGCGGCGCCTAATCGTCTGGCTCTAGTGAGTTTCCTCCTCATCCGTAGGCAGTTCCGTCTAATTTCTGCTATTTCATCTGTCCACCAGTATACGGCATCTTTTCTGCGGCTTGTGCCAACTTTAGGCATCGATGCGTTGCAGCATTGAGCTAATCGCTGCATAGTCGCATTTGTGAGAGTTCTGGCGTCCCTAGTTGTGTCAGTTGGCAATGAGTTTTCGTCGATATTTGCCAGCAAATATTCGGATCTAAGTTTCGCTACATTCCATTTTCGCGTGCCTCTTCTTGTTGGTGCCTGGATGGGGCGACTTCCTGAGTCTAGATGGTAAGTGATATACTGGTGATCACTACCAGTAAAATCTTCTAGGACTCTCCATTCTTTAAGCATTCCAGCTAAGCTCTCTGACACTAGAGTGATATCTGGTGTGGTGGCCTCGCACCCTGGTCTTCTGAAGGTCGTAGCTGCGCCAATGTTAGCGATGGCTAAGCCCAGCCTAGCGGCCATGTTTAGCACGCGTCTGCCTCTGGAGTTTGTTGCTGCCGTTCCCCATTCGACAGCTTTAGCGTTGAAATCTCCAGCGACGATAAAGGCACCTCCAATTTCCAGCACTTTGTCTTCAATGCTTTCAAGCTTCTTCTGGAATTCAGCAATGCTATCGCTTGGGGTTAGGTAACAGCTGAGCAAAGTGAAGCTCGTGTTTTGCACGTATACGAAGCAGTTCCCTGCACCTTTAAGTGCATTGACAAACCTGCTGTTGCTAGGCAGCCAGATTGCTGCAGTACCGGTCGCATCTTCTAACCAGTTTTCTCTATTCACTCGCCCATACTGTTCACTTATAACGACAGCGTCCGCTTTCTTCTCTATTGCCATCTGCTCTAATAGCGCATCAGCCGTTCTGCTTCGATGCATGTTGGCCTGGAGTATTCTCACTTTGTCGCTTGGCACTTAGTTGAGCCAGGTATATGATCTACCCGGCTACGCCCAGTTTCTGTGCACAGGCAGCACTTTGGTCTCTTGCTGCACTCCTTTATTTTATGTCCTGGCTCTCCGCATCTCATACACAGACCTTCACCTTTCCTATCCGGTCCCTTGCAGTCCATTTGCAAGTGGCCCATTCCGAAACATCGGAAACATCTTTTGATGCTTGAGCAGAGTCTAACTCTGGCTCTGACGTAACCGATTTTTATGCCATCTTCTTTGAGCAATTTTTCCGCTTTTTCTTGCGCTAGTGTTACAAACGCTCGTATTTGCTCACGCTTGTTTGGTGCTGTTACCCTGACGCGCATTTCCTCAAGTTGATCTCCTAGCACCTTTTTGATGGCCTGTTCAACTTCTAGTTGGACAGTAAGAGAATCCAGGTCTCTTATTTCTACTGTAGCGACTGGTTTCAGCTCCATTACAGAAGCATCTTCCTTTACAGTGGTTTTCAGCCTCTGGAGAAATTCGGGTCCCACCTTTCCCCCTTTTTCCATTTCTAGGAGGAGTGCACCAGTCCTCGTTTTCCTGATGCCTCTTATATTGGCGACCTCTTCCGGCTGAATTTTGCTACGCAGGTTTTTGAGCACCTCCGCATAGCTATGTCCTTCTGTCGGTTTTATGAGGACTGCCTCCGGTTTCGGCCGTTGCCCTCTCTCTCTTCTCTTTTTTGGGGTTTTCCCTCCTCTCCTTACTTCTTTCTCCTTTTCCTTCTTTGTTTCGCCCGTTCTTCTGAGAGGGTTTGGTTTTGCTCGTCTTTTGACTTCTTGCCATTTCTCAGAGTTATTTTCCTGCGGCTTTTCAGCTTTATCGGACTTTGCCACATTTGTAGCTGTCCTTTTTGGGCGCGGGAGGGCCGTGGTGTTTTCTTTTTCCCTCGGTCTTTTGCCTGTACTAGGCTGCGCCGGGCTCGATGCGTGCCTTATCGGGCGGGCTGATGGAGTTTCATTTGCTACAGCTGCATTTGTCTCCGGAGGTGCGGTCTTCTTTTTCTCCTCCTCCAATCTTCGCCAAGCTCTTCGACTATGCGTAATAATGTCAAACAGTTCCTCCAATTCCGTGACACCATCTTTTACATCCATGCTGATGTTCCTCTGTTTTTGCATGGCCTGTTTCATCTTAGCAATAGCCAATCGGCATTTAGCCAGTGCCTGCTCCTCATCTTCACGCAGCTTGCGGAGGTATTGCTGGCGCGGAGAGGGTTTCTCTTCTTCTGTTCTGCCTGATGTGGATACAGGCAAAGACGTCACAATTTCTGTGTTGACTGCTTCTACTTCAATCTGTTTGGGCAGTCCCGGCGTCTTTTTTGGCTGACTGCCTCTAGCAGTCGTTTGGCCAGGTGTTGTTCTCAACACGTTTGTGAGTCTCTTGGGACATGCACCGTGTTGGTTTCCACTGTTGGGAGTTCCATCGTTTTGGGCTGTTAGGTCTACTTCCATGGCAGCAGCGATAGTGGCAGCGCTAGTGGAAGCGACCGGAGACCTCCTCAGCTTTGATCTCTTGTCGAAGGGGTAGTCGTTCGTCTTTTCGTCCATCTCTGTTGTTTCCTTTAAAATTGACATACGGTTTTGAAATTCAGCGTATCGTGTGTAGGGGGGCGGGCCGCAATAGCCAGGAACGGGTATACCCTCGGGGTGACACCCCTACCCCAGTTCCCTGAGGCCTGACCTGCACTTTGCTAGTCCCGGAAGACACGGACGGACTAGTGCTCGCCCGGAGCAATGCAAACATCTACTTCTGCATCCAATACACACTCCCTGACCAGGGCCCGAAGTAGCTGGTTTCTGATACGTACCGCGGCGGTCATCTCGGCAGAGCAAGCTCACATCAGCTCCTTCAGCGGGACCCGCAGGAATAACGGGTTCCGTTTCCGGAGGACTCCCAATGTGCCGCGGCAAATAACGGTCATCCTTCCATTGATCAGCTCGTCATCCATGTCCTAATCCAAGTCATCATCATTTCATTTTACTTGATGCTAATGATAGTGCTTCCCTACTGAACACAATAACTCTTATGTTCAGTAGTTAAACACATCCAAGCATCAAGTTGACTAAGGGTGCGCGGGTACGTCAAGCCCGTAGAATCTAATAAAATTTTAGATCCTCCCTTGCGGGGATAATAATAATAATAATAATAATAATAATAATAATAATAATAATAATAATAATAATAATAATAATAATAATAATAATAATAATAATAATAATAATAATAATAATAATAATAATAATAATAATAATAATAATAATAATAATAATAATAATAATAATTTTTTTTTTTTTTTTTTTCGTGGGGAAGGTTGTGGGAAATGTACTGCAATATCTATGCAATTCACTATCCTTAAGCTACCGTCATAGCTTCAGAGTGTGTCACTTCACTAAAACCCACAACCTTTAACCTCCAGGCCTCCTACCCTGGGACTGCGTTAGCATTGCTTCGGGGTAGGTCCCTTGATTTGTCCTCAAATCATATACCTGCGTCCAGGTCCCACTTCTTTTTTCTGAGAACGTCCTCAGTAAAACTTGCAACTGCATTCCAGTTTTCTTCGCTCTGCAGCATCCTTTCGATCACGTTGTCAGCGGAGCACTGGCCGAATGATTCCTGTAAGGATGTGCGTTCGTTGTCCCATCGATTGCAGTTGAAGAAGGTGTGCTCTGCGTCATCTTCATCAGCGTCTCCATATATACAGAAAGGGTGCTCTGTTTTGCCCATACGGTGTAGATACTTCTGGAAGTATCCATGGCCCGATAAAAACTGAGTGAGGTAATAATTTACTTCGCCAAAGTCTCTCTCAAACCATCTACTTATGCAAGGGATCAGTCTTTTTGTCCACCTGCCGCTGACTTCTGAGCGATACCTGTCCTGCCACTTAGAGAGGGTTTCCTGCCTTGCGTCTGCAAAACTTATTATCAGGTTTCCCTCCTTTTTTGCCTCCCAGACCATTTTCCGTTCGCTGGCTAGTAGGTCAATGGGGATAACCCCACTTATTACTAGCACAGCCGCTTCGGAGACTGTGCGGTACGCACATGCAACTCTGAGCGCAGCAGTTCGTTGCACTGACAGTAGCGTCCTTTGCCGACATTTCGCCTCTAGCGTTCCTGCCCATATCTCACTGCCGTAGAGCAGTATCGAGTTTGTTGTCGCCATTAGAAGTTTCCGTTTACTTTGCGTTGGTCCACCGATGTTTGCCATGAGCTTGCTAAGCATGCCTGTTATCTTGGCTGCTTTTGTTGCTGCGTGTTGTAATTGAGCCCAAAATGTCAATTTTGGGTCAACTCTTACGCCGAAGTACTTAACTACCTTCTTTGTTGTAAGAATGCTGTCGCATACTGGCAGCTCCAGTTCTAATGGTATGTGTTGCTTAGTAAGCAGTATAACCTCCGTCTTTTCGGTGGCGAGTTGGAGTCCGTGAGCCTGCAACCATTCCCTTGTCCTTAGCATAACCTGGTTTAGTTTTCTCCTGGCCTCTTCGGTGTTGATAATAATAATAATAATAATAATAATAATAATAATAATAATAATAATAATAATAATAATAATAATAATAATAATAATAATAATAATAATAATAATAATAATAATAATAATAATAATAATAATAATAATAATAATAATAATAATAATTTTTTTTTTTTTTTTTTCGTGGGGAAGGTTGTGGGAAATGTACTGCAATATCTATGCAATTCACTATCCTTAAGCTACCGTCATAGCTTTAGATTGTGTCACTTCACTAAAACCCACAACCTTTGACCTCCAGGCCTCCTACCCTGGGACTGCGTTAGCATTGCTTCGGGGTAGGTCCCTTGATTTGTCCTCAAATCATATACCTGCGTCCAGGTCCCACTTCTTTTTTCTGAGAACGTCCTCAGTAAAACTTGCAACTGCATTCCAGTTTTCTTCGCTCTGCAGCATCCTTTCGATCACGTTGTCAGCGGAGCACTGGCCGACTGATTCCTGTAAGGATGTGCGTTCGTTGTCCCATCGATTGCAGTTGAAGAAGGTGTGCTCTGCGTCATCTTCATCAGCGTCTCCATATATACAGAAAGGGTGCTCTGTTTTGCCCATACGGTGTAGATACTTCTGGAAGTATCCATGGCCCGATAAAAACTGAGTGAGGTAATAATTTACTTCGCCAAAGTCTCTCTCAAACCATCTTCTTATGCAAGGGATCAGTCTTTTTGTCCACCTGCCGCTGACTTCTGAGCGATACCTGTCCTGCCACTTAGAGAGGGTTTCCTGCCTTGCGTCTGCAAAACTTATTATCAGGTTTCCCTCCTTTTTTGCCTCCCAGACCATTTTCCGTTCGCTGGCTAGTAGGTCAATGGGGATAACCCCACTTATTACTAGCACAGCCGCTTCGGAGACTGTGCGGTACGCACATGCAACTCTGAGCGCAGCAGTTCGTTGCACTGACAGTAGCGTCCTTTGCCGACATTTCGCCTCTAGCGTTCCTGCCCATATCTCACTGCCGTAGAGCAGTATCGAGTTTGTTGTCGCCATTAGAAGTTTCCGTTTACTTTGCGTTGGTCCACCGATGTTTGCCATGAGCTTGCTAAGCATGCCTGTTATCTTGGCTGCTTTTGTTACTGCGTGTTGTAATTGAGCCCAAAATGTCAATTTTGGGTCAACTCTTACGCCGAGGTACTTAACTACCTTCTTTGTTGTAAGAATGCTGTCGCATACTGGCAGCTCCAGTTCTAATGGTATGTGTTGCTTAGTAAGCAGTATAACCTCCGTCTTTTCGGTGGCGAGTTGGAGTCCGTGAGCCTGCAACCATTCCCTTGTCCTTAGCATAACCTGGTTTAGTTTTCTCCTGGCCTCTTCGGTGTTGCGAGCCGTTATTACAGCTGCAATGTCATCTGCGTACCCCACCAGATGTGTATCATCCGGCATTTCGATTCGGAGGATTCCGTCGTAGCTCAAGTTCCAGAGGTCTGGGCCTAGTATAGACCCTTGCGCTGCTCCGGATGTTATCCTTTTTGTCCTTCTTCCTTCGCAGGTGTCATAAATGAGCTCCCGGTCCCTTAGATAGCTCTGCAGGATCCTCAGCAGATATTGCGGAGTAGCAAACTTTAGCTTAAGAGCTTCAATGATATCTGACCACCTGAGGCTGTTAAAAGCATTGCGTATGTCTAGTGTTGCCAACAAGACAATCCTCTTGGAGTGATGGTTCCCTCGCTGTGCGTGTTCTACGCTAGACACTACATCTTCTATAGCGCCAAGAGTTGACCTTCCTGCTCTGAATCCATGTTGTCGTTCCGATAATCCACCAGCGTTTTCAATAACTGCGGATAAGCGAGTTTTTATCATCTTCTCTAGCAGCTTCCCAGCGCTATCAAGCATACACAGTGGTCTGTATGCTGATGGTTGGGTAGGATCTCCTTTGCCTTTGCTGATCAGTACTAGTTTTTGCTTTTTCCACACTTCGGGGAATAAGCCTTCCTTAAGGCACGCATTATACATCGACAGTAGAACACTTGGGCGATTTTCCGCTACTATTTTCAGTATTTCTGCAGGGATTCCATCAGGTCCTGGAGCCTTGCTACTCTTGAGAGATTTTGCTGCTCCTTTTAATTCTTCTTCAGAAAATAATGGGGTTAATCCAACAGGCAGCGCGTCTTGTTCTTCCTGCTGCAGGTTATGCGTAGGGAATAAGGCATCAACGATGTTGCTCATGGTATCGCCGTCCATATTTGGGCCAGGAATTTTAGAGCCCAGTTTCTTCATAACGATCTTATAACCGAGACCCCATGGGTTGTTGTTCAGATCCTTGCGGAGTTCCTCCCATTTTTCTGTTACGCTCTATGACAAGCTTCAAATGTTTCTTGGCTTGTTTGTAGTTTTCGGCTTCATTTGTAGCGGCGCCTAATCGTCTGGCTCTAGTGAGTTTCCTCCTCATCCGTAGGCAGTTCCGTCTAATTTCTGCTTTTTCATCTGTCCACCAGTATACCGCATCTTTTCTGCGGCTTGTGCCAACTTTAGGCATCGATGCGTTGCAGCATTGAGCTAATCGCTGCATAGTCGCATTTGTGAGAGTTCTGGCGTCCCTAGTTGTGTCAGTTGGCAATGAGTTTTCGTCGATATTTGCCAGCAAATATTCGGATCTAAGTTTCGCTACATTCCATTTTCGCGTGCCTCTTCTTGTTGGTGCCTGGATGGGGCGACTTCCTGAGTCTAGATGGTAAGTGATATACTGGTGATCACTACCAGTAAAATCTTCTAGGACTCTCCATTCTTTAAGCATTCCAGCTAAGCTCTCTGACACTAGAGTGATATCTGGTGTGGTGGCCTCGCACCCTGGTCTTCTGAAGGTCGTAGCTGCGCCAATGTTAGCGATGGCTAAGCCCAGCCTAGCGGCCATGTTTAGCACGCGTCTGCCTCTGGAGTTTGTTGCTGCCGTTCCCCATTCGACAGCTTTAGCGTTGAAATCTCCTGCGACGATAAAGGGACCTCCAATTTCCAGCACTTTGTCTTCAATGCTTTCAAGCTTCTTCTGGAATTCAGCAATGCTATCGCTTGGGGTTAGGTAACAGCTGAGCAAAGTGAAGCTCGTGTTTTGTACGTATACGAAGCAGTTCCCTGCACCTTTAAGTGTATTGACAAACCTGCTGTTGCTAGGCAGCCAGATTGCTGCAGTACCGGTCGCATCTTCTAACCAGTTTTCTCGATTCACTCACAGCGTCCGCTTTCTTCTCTATTGCCATCTGCTCTAATAGCGCATCAGCCGTTCTGCTTCGATGCATGTTGGCCTGGAGTATTCTCACTTTGTCGCTTGGCACTTAGTTGAGCCAGGTATATGATCTACCCGGCTACGCCCAGCTTCTGTGCACAGGCAGCACTTTGGTCTCTTGCTGCACTCCTTTATTTTATGTCCTGGCTCTCCGCATCTCATATGTACACAGACCTTCACCTTTCCTATCCGGTCCCTTGCAGTCCATTTGCAAGTGGCCCATTCCGAAACATCGGAAACATCTTTTGATGCTTGAGCAGAGTCTAACTCTGGCTCTGACGTAACCGATTTTTATGCCATCTTCTTTGAGCAATTTTTCCGCTTTTTCTTGCGCTAGTGTTACAAACGCTCGTATTTGCTCACGCTTGTTTGGTGCTGTTACCCTGACGCGCATTTCCTCAAGTTGATCTCCTAGCACCTTTTTGATGGCCTGTTCAACTTCTAGTTGGACAGTAAGAGAATCCAGGTCTCTTATTTCTACTGTAGCGACTGGTTTCAGCTCCATTACAGAAGCATCTTCCTTTACAGTGGTTTTCAGCCTCTGGAGAAATTCGGGTCCCACCTTTCATAATAATAATAATAATAATAATTTTTTTTTTTTTTTTTTTTTTTTTTCGTGGGGAAGGTTGTGGGAAATGTACTGCAATATCTATGCAATTCACTATCCTTAAGCTACCGTCATAGCTTCAGAGTGTGTCACTTCACTAAAACCCACAACCTTTGACCTCCAGGCCTCCTACCCTGGGACTGCGTTAGCATTGCTTCGGGGTAGGTCCCTTGATTTGTCCTCAAATCATATACCTGCGTCCAGGTCCCACTTCTTTTTTCTGAGAACGTCCTCAGTAAAACTTGCAACTGCATTCCAGTTTTCTTCGCTCTGCAGCATCCTTTCGATCACGTTGTCAGCGGAGCACTGGCCGACTGATTCCTGTAAGGATGTGCGTTCGTTGTCCCATCGATTGCAGTTGAAGAAGGTGTGCTCATAATAATAATAATAATAATAATAATAATAATAATAATAATAATAATAATAATAATAATAATAATAATAATAATAATAATAATAATAATAATAATAATAATAATAATAATAATAATAATAATAATAATAATAATAATAATAATAATAATAATAATAATAATAATAATAATAATAATAATAATAATAATTTTTTTTTTTTCGTGGGGAAGGTTGTGGGAAATGTACTGCAATATCTATGCAATTCACTATCCTTAAGCTACCGTCATAGCTTCAGAGTGTGTCACTTCACTAAAACCCACACCTTTGACCTCCAGGCCTCCTACCCTGGGACTGCGTTAGCATTGCTTCGGGGTAGGTCCCTTGATTTGTCCTCAAATCATATACCTGCGTCCAGGTCCCACTTCTTTTTTCTGAGAACGTCCTCAGTAAAACTTGCAACTGCATTCCAGTTTTCTTCGCTCTGCAGCATCCTTTCGATCACGTTGTCAGCGGAGCACTGGCCGACTGATTCCTGTAAGGATGTGCGTTCGTTGTCCCATCGATTGCAGTTGAAGAAGGTGTGCTCTGCGTCATCTTCATCAGCGTCTCCATATATACAGAAAGGGTGCTCTGTTTTGCCCATACGGTGTAGATACTTCTGGAAGTATCCATGGCCCGATAAAAACTGAGTGAGGTAATAATTTACTTCGCCAAAGTCTCTCTCAAACCATCTTCTTATGCAAGGGATCAGTCTTTTTGTCCACCTGCCGCTGACTTCTGAGTGATACCTGTCCTGCCACTTAGAGAGGGTTTCCTGCCTTGCGTCTGCAAAACTTATTATCAGGTTTCCCTCCTTTTTTGCCTCCCAGACCATTTTCCGTTCGCTGGCTAGTAGGTCAATGGGGATAACCCCACTTATTACTAGCACAGCCGCTTCGGAGACTGTGCGGTACGCACATGCAACTCTGAGCGCAGCAGTTCGTTGCACTGACAGTAGCGTCCTTTGCCGACATTTCGCCTCTAGCGTTCCTGCCCATATCTCACTGCCGTAGAGCAGTATCGAGTTTGTTGTCGCCATTAGAAGTTTCCGTTTACTTTGCGTTGGTCCACCGATGTTTGCCATGAGCTTGCTAAGCATGCCTGTTATCTTGGCTGCTTTTGTTGCTGCGTGTTGTAATTGAGCCCAAAATGTCAATTTTGGGTCAACTCTTACGCCGAGGTACTTAACTACCTTCTTTGTTGTAAGAATGCTGTCGCATACTGGCAGCTCCAGTTCTAATGGTATGTGTTGCTTAGTAAGCAGTATAACCTCCGTCTTTTCGGTGGCGAGTTGGAGTCCGTGAGCCTGCAACCATTCCCTTGTCCTTAGCATAACCTGGTTTAGTTTTCTCCTGGCCTCTTCGGTGTTGCGAGCCGTTATTACAGCTGCAATGTCATCTGCGTACCCCACCAGATGTGTATCATCCGGCATTTCGATTCGGAGGATTCCGTCGTAGCTCAAGTTCCAGAGGTCTGGGCCTAGTATAGACCCTTGCGCTGCTCCGGATGTTATCCTTTTTGTCCTTCTTCCTTCGCAGGTGTCATAAATGAGCTCCCGGTCCCTTAGATAGCTCTGCAGGATCCTCAGCAGATATTGCGGAGTAGCAAACTTTAGCTTAAGAGCTTCAATGATATCTGACCACCTGAGGCTGTTAAAAGCATTGCGTATGTCTAGTGTTGCCAACAAGACAATCCTCTTGGAGTGATGGTTCCCTCGCTGTGCGTGTTCTACGCTAGACACTACATCTTCTATAGCGCCAAGAGTTGACCTTCCTGCTCTGAATCCATGTTGTCGTTCCGATAATCCACCAGCGTCTTCAATAACTGCGGATAAGCGAGTTTTTATGGTTGGGTAGGATCTCCTTTGCCTTTGCTGATCAGTACTAGTTTTTGCTTTTTCCACACTTCGGGGAATAAGCCTTCCTTAAGGCACGCATTATACATCGACAGTAGAACACTTGGGCGATTTTCCGCTACTATTTTCAGTATTTCTGCAGGGATTCCATCAGGTCCTGGAGCCTTGCTACTCTTGAGAGATTTTGCTGCTCCTTTTAATTCTTCTTCAGAAAATAATGGGGTTAATCCAACAGGCAGCGCGTCTTGTTCTTCCTGCTGCAGGTTATGCGTAGGGAATAAGGCATCAACGATGTTGCTCATGGTATCGCCGTCCATATTTGGGCCAGGAATTTTAGAGCCCAGTTTCTTCATAACGATCTTATAACCGAGTCCCCATGGGTTGTTGTTCAGATCCTTGCGGAGTTCCTCCCATTTTTCTCTTTTGCTACGCTCTATGACAAGCTTCAAATGTTTCTTGGCTTGTTTGTAGTTTTCGGCTTCATTTGTAGCGGCGCCTAATCGTCTGGCTCTAGTGAGTTTCCTCCTCATCCGTAGGCAGTTCCGTCTAATTTCTGCTATTTCATCTGTCCACCAGTATACGGCATCTTTTCTGCGGCTTGTGCCAACTTTAGGCATCGATGCGTTGCAGCATTGAGCTAATCGCTGCATAGTCGCATTTGTGAGAGTTCTGGCGTCCCTAGTTGTGTCAGTTGGCAATGAGTTTTCGTCGATATTTGCCAGCAAATATTCGGATCTAAGTTTCGCTACATTCCATTTTCGCGTGCCTCTTCTTGTTGGTGCCTGGATGGGGCGACTTCCTGAGTCTAGATGGTAAGTGATATACTGGTGATCACTACCAGTAAAATCTTCTAGGACTCTCCATTCTTTAAGCATTCCAGCTAAGCTCTCTGACACTAGAGTGATATCTGGTGTGGTGGCCTCGCACCCTGGTCTTCTGAAGGTCGTAGCTGCGCCAATGTTAGCGATGGCTAAGCCCAGCCTAGCGGCCATGTTTAGCACGCGTCTGCCTCTGGAGTTTGTTGCTGCCGTTCCCCATTCGACAGCTTTAGCGTTGAAATCTCCTGCGACGATAAAGGGACCTCCAATTTCCAGCACTTTGTCTTCAATGCTTTCAAGCTTCTTCTGGAATTCAGCAATGCTATCGCTTGGGGTTAGGTAACAGCTGAGCAAAGTGAAGCTCGTGTTTTGCACGTATACGAAGCAGTTCCCTGCACCTTTAAGTGTATTGACAAACCTGCTGTTGCTAGGCAGCCAGATTGCTGCAGTACCGGTCGCATCTTCTAACCAGTTTTCTCTATTCACTCGCCCATACTGTTCACTTATAACGACAGCGTCCGCTTTCTTCTCTATTGCCATCTGCTCTAATAGCGCATCAGCCGTTCTGCTTCGATGCATGTTGGCCTGGAGTATTCTCACTTTGTCGCTTGGCACTTAGTTGAGCCAGGTATATGATCTACCCGGCTACGCCCAGTTTCTGTGCACAGGCAGCACTTTGGTCTCTTGCTGCACTCCTTTATTTTATGTCCTGGCTCTCCGCATCTCATACACAGACCTTCACCTTTCCTATCCGGTCCCTTGCAGTCCATTTGCAAGTGGCCCATTCCGAAACATCGGAAACATCTTTTGATGCTTGAGCAGAGTCTAACTCTGGCTCTGACGTAACCGATTTTTATGCCATCTTCTTTGAGCAATTTTTCCGCTTTTTCTTGCGCTAGTGTTACAAACGCTCGTATTTGCTCACGCTTGTTTGGTGCTGTTACCCTGACGCGCATTTCCTCAAGTTGATCTCCTAGCACCTTTTTGATGGCCTGTTCAACTTCTAGTTGGACAGTAAGAGAATCCAGGTCTCTTATTTCTACTGTAGCGACTGGTTTCAGCTCCATTACAGAAGCATCTTCCTTTACAGTGGTTTTCAGCCTCTGGAGAAATTCGGGTCCCACCTTTCCCCCTTTTTCCATTTCTAGGAGGAGTGCACCAGTCCTCGTTTTCCTGATGCCTCTTATATTGGCGACCTCTTCCGGCTGAATTTTGCTACGCAGGTTTTTGAGCACCTCCGCATAGCTATGTCCTTCTGTCGGTTTTATGAGGACTGCCTCCGGTTTCGGCCGTTGCCCTCTCTCTCTTCTCTTTTTTGGGGTTTTCCCTCCTCTCCTTACTTCTTTCTCCTTTTCCTTCTTTGTTTCGCCCGTTCTTCTGAGAGGGTTTGGTTTTGCTCGTCTTTTGACTTCTTGCCATTTCTCAGAGTTATTTTCCTGCGGCTTTTCAGCTTTATCGGACTTTGCCACATTTGTAGCTGTCCTTTTTGGGCGCGGGAGGGCCGTGGTGTTTTCTTTTTCCCTCGGTCTTTTGCCTGTACTAGGCTGCGCCGGGCTCGATGCGTGCCTTATCGGGCGGGCTGATGGAGTTTCATTTGCTACAGCTGCATTTGTCTCCGGAGGTGCGGTCTTCTTTTTCTCCTCCTCCAATCTTCGCCAAGCTCTTCGACTATGCGTAATAATGTCAAACAGTTCCTCCAATTCCGTGACACCATCTTTTACATCCATGCTGATGTTCCTCTGTTTTTGCATGGCCTGTTTCATCTTAGCAATAGCCAATCGGCATTTAGCCAGTGCCTGCTCCTCATCTTCACGCAGCTTGCGTGAATAATAATAATAGTAGCAAACTTTAGCTTAAGAGCTTCAATGATATCTGACCACCTGAGGCTGTTAAAAGCATTGCGTATGTCTAGTGTTGCCAACAAGACAATCCTCTTGGAGTGATGGTTCCCTCGCTGTGCGTGTTCTACGCTAGACACTACATCTTCTATAGCGCCAAGAGTTGACCTTCCTGCTCTGAATCCATGTTGTCGTTCCGATAATCCACCAGCGTCTTCAATAACTGTGGATATGCGAGTTTTTATCATCTTCTCTAGCAGCTTCCCAGCGCTATCAAGCATACACAGTGGTCTGTATGCTGATGGTTGGGTAGGATCTCCTTTGCCTTTGCTGATCAGTACTAGTTTTTGCTTTTTCCACACTTCGGGGAATAAGCCTTCCTTAAGGCACGCATTATACATCGACAGTAGAACACTTGGGCGATTTTCCGCTACTATTTTCAGTATTTCTGCAGGGATTCCATCAGGTCCTGGAGCCTTGCTACTCTTGAGAGATTTTGCTGCTCCTTTTAATTCTTCTTCAGAAAATAATGGGGTTAATCCAACAGGCAGCGCGTCTTGTTCTTCCTGCTGCAGGTTATGCGTAGGGAATAAGGCATCAACGATGTTGCTCATGGTATCGCCGTCCATATTTGGGCCAGGAATTTTAGAGCCCAGTTTCTTCATAACGATCTTATAACCGAGACCCCATGGGTTGTTGTTCAGATCCTTGCGGAGTTCCTCCCATTTTTCTCTTTTGCTACGCTCTATGACAAGCTTCAAATGTTTCTTGGCTTGTTTGTAGTTTTCGGCTTCATTTGTAGCGGCACCTAATCGTCTGGCTCTAGTGAGTTTCCTCCTCATCCGTAGGCAGTTCCGTCTAATTTCTGCTATTTCATCTGTCCACCAGTATACGGCATCTTTTCTGCGGCTTGTGCCAACTTTAGGTATCGATGCGTTGCAGCATTGAGCTAATCGCTGCATAGTCGCATTTGTGAGAGTTCTGGCGTCCCTAGTTGTGTCAGTTGGCAATGAGTTTTCGTCGATATTTGCCAGCAAATATTCGGATCTAAGTTTCGCTACATTCCATTTTCGCGTGCCTCTTCTTGTTGGTGCCTGGATGGGGCGACTTCCTGAGTCTAGATGGTAAGTGATATACTGGTGATCACTACCAGTAAAATCTTCTAGGACTCTCCATTCTTTAAGCATTCCAGCTAAGCTCTCTGACACTAGAGTGATATCTGGTGTGGTGGCCTCGCACCCTGGTCTTCTGAAGGTCGTAGCTGCGCCAATGTTAGCGATGGCTAAGCCCAGCCTAGCGGCCATGTTTAGCACGTGTCTGCCTCTGGAGTTTGTTGCTGCCGTTCCCCATTCGACAGCTTTAGCGTTGAAATCTCCTGCGACAATAAAGGGACCTCCAATTTCCAGCACTTTGTCTTCAATGCTTTCAAGTTTCTTCTGGAATTCAGCAATGCTATCGCTTGGGGTTAGGTAACAGCTGAGCAAAGTGAAGCTCGTGTTTTGTACGTATACGAAGCAGTTCCCTGCACCTTTAAATGTATTGACAAACCTGCTGTTGCTAGGCAGCCAGATTGCTGCAGTACCGGTCGCATCTTCTAACCAGTTTTCTCTATTCACTCGCCCATACTGTTCACTTATAACGACAGCGTCCGCTTTCTTCTCTATTGCCATCTGCTCTAATAGCGCATCAGCCGTTCTGCTTCGATGCATGTTGGCCTGGAGTATTCTCACTTTGTCGCTTGGCACTTAGTTGAGCCAGGTATATGATCTACCCGGCTACGCCCAGCTTCTGTGCACAGGCAGCACTTTGGTCTCTTGCTGCACTCCTTTATTTTATGTCCTGGCTCTCCGCATCTCATACACAGACCTTCACCTTTCCTATCCGGTCCCTTGCAGTCCATTTGCAAGTGGCCCATTCCGAAACATCGGAAACATCTTTTGATGCTTGAGCAGAGTCTAACTCTGGCTCTGACGTAACCGATTTTTATGCCATCTTCTTTGAGCAATTTTTCCGCTTTTTCTTGCGCTAGTGTTACAAACGCTCGTATTTGCTCACGCTTGTTTGGTGCTGTTACCCTGACGCGCATTTCCTCAAGTTGATCTCCTAGCACCTTTTTGATGGCCTGTTCAACTTCTAGTTGGACAGTAAGAGAATCCAGGTCTCTTATTTCTACTGTAGCGACTGGTTTCAGCTCCATTACAGAAGCATCTTCCTTTACAGTGGTTTTCAGCCTCTGGAGAAATTCGGGTCCCACCTTTCATAATAATAATAATAATAATGATAATAATAATAATAATAATAATAATAATAATAATAATAATAATAATAATAATAATAATAATAATAATAATAATAATAATAATAATAATAATAATAATAATAATAATAATAATAATAATAATAATAATGATAATAATAATAATTTTTTTTTTTTTTTTTTTTTTTTTTTCGTGGGGAAGGTTGTGGGAAATGTACTGCAATATCTATGCAATTCACTATCCTTAAGCTACCGTCATAGCTTCAGAGTGTGTCACTTCACTAAAACCCACAACCTTTGACCTCCAGGCCTCCTACCCTGGGACTGCGTTAGCATTGCTTCGGGGTAGGTCCCTTGATTTGTCCTCAAATCATATACCTGCGTCCAGGTCCCACTTCTTTTTTCTGAGAACGTCCTCAGTAAAACTTGCAACTGCATTCCAGTTTTCTTCGCTCTGCAGCATCCTTTCGATCACGTTGTCAGCGGAGCACTGGCCGACTGATTCCTGTAAGGATGTGCGTTCGTTGTCCCATCGATTGCAGTTGAAGAAGGTGTGCTCTGCGTCATCTTCATCAGCGTCTCCATATATACAGAAAGGGTGCTCTGTTTTGCCCATACGGTGTAGATACTTCTGGAAGTATCCATGGCCCGATAAAAACTGAGTGAGGTAATAATTTACTTCGCCAAAGTCTCTCTCAAACCATCTTCTTATGCAAGGGATCAGTCTTTTTGTCCACCTGCCGCTGACTTCTGAGTGATACCTGTCCTGCCACTTAGAGAGGGTTTCCTGCCTTGCGTCTGCAAAACTTATTATCAGGTTTCCCTCCTTTTTTGCCTCCCAGACCATTTTCCGTTCGCTGGCTAGTAGGTCAATGGGGATAACCCCACTTATTACTAGCACAGCCGCTTCGGAGACTGTGCGGTACGCACATGCAACTCTGAGCGCAGCAGTTCGTTGCACTGACAGTAGCGTCCTTTGCCGACATTTCGCCTCTAGCGTTCCTGCCCATATCTCACTGCCGTAGAGCAGTATCGAGTTTGTTGTCGCCATTAGAAGTTTCCGTTTACTTTGCGTTGGTCCACCGATGTTTGCCATGAGCTTGCTAAGCATGCCTGTTATCTTGGCTGCTTTTGTTGCTGCGTGTTGTAATTGAGCCCAAAATGTCAATTTTGGGTCAACTCTTACGCCGAGGTACTTAACTACCTTCTTTGTTGTAAGAATGCTGTCGCATACTGGCAGCTCCAGTTCTAATGGTATGTGTTGCTTAGTAAGCAGTATAACCTCCGTCTTTTCGGTGGCGAGTTGGAGTCCGTGAGCCTGCAACCATTCCCTTGTCCTTAGCATAACCTGGTTTAGTTTTCTCCTGGCCTCTTCGGTGTTGCGAGCCGTTATTACAGCTGCAATGTCATCTGCGTACCCCACCAGATGTGTATCATCCGGCATTTCGATTCGGAGGATTCCGTCGTAGCTCAAGTTCCAGAGGTCTGGGCCTAGTATAGACCCTTGCGCTGCTCCGGATGTTATCCTTTTTGTCCTTCTTCCTTCGCAGGTGTCATAAATGAGCTCCCGGTCCCTTAGATAGCTCTGCAGGATCCTCAGCAGATATTGCGGAGTAGCAAACTTTAGCTTAAGAGCTTCAATGATATCTGACCACCTGAGGCTGTTAAAAGCATTGCGTATGTCTAGTGTTGCCAACAAGACAATCCTCTTGGAGTGATGGTTCCCTCGCTGTGCGTGTTCTACGCTAGACACTACATCTTCTATAGCGCCAAGAGTTGACCTTCCTGCTCTGAATCCAATAATGATAATAATAATAATAATAATAATAATAATAATAATAATAATAATAATAATAATAATAATAATAATAATAATAATAATAATAATAATAATAATAATAATAATAATAATAATAATAATAATAATAATAATAATAATAATAATAATAATAATAATAATAATAATAATAATAATAATAATAATTTTTTTTTTTTTTTTTTTTTTTTTTCGTGGGGAAGGTTGTGGGAAATGTACTGCAATATCTATGCAATTCACTATCCTTAAGCTACCGTCATAGCTTCAGAGTGTGTCACTTCACTAAAACCCACAACCTTTGACCTCCAGGCCTCCTACCCTGGGACTGCGTTAGCATTGCTTCGGGGTAGGTCCCTTGATTTGTCCTCAAATCATATACCTGCGTCCAGGTCCCACTTCTTTTTTCTGAGAACGTCCTCAGTAAAACTTGCAACTGCATTCCAGTTTTCTTCGCTCTGCAGCATCCTTTCGATCACGTTGTCAGCGGAGCACTGGCCGACTGATTCCTGTAAGGATGTGCGTTCGTTGTCCCATCGATTGCAGTTGAAGAAGGTGTGCTCATAATAATAATAATAATAATAATAATAATAATAATAATAATAATAATAATAATAATAATAATAATAATAATAATAATAATAATAATAATAATAATAATAACAATAATAATAATAATAATAATAATAATAATAATAATAATAATAATAATAATAATAATAATAATAATTTTTTTTTTTTTTTTTTTTTTTTTTTTTCGTGGGGAAGGTTGTGGGAAATGTACTGCAATATCTATGCAATTCACTATCCTTAAGCTACCGTCATAGCTTCAGAGTGTGTCACTTCACTAAAACCCACAACCTTTGACCTCCAGGCCTCCTACCCTGGGACTGCGTTAGCATTGCTTCGGGGTAGGTCCCTTGATTTGTCCTCAAATCATATACCTGCGTCCAGGTCCCACTTCTTTTTTCTGAGAACGTCCTCAGTAAAACTTGCAACTGCATTCCAGTTTTCTTCGCTCTGCAGCATCCTTTCGATCACGTTGTCAGCGGAGCACTGGCCGACTGATTCCTGTAAGGATGTGCGTTCGTTGTCCCATCGATTGCAGTTGAAGAAGGTGTGCTCTGCGTCATCTTCATCAGCGTCTCCATATATACAGAAAGGGTGCTCTGTTTTGCCCATACGGTGTAGATACTTCTGGAAGTATCCATGGCCCGATAAAAACTGAGTGAGGTAATAATTTACTTCGCCAAAGTCTCTCTCAAACCATCTTCTTATGCAAGGGATCAGTCTTTTTGTCCACCTGCCGCTGACTTCTGAGCGATACCTGTCCTGCCACTTAGAGAGGGTTTCCTGCCTTGCGTCTGCAAAACTTATTATCAGGTTTCCCTCCTTTTTTGCCTCCCACACCATTTTCCGTTCGCTGGCTAGTAGGTCAATGGGGATAACCCCACTTATTACTAGCACAGCCGCTTCGGAGACTGTGCGATAGCAGTTCGTTGCACTGACAGTAGCGTCCTTTGCCGACATTTCGCCTCTAGCGTTCCTGCCCATATCTCACTGCCGTAGAGCAGTATCGAGTTTGTTGTCGCCATTAGAAGTTTCCGTTTACTTTGCGTTGGTCCACCGATGTTTGCCATGAGCTTGCTAAGCATGCCTGTTATCTTGGCTGCTTTTGTTGCTGCGTGTTGTAATTGAGCCCAAAATGTCAATTTTGGGTCAACTCTTACGCCGAGGTACTTAACTACCTTCTTTGTTGTAAGAATGCTGTCGCATACTGGCAGCTCCAGTTCTAATGGTATGTGTTGCTTAGTAAGCAGTATAACCTCCGTCTTTTCGGTGGCGAGTTGGAGTCCGTGAGCCTGCAACCATTCCCTTGTCCTTAGCATAACCTGGTTTAGTTTTCTCCTGGCCTCTTCGGTGTTGCGAGCCGTTATTACAGCTGCAATGTCATCTGCGTACCCCACCAGATGTGTATCATCCGGCATTTCGATTCGGAGGATTCCGTCGTAGCTCAAGTTCCAGAGGTCTGGGCCTAGTATAGACCCTTGCGCTGCTCCGGATGTTATCCTTTTTGTCCTTCTTCCTTCGCAGGTGTCATAAATGAGCTCCCGGTCCCTTAGATAGCTCTGCAGGATCCTCAGCAGATATTGCGGAGTAGCAAACTTTAGCTTAAGAGCTTCAATGATATCTGACCACCTGAGGCTGTTAAAAGCATTGCGTATGTCTAGTGTTGCCAACAAGACAATCCTCTTGGAGTGATGGTTCCCTCGCTGTGCGTGTTCTACGCTAGACACTACATCTTCTATAGCGCCAAGAGTTGACCTTCCTGCTCTGAATCCATGTTGTCGTTCCGATAATCCACCAGCGTCTTCAATAACTGTGGATATGCGAGTTTTTATCATCTTCTCTAGCAGCTTCCCAGCGCTATCAAGCATACACAGTGGTCTGTATGCTGATGGTTGGGTAGGATCTCCTTTGCCTTTGCTGATCAGTACTAGTTTTTGCTTTTTCCACACTTCGGGGAATAAGCCTTCCTTAAGGCACGCATTATACATCGACAGTAGAACACTTGGGCGATTTTCCGCTACTATTTTCAGTATTTCTGCAGGGATTCCATCAGGTCCTGGAGCCTTGCTACTCTTGAGAGATTTTGCTGCTCCTTTTAATTCTTCTTCAGAAAATAATGGGGTTAATCCAACAGGCAGCGCGTCTTGTTCTTCCTGCTGCAGGTTATGCGTAGGGAATAAGGCATCAACGATGTTGCTCATGGTATCGCCGTCCATATTTGGGCCAGGAATTTTAGAGCCCAGTTTCTTCATAACGATCTTATAACCGAGACCCCATGGGTTGTTGTTCAGATCCTTGCGGAGTTCCTCCCATTTTTCTCTTTTGCTACGCTCTATGACAAGCTTCAAATGTTTCTTGGCTTGTTTGTAGTTTTCGGCTTCATTTGTAGCGGCGCCTAATCGTCTGGCTCTAGTGAGTTTCCTCCTCATCCGTAGGCAGTTCCGTCTAATTTCTGCTATTTCATCTGTCCACCAGTATACGGCATCTTTTCTGCGGCTTGTGCCAACTTTAGGCATCGATGCGTTGCAGCATTGAGCTAATCGCTGCATAGTCGCATTTGTGAGAGTTCTGGCGTCCCTAGTTGTGTCAGTTGGCAATGAGTTTTCGTCGATATTTGCCAGCAAATATTCGGATCTAAGTTTCGCTACATTCCATTTTCGCGTGCCTCTTCTTGTTGGTGCCTGGATGGGGCGACTTCCTGAGTCTAGATGGTAAGTGATATACTGGTGATCACTACCAGTAAAATCTTCTAGGACTCTCCATTCTTTAAGCATTCCAGCTAAGCTCTCTGACACTAGAGTGATATCTGGTGTGGTGGCCTCGC
The DNA here is from genome assembly GCA_963662105.1 of Meiosimyza platycephala. Classification (NCBI taxonomy): domain Eukaryota; kingdom Metazoa; phylum Arthropoda; class Insecta; order Diptera; family Lauxaniidae; genus Meiosimyza; species Meiosimyza platycephala. The sequence goes on along the minus strand of OY759210.1, from coordinate 58,774,008 downwards.
ACCCTGGTCTTCTGAAGGTCGTAGCTGCGCCAATGTTAGCGATGGCTAAGCCCAGCCTAGCGGCCATGTTTAGCACGTGTCTGCCTCTGGAGTTTGTTGCTGCCGTTCCCCATTCGACAGCTTTAGCGTTGAAATCTCCTGCGACGATAAAGGGACCTCCAATTTCCAGCACTTTGTCTTCAATGCTTTCAAGTTTCTTCTGGAATTCAGCAATGCTATCGCTTGGGGTTAGGTAACAGCTGAGCAAAGTGAAGCTCGTGTTTTGTACGTATACGAAGCAGTTCCCTGCACCTTTAAGTGTATTGACAAACCTGCTGTTGCTAGGCAGCCAGATTGCTGCAGTACCGGTCGCATCTTCTAACCAGTTTTCTCGATTCACTCACAGCGACCGCTTTCTTCTCTATTGCCATCTGCTCTAATAGCGCATCAGCCGTTCTGCTTCGATGCATGTTGGCCTGGAGTATTCTCACTTTGTCGCTTGGCACTTAGTTGAGCCAGGTATATGATCTACCCGGCTACGCCCAGCTTCTGTGCACAGGCAGCACTTTGGTCTCTTGCTGCACTCCTTTATTTTATGTCCTGGCTCTCCGCATCTCATACACAGACCTTCACCTTTCCTATCCGGTCCCTTGCAGTCCATTTGCAAGTGGCCCATTCCGAAACATCGGAAACATCTTTTGATGCTTGAGCAGAGTCTAACTCTGGCTCTGACGTAACCGATTTTTATGCCATCTTCTTTGAGCAATTTTTCCGCTTTTTCTTGCGCTAGTGTTACAAACGCTCGTATTTGCTCACGCTTGTTTGGTGCTGTTACCCTGACGCGCATTTCCTCAAGTTGATCTCCTAGCACCTTTTTGATGGCCTGTTCAACTTCTAGTTGGACAGTAAGAGAATCCAGGTCTCTTATTTCTACTGTAGCGACTGGTTTCAGCTCCATTACAGAAGCATCTTCCTTTACAGTGGTTTTCAGCCTCTGGAGAAATTCGGGTCCCACCTTTCATAATAATAATAATAATAATGATAATAATTTTTTTTTTTTTTTTTTTTTTTTTTTTTTTTTTTTCGTGGGGAAGGTTGTGGGAAATGTACTGCAATATCTATGCAATTCACTATCCTTAAGCTACCGTCATAGCTTCAGAGTGTGTCACTTCACTAAAACCCACACCTTTGACCTCCAAGGCCTCCTACCCTGGGACTGCGTTAGCATTGCTTCGGGGTAGGTCCCTTGATTTGTCCTCAAATCATATACCTGCGTCCAGGTCCCACTTCTTTTTTCTGAGAACGTCCTCAGTAAAACTTGCAACTGCATTCCAGTTTTCTTCGCTCTGCAGCATCCTTTCGATCACGTTGTCAGCGGAGCACTGGCCGACTGATTCCTGTAAGGATGTGCGTTCGTTGTCCCATCGATTGCAGTTGAAGAAGGTGTGCTCTGCGTCATCTTCATCAGCGTCTCCATATATACAGAAAGGGTGCTCTGTTTTGCCCATACGGTGTAGATACTTCTGGAAGTATCCATGGCCCGATAAAAACTGAGTGAGGTAATAATTTACTTCGCCAAAGTCTCTCTCAAACCATCTTCTTATGCAAGGGATCAGTCTTTTTGTCCACCTGCCGCTGACTTCTGAGTGATACCTGTCCTGCCACTTAGAGAGGGTTTCCTGCCTTGCGTCTGCAAAACTTATTATCAGGTTTCCCTCCTTTTTTGCCTCCCAGACCATTTTCCGTTCGCTGGCTAGTAGGTCAATGGGGATAACCCCACTTATTACTAGCACAGCCGCTTCGGAGACTGTGCGGTACGCACATGCAACTCTGAGCGCAGCAGTTCGTTGCACTGACAGTAGCGTCCTTTGCCGACATTTCGCCTCTAGCGTTCCTGCCCATATCTCACTGCCGTAGAGCAGTATCGAGTTTGTTGTCGCCATTAGAAGTTTCCGTTTACTTTGCGTTGGTCCACCGATGTTTGCCATGAGCTTGCTAAGCATGCCTGTTATCTTGGCTGCTTTTGTTGCTGCGTGTTGTAATTGAGCCCAAAATGTCAATTTTGGGTCAACTCTTACGCCGAGGTACTTAACTACCTTCTTTGTTGTAAGAATGCTGTCGCATACTGGCAGCTCCAGTTCTAATGGTATGTGTTGCTTAGTAAGCAGTATAACCTCCGTCTTTTCGGTGGCGAGTTGGAGTCCGTGAGCCTGCAACCATTCCCTTGTCCTTAGCATAACCTGGTTTAGTTTTCTCCTGGCCTCTTCGGTGTTGCGAGCCGTTATTACAGCTGCAATGTCATCTGCGTACCCCACCAGATGTGTATCATCCGGCATTTCGATTCGGAGGATTCCGTCGTAGCTCAAGTTCCAGAGGTCTGGGCCTAGTATAGACCCTTGCGCTGCTCCGGATGTTATCCTTTTTGTCCTTCTTCCTTCGCAGGTGTCATAAATGAGCTCCCGGTCCCTTAGATAGCTCTGCAGGATCCTCAGCAGATATTGCGGAGTAGCAAACTTTAGCTTAAGAGCTTCAATGATATCTGACCACCTGAGGCTGTTAAAAGCATTGCGTATGTCTAGTGTTGCCAACAAGACAATCCTCTTGGAGTGATGGTTCCCTCGCTGTGCGTGTTCTACGCTAGACACTACATCTTCTATAGCGCCAAGAGTTGACCTTCCTGCTCTGAATCCAATAATGATAATAATAATAATAATAATAATAATAATAATAATAATAATAATAATAATAATAATAATAATAATAATAATAATAATAATAATAATAATAATAATAATAATAATAATAATAATAATAATAATAATAATAATAATAATAATAATTTTTTTTTTTTTTTTTTTTTTTTTCGTGGGGAAGGTTGTGGGAAATGTACTGCAATATCTATGCAATTCACTATCCTTAAGCTACCGTCATAGCTTCAGAGTGTGTCACTTCACTAAAACCCACAACCTTTGACCTCCAGGCCTCCTACCCTGGGACTGCGTTAGCATTGCTTCGGGGTAGGTCCCTTGATTTGTCCTCAAATCATATACCTGCGTCCAGGTCCCACTTCTTTTTTCTGAGAACGTCCTCAGTAAAACTTGCAACTGCATTCCAGTTTTCTTCGCTCTGCAGCATCCTTTCGATCACGTTGTCAGCGGAGCACTGGCCGACTGATTCCTGTAAGGATGTGCGTTCGTTGTCCCATCGATTGCAGTTGAAGAAGGTGTGCTCATAATAATAATAATAATAATAATAATAATAATAATAATAATAATAATAATAATAATAATAATAATAATAATAATAATAATAATAATAATAATAATAATAATAATAATAATAATAATAATGATAATAATTTTTTTTTTTTTTTTTTTTTTTTTTTTTCGTGGGGAAGGTTGTGGGAAATGTACTGCAATATCTATGCAATTCACTATCCTTAAGCTACCGTCATAGCTTCAGAGTGTGTCACTTCACTAAAACCCACAACCTTTGACCTCCAGGCCTCCTACCCTGGGACTGCGTTAGCATTGCTTCGGGGTAGGTCCCTTGATTTGTCCTCAAATCATATACCTGCGTCCAGGTCCCACTTCTTTTTTCTGAGAACGTCCTCAGTAAAACTTGCAACTGCATTCCAGTTTTCTTCGCTCTGCAGCATCCTTTCGATCACGTTGTCAGCGGAGCACTGGCCGACTGATTCCTGTAAGGATGTGCGTTCGTTGTCCCATCGATTGCAGTTGAAGAAGGTGTGCTCTGCGTCATCTTCATCAGCGTCTCCATATATACAGAAAGGGTGCTCTGTTTTGCCCATACGGTGTAGATACTTCTGGAAGTATCCATGGCCCGATAAAAACTGAGTGAGGTAATAATTTACTTCGCCAAAGTCTCTCTCAAACCATCTTCTTATGCAAGGGATCAGTCTTTTTGTCCACCTGCCGCTGACTTCTGAGCGATACCTGTCCTGCCACTTAGAGAGGGTTTCCTGCCTTGCGTCTGCAAAACTTATTATCAGGTTTCCCTCCTTTTTTGCCTCCCAGACCATTTTCCGTTCGCTGGCTAGTAGGTCAATGGGGATAACCCCACTTATTACTAGCACAGCCGCTTCGGAGACTGTGCGGTACGCACATGCAACTCTGAGCGCAGCAGTTCGTTGCACTGACAGTAGCGTCCTTTGCCGACATTTCGCCTCTAGCGTTCCTGCCCATATCTCACTGCCGTAGAGCAGTATCGAGTTTGTTGTCGCCATTAGAAGTTTCCGTTTACTTTGCGTTGGTCCACCGATGTTTGCCATGAGCTTGCTAAGCATGCCTGTTATCTTGGCTGCTTTTGTTGCTGCGTGTTGTAATTGAGCCCAAAATGTCAATTTTGGGTCAACTCTTACGCCGAAGTACTTAACTACCTTCTTTGTTGTAAGAATGCTGTCGCATACTGGCAGCTCCAGTTCTAATGGTATGTGTTGCTTAGTAAGCAGTATAACCTCCGTCTTTTCGGTGGCGAGTTGGAGTCCGTGAGCCTGCAACCATTCCCTTGTCCTTAGCATAACCTGGTTTAGTTTTCTCCTGGCCTCTTCGGTGTTGATAATAATAATAATAATAATAATAATAATAATAATAATAATAATAATAATAATAATAATAATAATAATAATAATAATTTTTTTTTTTTTTTTTTTTTTTTTTTTTTCGTGGGGAAGGTTGTGGTAAATGTACTGCAATATCTATGCAATTCACTATCCTAAAGCTACCGTCATAGCTTCAGAGTGTGTCACTTCACTAAAACCCACAACCTTTGACCTCCAGGCCTCCTACTCTGGGACTGCGTTAGCATTGCTTCGGGGTAGGTCCCTTGATTTGTCCTCAAATCATATACCTGCGTCCAGGTCCCACTTCTTTTTTCTGAGAACGTCCTCAGTAAAACTTGCAACTGCATTCCAGTTTTCTTCGCTCTGCAGCATCCTTTCGATCACGTTGTCAGCGGAGCACTGGCCGACTGATTCCTGTAAGGATGTGCGTTCGTTGTCCCATCGATTGCAGTTGAAGAAGGTGTGCTCTGCGTCATCTGCATCAGCGTCTCCATATATACAGAAAGGGTGCTCTGTTTTGCCCATACGGTGTAGATACTTCTGGAAGTATCCATGGCCCGATAAAAACTGAGTGAGGTAATAATTTACTTCGCCAAAGTCTCTCTCAAACCATCTTCTTATGCAAGGGATCAGTCTTTTTGTCCACCTGCCGCTGACTTCTGAGCGATACCTGTCCTGCCACTTAGAGAGGGTTTCCTGCCTTGCGTCTGCAAAACTTATTATCAGGTTTCCCTCCTTTTTTGCCTCCCAGACCATTTTCCGTTCGCTGGCTAGTAGGTCAATGGGGATAACCCCACTTATTACTAGCACAGCCGCTTCGGAGACTGTGCGATACGCACATGCAACTCTGAGCGCAGCAGTTCGTTGCACTGACAGTAGCGTCCTTTGCCGACATTTCGCCTCTAGCGTTCCTGCCCATATCTCACTGCCGTAGAGCAGTATCGAGTTTGTTGTCGCCATTAGAAGTTTCCGTTTACTTTGCGTTGGTCCACCGATGTTTGCCATGAGCTTGCTAAGCATGCCTGTTATCTTGGCTGCTTTTGTTGCTGCGTGTTGTAATTGAGCCCAAAATGTCAATTTTGGGTCAACTCTTACGCCGAGGTACTTAACTACCTTCTTTGTTGTAAGAATGCTGTCGCATACTGGCAGCTCCAGTTCTAATGGTATGTGTTGCTTAGTAAGCAGTATAACCTCCGTCTTTTCGGTGGCGAGTTGGAGTCCGTGAGCCTGCAACCATTCCCTTGTCCTTAGCATAACCTGGTTTAGTTTTCTCCTGGCCTCTTCGGTGTTGCGAGCCGTTATTACAGCTGCAATGTCATCTGCGTACCCCACCAGATGTGTATCATCCGGCATTTCGATTCGGAGGATTCCGTCGTAGCTCAAGTTCCAGAGGTCTGGGCCTAGTATAGACCCTTGCGCTGCTCCGGATGTTATCCTTTTTGTCCTTCTTCCTTCGCAGGTGTCATAAATGAGCTCCCGGTCCCTTAGATAGCTCTGCAGGATCCTCAGCAGATATTGCGGAGTAGCAAACTTTAGCTTAAGAGCTTCAATGATATCTGACCACCTGAGGCTGTTAAAAGCATTGCGTATGTCTAGTGTTGCCAACAAGACAATCCTCTTGGAGTGATGGTTCCCTCGCTGTGCGTGTTCTACGCTAGACACTACATCTTCTATAGCGCCAAGAGTTGACCTTCCTGCTCTGAATCAATGTTGTCGTTCCGATAATCCACCAGCGTTTTCAATAACTGCGGATTAGCGAGTTTATATCATCTTCTCTAGCAGCTTCCCAGCGCTATCAAGCATACACAGTGGTCTGTATGCTGATGGTTGGGTAGGATCTCCTTTGCCTTTGCTGATCAGTACTAGTTTTTGCTTTTTCCACACTTCGGGGAATAAGCCTTCCTTAAGGCACGCATTATACATCGACAGTAGAACACTTGGGCGATTTTCCGCTACTATTTTCAGTATTTCTGCAGGGATTCCATCAGGTCCTGGAGCCTTGCTACTCTTGAGAGATTTTGCTGCTCCTTTTAATTCTTCTTCAGAAAATAATGGGGATAATCCAACAGGCAGCGCGTCTTGTTCTTCCTGCTGCAGGTTATGCGTAGGGAATAAGGCATCAACGATGTTGCTCATGGTATCGCCGTCCATATTTGGGCCAGGAATTTTAGAGCCCAGTTTCTTCATAACGATCTTATAACCGAGACCCCATGGGTTGTTGTTCAGATCCTTGCGGAGTTCCTCCCATTTTTCTCTTTTGCTACGCTCTATGACAAGCTTCAATTGTTTCTTGGCTTGTTTGTAGTTTTCGGCTTCATTTGTAGCGGCGCCTAATCGTCTGGCTCTAGTGAGTTTCCTCCTCATCCGTAGGCAGTTCCGTCTAATTTCTGCTATTTCATCTGTCCACCAGTATACCGCATCTTTTCTGCGGCTTGTGCCAACTTTAGGCATCGATGCGTTGCAGCATTGAGCTAATCGCTGCATAGTCGCATTTGTGAGAGTTCTGGCGTCCCTAGTTGTGTCAGTTGGCAATGAGTTTTCGTCGATATTTGCCAGCAAATATTCGGATCTAAGTTTCGCTACATTCCATTTTCGCGTGCCTCTTCTTGTTGGTGCCTGGATGGGGCGACTTCCTGAGTCTAGATGGTAAGTGATATACTGGTGATCACTACCAGTAAAATCTTCTAGGACTCTCCATTCTTTAAGCATTCCAGCTAAGCTCTCTGACACTAGAGTGATATCTGGTGTGGTGGCCTCGCACCCTGGTCTTCTGAAGGTCGTAGCTGCGCCAATGTTAGCGATGGCTAAGCCCAGCCTAGCGGCCATGTTTAGCACGTGTCTGCCTCTGGAGTTTGTTGCTGCCGTTCCCCATTCGACAGCTTTAGCGTTGAAATCTCCTGCGACGATAAAGGGACCTCCAATTTCCAGCACTTTGTCTTCAATGCTTTCAAGTTTCTTCTGGAATTCAGCAATGCTATCGCTTGGGGTTAGGTAACAGCTGAGCAAAGTGAAGCTCGTGTTTTGTACGTATACGAAGCAGTTCCCTGCGCCTTTAAGTGTATTGACAAACCTGCTGTTGCTAGGCAGCCAGATTGCTGCAGTACCGGTCGCATCTTCTAACCAGTTTTCTCTATTCACTCGCCCATACTGTTCACTTATAACGACAGCGTCCGCTTTCTTCTCTATTGCCATCTGCTCTAATAGCGCATCAGCCGTTCTGCTTCGATGCATGTTGGCCTGTAGTATTCTCACTTTGTCGCTTGGCACTTAGTTGAGCCAGGTATATGATCTACCCGGCTACGCCCAGCTTCTGTGCACAGGCAGCACTTTGGTCTCTTGCTGCACTCCTTTATTTTATGTCCTGGCTCTCCGCATCTCATACACAGACCTTCACCTTTCCTATCCGGTCCCTTGCAGTCCATTTGCAAGTGGCCCATTCCGAAACATCGGAAACATCTTTTGATGCTTGAGCAGAGTCTAACTCTGGCTCTGACGTAACCGATTTTTATGCCATCTTCTTTGAGCAATTTTTCCGCTTTTTCTTGCGCTAGTGTTACAAACGCTCGTATTTGCTCACGCTTGTTTGGTGCTGTTACCCTGACGCGCATTTCCTCAAGTTGATCTCCTAGCACCTTTTTGATGGCCTGTTCAACTTCTAGTTGGACAGTAAGAGAATCCAGGTCTCTTATTTCTACTGTAGCGACTGGTTTCAGCTCCATTACAGAAGCATCTTCCTTTACAGTGGTTTTCAGCCTCTGGAGAAATTCGGGTCCCACCTTTCATAATAATAATAATAATAATAATAATAATAATAATAATAATAATAATAATAATAATAATAATAATAATAATAATAATAATAATAATAATAATAATAATAATAATAATAATAATAATAATAATAATAATAATAATAATAATAATAATAATAATAATAATAATAATTTTTTTTTTTTTTTTTTTTTTTTTCGTGGGGAAGGTTGTGGTAAATGTACTGCAATATCTATGCAATTCACTATCCTAAAGCTACCGTCATAGCTTCAGAGTGTGTCACTTCACTAAAACCCACAACCTTTGACCTCCAGGCCTCCTACCCTGGGACTGCGTTAGCATTGCTTCGGGGTAGGTCCCTTGATTTGTCCTCAAATCATATACCTGCGTCCAGGTCCCACTTCTTTTTTCTGAGAACGTCCTCAGTAAAACTTGCAACTGCATTCCAGTTTTCTTCGCTCTGCAGCATCCTTTCGATCACGTTGTCAGCGGAGCACTGGCCGACTGATTCCTGTAAGGATGTGCGTTCGTTGTCCCATCGATTGCAGTTGAAGAAGGTGTGCTCAGCGTCATCTTCATCAGCGTCTCCATATATACAGAAAGGGTGCTCTGTTTTGCCCATACGGTGTAGATACTTCTGGAAGTATCCACGGCCCGATAAAAACTGAGTGAGGTAATAATTTACTTCGCCAAAGTCTCTCTCAAACCATCTTCTTATGCAAGGGATCAGTCTTTTTGTCCACCTGCCGCTGACTTCTGAGCGATACCTGTCCTGCCACTTAGAGAGGGTTTCCTGCCTTGCGTCTGCAAAACTTATTATCAGGTTTCCCTCCTTTTTTGCCTCCCAGACCATTTTCCGTTCGCTGGCTAGTAGGTCAATGGGGATAACCCCACTTATTACTAGCACAGCCGCTTCGGAGACTGTGCGGTACGCACATGCAACTCTGAGCGCAGCAGTTCGTTGCACTGACAGTAGCGTCCTTTGCCGACATTTCGCCTCTAGCGTTCCTGCCCATATCTCACTGCCGTAGAGCAGTATCGAGTTTGTAGTCGCCATTAGAAGTTTCCGTTTACTTTGCGTTGGTCCACCGATGTTTGCCATGAGCTTGCTAAGCATGCCTGTTATCTTGGCTGCTTTTGTTGCTGCGTGTTGTAATTGAGCCCAAAATGTCAATTTTGGGTCAACTCTTACGCCGAGGTACTTAACTACCTTCTTTGTTGTAAGAATGCTGTCGCATACTGGCAGCTCCAGTTCTAATGGTATGTGTTGCTTAGTAAGCAGTATAACCTCCGTCTTTTCGGTGGCGAGTTGGAGTCCGTGAGCCTGCAACCATTCCCTTGTCCTTAGCATAACCTGGTTTAGTTTTCTCCTGGCCTCTTCGGTGTTGCGAGCCGTTATTACAGCTGCAATGTCATCTGCGTACCCCACCAGATGTGTATCATCCGGCATTTCGATTCGGAGGATTCCGTCGTAGCTCAAGTTCCAGAGGTCTGGGCCTAGTATAGACCCTTGCGCTGCTCCGGATGTTATCCTTTTTGTCCTTCTTCCTTCGCAGGTGTCATAAATGAGCTCCCGGTCCCTTAGATAGCTCTGCAGGATCCTCAGCAGATATTGCGGAGTAGCAAACTTTAGCTTAAGAGCTTCAATGATATCTGACCACCTGAGGCTGTTAAAAGCATTGCGTATGTCTAGTGTTGCCAACAAGACAATCCTCTTGGAGTGATGGTTCCCTCGCTGTGCGTGTTCTACGCTAGACACTACATCTTCTATAGCGCCAAGAGTTGACCTTCCTGCTCTGAATCCATGTTGTCGTTCCGATAATCCACCAGCGTCTTCAATAACTGTGGATATGCGAGTTTTTATCATCTTCTCTAGCAGCTTCCCAGCGCTATCAAGCATACACAGTGGTCTGTATGCTGATGGTTGGGTAGGATCTCCTTTGCCTTTGCTGATCAGTACTAGTTTTTGCTTTTTCCACACTTCGGGGAATAAGCCTTCCTTAAGGCACGCATTATACATCGACAGTAGAACACTTGGGCGATTTTCCGCTACTATTTTCAGTATTTCTGCAGGGATTCCATCAGGTCCTGGAGCCTTGCTACTCTTGAGAGATTTTGCTGCTCCTTTTAATTCTTCTTCAGAAAATAATGGGGTTAATCCAACAGGCAGCGCGTCTTGTTCTTCCTGCTGCAGGTTATGCGTAGGGAATAAGGCATCAACGATGTTGCTCATGGTATCGCCGTCCATATTTGGGCCAGGAATTTTAGAGCCCAGTTTCTTCATAACGATCTTATAACCGAGACCCCATGGGTTGTTGTTCAGATCCTTGCGGAGTTCCTCCCATTTTTCTCTTTTGCTACGCTCTATGACAAGCTTCAAATGTTTCTTGGCTTGTTTGTAGTTTTCGGCTTCATTTGTAGCGGCACCTAATCGTCTGGCTCTAGTGAGTTTCCTCCTCATCCGTAGGCAGTTCCGTCTAATTTCTGCTATTTCATCTGTCCACCAGTATACCGCATCTTTTCTGCGGCTTGTGCCAACTTTAGGCATCGATGCGTTGCAGCATTGAGCTAATCGCTGCATAGTCGCATTTGTGAGAGTTCTGGCGTCCCTAGTTGTGTCAGTTGGCAATGAGTTTTCGTCGATATTTGCCAGCAAATATTCGGATCTAATTTTCGCTACATTCCATTTTCGCGTGCCTCTTCTTGTTGGTGCCTGGATGGGGCGACTTCCTGAGTCTAGATGGTAAGTGATATACTGGTGATCACTACCAGTAAAATCTTCTAGGACTCTCCATTCTTTAAGCATTCCAGCTAAGCTCTCTGACACTAGAGTGATATCTGGTGTGGTGGCCTCGCACCCTGGTCTTCTGAAGGTCGTAGCTGCGCCAATGTTAGCGATGGCTAAGCCCAGCCTAGCGGCCATGTTTAGCACGTGTCTGCCACTGGAGTTTGTTGCTGCCGTTCCCCATTCGACAGCTTTAGCGTTGAAATCTCCTGCGACAATAAAGGGACCTCCAATTTCCAGCACTTTGTCTTCAATGCTTTCAAGTTTCTTCTGGAATTCAGCAATGCTATCGCTTGGGGTTAGGTAACAGCTGAGCAAAGTGAAGCTCGTGTTTTGTACGTATACGAAGCAGTTCCCTGCACCTTTAAGTGTATTGACAAACCTGCTGTTGCTAGGCAGCCAGATTGCTGCAGTACCGGTCGCATCTTCTAACCAGTTTTCTCTATTCACTCGCCCATACTGTTCACTTATAACGACAGCGTCCGCTTTCTTCTCTATTGCCATCTGCTCTAATAGCGCATCAGCCGTTCTGCTTCGATGCATGTTGGCCTGGAGTATTCTCACTTTGTCGCTTGGCACTTAGTTGAGCCAGGTATATGATCTACCCGGCTACGCCCAGCTTCTGTGCACAGGCAGCACTTTGGTCTCTTGCTGCACTCCTTTATTTTATGTCCTGGCTCTCCGCATCTCATACACAGACCTTCACCTTTCCTATCCGGTCCCTTGCAGTCCATTTGCAAGTGGCCCATTCCGAAACATCGGAAACATCTTTTGATGCTTGAGCAGAGTCTAACTCTGGCTCTGACGTAACCGATTTTTATGCCATCTTCTTTGAGCAATTTTTCCGCTTTTTCTTGCGCTAGTGTTACAAACGCTCGTATTTGCTCACGCTTGTTTGGTGCTGTAACCCTGACGCGCATTTCCTCAAGTTGATCTCCTAGCACCTTTTTGATGGCCTGTTCAACTTCTAGTTGGACAGTAAGAGAATCCAGGTCTCTTATTTCTACTGTAGCGACTGGTTTCAGCTCCATTACAGAAGCATCTTCCTTTACAGTGGTTTTCAGCCTCTGGAGAAATTCGGGTCCCACCTTTCATAATAATAATAATAATAATGATAATAATAATAATAATAATAATAATAATAATAATAATAATAATAATAATAATAATAATAATAATAATAATAATAATAATAATAATAATAATAATAATAATAATAATAATAATAATAATAATAATAATAATAATAATAATAATAATAATAATAATAATAATAATAATAATAATAATAATAATAATAATAATAATAATAATAATAATAATAATAATAATAATAATAATAATAATAATAATAATAATAATAATAATAATAATTTTTTTTTTTTTTTTTTTTTTTTTTTTCGTGGGGTAGGTTGTGGGAAATGTACTGCAATATCTATGCAATTCACTATCCTTAAGCTACCGTCATAGCTTCAGAGTGTGTCACTTCACTAAAACCCACAACCTTTGACCTCCAGGCCTCCTACCCTGGGACTGCGTTAGCATTGCTTCGGGGTAGGTCCCTTGATTTGTCCTCAAATCATATACCTGCGTCCAGGTCCCACTTCTTTTTTCTGAGAACGTCCTCAGTAAAACTTGCAACTGCATTCCAGTTTTCTTCGCTCTGCAGCATCCTTTCGATCACGTTGTCAGCGGAGCACTGGCCGACTGATTCCTGTAAGGATGTGCGTTCGTTGTCCCATCGATTGCAGTTGAAGAAGGTGTGCTCATAATAATAATAATAATAATAATAATAATAATAATAATAATAATAATAATAATAATAATAATAATAATAATAATAATAATAATAATAATAATAATAATAATAATAATAATAATAATAATAATAATAATAATAATAATAATAATAATAATAATAATAATAATAATAATAATAATAATAATAATAATAATAATAATAATAATTTTTTTTTTTTCTTTTTTTTTTTTTTTTCGTGGGGAAGGTTGTGGGAAATGTACTGCAATATCTATGCAATTCACTATCCTTAAGCTACCGTCATAGCTTCAGAGTGTGTCACTTCACTAAAACCCACAACCTTTGACCTCCAGGCCTCCTACCCTGGGACTGCGTTAGCATTGCTTCGGGGTAGGTCCCTTGATTTGTCCTCAAATCATATACCTGCGTCCAGGTCCCACTTCTTTTTTCTGAGAACGTCCTCAGTAAAACTTGCAACTGCATTCCAGTTTTCTTCGCTCTGCAGCATCCTTTCGATCACGTTGTCAGCGGAGCACTGGCCGACTGATTCCTGTAAGGATGTGCGTTCGTTGTCCCATCGATTGCAGTTGAAGAAGGTGTGCTCTGCGTCATCTTCATCAGCGTCTCCATATATACAGAAAGGGTGCTCTGTTTTGCCCATACGGTGTAGATACTTCTGGAAGTATCCATGGCCCGATAAAAACTGAGTGAGGTAATAATTTACTTCGCCAAAGTCTCTCTCAAACCATCTTCTTATGCAAGGGATCAGTCTTTTTGTCCACCTGCCGCTGACTTCTGAGCGATACCTGTCCTGCCACTTAGAGAGGGTTTCCTGCATTGCGACTGCAAAACTTATTATCAGGTTTCCCTCCTTTTTTGCCTCCCAGACCATTTTCCGTTCGCTGGCTAGTAGGTCAATGGGGATAACCCCACTTATTACTAGAACAGCCGCTTCGGAGACTGTGCGGTACGCACATGCAACTCTGAGCGCAGCAGTTCGTTGCACTGACAGTAGCGTCCTTTGCCGACATTTCGCCTCTAGCGTTCCTGCCCATATCTCACTGCCGTAGAGCAGTATCGAGTTTGTTGTCGCCATTAGAAGTTTCCGTTTACTTTGCGTTGGTCCACCGATGTTTGCCATGAGCTTGCTAAGCATGCCTGTTATCTTGGCTGCTTTTGTTGCTGCGTGTTGTAATTGAGCCCAAAATGTCAATTTTGGGTCAACTCTTACGCCGAAGTACTTAACTACCTTCTTTGTTGTAAGAATGCTGTCGATTACTGGCAGCTCCAGTTCTAATGGTATGTGTTGCTTAGTAAGCAGTATAACCTCCGTCTTTTCGGTGGCGAGTTGGAGTCCGTGAGCCTGCAACCATTCCCTTGTCCTTAGCATAACCTGGTTTAGTTTTCTCCTGGCCTCTTCGGTGTTGATAATAATAATAATAATAATAATAATAATAATAATAATAATAATAATAATAATAATAATAATAATAATAATAATTTTTTTTTTTTTTTTTTTTTTTTTTTTTTCGTGGGGAAGGTTGTGGTAAATGTACTGCAATATCTATGCAATTCACTATCCTAAAGCTACCGTCATAGCTTCAGAGTGTGTCACTTCACTAAAACCCACAACCTTTGACCTCCAGGCCTCCTACTCTGGGACTGCGTTAGCATTGCTTCGGGGTAGGTCCCTTGATTTGTCCTCAAATCATATACCTGCGTCCAGGTCCCACTTCTTTTTTCTGAGAACGTCCTCAGTAAAACTTGCAACTGCATTCCAGTTTTCTTCGCTCTGCAGCATCCTTTCGATCACGTTGTCAGCGGAGCACTGGCCGACTGATTCCTGTAAGGATGTGCGTTCGTTGTCCCATGGATTGCAGTTGAAGAAGGTGTGCTCTGCGTCATCTGCATCAGCGTCTCCATATATACAGAAAGGGTGCTCTGTTTTGCCCATACGGTGTAGATACTTCTGGAAGTATCCATGGCCCGATAAAAACTGAGTGAGGTAATAATTTACTTCGCCAAAGTCTCTCTCAAACCATCTTCTTATGCAAGGGATCAGTCTTTTTGTCCACCTGCCGCTGACTTCTGAGCGATACCTGTCCTGCCACTTAGAGAGGGTTTCCTGCCTTGCGTCTGCAAAACTTATTATCAGGTTTCCCTCCTTTTTTGCCTCCCAGACCATTTTCCGTTCGCTGGCTAGTAGGTCAATGGGGATAACCCCACTTATTACTAGCACAGCCGCTTCGGAGACTGTGCGATAGCAGTTCGTTGCACTGACAGTAGCGTCCTTTGCCGACATTTCGCCTCTAGCGTTCCTGCCCATATCTCACTGCCGTAGAGCAGTATCGAGTTTGTTGTCGCCATTAGAAGTTTCCGTTTACTTTGCGTTGGTCCACCGATGTTTGCCATGAGCTTGCTAAGCATGCCTGTTATCTTGGCTGCTTTTGTTGCTGCGTGTTGTAATTGAGCCCAAAATGTCAATTTTGGGTCAACTCTTACGCCGAGGTACTTAACTACCTTCTTTGTTGTAAGAATGCTGTCGCATACTGGCAGCTCCAGTTCTAATGGTATGTGTTGCTTAGTAAGCAGTATAAGCTCCGTCTTTTTGGTGGCGAGTTGGAGTCCGTGAGCCTGCAACCATTCCCTTGTCCTTAGCATAACCTGGTTTAGTTTTCTCCTGGCCTCTTCGGTGTTGCGAGCCGTTATTACAGCTGCAATGTCATCTGCGTACCCCACCAGATGTGTATCATCCGGCATTTCGATTCGGAGGATTCCGTCGTAGCTCAAGTTCCAGAGGTCTGGGCCTAGTATAGACCCTAACGCTGCTCCGGATGTTATCCTTTTTGTCCTTCTTCCTTCGCAGGTGTCATAAATGAGCTCCCGGTCCCTTAGATAGCTCTGCAGGATCCTCAGCAGATATTGCGGAGTAGCAAACTTTAGCTTAAGAGCTTCAATGATATCTGACCACCTGAGGCTGTTAAAAGCATTGCGTATGTCTAGTGTTGCCAACAAGACAATCCTCTTGGAGTGATGGTTCCCTCGCTGTGCGTGTTCTACGCTAGACACTACATCTTCTATAGCGCCAAGAGTTGACCTTCCTGCTCTGAATCCATGTTGTCGTTCCGATAATCCACCAGCGTCTTCAATAACTGTGGATATGCGAGTTTTTATCATCTTCTCTAGCAGCTTCCCAGCGCTATCAAGCATACACAGTGGTCTGTATGCTGATGGTTGGGTAGGATCTCCTTTGCCTTTGCTGATCAGTACTAGTTTTTGCTTTTTCCACACTTCGGGGAATAAGCCTTCCTTAAGGCACGCAGTATACATCGACAGTAGAACACTTGGGCGATTTTCCGCTACTATTTTCAGTATTTCTGCAGGGATTCCATCAGGTCCTGGAGCCTTGCTACTCTTGAGAGATTTTGCTGCTCCTTTTAATTCTTCTTCAGAAAATAATGGGGTTAATCCAACAGGCAGCGCGTCTTGTTCTTCCTGCTGCAGGTTATGCGTAGGGAATAAGGCATCAACGATGTTGCTCATGGTATCGCCGTCCATATTTGGGCCAGGAATTTTAGAGCCCAGTTTCTTCATAACGATCTTATAACCGAGACCCCATGGGTTGTTGTTCAGATCCTTGCGGAGTTCCTCCCATTTTTCTCTTTTGCTACGCTCTATGACAAGCTTCAAATGTTTCTTGGCTTGTTTGTAGTTTTCGGCTTCATTTGTAGCGGCGCCTAATCGTCTGGCTCTAGTGAGTTTCCTCCTCATCCGTAGGCAGTTCCGTCTAATTTCTGCTATTTCATCTGTCCACCAGTATACGGCATCTTTTCTGCGGCTTGTGCCAACTTTAGGCATCGATGCGTTGCAGCATTGAGCTAATCGCTGCATAGTCGCATTTGTGAGAGTTCTGGCGTCCCTAGTTGTGTCAGTTGGCAATGAGTTTTCGTCGATATTTGCCAGCAAATATTCGGATCTAAGTTTCGCTACATTCCATTTTCGCGTGCCTCCTCTTGTTGGTGCCTGGATGGGGCGACTTCCTGAGTCTAGATGGTAAGTGATATACTGGTGATCACTACCAGTAAAATCTTCGAGGACTCTCCATTCTTTAAGCATTCCAGCTAAGCTCTCTGACACTAGAGTGATATCTGGTGTGGTGGCCTCGCACCCTGGTCTTCTGAAGGTCGTAGCTGCGCCAATGTTAGCGATGGCTAAGCCCAGCCTAGCGGCCATGTTTAGCACGTGTCTGCCTCTGGAGTTTGTTGCTGCCGTTCCCCATTCGACAGCTTTAGCGTTGAAATCTCCTGCGACGATAAAGGGACCTCCAATTTCCAGCACTTTGTCTTCAATGCTTTCAAGTTTCTTCTGGAATTCAGCAATGCTATCGCTTGGGGTTAGGTAACAGCTGAGCAAAGTGAAGCTCGTGTTTTGTACGTATACGAAGCAGTTCCCTGCACCTTTAAGTGTATTGACAAACCTGCTGTTGCTAGGCAGCCAGATTGCTGCAGTACCGGTCGCATCTTCTAACCAGTTTTCTCGATTCACTCACAGCGTCCGCTTTCTTCTCTATTGCCATCTGCTCTAATAGCGCATCAGCCGTTCTGCTTCGATGCATGTTGGCCTGGAGTATTCTCACTTTGTCGCTTGGCACTTAGTTGAGCCAGGTATATGATCTACCCGGCTACGCCCAGCTTCTGTGCACAGGCAGCACTTTGGTCTCTTGCTGCACTCCTTTATTTTATGTCCTGGCTCTCCGCATCTCATACACAGACCTTCACCTTTCCTATCCGGTCCCTTGCAGTCCATTTGCAAGTGGCCCATTCCGAAACATCGGAAACATCTTTTGATGCTTGAGCAGAGTCTAACTCTGGCTCTGACGTAACCGATTTTTATGCCATCTTCTTTGAGCAATTTTTCCGCTTTTTCTTGCGCTAGTGTTACAAACGCTCGTATTTGCTCACGCTTGTTTGGTGCTGTAACCCTGACGCGCATTTCCTCAAGTTGATCTCCTAGCACCTTTTTGATGGCCTGTTCAACTTCTAGTTGGACAGTAAGAGAATCCAGGTCTCTTATTTCTACTGTAGCGACTGGTTTCAGCTCCATTACAGAAGCATCTTCCTTTACAGTGGTTTTCAGCCTCTGGAGAAATTCGGGTCCCACCTTTCATAATAATAATAATAATAATGATAATAATAATAATAATAATAATAATAATAATAATAATAATAATAATAATAATAATAATAATAATAATAATAATAATAATAATAATAATAATAATAATAATAATAATAATAATAATAATAATAATAATAATAATAATAATAATAATAATAATAATAATAATAATAATAATAATAATAATAATAATAATAATAATAATAATAATAATAATAATAATAATAATTTATTTTTTTTTTTTTTTTTTTCGTGGGGAAGGTTGTGGTAAATGTACTGCAATATCTATGCAATTCACTATCCTAAAGCTACCGTCATAGCTTCAGAGTGTGTCACTTCACTAAAACCCACAACCTTTGACCTCCAGGCCTCCTACCCTGGGACTGCGTTAGCATTGCTTCGGGGTAGGTCCCTTGATTTGTCCTCAAATCATATACCTGCGTCCAGGTCCCACTTCTTTTTTCTGAGAACGTCCTCAGTAAAACTTGCAACTGCATTCCAGTTTTCTTCGCTCTGCAGCATCCTTTCGATCACGTTGTCAGCGGAGCACTGGCCGACTGATTCCTGTAAGGATGTGCGTTCGTTGTCCCATCGATTGCAGTTGAAGAAGGTGTGCTCATAATAATAATAATAATAATAATAATAATAATAATAATAATAATAATAATAATAATAATAATAATAATAATAATAATAATAATAATAATAATAATAATAATAATAATAATAATAATAATAATAATAATAATAATAATAATAATAATAATAATAATAATAATAATAATAATAATAATAATAATAATAATAATAATTTTTTTTTTTTTTTTTTTTTTTTTTTCGTGGGGAAGGTTGTGGGAAATGTACTGCAATATCTATGCAATTCACTATCCTTAAGCTACCGTCATAGCTTCAGAGTGTGTCACTTCACTAAAACCCACAACCTTTGACCTCCAGGCCTCCTACCCTGGGACTGCGTTAGCATTGCTTCGGGGTAGGTCCCTTGATTTGTCCTCAAATCATATACCTGCGTCCAGGTCCCACTTCTTTTTTCTGAGAACGTCCTCAGTAAAACTTGCAACTGCATTCCAGTTTTCTTCGCTCTGCAGCATCCTTTCGATCACGTTGTCAGCGGAGCACTGGCCGACTGATTCCTGTAAGGATGTGCGTTCGTTGTCCCATCGATTGCAGTTGAAGAAGGTGTGCTCTGCGTCATCTTCATCAGCGTCTCCATATATACAGAAAGGGTGCTCTGTTTTGCCCATACGGTGTAGATACTTCTGGAAGTATCCATGGCCCGATAAAAACTGAGTGAGGTAATAATTTACTTCGCCAAAGTCTCTCTCAAACCATCTTCTTATGCAAGGGATCAGTCTTTTTGTCCACCTGCCGCTGACTTCTGAGCGATACCTGTCCTGCCACTTAGAGAGGGTTTCCTGCCTTGCGTCTGCAAAACTTATTATCAGGTTTCCCTCCTTTTTTGCCTCCCAGACCATTTTCCGTTCGCTGGCTAGTAGGTCAATGGGGATAACCCCACTTATTACTAGCACAGCCGCTTCGGAGACTGTGCGGTACGCACATGCAACTCTGAGCGCAGCAGTTCGTTGCACTGACAGTAGCGTCCTTTGCCGACATTTCGCCTCTAGCGTTCCTGCCCATATCTCACTGCCGTAGAGCAGTATCGAGTTTGTTGTCGCCATTAGAAGTTTCCGTTTACTTTGCGTTGGTCCACCGATGTTTGCCATGAGCTTGCTAAGCATGCCTGTTATCTTGGCTGCTTTTGTTGCTGCGTGTTGTAATTGAGCCCAAAATGTCAATTTTGGGTCAACTCTTACGCCGAAGTACTTAACTACCTTCTTTGTTGTAAGAATGCTGTCGCATACTGGCAGCTCCAGTTCTAATGGTATGTGTTGCTTAGTAAGCAGTATAACCTCCGTCTTTTCGGTGGCGAGTTGGAGTCCGTGAGCCTGCAACCATTCCCTTGTCCTTAGCATAACCTGGTTTAGTTTTCTCCTGGCCTCTTCGGTGTTGATAATAATAATAATAATAATAATAATAGTAATAATAATAATAATAATAATAATAATAATAATAATAATAATAATAATAATAATAATAATTTTTTTTTTTTTTTTTTTTTTTTTTTTTTCGTGGGGAAGGTTGTGGTAAATGTACTGCAATATCTATGCAATTCACTATCCTAAAGCTACCGTCATAGCTTCAGAGTGTGTCACTTCACTAAAACCCACAACCTTTGACCTCCAGGCCTCCTACTCTGGGACTGCGTTAGCATTGCTTCGGGGTAGGTCCCTTGATTTGTCCTCAAATCATATACCTGCGTCCAGGTCCCACTTCTTTTTTCTGAGAACGTCCTCAGTAAAACTTGCAACTGCATTCCAGTTTTCTTCGCTCTGCAGCATCCTTTCGATCACGTTGTCAGCGGAGCACTGGCCGACTGATTCCTGTAAGGATGTGCGTTCGTTGTCCCATCGATTGCAGTTGAAGAAGGTGTGCTCTGCGTCATCTGCATCAGCGTCTCCATATATACAGAAAGGGTGCTCTGTTTTGCCCATACGGTGTAGATACTTCTGGAAGTATCCATGGCCCGATAAAAACTGAGTGAGGTAATAATTTACTTCGCCAAAGTCTCTCTCAAACCATCTTCTTATGCAAGGGATCAGTCTTTTTGTCCACCTGCCGCTGACTTCTGAGCGATACCTGTCCTGCCACTTAGAGAGGGTTTCCTGCCTTGCGTCTGCAAAACTTATTATCAGGTTTCCCTCCTTTTTTGCCTCCCAGACCATTTTCCGTTCGCTGGCTAGTAGGTCAATGGGGATAACCCCACTTATTACTAGCACAGCCGCTTCGGAGACTGTGCGATACGCACATGCAACTCTGAGCGCAGCAGTTCGTTGTACTGACAGTAGCGTCCTTTGCCGACATTTCGCCTCTAGCGTTCCTGCCCATATCTCACTGCCGTAGAGCAGTATCGAGTTTGTTGTCGCCATTAGAAGTTTCCGTTTACTTTGCGTTGGTCCACCGATGTTTGCCATGAGCTTGCTAAGCATGCCTGTTATCTTGGCTGCTTTTGTTGCTGCGTGTTGTAATTGAGCCCAAAATGTCAATTTTGGGTCAACTCTTACGCCGAGGTACTTAACTACCTTCTTTGTTGTAAGAATGCTGTCGCATACTGGCAGCTCCAGTTCTAATGGTATGTGTTGCTTAGTAAGCAGTATAACCTCCGTCTTTTCGGTGGCGAGTTGGAGTCCGTGAGCCTGCAACCATTCCCTTGTCCTTAGCATAACCTGGTTTAGTTTTCTCCTGGCCTCTTCGGTGTTGCGAGCCGTTATTACAGCTGCAATGTCATCTGCGTACCCCACCAGATGTGTATCATCCGGCATTTCGATTCGGAGGATTCCGTCGTAGCTCAAGTTCCAGAGGTCTGGGCCTAGTATAGACCCTTGCGCTGCTCCGGATGTTATCCTTTTTGTCCTTCTTCCTTCGCAGGTGTCATAAATGAGCTCCCGGTCCCTTAGATAGCTCTGCAGGATCCTCAGCAGATATTGCGGAGTAGCAAACTTTAGCTTAAGAGCTTCAATGATATCTGACCACCTGAGGCTGTTAAAAGCATTGCGTATGTCTAGTGTTGCCAACAAGACAATCCTCTTGGAGTGATGGTTCCCTCGCTGTGCGTGTTCTACGCTAGACACTACATCTTCTATAGCGCCAAGAGTTGACCTTCCTGCTCTGAATCCATGTTGTCGTTCCGATAATCCACCAGCGTTTTCAATAACTGCGGATAAGCGAGTTTTTATCATCTTCTCTAGCAGCTTCCCAGCGCTATCAAGCATACACAGTGGTCTGTATGCTGATGGTTGGGTAGGATCTCCTTTGCCTTTGCTGATCAGTACTAGTTTTTGCTTTTTCCACACTTCGGGGAATAAGCCTTCCTTAAGGCACGCATTATACATCGACAGTAGAACACTTGGGCGATTTTCCGCTACTATTTTCAGTATTTCTGCAGGGATTCCATCAGGTCCTGGAGCCTTGCTACTCTTGAGAGATTTTGCTGCTCCTTTTAATTCTTCTTCAGAAAATAATGGGGTTAATCCAACAGGCAGCGCGTCTTGTTCTTCCTGCTGCAGGTTATGCGTAGGGAATAAGGCATCAACGATGTTGCTCATGGTATCGCCGTCCATATTTGGGCCAGGAATTTTAGAGCCCAGTTTCTTCATAACGATCTTATAACCGAGACCCCATGGGTTGTTGTTCAGATCCTTGCGGAGTTCCTCCCATTTTTCTCTTTTGCTACGCTCTATGACAAGCTTCAATTGTTTCTTGGCTTGTTTGTAGTTTTCGGCTTCATTTGTAGCGGCGCCTAATCGTCTGGCTCTAGTGAGTTTCCTCCTCATCCGTAGGCAGTTCCGTCTAATTTCTGCTATTTCATCTGTCCACCAGTATACCGCATCTTTTCTGCGGCTTGTGCCAACTTTAGGCTTCGAAGCGTTGCAGCATTGAGCTAATCGCTGCATAGTCGCATTTGTGAGAGTTCTGGCGTCCCTAGTTGTGTCAGTTGGCAATGAGTTTTCGTCGATATTTGCCAGCAAATATTCGGATCTAAGTTTCGCTACATTCCATTTTCGCGTGCCTCTTCTTGTTGGTGCCAGGATGGGGCGACTTCCTGAGTCTAGATGGTAAGTGATATACTGGTGATCACTACCAGTAAAATCTTCTAGGACTCTCCATTCTTTAAGCATTCCAGCTAAGCTCTCTGACACTAGAGTGATATCTGGTGTGGTGGCCTTGCACCCTGGTCTTCTGAAGGTCGTAGCTGCGCCAATGTTAGCGATGGCTAAGCCCAGCCTAGCGGCCATGTTTAGCACGTGTCTGCCTCTGGAGTTTGTTGCTGCCGTTCCCCATTCGACAGCTTTAGCGTTGAAATCTCCTGCGACGATAAAGGGACCTCCAATTTCCAGCACTTTGTCTTCAATGCTTTCAAGTTTCTTCTGGAATTCAGCAATGCTATCGCTTGGGGTTAGGTAACAGCTGAGCAAAGTGAAGCTCGTGTTTTGTACGTATACGAAGCAGTTCCCTGCGCCTTTAAGTGTATTGACAAACCTGCTGTTGCTAGGCAGCCAGATTGCTGCAGTACCGGTCGCATCTTCTAACCAGTTTTCTCTATTCACTCGCCCATACTGTTCACTTATAACGACAGCGTCCGCTTTCTTCTCTATTGCCATCTGCTCTAATAGCGCATCAGCCGTTCTGCTTCGATGCATGTTGGCCTGGAGTATTCTCACTTTGTCGCTTGGCACTTAGTTGAGCCAGGTATATGATCTACCCGGCTACGCCCAGCTTCTGTGCACAGGCAGCACTTTGGTCTCTTGCTGCACTCCTTTATTTTATGTCCTGGCTCTCCGCATCTCATACACAGACCTTCACCTTTCCTATCCGGTCCCTTGCAGTCCATTTGCAAGTGGCCCATTCCGAAACATCGGAAACATCTTTTGATGCTTGAGCAGAGTCTAACTCTGGCTCTGACGTAACCGATTTTTATGCCATCTTCTTTGAGCAATTTTTCCGCTTTTTCTTGCGCTAGTGTTACAAACGCTCGTATTTGCTCACGCTTGTTTGGTGCTGTTACCCTGACGCGCATTTCCTCAAGTTGATCTCCTAGCACCTTTTTGATGGCCTGTTCAACTTCTAGTTGGACAGTAAGAGAATCCAGGTCTCTTATTTCTACTGTAGCGACTGGTTTCAGCTCCATTACAGAAGCATCTTCCTTTACAGTGGTTTTCAGCCTCTGGAGAAATTCGGGTCCCACCTTTCATAATAATAATAATAATAATAATAATAATAATAATAATAATAATAATAATAATAATAATAATAATAATAATAATAATAATAATAATAATAATAATAATAATAATAATAATAATAATAATAATAATAATAATAATAATAATAATAATAATAATAATAATAATAATTTTTTTTTTTTTTTTTTTTTTTTTCGTGGGGAAGGTTGTGGTAAATGTACTGCAATATCTATGCAATTCACTATCCTAAAGCTACCGTCATAGCTTCAGAGTGTGTCACTTCACTAAAACCCACAACCTTTGACCTCCAGGCCTCCTACCCTGGGACTGCGTTAGCATTGCTTCGGGGTAGGTCCCTTGATTTGTCCTCAAATCATATACCTGCGTCCAGGTCCCACTTCTTTTTTCTGAGAACGTCCTCAGTAAAACTTGCAACTGCATTCCAGTTTTCTTCGCTCTGCAGCATCCTTTCGATCACGTTGTCAGCGGAGCACTGGCCGACTGATTCCTGTAAGGATGTGCGTTCGTTGTCCCATCGATTGCAGTTGAAGAAGGTGTGCTCAGCGTCATCTTCATCAGCGTCTCCATATATACAGAAAGGGTGCTCTGTTTTGCCCATACGGTGTAGATACTTCTGGAAGTATCCACGGCCCGATAAAAACTGAGTGAGGTAATAATTTACTTCGCCAAAGTCTCTCTCAAACCATCTTCTTATGCAAGGGATCAGTCTTTTTGTCCACCTGCCGCTGACTTCTGAGCGATACCTGTCCTGCCACTTAGAGAGGGTTTCCTGCCTTGCGTCTGCAAAACTTATTATCAGGTTTCCCTCCTTTTTTGCCTCCCAGACCATTTTCCGTTCGCTGGCTAGTAGGTCAATGGGGATAACCCCACTTATTACTAGCACAGCCGCTTCGGAGACTGTGCGGTACGCACATGCAACTCTGAGCGCAGCAGTTCGTTGCACTGACAGTAGCGTCCTTTGCCGACATTTCGCCTCTAGCGTTCCTGCCCATATCTCACTGCCGTAGAGCAGTATCGAGTTTGTAGTCGCCATTAGAAGTTTCCGTTTACTTTGCGTTGGTCCACCGATGTTTGCCATGAGCTTGCTAAGCATGCCTGTTATCTTGGCTGCTTTTGTTGCTGCGTGTTGTAATTGAGCCCAAAATGTCAATTTTGGGTCAACTCTTACGCCGAGGTACTTAACTACCTTCTTTGTTGTAAGAATGCTGTCGCATACTGGCAGCTCCAGTTCTAATGGTATGTGTTGCTTAGTAAGCAGTATAACCTCCGTCTTTTCGGTGGCGAGTTGGAGTCCGTGAGCCTGCAACCATTCCCTTGTCCTTAGCATAACCTGGTTTAGTTTTCTCCTGGCCTCTTCGGTGTTGCGAGCCGTTATTACAGCTGCAATGTCATCTGCGTACCCCACCAGATGTGTATCATCCGGCATTTCGATTCGGAGGATTCCGTCGTAGCTCAAGTTCCAGAGGTCTGGGCCTAGTATAGACCCTTGCGCTGCTCCGGATGTTATCCTTTTTGTCCTTCTTCCTTCGCAGGTGTCATAAATGAGCTCCCGGTCCCTTAGATAGCTCTGCAGGATCCTCAGCAGATATTGCGGAGTAGCAAACTTTAGCTTAAGAGCTTCAATGATATCTGACCACCTGAGGCTGTTAAAAGCATTGCGTATGTCTAGTGTTGCCAACAAGACAATCCTCTTGGAGTGATGGTTCCCTCGCTGTGCGTGTTCTACGCTAGACACTACATCTTCTATAGCGCCAAGAGTTGACCTTCCTGCTCTGAATCCATGTTGTCGTTCCGATAATCCACCAGCGTCTTCAATAACTGTGGATATGCGAGTTTTTATCATCTTCTCTAGCAGCTTCCCAGCGCTATCAAGCATACACAGTGGTCTGTATGCTGATGGTTGGGTAGGATCTCCTTTGCCTTTGCTGATCAGTACTAGTTTTTGCTTTTTCCACACTTCGGGGAATAAGCCTTCCTTAAGGCACGCATTATACATCGACAGTAGAACACTTGGGCGATTTTCCGCTACTATTTTCAGTATTTCTGCAGGGATTCCATCAGGTCCTGGAGCCTTGCTACTCTTGAGAGATTTTGCTGCTCCTTTTAATTCTTCTTCAGAAAATAATGGGGTTAATCCAACAGGCAGCGCGTCTTGTTCTTCCTGCTGCAGGTTATGCGTAGGGAATAAGGCATCAACGATGTTGCTCATGGTATCGCCGTCCATATTTGGGCCAGGAATTTTAGAGCCCAGTTTCTTCATAACGATCTTATAACCGAGACCCCATGGGTTGTTGTTCAGATCCTTGCGGAGTTCCTCCCATTTTTCTCTTTTGCTACGCTCTATGACAAGCTTCAAATGTTTCTTGGCTTGTTTGTAGTTTTCGGCTTCATTTGTAGCGGCACCTAATCGTCTGGCTCTAGTGAGTTTCCTCCTCATCCGTAGGCAGTTCCGTCTAATTTCTGCTATTTCATCTGTCCACCAGTATACCGCATCTTTTCTGCGGCTTGTGCCAACTTTAGGCATCGATGCGTTGCAGCATTGAGCTAATCGCTGCATAGTCGCATTTGTGAGAGTTCTGGCGTCCCTAGTTGTGTCAGTTGGCAATGAGTTTTCGTCGATATTTGCCAGCAAATATTCGGATCTAATTTTCGCTACATTCCATTTTCGCGTGCCTCTTCTTGTTGGTGCCTGGATGGGGCGACTTCCTGAGTCTAGATGGTAAGTGATATACTGGTGATCACTACCAGTAAAATCTTCTAGGACTCTCCATTCTTTAAGCATTCCAGCTAAGCTCTCTGACACTAGAGTGATATCTGGTGTGGTGGCCTCGCACCCTGGTCTTCTGAAGGTCGTAGCTGCGCCAATGTTAGCGATGGCTAAGCCCAGCCTAGCGGCCATGTTTAGCACGTGTCTGCCACTGGAGTTTGTTGCTGCCGTTCCCCATTCGACAGCTTTAGCGTTGAAATCTCCTGCGACAATAAAGGGACCTCCAATTTCCAGCACTTTGTCTTCAATGCTTTCAAGTTTCTTCTGGAATTCAGCAATGCTATCGCTTGGGGTTAGGTAACAGCTGAGCAAAGTGAAGCTCGTGTTTTGTACGTATACGAAGCAGTTCCCTGCACCTTTAAGTGTATTGACAAACCTGCTGTTGCTAGGCAGCCAGATTGCTGCAGTACCGGTCGCATCTTCTAACCAGTTTTCTCTATTCACTCGCCCATACTGTTCACTTATAACGACAGCGTCCGCTTTCTTCTCTATTGCCATCTGCTCTAATAGCGCATCAGCCGTTCTGCTTCGATGCATGTTGGCCTGGAGTATTCTCACTTTGTCGCTTGGCACTTAGTTGAGCCAGGTATATGATCTACCCGGCTACGCCCAGCTTCTGTGCACAGGCAGCACTTTGGTCTCTTGCTGCACTCCTTTATTTTATGTCCTGGCTCTCCGCATCTCATACACAGACCTTCACCTTTCCTATCCGGTCCCTTGCAGTCCATTTGCAAGTGGCCCATTCCGAAACATCGGAAACATCTTTTGATGCTTGAGCAGAGTCTAACTCTGGCTCTGACGTAACCGATTTTTATGCCATCTTCTTTGAGCAATTTTTCCGCTTTTTCTTGCGCTAGTGTTACAAACGCTCGTATTTGCTCACGCTTGTTTGGTGCTGTTACCCTGACGCGCATTTCCTCAAGTTGATCTCCTAGCACCTTTTTGATGGCCTGTTCAACTTCTAGTTGGACAGTAAGAGAATCCAGGTCTCTTATTTCTACTGTAGCGACTGGTTTCAGCTCCATTACAGAAGCATCTTCCTTTACAGTGGTTTTCAGCCTCTGGAGAAATTCGGGTCCCACCTTTCATAATAATAATAATTTTTTTTTTTTTTTTTTTTTTTTTTTTTTCGTGGGGAAGGTTGTGGGAAATGTACTGCAATATCCATGCAATTCACTATCCTTAAGCTACCGTCATAGCTTCAGAGTGTGTCACTTCACTAAAACCCACAACCTTTGCCTCCAGGCCTCCTACCCTGGGACTGCGTTAGCATTGCTTCGGGGTAGGTCCCTTGATTTGTCCTCAAATCATATACCTGCGTCCAGGTCCCACTTCTTTTTTCTGAGAACGTCCTCAGTAAAACTTGCAACTGCATTCCAGTTTTCTTCGCTCTGCAGCATCCTTTCGATCACGTTGTCAGCGGAGCACTGGCCGACTGATTCCTGTAAGGATGTGCGTTCGTTGTCCCATCGATTGCAGTTGAAGAAGGTGTGCTCTGCGTCATCTTCATCAGCGTCTCCATATATACAGAAAGGGTGCTCTGTTTTGCCCATACGGTGTAGATACTTCTGGAAGTATCCATGGCCCGATAAAAACTGAGTGAGGTAATAATTTACTTCGCCAAAGTCTCTCTCAAACCATCTTCTTATGCAAGGGATCAGTCTTTTTGTCCACCTGCCGCTGACTTCTGAGCGATACCTGTCCTGCCACTTAGAGAGGGTTTCCTGCCTTGCGTCTGCAAAACTTATTATCAGGTTTCCCTCCTTTTTTGCCTCCCAGACCATTTTCCGTTCGCTGGCTAGTAGGTCAATGGGGATAACCCCACTTATTACTAGCACAGCCGCTTCGGAGACTGTGCGGTACGCACATGCAACTCTGAGCGCAGCAGTTCGTTGCACTGACAGTAGCGTCCTTTGCCGACATTTCGTCTCTAGCGTTCCTGCCCATATCTCACTGCCGTAGAGCAGTATCGAGTTTGTTGTCGCCATTAGAAGTTTCCGTTTACTTTGCGTTGGTCCACCGATGTTTGCCATGAGCTTGCTAAGCATGCCTGTTATCTTGGCTGCTTTTGTTGCTGCGTGTTGTAATTGAGCCCAAAATGTCAATTTTGGGTCAACTCTTACGCCGAGGTACTTAACTACCTTCTTTGTTGTAAGAATGCTGTCGCATACTGGCAGCTCCAGTTCTAATGGTATGTGTTGCTTAGTAAGCAGTATAACCTCCGTCTTTTCGGTGGCGAGTTGGAGTCCGTGAGCCTGCAACCATTCCCTTGTCCTTAGCATAACCTGGTTTAGTTTTCTCCTGGCCTCTTCGGTGTTGCGAGCCGTTATTACAGCTGCAATGTCATCTGCGTACCCCACCAGATGTGTATCATCCGGCATTTCGATTCGGAGGATTCCGTCGTAGCTCAAGTTCCAGAGGTCTGGGCCTAGTATAGACCCTTGCGCTGCTCCGGATGTTATCCTTTTTGTCCTTCTTCCTTCGCAGGTGTCATAAATGAGCTCCCGGTCCCTTAGATAGCTCTGCAGGATCCTCAGCAGATATTGCGGAGTAGCAAACTTTAGCTTAAGAGCTTCAATGATATCTGACCACCTGAGGCTGTTAAAAGCATTGCGTATGTCTAGTGTTGCCAACAAGACAATCCTCTTGGAGTGATGGTTCCCTCGCTGTGCGTGTTCTACGCTAGACACTACATCTTCTATAGCGCCAAGAGTTGACCTTCCTGCTCTGAATCCATGTTGTCGTTCCGATAATCCACCAGCGTCTTCAATAACTGCGGATAGGCGAGTTTTTATCATCTTCTCTAGCAGCTTCCCAGCGCTATCAAGCATACACAGTGGTCTGTATGCTGATGGTTGGGTAGGATCTCCTTTGCCTTTGCTGATCAGTACTAGTTTTTGCTTTTTCCACACTTCGGGGAATAAGCCTTCCTTAAGGCACGCATTATACATCGACAGTAGAACACTTGGGCGATTTTCCGCTACTATTTTCAGTATTTCTGCAGGGATTCCATCAGGTCCTGGAGCCTTGCTACTCTTGAGAGATTTTGCTGCTCCTTTTAATTCTTCTTCAGAAAATAATGGGGTTAATTCAACAGGCAGCGCGTCTTGTTCTTCCTGCTGCAGGTTATGCGTAGGGAATAAGGCATCAACGATGTTGCTCATGGTATCGCCGTCCATATTTGGGCCAGGAATTTTAGAGCCCAGTTTCTTCATAACGATCTTATAACCGAGACCCCATGGGTTGTTGTTCAGATCCTTGCGGAGTTCCTCCCATTTTTCTCTTTTGCTACGCTCTATGACAAGCTTCAAATGTTTCTTGGCTTGTTTGTAGTTTTCGGCTTCATTTGTAGCGGCGCCTAATCGTCTGGCTCTAGTGAGTTTCCTCCTCATCCGTAGGCAGTTCCGTCTAATTTCTGCTATTTCATCTGTCCACCAGTATACGGCATCTTTTCTGCGGCTTGTGCCAACTTTAGGCATCGATGCGTTGCAGCATTGAGCTAATCGCTGCATAGTCGCATTTTGTGAGAGTTCTGGCGTCCCTAGTTGTGTCAGTTGGCAATGAGTTTTCGTCGATATTTGCCAGCAAATATTCGGATCTAAGTTTCGCTACATTCCATTTTCGCGTGCCTCTTCTTGTTGGTGCCTGGATGGGGCGACTTCCTGAGTCTAGATGGTAAGTGATATACTGGTGATCACTACCAGTAAAATCTTCTAGGACTCTCCATTCTTTAAGCATTCCAGCTAAGCTCTCTGACACTAGAGTGATATCTGGTGTGGTGGCCTCGCACCCTGGTCTTCTGAAGGTCGTAGCTGCGCCAATGTTAGCGATGGCTAAGCCCAGCCTAGCGGCCATGTTTAGCACGTGTCTGCCTCTGGAGTTTGTTGCTGCCGTTCCCCATTCGACAGCTTTAGCGTTGAAATCTCCTGCGACGATAAAGGGACCTCCAATTTCCAGCACTTTGTCTTCAATGCTTTCAAGCTTCTTCTGGAATTCAGCAATGCTATCGCTTGGGGTTAGGTAACAGCTGAGCAAAGTGAAGCTCGTGTTTTGTACGTATACGAAGCAGTTCCCTGCACCTTTAAGTGTATTGACAAACCTGCTGTTGCTAGGCAGCCAGATTGCTGCAGTACCGGTCGCATCTTCTAACCAGTTTTCTCTATTCACTCGCCCATACTGTTCACTTATAACGACAGCGTCCGCTTTCTTCTCTATCGCCACCTGCTCTAATAGCGCATCAGCCGTTCTGCTTCGATGCATGTTGGCCTGGAGTATTCTCACTTTGTCGCTTGGCACTTAGTTGAGCCAGGTATATGATCTACCCGGCTACGCCCAGCTTCTGTGCACAGGCAGCACTTTGGTCTCTTGCTGCACTCCTTTATTTTATGTCCTGGCTCTCCGCATCTCATACACAGACCTTCACCTTTCCTATCCGGTCCCTTGCAGTCCATTTGCAAGTGGCCCATTCCGAAACATCGGAAACATCTTTTGATGCTTGAGCAGAGTCTAACTCTGGCTCTGACGTAACCGATTTTTATGCCATCTTCTTTGAGCAATTTTTCCGCTTTTTCTTGCGCTAGTGTTACAAACGCTCGTATTTGCTCACGCTTGTTTGGTGCTGTTACCCTGACGCGCATTTCCTCAAGTTGATCTCCTAGCACCTTTTTGATGGCCTGTTCAACTTCTAGTTGGACAGTAAGAGAATCCAGGTCTCTTATTTCTACTGTAGCGACTGGTTTCAGCTCCATTACAGCAGCATCTTCCTTAACAGTGGTTTTCAGCCTCTGGAGAAATTCGGGTCCCACCTTTCCCCCTTTTTCCATTTCTAGGAGGAGTGCACCAGTCCTCGTTTTCCTGATGCCTCTTATATTGGCGACCTCTTCCGGCTGAATTTTGCTACGCAGGTTTTTGAGCACCTCCGCATAGCTATGTCCTTCTGTCGGTTTTATGAGGACTGCCTCCGGTTTCGGCCGTTGCCCTCTCTCTCTTCTCTTTTTTGGGGTTTTCCCTCCTCTCCTTACTTCTCTCTTCTTTTCCTTCTTTGTTTCGCCAGTTCTTCTGAGAGGGTTTGGTTTCGCTCGTCGTTTGACTTCTTGCCATTTCTCAGAGTTATTTTCCTGCGGCTTTTCAGCTTTATCGGACTTTGCCACGTATGTAGCTGTCCTTTTTGGGCGCGGGAGGGCCGTGGTGTTTTCTTTTTCCCTCGGTCTTTTGCCTGTACTAGGCTGCGCCGGGCTCGATGCGTGCCTTATCGGGCGGGCTGATGGAGTTTCATTTCCTACAGCTGCATTTGTCTCCGGAGGTGCGGTCTTCTTTTTCTCCTCCTCCAATCTTCGCCAAGCTCTTCGACTATGCGTAATAATGTCAAACAGTTCCTCCAATTCCGTGACACCATCTTTTACATCCATGCTGATATTCCTCTGTTTTTGCATGGCCTGTTTCATCTTAGCAATAGCCAATCGGCATTTAGCCAGTGCCTGCTCCTCATCTTCACGCAGCTTGCGGAGGTATTGCTGGCGCGGAGAGGGTTTCTCTTCTTCTGTTCTACCTGATGTGGATACAGGCAAAGACGTCACAATTTCTGTGTTGACTGCTTCTACTTCAATCTGTTTGGGCAGTCCCGGCGTCTTTTTTGGCTGACTGCCTCTAGCAGTCGTTTGGCCAGGTGTTGTTCTCAACACGTTTGTGAGTCTCTTGGGACATGCACCGTGTTGGTTTCCACTGTTGGGAGTTCCATCGTTTTGGGCTGTTAGGTCTACTTCCATGGCAGCAGCGATAGTGGCAGCGCTAGTGGAAGCGACCGGAGACCTCCTCAGCTTTGATCTCTTGTCGAAGGGGTAGTCGTTCGTCTTTTCGTCCATCTCTGTTGTTTCCTTTAAAATTGACATACGGTTTTGAATTCAGCGTATCGTGTGTAGGGGGGCGGGCCGCAATAGCCAGGAACGGGTATACCCTCGGGGTGACACCCCTACCCCAGTTCCCTGAGGCCTGACCTGCACTTTGCTAGTCCCGGAAGACACGGACGGACTAGTGCTCGCCCGGAGCAATGCAAACATCTACTTCTGCATCCAATACACACTCCCTGACCAGGGCCCGAAGTAGCTGGTTTCTGATACGTACCGCGGCGGTCATCTCGGCAGAGCAAGCTCACATCAGCTCCTTCAGCGGGACCCGCAGGAATAACGGGTTCCGTTTCCGGAGGACTCCCAATGTGCCGCGGCAAATAACGGTCATCCTTCCATTGATCAGCTCGTCATCCATGTCCTAGTCCAAGTCATCATCATTTCATTTTACTTGATGCTAATGATAGTGCTTCCCTACTGAACACAATAACTCTTATGTTCAGTAGTTAAACACATCCAAGCATCAAGTTGACTAAGGGTGCGCGGGTACGTCAAGCCCGTAGAATCTAATAAAATTTTAGATCCTCCCTTGCGGGGATAATAATAATAATAATAATAATAATAATAATAATAATAATAATAATAATAATAATAATAATAATAATAATAATAATAATAATAATAATAATAATAATAATAATAATAATAATAATAATAATAATAATAATAATAATAATACTAATAATAATAATAATAATAATAATAATAATAATAATAACAATAATAGAGTTTAGCTACTACAGCTATTAGCTTTCTTAGCAATTTAGCTTGAAGCTTTAAAACCAAGTAAAAAGCTTATATATTAATGGAAATGAAAAAATTATACATGCCATTAATTTGTTATATTTATATAAATTTTTCTTAGCTTTATCACACTTTCTCAACATACCCACCCAGATCATATGTATATAAACATACAATTGCATGAATGTAATTGCATGAATTTATTAATATAGTCCAAGGCATAAATGTTAGAAAAAATTTATCCATCATGCTGTGGGGCTCGGACAACACAAACATAATGACCAACAACCATTAAGCTACAAAATTAACTATAGTATTTTTCAATCTAAGCTTGAGTTGACCTTTTGACAAGCTAATGTCATAAGCGTCGCAATTATTAATAAGAGTAGTCATGCGATTAAAAGGAGCTGTAGCCATATAATTAGTTCTACTAAAAGGTTGGAAATATAATTGATTAGAGTAACGTTTACTCCTGCGATTAGTGTTTAAGTGAATACATAATTAAGAAGCTCTGGTGCAGCAAGAGACCCAGTCACGTGTTGATGCAGATAAAGTATATCCGCAATATTTCTACGCAATTTCAAAGACTACATATGTAGTAACTTCAACCGATCCTCATAAGGAGGAAGGTTTAAAGAGTCAATCCATTTTTAAGCCATTGAGAGCAAAACGAATAAAATTTTTTTGAATTCTCTCAATTCTATTAATATGAATATTATAAAATGGTGACCACACTTGGCTGGCGTACTCTAAGTGAGGACACACTATTGTATTATATAAAGTCACCGTTACTGAAGGGCTATTAAATTCTTTTGCCCACCTCTTAATAAAGCCAAGCAGAGATGAGAATTTTTTACAAATTTGATTAATATCAAAATGTATACCTACTAAATGTATACCTGACTAAATCGACACGACAAATTTTCTTATCTCTTAATTCATAATCAAATCTTTCCTCCTGGTGAAAATCATAGTTTGGCATTTATCAGGATTAAGATGTAAGTTATTTTTAGAACACCAAACCTCAAAGGATTTCAAGTCAGACTGAAATGGAATAGTATCACCAACCCCCTTCACGTTCCTGTAAATTTTCATGTCATCTGCATATATTAGCAGATGCGAGTTTTTAATGACATGTGTAACGTCATTAATTGCTAAAATGAACAGAAGCGGCCCCAGGTGGCTTCCATGTGGAATACCTGATGCCGCGCTGAATGGGGAGGAAAACACCCTCCAAAATCATATTTGATATGAGCGATCAGATAAATAAGATTCAATCCAGCTGACAAAACTTAAAGGTAATCCAAGCTTCCTTAACTTAAGCAAAATCAAATTGTGCGGTAATTTGTCAAATGCTTTACTGAAGTCAGTGTAGATACAGTCAACTTGCCCACCAGAATCAAAAGAGCTTAATACAAAGGATCGTACACAATGCTTTCAAACAAAAAAAATTTTTGGTATCGATGATAATTTCGCTACGGGCCTGTAGTATGAAACATCATTTTTACACCCTTTCTTGAAAATGGGGCTTATATATGAATTTTTCCAATATTTAGGAAAATAGCCATCTCTAATCGATTTATTAAAAAAAAAACTGAAGGGTTGACTCAGCACAGAGCTACAGTTAACTAGTACTGTCGCAGGAATACCATCAGGTCCGGAGCTGAAGTCATCATCAACAGATGATTTCTCTATGAGTTCAGGTGAGAAAGATATCTCATTAAACGAAACTAAAGGGTCCTTATCCATATATTCAAAATAGTTGATCTCAGGGCTAAATAATTCCGTAGAAAAGGATTCTTTAAATAAATTAGCAAACAACCCAGCTATAATTTGTGGGTCGCTAGTGAGCCCTACAACTGTTCTGAATTCAGATGGAAACCCGTCAGACTTTTTTTTTGTATTAATAAAACCCCAAAAATGCTTGAGGTCATGAAGAATATTCAGCCTACAAACGTATTTGTTCCATGGCCTATTACGGCCATTACGATTTTTTTTTAAATACTTTGTGTACCAAGGGTACGACGAATTATTAACGTACCTTTTTGTATATGGCACTGAAAATGCTATTGCCGAAAAAAGTTCACCATAGAAAAATTTAATGCACTCATCAAATGAATTACTCGTATTATTAAAAAAAATAATAAGGTTGTCTAATTTGTTCCTTAAATTTTCATTCAACTTTAAAAAGTCAGCTTTTTTAAAATTGAATTCATAAACATTGATGGAAGAACATGCATTAATTAAATTTTCATTGTCAGATTGGTACACAATACTCAAAGGTGAATGATAGGAATCAACCGTAGATAGAGCATGTATAGCATTTCTTACAACAACATTACTACTATTTGCAGCCAAGACTAAGTGAAGTTGTCGTCCATGAGTTAAACAACTTACTTGTTGTAAATTAGATAGTAATTCGTCAACAAAAATTTGTTATTGTCAAGTTTTTGGACACGATGCATAAAAATATGTACCATCATCCAAAGGAGTCCATTTAAGGTCAGGCAGATTGAAATCACCTAACAATAAAATGTCATCATTAGTGTCTAGTTCATTTATTATGTATTCTACGGACATCGAAAGACATTCGTAGACATCTGCGCTACTATTTGGAGGAACATAAGCGTTAAGAATATAAATATTGGAGTTACAATATGTAACTTTAACGCATAATAGTTCAATATTAGATGCGCAAGCAATTTCGATTAATGAACTAGTTAAATGATTTTTTATGGCTATTAAGACGCCTCCACCAACAGAAGAAATGTCTTCCAAGTGTCTGTCTCTTCTAAAAACATTGAAACTATTGTCAAAAAGTTCCAAATTAAGAAAAGTGTTATTTAACCAAGTTTCGGTAAAAACGAAAGATGTCATGCGCCTTAGAACGCAAACCCCTTACATTTTGATAGTAAAGGGATAGCCGCTTCAGTTTTTTAAATTGGAACGGACAGTCTTATTATTTTTTTTTCGACTTATATTCTGAAATAAAGATATTATCAACCCATGCATTAGAATTAAGAATGGCAGAAACATGAGAATATGCCACTGTAATTTTAAACCTTACCTTACCTTAATTTGCTGGCGTGTTGCGCTGTTTTTTTGAATGCAATTGATTTTGTTCGCTTAACTGGTGTCAGAGAAGTGAAGGAAAAAGAGTTCAGTATTTATTTAACATCTTCAAAGTTGAATAAAGATGTAAACAAAAAGTAAGTGTGAAGAAAACTACGCAAGCAAGTAAACCAAAAATAAATTATCTGTAACGCCCTGGAGCAGACGTGATGAAATCGCAAAGTTGTAAATCTGAACTTACTGCTTTGCATCATTCCAGAAACATCAAGTCTAGTGCCACGGACTAGAGTTAACTTTTTTTTATTTTTTTGCAAGGTTCAGAAATAAATAGATATAGTAGTTTGCTGAAGCTCCAACTTAGAAATTTTAGTCAATTTTTTTAAAACAAACGGTATTTTTTCCAAAAAATGTGCGAATAACCTATAATTTTTTTAGCATGTCGAATTTTTTTCCTTTTTTAATAAGGAGTAAAAAGCAATATAAAAATTGAAAAAAAAGTGTAGCTCGGATCTAGTTTAGGTAATATAGACATCGGAAGTTGCGGACATAGCTTTTGTGAAAATGATTATAAGTTGAAACCCGCTGAATGGAAAATGGAAAATGTAATAATAATAATAGAGTTTAGCTACTACAGCTATTAGCGTTCTTAGCAATTTAGCTTGAAGCTTTAAACCAAGTAAAAAGCTTATTAATAAATTATGGAAATGAAAAAATTATACATGCAAATTAATTTGTTATATTTTTTTATTTTTTCTTAGCTTTGTCGCACTTTCGCAACATACCCACTGTAACGAACCTCGCGCCGAGGTTTTAACTCGTCGGTGTCCAAGGTTTGGCTACAAAAATTTATATATTTGCAGGTGACTGACGAGAATTTATTTTCCAACAGAAATAAATAATAACAATACTGATCCATTTTCTTTTCAAAAACGTTATAATTTTATTCTCTTAAATCCATATTGCTTAAACTATTTATTAAACTACCGACGAAAGTGTTAATGTTCGGACGCGTACGTCGTGTTTTCTTAGGCGCACGGTCGCATAGGTTCCACGCTGATTGCTTCTGCTCTACTATAGCCCCGCCGTACGGGTTTTGGCACGGCTCAGTCACCGCCTGACAGATTCCGGACGCCGCTCTGTTCACATGAACGTCGGCGCAGCGCAACGAATGTGTGGCAGAGTTTTTCCGTTATGTTTGGATGCTATCCCGCGGCCTCTGCTTGGTTTCAGTCGTACGGCTTCCAGCACAGCTCAGTTACGGTACGACAGAATCCACAGATTCTGGACGCTGCTCTACTCACACGAGTGTCGGCACAGCGCAACAATCGTGTAGTAGAATCCCTAGGCTACAATCTACGCTATCCTGCACGGCTTCTGCTTGGTCTCAGTCGCACGGTTTCCGGCACAACTCAGTTGCCATACAACAGATTCCACAGAACTTTAGAACGCCGCTCTGCTCACACGAATGTCGGCACAGCTCAACAAGCGTATGGCAGAAACTTTAGACTACAGTCTACGCTACCCTGCACGGCTTCTACTTGGTCTCAGTCGCACGGTTCCCGGCACAGCTCAGTTGCCGTACGATAGATCCCACAGATCTTTGGACGCTGTTCTGTTCACACAAATGTCGGCACAGCTCAACAAGCGTGTGGCAGAACCACCAATTAGCTACTTTCTATTCTACTGCTAACTACAACTAACTAGGGCTTACCAACTGCAGAGTTGTTTCCTCGTTGAGATCACCAGCCGACTGCGTGCCTACTACTGGTGTGCTACCCCTTTTATAGCCCTTTGTGCTGCGTGGTGTAGAGTTTGAACAGCTGTTTCTCAAGTCTCCACAAACAGCTGTTCCCTAAGTGTTGCCGTTCTACTTACTATATGTTACACAATTTTCTTAGCATAATTATTTTTAATACGTACAATTAATTTTTTCATAAGTAAATTAAATTAAATAATTCATGGATTTTTTTTAAATAATTCAAAGTATAATTCGAAAAAGTGCAGTATAACAAAAAAAATAAAAATATATTCCGCGTGATTTTGTGGGCGGAAACGCGGGTACCAACTTCCGCCTTCACACCACTCAGATCATAAATATATAAGCATAAAATTGCATGAATGCAATTGTATGGATTTATTTGAATGACCTAAGGCTAAGGTTAGAAAAAATTTACCCATCATGCGGTGGGGCTCGGACAACACAAACATAAAGACCAACAACCATGAAGCTATAAAATTAACTATAGTTATTTTTCAATCTAAGCTTGAGTTGACCTTTTGACAAGCTAATATCATATACATCGCAATTGTTAATTAGAGTAGTCATGCGATTAAAAGGAGCTGTAGCCATATAATTAGTTCTACTGACTGGTTGGTAAAATATCTGATATGAGTTACGATTACTCCTACGATTAGTGTTAAAATGATTATAATTCAGAAGCTCTGGCGCAGCAAGCGACCCTGATACAAGCAGATGCAAGTAAATTATACCCGCAATATTTCTACGAGTGCTCAAAGACTGCATACGTAATAACTTTAAACGATCCTCATAAGGAGGAAGGTTTAAGAGGTCATTCCAATTTAAGCCCTTGAGAGCAAACCGAACAAAATTTTTTTGGATTCGTTCTACTCTATCTATATGTATATTGTAATATGGAGACCATACTTGGCTAGCATACTTTAAGTGAGGACGCACAATTGTATTGTATAAAGTTACTGTTACTAACGGGGTATTAAATTCTTTTGCTCACCGCTTTATAAATCCAAGTAATGACGAAGCCTTCTTACAGATTATATTAATGTGTTCATTAAACGTCAATTTAGCATCAACGTGTAAACCAAGGTGTTTTACTATATCGACACGATAGATTTTCATATCATTAATTGTATAATCAAATTCCACATTAATTTTCTTTCTAGAGAAGATCATAGTTTGGCATTTATCAGGATTTAAATGTAAGCTATTTTTAGAACACCAAACTTCAAATGATTTCAGGTCAGACTGAAGGGCAAAGTTGTTGTTAAGTCATTTAATGCTGTATGACTTGTTATTTAAGATTTATTGTAATTCTTTAATTAATGACTATTTTAGTCAATGAATTTCATTTAATTTACTTATTTTTAAAACCACTTTTGGTGTTGGTTTAAGGAGAATTAAATTACGCCCGTTTTAGAACGAGACATAAAAGCCTAGTTATAAGAACTTAATGTAAAATGAATTTAGTATTAGTAAAAGCCTAAATTAAATTTCGTTTTCGTTTATTTGGCGACAAACTAGTCGTCCAACATTTTGGCGCCCGAACAGGGACTTAGACTCTCGTGTCGTATATCTTGTAATATTTCGATGTTGTTTCCGATGCGCGTAAACTCTAAAATAAAATACCAATATTAAATTAATTAAAGACAATTAAATTAATTCGGTTCGATTGTCAAACATGCGTTTGTGTTCTTGCATTGTTTAGTAATTGAAACACGGCCGCATGATACCAACGTTAAGGTTGCGTATAACAAAAACATAAAAAGAGATACACATTTTGTGTAAGTAAAGGTTTTGGTATGCGAGCCTACAAACGCGTAATTTGATCGGTCGTAAAAAACAATTAAAGTGAAAAATAAAAGAAAGACAATTGTGCGAAGTTTTGCTAAAAAACATTGAATTGCAGTTAGTGAAAAAGTTTTGTGCTTTAAAAATGGTGGTAAAAACAATAAAATTAAATAAAAAACCAGAAAAATAAAAAACATTATGAAATTGTGCTGTCGTTTATTGCTGCTGTATTGTCGTCGTCGTAACCATAACAGGTTCCCCACAGTCGCTGCGTCGTGGGAGTTGCTTTCCGTTGCAACCAGGAGCACCACCATAACGAGACCATCACAGCAGTGGAAGAATGGTTTGTTTCTGCCAGCTGAGCATAAGGGAAGGGCCACAACAGGTAACAAATGCGACCAGTAAAGCAATAGGAAACTGTTAAAAAAGATACCGGCAAAAAGCGAGTCAGATTTTGCATAATTGTGCAAGTAACTTTGTCGCTCACATTAGAGCAGAATCTTTATTGCTCGCATTTATTTCATTTCAATTTAAATCAACATACATATTTCGTAGTGAAACGCGTGTTAGAAGAGTCAAGTCCAATTTTATCAAAAATACTTGATAAAATTGAGAAAATTAGAAATTTCCTTTTGAAAGTACATAAGCGCCTGTACCGCTTATATATTACAGGGTTCCGCAAAATCGTGCGAGAGTCCCGGTATAAAATAAACCGTTCCAACATACATACTTACTGAGGTTTCATTTACATAAATTTCATTTTCAATCGTTCAAACTTATGTACATACAAAAGTTGTCATAAGTTGCGTGTAAACAAAAACAAAGATTTTTCATATCGTTGGTCTATGTACATAGCTAGCGCAAAGTGGTTGCAGTTAGCTGTACAGACACACATACATACACATACGCTGTTTAATAAATTGAGTGCTGTTGCTACTCAAGAACAGTTTGCTACATTTCGTATTCGTTGTTGCTATCATTGCAAATTAAGAGAATAGTTGCAACCCAATACATCTTAACACTGCAGAAACATTTCGTTGTTGCTATTTCTAGTTG
Organism: Meiosimyza platycephala; assembly: GCA_963662105.1. Taxonomy (NCBI): domain Eukaryota; kingdom Metazoa; phylum Arthropoda; class Insecta; order Diptera; family Lauxaniidae; genus Meiosimyza; species Meiosimyza platycephala. Next base: position 58,733,028 of record OY759210.1, on the reverse strand, counting down.
CTGTGGTTGGATTTTGGGGTTAAATATTTTTCGTTGTAGCACTTCAACTTATGATCATTGAGCTCATAAGTTAGGATTTCTCTTGAAATTCATTCTCTTAATTTCAAAGCTACAGCATTTGTAAAATTTGAAGGGACAAATAAGTACCTGCATATTTTTGATTTAGAGCGTTTTTTCGTTGGCAAAGTAGTTGCATATTGCATTCTACACGCAACAATTAAGTTTGTAATTAATTAAAATTGCTTTTCGATAAACTTAATTGAATCAAAACCATGATGGGAAAAAATAGTGAATCCTCAGACGATACTGTGGTAAGTATCATGGACGATACTGAAGTCCACGATAATCTACTGAAATCAAGGGGATTAGTTATGAGCAATATTTTGAGCATAAAAACTTCAATCATGGAGAATAAAATTTATTCAAATTATTTCGAGCTGAATTTTCGTCTCGATATTTTAAATAATTATTTGGATCAAGCAAAACTTGCCAAACTGAAATCGAAAAATTCGATTTTGAGGACTCTTTCAGATGTGATCTGGAAGAGGAATGGGTGGCTACAAAATCGTTACTACTGTCTATTATAGACAAGAATAAGCCACAAATTGCTTCAGTGGTTCCTTCCGGTAATCCACACGAAGCTTCGGTCGTTGTTCATCACCAACAACAATCACGCCTTTCAAATTTAAAGTTGCCCAAATTTAGTGGCAAGTTTTCAGAATACAAAAGTTATTATGATCATTTACCAATATGGAAGGATTGTGAAGCAATGCTTAATAGACGTTTTCAGCATATTTCGGCCGATGAGGCATTTAAATCAAAACGTCAGGCTTATAATGAGCCACAGCAAAATAATGCTGATCACAAAAAATCGTCGTTTTTGTGTTCTAAGCCAGCTGACACATACAGAAAATGTCTTTTCTGTCAATCATCAGACATTTTATTAATCTTTGTCCAACATTTTTGGAACAATCGGTTCAACGGCGATTCGATTTTATAAAGGAAATTTCTGCGTGCATAAATTGTTCAAAACAGGGGTAACAAAGTGCAAATCTGTAAAATGTAAAATATGCCAACGGCCGCATAACTCGCTACTGCATACGTACGTTCCCACCCCTCCTCCTGCTGCCAGTTGTAATTTTACAACCGATAACCAGCCATCAACATCTCGTGCGGCGATAAATCATACTTCGCTTCATGATGACCAAGTGATTTTAGCTACAGCTGTGGTACAAATAAGTAGCAAATCTGGCGAATATCATTTGGCAAGGGCATTATTGGACTCTGGCTCGCAAATTAATTGCATGACTAAAGAACTGGGGCAGAGGTTAAGTTTGAGTAGGGAAGACGTTAATTTACAATTGGTGGGTATATGAAAAGCAAAATCTACTGTCAGACATAAGTTACATGCTGCAGTAAAGTCAAGAATTTATTCGTATGAATTTTCAGCCGACTTTTTGGTGTTAAAGTCTATTTCCACATACCAGCCAGATCATACGATGTCAACAAAGGAATGGAATCTACCTTTAAATATTGAATTCGCTGATCCATATTTTTATAAAACAGAAAAAATAAATCTGCTACTTGGGGCAGAAAGGCTGAAGAATAGTCATTTCGAATTACCTCAAGAACTAAGTAGTCTAGAGATAAAGAAAAATAATTCTGTACTCCTCACAGTAAAAGAAACTTCCAACGAGCTTGTGGAATATATTCCACTTCGTTCTTCGTATGCAAAATTGCTACGAACTTTCGCTATTGTACTGCGATTTATCAAAAAACCGCCAGATGGCGAGGTGTACCATTCAGATGCACCGACTTCAAAGGAATTGCACTGGGCATTCCTGAAAATTGTTGAATTAATTCAAAAAACTGAATTATCAAAAAATATCGACAAATCGGCAAAGTCAAAAATACTTTCGCCAATTATTAAAAAATTAAGCCATTTCATTCATAATTATAAGGATGGAAACTGTTCGTTTAATTTACTTCGTGTTGGTGGGCGACTTCTCAATACACCAATACCACTTGATGAAAAAATTCCATTGCTAATGCCAAAAAATTCCCATTTTGTGCATATATACTTACGATATTTACACGTTTCGAATTGCCATCCTAGGCCGAAAATATTATTTGGACTACTACGCCAACAAATTTGGCTAGTAAGTGCACGTGAAGAATGTAGCAAAATATTTAGGCGCTGTGTTCACTGTTTTCGATACAAGCCTAATATACTAACGCAAATTATGGGAAATCTGCTGTCAGACCGCCTCATAGCTGTCCGACCATTTCTAATTTGCAGTGTCGACTTTTGCGGACCGGTACATATGTACAACGTTAAAAATCCGAGGTCGGCAACCCGTAAAAATGTATATAGCGTTATTGATTCGTTTCACTTCGAAAATAGTAAATTTAGAACTTGTATCAGATTTATACACTGATTGTTTTATTTTCTGTCTTAAAAGGTTCGTCAGCCGCCGTGGAGTCCCACAAATTGCGACAACGCCACGAATTGCGTGGGCGCAAACCGGAAGATGCAGGAGAAAACGTTAAAGGTGCAGCACCAAGACCTGATGTCATACGCAGCCATGGTAGGGGACAAATTCCTCTTCATTCCCCCACGAGCTCCGCATTTCGGCCGGCTCTGGGAGGCAGCCGTGAGATAGGCGAACAGCACCTGCTCCGCACAATCAGGTTCGCGTCGCTACCATTTGTTTAGCAGCGGTTGCTGTCAAGGTGGGCGGTGTTAAGTCATTTAATGCTGTATGACTTGTTATTTAAGATTTATTTTAATTCTTTAATTAATGACTATTTTAGTCAATGAATTTCATTTAATTTACTTATTTTTAAAACCACTTTTGGTGTAGGTTTAAGGAGAAATAAATTACGCCCGTATTAGAACGCGGCATCAAAGCCTAGTTATAAGAACTTAATGTAAAATGAATTTAGTATTAGTAAAAGCCTGAAGCTATTAAGACATAAAATACTCGTTTTACTCATTTTATTCGGAAGTGTAGCCAGGCATTAAATTTCGTTTTCGTTTATTTGGCGACAAACTAGTGTTGTGGGTTTTTACCACACATGATATGTTATTTAAACAAATAACATATTATGGCATATTTTTGGGATGATGCTTAACATCATCCAATAATAATTGCAGCACACTTTTGGGTATTTGTTGTTTTGTTGATAAGTTTAAGTTGCTATGTGCAAATTCTGCTTGTTAAGAATTAACAAGAATGAGAACGCCAAGCACTTAAATGCAACAACAAAACAGCAATCAAAAGCCAGGTGTGATACCCGGAAATATGCCGACCTCACTACTTTGGTGAGTTAAATAAGACTTATGCAATTTTTGCATAAGTCAAATAAATATTTGTAGGCCAAAATTTTGTAGGCCAACTATTTGTGGGCCAAGATTTGGTAAAGTAGAATAAGTTTTTGTTATTTTATTCCTAAGTAATTATTTTAGCATGTAATTTGTTATTGTAATTATCTGTATCATAGGTGTTAAGAAAAATGAAATCAAAGATTAAAAACAGAGTTAGTTCTGGATTAAAGACTACATGAAGTTTGGTGTTATTTATTTTAAAGGGAGTAGCCTACGAGTTTAGAAGGTGAGTATCCTCATATTATTAACCACAAACTTACTTTGTTTTTCAGATACAGCTTTCAAAACAGCCCTAAGTGTTTTCCCAGGACGGGAAAATTACTAGTCAACATTGGCGCAGCCGGTTTACCGAAAAGCAATTACTCGGACAGGGAGGAAGGAAGAACTCCAACATACCAACTATACATTGGTACCTTTGCCGTATTTAGTGGACAACTAAGCAAGACACCCCCGACCACTGGTAAGGTGCCTTGCTTTCATAAAAATACGAGTATAGCAACAGCAGCCTTATTAACAAACAACAATAGCAGTACAGCAACAGCAGCAGTATTAAGGAACAGCAGTACAACATTCATTGGAATTGGAAAATAAATTGGTGAGTATCCTTGTAATAATATTCACTAACCATAAATTTCTTTTTAAAAACATGTCGGCATTCAGCCACTAGCTCAGCCTATTTTTAGGCAATATCCAAACGAACTTGGGAGCATGAACTATGAGCGATCGTCATAGTCCATGTTCTGCATCATTGATTAGGGAAGTAGGTTTCATTAAAATAATTTTGTGAACTTATTGGAAGTTCACAAAATAATATTTTTTTTTATTTTTCTTCAAATTGAATTGATAGGATTGTTGAAATTATAATTTTTTTTTATATTTAATTAAAAATTTATTTTAATTAAAAATTAATTTTTCTTCAAATTGAATTGATAGGATTGTTGAAATAATAAATTTTTTTTTATATAGTACTTCACTCAATTGCTGAATACTTTATGGGACAGTCTAAATTTTGAAAAAATTTTTAAGTTTCAATTATCAATAGAATTTTGATAATAGAATTTGTATTGGAAACAATAAATTTGAAATTTTAATAACAGTTTGCATTTGTTGTAAATTTTAAACTATGTAAATCGTAAACGTTAGTTTTGCGGAAAAACGTTTGTTATTTGTTTGTTGGTTTTATTTGAAAGTCTTGTAGAACTTATTTTTGGTTCCGAAGAATATTTTAAATTCTAAGTATCCGTTTATTCTGCATGGACTCGCGTATTCGTAAATAATTTTAACTTCCTTTGTTAAATCGTATATAACCTTGCAGAATTTTATTGTTGGTTCTGAGGAATACTTTCAAATATTCCAAAGATTCGTATTCTGCAGAGGTCCGTGTGTCATTAAATATAAATTATTTCAAATAAGGAGTAAATAAAGTTTAACAATTTGCATTTCGTATCACTGATTAATGAGTGGAACATACGCAAAATTTTAAACAAAAAATTGGGATAGGTCGCGTAAATTCACAAAACTTCTACATACACATTTGTGGGCAAAAATTTATTAAGACAGTAAGTAGGTCGTTCATTCACTTATGAAAATTTGAAACCTTGAGCATATGTACAGCAAAAAGAAACAAATAAAAAGCACGTAACAATAAACGCTTGCTTTTTGTTGGAGTTAACAATCGCTTAAAGTTGCTGACTTAGCTTTTTATGTATTTTATGTGAGGTAATGAGCGATTTAGAGTTTGACAAATACGCCCACGAAAAATTGTTAGGAGAGTTGTGTAGATTTACAGATAAATTGTGGAAATATTTAGAAATTACAATTAGCAATAAAGAACAAATACGAGAAAAAGTTGAAAATTTCCATAATTTATCAGCGGTCGGAAAAGCGGATGTAATTTCAGATGAAATTTTAAGCTTTATAGAGCAAAAGCATATAACGGAAATCTTAAGCATAACAGAAAACTAATTAAGTTTTATTTATTTCTGCACGGAAAAAACGAAACTCGAATTTATTGTAAATATTAATCAAAATTTAAGAAAAATTAATAGGTAATTTAGTAATTTAGAAACGGATCGAGTGTCTATTAAAAATTACTAAGCGTAATATAAAAATTGCATCAAGCAGGCATTAATTTTTCGAATGCAAGTTTTTAATTTTTACAAAGTAGATTTTAAAATTTCTGTAATAATTTATTATATTTTAAAAGGACTGTACTATTTTTTAAAAAGCACACTATAAAGTTTTTATGATGAAATAATAATAACTGAAATTTATTTTTTAAATTTTTTGTGTGTTGAACAAAATTGGGACGGCCAGCGAGTTTCCGTTGCCGGTTCCCCGACCCCGTCCCAATTCTGTTCAACACATTACTTCAAAGCCATTTAGTAAGAGTTTGGCAAGCCTTATATATTTATTTTTTTGCATGAACATGTTGAGAACTCAAACAGAGTACGAATTAAACACAAAAGAGAAATAAAATTCAATATAATAAAAATTAATAATCCTGAAATAATTTTTCTATAACTACTTTTTAAAAATTATAAAGCGGGAATCATATATTACAATATGAAATATATAAAAATTCTAATGTGGCAATTTATTAAAATTTAATAAATTCTTTGTAAAATTTCAAAGTTTTTAGGTAATAATTAAAATGAAGAAAATAATTTTTAATATGCTCTTATTAAAAAATGTAAAATAAATATATACTAGAATAGAATTTTTAATAAGGATTTTCTATTTATTACTATAAAAGAGTAATATTTGTTTTCAGATTTTATTTTTTATAATCTCCTATTAATTTTTAATAAAATTTGAGTTGGTGTTTTTTCCGTATATAATGGGTTTCCTAGAAATCTCGAAGTTAGTGAAAAATATAGTACCCTATTTTTCAGGGGCTAGTTCACCAACGTTGAAATCGGATCTATATAGGTTCATAGAAGGATGTGAGGCAGTGCGGAAAGATATTAAAGCTGAAGAAGAACCTGAACTCATAGCAAGCGTAAGGCTTCATTTGCATGGGGATGCATTTGAGTTAATCAGATCTCATGAGCTAAAGTCATTAGAAGAGCTACATGAATTGTTAAAAATAACATACATCAATGCCAAATCTATTGATTTAATTCAAGAACAAATAAGAAACGCCCGCCAACTTCCTGAAGAAGAACTGCGTACATTCGCGAGACGAATAAATACGCTAAGAAACGAAGCCTTTGAAATAATAAAATTAACTTATAAAGATTTATCTGATGTAATATTCAGGGAAGAATTGAATAAGTCAGTGATTACAGCATTTAAGTTGGGATTACGTAATAAAATTCTTAAGATATTGATGTTAAGGGAGGACACAAACAGCTTGGATAAATTGTTGCAGGAAACAATCAAAATGGAAGATGTCATACAAGGAGATTTAGGATTATTATCTGGAGTTTACGTAGTGCAGTCTGGCAATGAAGAAGCACTCCCAGTGAAATCAAGTATTACGAAACATTCTTTAGAAAAAGAAATATTTCCACTGAGAGAGCAAGAGGGTATAAATAAATATTTCGCCAGAAAGCTGCCAATTAAGTGCTCATATTGTAATAAAAAGGGTCACACAAGAGAGGACTGTTATGTTAGGAAAAACACACCTTTCTGTGACAAGTGTTTAGAATATGGACACATGACTAACGTAAAATGTTCACAAAACACAACGGATATCGGGAAAAACGTAAAAGATAATAATTCAAATTCACAGCGGCATCAAGGGGGACAACAGACCTCCAGTAAATGTAGTTGGTGTGATAGAACTGGGCATGCAATAGAAAATTGTTTTGCCAAAAAGAAATGCGAAAAGGCTCAGGAAAACTAAGGGGGGCCCAAGACCGGCCAATAGTCTGGGGACCCAAAAAACTTAGTAAATTAGGGCCAAAAGGAGTAGAAACAGTAAACCAACCACAAAAAAGTGCAGTTGGTACGTTATCGACTAATTATGAAACAAATAAAGTTTCAGAAAATATTTTAGATGAAATAGTAACAGTAAATCAGCTACAAGAAAATGCAGCTGATACGTTAACTACATCTGAAATCATAAATAATTTTAATAAAATAGTAACAGTAAACCAACCACAACAAAGTGCAGTTGGTACGTTATCTACTAATTATGAAACAAATGAAGTTTCAGAAAATATTTTAGATGAAATAGTAACAGTAAATCAGCTACAAGAAAATGCAGCTGATACGTTAACTACATCTGAAATCATAAATAATTTTAACAAAGTAGTAACAGTAAATCAACCACAACAAAGTGCAGTTGATACGTTACCTACTAGTAGTAAAAATTATAAAGTTTTGAGTAATAACTTAAAGCAATGTAATGCGGGGAAAACAAATCATACACAGAATACTGTAGTTGAGGCGTCCCTCGCAAAACCCATAGAATGCGTATCAAACGCAAAAGATACTGAAACTGGGAGACACATCTTGTATGGCAGGCATAACGAGAGTTTCTACCAAGCAAATCAAAATGACGTGTTCATAGAAGTGCCCTGTAAAGAGGCCAGATATGGAAAACTTATTTTGTTGGTAGATTCCGGTGCTGACACAAGTTTGGTCAAAGAAAGTGCAATGTTGCATTTCCCAGAATCAGATACAAATAATCGAAAAGATTTAAGTGGAGCATTTGGCGGACAGATTACCACATTAGGTACAACCACTATTAAACACCAGCAGAACTCAGATCTAAGTTTAAAGTTACACATAGTGTCACTAGATCAAGGAGTTCCAGCTGATGGAATAGTAGGTAGGGACATTTTGTGGAACCGAACTGTCATAAACTCTATAGACAAAAAATTAACGTTTTTCAATGAAAAACGTCAGAAAGTAATAGTATTCACGCTTAAGCCGATGAATGACTTTAACAGAGTACTATACAATATAGAAACAGCAGTGGAAGCTCGAACTGTCAAAATAGTACCTTTATGTGTTAAAACAACATTAAAAGAAGTTGTTATACACAAACAAGAACTTTCACAAGGAGTTTACTTAGGAGAAGTACTCAGCAAAGTGAAAGATGGCATAGTTTATGTGCCAATTTTAAACTCGTCAGAAGACGAATTTATCATTGATGGAAATTTCAAACCGGAGTTTTCAAATTACAATGAATTTAAAATAAACACAAGTTCCGCAATAAATATAATATCGGCACAAAACGTGAGGAGAAGATTAGATAAGCTATTTGGATCTATTAATTTAGATCCTCACATAAGCAAAGACGAGAAGGCTTCCATGGAAAATATATGTGCATCCTTCCATGACATATTTTTGTTAGAAGGAGATTGCTTATCATATACTCCAGTATTGAAGCATGATATCCCTACTTTGGTGGGTCAACCACCAATAAACCAAAAACAGTATAGACTACCCCATTCTCATAGAATGGAAATTAATAAACAGGTAGGAGAACTGTTAGATGAAGGGATTATTTAACCAAGCACCTCACCTTGGAATTCACCACTATTGCTTGTCCCAAAGAAAAGTGGTAAAGATTTTTTTTTTTTTTGAACTTAAATAAATTAATTAATAAATAGAAAATTTATTGAATCTTCTCTTTAGAGACTAACAATAAGTTTAAAAATCTTATACTAAGTAACATTATTATAGATTAATATTATGTATAATTAATATATAATTTAATAATGAACTCGTCTCCAGAAACAAAAAGCAGGGACTTATTTATTTATTCAACATTACTGAGCTTATAAGCCCTCATAAATTGCGAAAGTATGTAAAATAATACATATAAATAAATGGAATATTTCCGAGCTAACCGCTGACCTCGTCAGGTCGGTAGAATGAATAAAAGCTGTATTGACTTAAGTGTCCGCGCTAACGGCTGACCTCATCTGGTCGGGTAGATGCCTGAAAGCTGCAGTGGCTTAAGTATTCGCGCTAACGGCTGACCTCATCTGGTCGGGTAGATGCCTGAAAGCTGCAGTGACTTAAGTATCCGCGCTAACGGCTGACCTCATCTGGTCGGGTAGATGCCTGAAAGCAGCAGTTACTTAAATATTTTCACTCTAATGGTAGCCGAGACGAACTAGGTCTCTTGTTGCTGCACTCTCCAATTCATAGGACAGCGGCCGAGACGAACTAGGTCTCGTGCACACGTCCTCATCGGGAGAGGAGCTGGCTGCGATGAATTGCCGAGGTCGGATTGTATTGGAGGACTGTGCCCGAGACGAACTAGGTCCCGGTACTGAGTCCTCATCTGCTTCACGATGATTGCACGATGACGTTAGCGCTAATAAGTTCGGTTCGGTGCTGTGCAGTATGCACAACTTCCATAGAAGGACGATCCTTTCTTTTCAGTCTGGAGTAATTCTCTATATTTATTAAATTACGAGCCAATGGGTTAGGATGATGCATCAACCTTATGGCGTAGGTTTGTTTATTTTTATTTATTTCATCTTTTACCAATGGGATGCATAGATCTTGGTGAATAATTTCATTTCTTATGTACCATGGTGCACCTGTAATTAATCTTAATATTTTGGACTGAGCCCTTTGTATTAGTTCTATGTTTGAAGAGCTGGCGTTACCCCAAAGTTGGACACCATATAACCAAATTGGCTTAAAAATTGTTTTGTATAAAAGGATTTTATATTCAAGCTTCAAAGGGGAACGATGATTAATTAGCCAGTGAAAACTGGAGGTTTTTAACTTTAACTGAGTTATTTTGGCTTCAATGTGCCTACGCCATGTAAGTCGTCGATCTAATTGAATACCTAGATATGTTACAATTTCATTTTGTGGGACTGAAGTATTATTTAGAACAATTGGAGGGCATTCATCACGCCTAAGGGTAAAAGTAACTTGCTTACATTTTAGCTCATTTATTTTTATGCGCCATATCGACAACCATTCCATTGATTGATTTTATATGAAGCTGGAGCTTTCGAGAAGCTTCTAATGGGCAACGGTTACAACTTAAAACTGCAGTATCATCTGCGAATGTTGAGATGGTCGTGTTAGCATTAATTGGTAAGTCTGAGGTATATAATACATATAGAAACGGTCCTAGTACGCTGCCTTGAGGGACACCTGCTCTTATAATGAAGTGAGTGGAAATAAAATCTCTGTGTTTTATTTTAAAGAGCCTGCTTTCGAGGTAAGAAGTAAATGTTTTGTGAACATTGATAGGCAATAAGTGTTTAATTTTATTGATAAGGCCTTCATGCTATACTTTATCGAACGCCTGTGCGACATCGAGTGCTGTGCAGTATTCACTGCGCTCATAAGCCTTTCTTATTTCATTTGTGATCCTATTAACCTGTTCGATTGTGCCGTGTTGTTTTCGGAAACCGAATTGGTGAGGCGGAAATAAATTGTTATGGGTAACATAAGGAATTAATTTTGCTAGAATTAATTTCTCAAATAATTTTGACAAGCAAGGTAAAAGACTTATGGGTCTGTACGAGGATGGTAATGTACCCAAGTTTTTGTATCATGGTTATCAAAGAGTTTTTCCATTCTTTTGGGTAATATCCGTAATGAATTATAGCATTAAAAAGTCGGGTCAAAAAGATAATGGCTGAAAAAGGCAATTCCTTAATCATTTTGGGTGTAATGTTATCACACCCTGGGGCTTTTTTAGGACATATTTCTTGAATTAAACTGATTAAGTTGCTGCTGTGGAAACTCATTTGGATAGTATCGTTATTTATTGGCAGTTGAGGAGGCATGAAACCTTGAATGTTCGTATTTGGTTGAAAAACTGTACTTAAGTGATTTGCAAAAGCCTCAGCTTTTTCATCATCACTTCGAGCCCAATTTCCGTGGGAGTCTCTAATCGGTGATTCATTTTCAGTGGGGGCTCTTATTTTTTTGCTGGCTTTCCACAAGGACTTCTTCCCATTAGCATTGGGGCAAGTTTCGATACATACTTTTGCTGCTCCAAGTCTTCTTCGTTATTTAATGCAGATCTAAGTTTATGTGTAGCAATTTTTAGGATTGCTTTAGAAGCTGGGGATCTATGGACCTGCCACGCTCGCCTTAACCTACGCTTTTCGGCTACGAGGATTTCGATTTCACTGTTAGTAAGGAAACGGCTTTTTGTATTTTTCACAGCCTGATCAGAAGTTGAGTGCTCTGCTGCAGAATACAGTATTGAGTTAAAAACAGCAAAAGCATCGTCAATATGCTCGTTGTGTTCTATCGAATAGTTTGAGTGGATGTGTGAGCTTATGTATTTTTTGTACTTAAGCCAATTGGTCTTATGTGATGTTAGTCTCATAGGGGGCTTAAGATCAGCTGATTTTTCTAGAAGGCAAAAAATTATTGGAAAATGATCAGAAGAGAGATCATACTTTGCCTCGGCTGTTAATAAGGATCTATCGATACCTCTTGTGATAGCAAAGTCAATGAGGTCTGGAATTTTCCTTCGATCGGCTGGCCAATATGTTGGTTGACCAGGTGAAGCATAGTCGAACGTGATGCTATGTCTCATTAACATGTTATATAACTGTTTGCCTTTAGGGTTTATAAGACGAGATCCCCAGTATGTATGTTTGGAGTTATAGTCTCCAGCAGCTAAGAATCTAATTCCCAAGGAATCAAAAAATTTTTTGAATTTTTCCTCACTGATTGCGAATCGAGGTGGACAATAGATTGCCGAAACAGTAAGTTTTTTGGAATGGTTTTGTAGGCAAATAGAGGTAGCCTGGAGATAATTTTCTGAAAAGGGTTCTAAGGAGTAGTGTTTAAGGCGATTTCGAATTAAAATTCCTGTGCCCCCGTGAGCTTTACCATCAGGATGATTAGTTTTGTAAAATTTATATCCTGGAATATGAAAATGTTGCTTGTCTGTTAGATGCGTCTCTGAAATAAGCATTAAGTCAATATTTCCTTGAGTTAAATAATGAAAAATTTCATTTTTATTTTGGCTGATGCCGTTTGCATTCCAAACACAAATGTTGAGGCATATCAATCTTTATTATTACACTAATTATTTTTATACTAATTGAATTCAATTATATTTATACTTCTTTATTCTTATATTTATTTTCTTATTTAATGCTAATGTAATGCATTACATTTATAATTGTGCTACTATTATTATGGTACAATACTTAATTTACGGCAACACTGAAAGAGACGAATACGAGAAACACATACTTGTTGAAAATATTATGTCAATTGCTTTTTCGATTAATCTGATAATCGATTGTGGCAACTTGTCACATAAATAAAAGGAACGAATTTCCTTTGATCTTTGTTCTTTTGAAGTTTGAGCTTTGCCAGCCACGTTTTCGTCTATTTCTTTTGACTTGCAAAAAATTTATTATGAATTGAAGGTTTGAAATTAAATAAATTTAAAATATATTGAAACCAGTTTTTTGTTATATTTGAACTCGGTCGAGTGAAATTTACCTAAGAACAATTTATTTGATACCAAGTGAAATTGAATTAAACTTTGATAAATTAAAGCTGCTGCTGCATTGCATGTGAGTGTGAAGGCACTGTGTCCAGCGACAAAAATCTTTGCAGGCAAGCAAGAAATCTTTGCAAATCTTTTCACCAAGGAAGAAATATTCGCATTTCACAACAATCAACATACGGCAAAAAGCTGCCGCAACATTTTGGCGACCGAGCAGGGACAGTTGGTCAGTTCTGGAAGGCATGGTATACAGAAGGGAAGTGCAGGTAAAAAGCGCTAACAATCAATTCAGTCCTCGAGTAACGAGACAGAGATTTTTAGCACTTGCAGTACTTTTTTTACATTTACATACATATGTACATATTCATGCAAATGCCTTGCGGACATTTTCAAGGTTATACATTTGCAAAATCTGTTATGGCAGTATCGGAGTATTGCAAATAAGGCACCATATTACAGTTAGTATAAAAGCAGTTAGTTTCATTCCATTTCGTTTCGCTTGAAGTTGAATTTGAGTAGCTGTACAATTCACTTCGGTTGTTGCTTGTTACCAAGGGCTTTGTCTCTTTTCGTTTTTTTTCGTACGTATTCTTATGCGTGATTCAAAGCAACAACAAATCTCACTTTTGCAACATAACTTGCTTTTAGAAAACTGACTGAATACTTTGCCAAATCGAACGCAATAAATTTTAATGCATACATTTGCCTATACTTTTTTTGTGAAATTAATTAAGTAGCCAATTGTTCACATACACGTTATTGAAGACTCTAATAAATGTTAATACATTTTGCCTTTACTTTTTTTTAAAAATTTTTACAAGTGACTAATTTGTCCATACATATTTTCATATCGTACACTTATCTTTGAAAATTTGCATAGTCAAAATGGCTCCAAAGAAAGATAGAAACGATGATGATCATCTTGAGCTCTTACAATTAAAACGAAACAAAATTATGGATTCTATTTTGCGTATAAAGAAATCGGTTTTAGAGAAAACCATTTCTTTAAATCCTGCGGAAGTTGAATGTCAATTAGACATTCTTAATAACTATATTGAACAAGTTATGAAAATACAAATGAAATTGAGATATTGGATATCAGCGATGATAAAAGAGCAGAATTGGAAAACATTAGCGTGAGTGCCAAATCTCTTTTTATAACAATGGTGAATAAATCGAAACGTACTAGCATTGTAGACATGTCAATGAACGCTTCATTTTCGTCACAGTGCAAGCTTCCTAAAATGCGTTTACCAAAATTCAGTGGAAAATATTCCGAATTCAATAATTTCATAAGCCTTTTTGAAACTTTAGTCGATAAAGACTTATCGCTTTCGGACATTGAAAAATTTACTCATTTAGTTTCATGTCTATCAGGTGAAGCTCTTGGAACAATAAAAGCTTTTCAAATAAGCGATTCAAATTATCCAAAGGCGCTCGCCTGTTTAAAAAAGGTTTATGATAATAAGTGCCTAATATTTTTTGATACTATTGGTCAACTTTTTGAACTTCCACAAATGGTGAAGCCTTCAGCTTCTGCATTGCGTACAACAATTGATACGGTATCTGCAACTTATGCATCATTGCTCTCATTAGGAGACGATAAAAGCATAGCAAATGCTGTCATAATCCATTTGGTTATGTCAAAAATTGATACTGAATCCAGAACAAAAATTGAAGATAATTTGGACTACAGTAAACTCCCGCTGTGGTCAGATTGTGAGGCTGTTCTTACTCGAAGATTTCAGCAAATTTCTGCAGAGGAATCATCAAAGTTAAAGTTTAATCCAAATAAAGTAATTAAAGGAAATAATTACAGTAAAAATAAAAATAATATGGTTTCGCTTTCGGTTTCAAAGGAAACAACTTCGCTTGCGCCTTGTTTATACTGCAAATTAGCAGGACATGCAATTAGTTCTTGCACTTCTTTTAACAATCTTTCGGTAACATCGCGTTTTCAATTTGCAAAAGCCAATCAATTATGCATTAACTGCTTAAGAAATGGTCATTCTGTTTCAAAGTGCAAATCCATAAAGTGTAAGGTTTGCAATAAGCCTCACCATACACTATTGCACATATATCACACTTCTTCGTTAGCCCAGGCTACTCTGCTAGATTCTGGGGCGGTCACTTCAAACATTTCTTCGGATCCGACATCCAGTAGTAGCGCCAATGTCAACTTAGCATCAAGTCAAGTGGACAAAGTTATTTTAGCGACAGCTATCATAAAAGTCAAAGACATTTCGGGTCAATTTCATAATGCCAGAGCGCTTTTAGATTCCGGATCTCAGCTTAACTTTATGTCTGAAGAATTGGCTCAAAAACTTCGATTAAAAAAAGAGGAAAAGGTAATAAATATAACTACTCTAAATTCAGTTAAGTCCTCAATAAAGCATAAAATTCATGCGCTTTGTCAGTCACGAGTTAATTCTCATAAATTCAACTCTGACTTTTGGATTTTAAAGTCCATTTCTTCAATTCATCCTGATGACATTTTACCTCATCAGCAGTGGAATATCCCATCAAATATCGAATTGGCGGATCCATTGTTTTATAAGCCCCACAGAGTTGACATTTTGTTAGGAGCAGAATTGTTCTTTAATTTACTCTGTGTTGGCCAAATCAAATTAAATTCAAATCTTCCAGCAATTCAGAAAACATTGCTCGGATAGATTATTTCGGGAAACTATAGACAATCTGCTACTTGTTTGTCAGTTTCCATTAATACGGATATTATTGAAAATCCAGAGTCGCTTAATTCATTGCTGCCCAAATTTTGGGAAATGGAAGAAATTCCTGCAGAATCACAACCTAAATTTACTTTTGAACAGCAGTCTTGTGAAGACTCGTTTCAAAAATCAGTCACTCGTTTAAGTTCGGGAAGATTTCAAGTAAAACTCCCTTTTAAAGGAGATTTCAATAATTTAGGCTCGTCATTTGAAGTAGCTAAAAAACGTTTTTTGTCCCTTGAGCGTAGAACACTAAGGGATTTTCAATTAAGAGAAATGTACAATGATTTCATGCGAGAATATCGAAATTTAGGACATATGTCATTAGCTCCTCTTAATATTTTGTCAAAACCGCATTATGTGATTCCACATCAATGCGTGATTAGGCCTGAAAGCGTCACAACAAAACTTCGCGTAGTTTTCGATGCTTCATGCAAAACGTCTTCAACCATTTCGTTAAATGAAATTTTGATGGTTGGACCATTTATTCAAAACGACTTATTTTCAATCTTACTGCGTTTTCGATTGAATAAGTACGCGATTACAGCTGACATATCAAAAATGTACCGTCAAATTATGATTGACGAGGCTGATCGCAAATTTCAACTGATTTTATGGCGAGAATCAGATTCTGAGCCAATTAAAATATATCAGTTGAACACAGTTACTTATGGAACGGCGTCAGGTCCATTTTTGGCCACCAGATGCTTAGTGCATCTTAGCGATCTTCATAAAAACTCACACCCAGCTGCTTCTATGGTGATTAAAAGAGATTTTTATGTTGATGATACGCTAACAGGTGCCGATAACTTAAAAGGGCTCGAAACAATTCGACTACAAGTTACAGAAGTGCTTAGTTCAGCTGGGTTTGATTTGGCAAAGTGGTACTCAAATCGCCTTAGCTACTTTTCAGCAGAAAAAGATGAAAAATCACTTCAATTTAATGATTCCGATTTCACAAAAACTTTGGGCATGAGATGGTTTCCGAAGAACGATAACTTTACGTTTCGGTTGGATCCAAGTTTTGAAAACTTGAGAGCCACAAAAAGAAACATTTTATCAGTTTCTGCCAGGCTTTTTGACCCTCTCGGACTCCTTTGCCCTATAATTACAAAGGCTAAAATTCTTCTTCAAGAATTGTGGCTTCAAAAATTGGATTGGGACGAATCTATACCGATGAGTCTTAATACAAGTTGGACAAGATTCAAAGAAAACCTTAAAGAGCTCAGTGAAATATCAATACCACGCTTCATGAACACTTGTCCAGACTCTCCTATCCAAATTCATGGCTTTGCAGATGCCTCTATTCGTGCATATGGCTGTTGCCTATATGTAAGAAATAATTTTGGTCAGGAAATAACTGTACGTTTGCTAACCGCAAAGTCTAAAGTAGCTCCACTTAAAACAAAGTCATTGCCAAGACTTGAGCTATGTGCGGTGCATTTACTATCAAATCTTTGGGCTCGAGTAAAGCCATTACTTGGTAATTGTGAAATCGAGAGCACTACTTTTTGGACGGATTCAGAAATCGTCCTTCACTGGATTCAAGCACATCCATCCACTTTGACTACTTTTGTAGCTAATCGTGTGGCAGAAATTCAAGATCTGTCACAAGAAATAAAATGGATGCATGTACCTTCTAAAGAAAATCCTGCAAACATTGTCTCCAGAGGCTGCAACGCTGATGAGTTACAAGCGTCAATTTGGCTATCGGGGCCGGCCTTTCTTTTAAAGAATTCTGACGATTGGCCAAAGCCCAAGCATTCAAATTTGAATCCACAAGATAAAATGCTTGAGACCAAAAAATCAAACTCTGTTTTGCTAGCTCAAAAATCAAGCAATATTTTTATTGACTTGATATTAAAACACTCGTCCTTTTCTAAACTTATACGCATTTTTTGCTATATTTATCGTTTTTTAAAACTATCAAAGGAAAGTGAAAGTTTTGACTTGACTGCAGCCGAAAAAAATCTGGCTTTCTTAAAAATTGTAGAAATATCACAAAGGTATGAGTTTCCAGATGAAATTAAGAAATTAGAAAAGTCGCTGCAGCTTCAACCTCAGCTGCAAAAATTATGCCCATTCATTCAACAGTATAATGTCGATAAACGTTCAATTTCTCTTATTCGTGTTGGCGGCAGATTGCTGCATTCAAATCTTCGTTACGAGTCAAAATTTCCACTACTTATGCCAAAAAATGCATATTTTATACAAATTTACTTAAAATATTTACACGTGCAAAATTGCCATGCTGGACCAAAAACACTTGTCTCGTTACTTCGCCAAAAAATATGGCTTATCAATGCTCGAGAGGCATGTACCAAAACTGTACGTCAGTGTGTACACTGTTTTAAATACAAACCAAAATTGATAAACCAAATAATGGGATCTTTGCCCGCAGATCGAGTTCGAGCCATTCGACCTTTCTCGATATGCGGAGTGGATTTTTTTGGTCCAATTTATGTATCCCTACGTATTCGGGGTCGTCCACCCGTTAAAATGTACATTGCAGTTTTTATATGCTTTAGCTCCAAAGCTGTACATTTAGAATTAGTAGTAGATCTTTCAACTGATTCTTTTCTTTCTGTTTTAAAAAGGTTCATCGGCAGACGCGGAGTTCCTCAGAAGATTCACTGCGACAATGCTACCAATTTCGTGGGGGCAAAAAATGCGATGAGAGAGCTAGAAGTCGCATTCGCGCGCCAACGCCAGCAGTTGCAGCAGTTTGCAACCGAAAAAAGAATCGAATTTGTATTCATTCCGCCAAGGGCACCGCATTTCGGCGGCCTTTGGGAAGCCGCAGTGAAACAAGCCAAACATCATTTGATCCGCCTAATGGGCAACGCCAACCTCACCGCCGACCAATTGAATACCGCATTGGTCGAAGTGGAGGCCATCCTAAATTCAAGGCCGATAGCAGCCATGTCCAACGATCCAAGCGACAGCTCAGCCCTAACGCCAGGCCACCTATTGATAGGCGAGGAAATTGTTTCGCTGCCGCACGAATTCGTCGCAGACGAGAAAACCAGCAAGCAAACCTGTTTAAAACAATATCGGCTAAAACAATATCAATCAAACAGGCATTTTGGCGAGCATGGTCGAAAGACTACCTTCTCGATTTGCAAACACGCTGCAAGTGGCGCAACGACCAATCCAACCTCAACGTGGGTGCTCTGGTGCTTATTCACGAGGACAACACACCTCCTCAACGATGGATGCTGGGAAGGGTAACCGCCGTATATCCTGGCAAGGATGGAAAGGTGCGCGTAGCACAAATTAAAACTGCTGCAGGCGAATACAAACGCCCCGTCCAAAAGCTGGCTTTAATTCCACCGTGAAAACTTTTAAAGTTCTTCACCGGGGCCGGTATGTTGAGGCATATCAATCTTTATTATTACACTAATTATTTTTATACTAATTGAATTCAATTATATTTATACTTCTTTATTCTTATATTTATTTTCTTATTTAATGCTAATGTAATGCATTACATTTATAATTGTGCTACTATTATTATGGTACAATACTTAATTTACGGCAACACTGAAAGAGACGAATACGAGAAACACATACTTGTTGAAAATATTATGTCAATTGCTTTTTCGATTAATCTGATAATCGATTGTGGCAACTTGTCACATAAATAAAAGGAACGAATTTCCTTTGATCTTTGTTCTTTTGAAGTTTGAGCTTTGCCAGCCACGTTTTCGTCTATTTCTTTTGACTTGCAAAAAATTTATTATGAATTGAAGGTTTGAAATTAAATAAATTTAAAATATATTGAAACCAGTTTTTTGTTATATTTGAACTCGGTCGAGTGAAATTTACCTAAGAGCAATTTATTTGATACCAAGTGAAATTGAATTAAACTTTGATAAATTAAAGCTGCTGCTGCATTGCATGTGAGTGTGAAGGCACTGTGTCCAGCGACAAAAATCTTTGCAGGCAAGCAAGAAATCTTTGCAAATCTTTTCACCAAGGAAGAAATATTCGCATTTCACAACAATCAACATACGGCAAAAAGCTGCCGCAACAACAAATTTTTAGCTTATTTATTTTTGCGCAATCAAGATTTGAAGTAATTGGTTTTGCGTTTTGACTAAATCTTGTAGAGTTGATTGCATTGAAATCATAAATTGATTCAAGGTTTGAGTTAAGCTTGTGATTTGTTTTTCCAAGCTATCTTGTTGAGAATTTGTTGCTCCTGATTTGAGCGCACTTGCATATGAAATAGTTGGATTTACTGGATATGCATTGCTTTGTTGCTGGACAAAGTTATGGGTAGCAAATATATTTTGATTTGGATTTCGGTTTACTTGCCTTTTTTCAGATATCTTAGCCTTAAGCTCTTTATAAATAGGACAACCCCTGTAGTAAGCAGTGTGATCCCCTTGACAGTTAGCGCACTTTTTTAAATTAACATCTTTTTTCAACTTGTTAATGCATTTAGAAATGTGGTGAAGTTCTCCACAAGCAACACATACAGGTTGGAGGGTACAGTAAGCTTTTGTGTGCCCATACTCTTGGCAGTTAGTACACTGTACCGGACCGTTCCGTTTATGGGGTTCCTCTACTACCACACGACGGTGAAGCAAGAATTCAAGTTTATAAATAGGGTGAACCTCATTCTTTTTTAATTTAGTTGAATCAGGATGAAGGTCAATCTTAAACATAGGTTGGGGAACCTTGTCCTTGTTAACTACATTTATTACTGCTTTAGTGCTGAAATTTTTCAGCTCCAAAGCTTCTTTGATTTCAGCAGGGTCAACAGTGGATTCAATTCCCTTAATAACAACAGTAATACCTTTGCTGCTTTTAAGCTGGTATGTATAATAAGATTTCTTACTGTCGTTAAGATTTTTTGAAACAATGCGGAAATATTCCTCACTTTTAACTTGAATCTTCGTTTCATGAAGATTACCTCTAGTTAAGGGGACAATGAAAAAGGTTTCCTTCCCAATAAGCTGTGTTAGCTTTGTTACCAAAGCATTTGAACTTCGCTCACGTAAATAAATTGGAGGCGGTTTAAAAGTTTTGAGTGGTTCACTAGCCTTGTTTTCGTCAAGTTTGCTTAACGCTGCAAATCGATTGCTAGATAAAATATTAGAAGGTGTTGTTAATTTGTTAGTTTTGTTTAACTTTGACATTCCTGTATTCCCTTTTTGAGGGCTGAGCTTTCTCTTTGAGTTCAAAGTTATATAACGATCTATACCTGTTTGAACTTTTTTATTTTCTTCGTTTGCTCGTGCTTTAGGAATAGCGCCGGTAGAAGTTGGTTGTAATGCTGAGGCATTATTTATCATCTGCGTTGAAAATCCATTTTCCTTCATGGCAGGAGAGCTCATTTTTCCAGCTTCTTGCTGTTCTTGTAGCTGTTGCGACTGCTGTTGTTGTTGTAAAATCTGTTGTTGTTGTGGGAGCTGTTGATGTTGTAGCAACATCTGTTTCTATGGTAGTGGTCCATGGCTCCCTCCGGATAGAGGGGAGCGGCCCAAAGTCATTATGTAATAATAATAATGATTTTATTTTATTGTATGTAATACAAAGTAAAGTAAGATTTAAACAGAGACTTTATTATTAGCCACTACTGTTATCCAAACAATTTGTTGCCGACTTTTAGGGTCTTTCAACAAATGTTGGTTTCCCTGGCTTTGCCTGGAGCTTTTATACCACAGACTACCAGCTGCCGGAACGCCAACTCGCAATATTGTACTCAATTTGTTGTTGTATATTGAAAGAGGACAATACCTGCTTGTTTGCTTTGTTAGCACAACAGAATCAGCTAACTTTCAGCTTATTTGCCAACCGCTGAGTCTCCGCGGACGATAAGTTGCGTAAAACGTGCTTTATATTTTATATTAATTACCGAAATTAAAATTACAAAATTTTTATTCGCGAAAAGAACTGTCACTACTTTCAGTGTTGCCACTGAACTGAGTGGTAAAGATGGCGAGAAAAAGTGGAGATTAGTTATAGACTTCAGAAAATTAAATGAAGCTATGATCAAACAAGTTTTTCCCATACCACGAATTGATGAAATTTTAGATCAATTGGGACATAGCAGATATTTTTCCACGCTAGATCTAGCAAGTGGATATCACCAAATATTGGTGAATGAAGATGATAAAGTAAAAACAGCATTTAGTACAGGGTTGGGACATTTTGAGTTCAACCGAATGCCGTTTGGTCTAACAGGTGCCCCAGCAACATTTCAACGCATCATGAATCACATACTCACAGGACTACAAGGTCTAGAGTGTTTTGTTTATTTAGATGACATTGTCATATACGGGAAAAACTTTACGAGAGCATGAAGAAAGGCTACGTAATGTGTTCACTGTATTAAGACAACATAATCTGAAATTAAACACGAAAAAATGCAATTTTTTGCGTCGTGAAGTTGTGTATTTAGGTCATAAATGTACAGAACACGGAGCCCTGCCAGACCCAGAAAAGGTAGAATGTGTAAAAAACATACCAGTACCTAAAAACAAAAAAGAAGTACAAGCATTTTTAGGTCTGGTAAACTATTACCGGAAATTCATTAAAGATACGGCAAGATTAGCTTTACCAATAAATAAATTATTGAGAAAAGACGCAAAGTTCGTATGGTCAACGAAATGCCAAAATTCATTCGAGGTATTAAAAAAGGCAATAATGACACCACCTGTATTGGCATATCCAGATTTTAGTCAACAATTTTTGTTAACTACGGATGCCAATAATGATGCAATTGGTGCAATATTATCTCAAGGAGAAGTCGGTAAAGATAATCCAATAGCATTTGCCAGTAGAGCACTAAGCGATACCGAGAAAAGGTATTCGACCATTGAAAAGGAATTTCTCGCTATAGTGTGGGCAACAAAAAATTTTAGAGCATATTTGCTTGGCAGACATTTTAAAATTTACACCGATCATCAACCACTACGTGGGATATCAAACCTTAAGGATCAAACGTCACGCTTAGCGCGCTTCCGACATAAACTATCGGAATATGATTTTGAAATCATTTACAAGCCTGGGAAAAGAAACTTAAATGCAGACGCTTTAAGTAGATTACCACAAACAAATAAACAAATAACAGTGGTACAAACCAGATCAAAATCTAAAAGTTCTGAAAAGGAAAAAGTGAATATTTCAAACGAGGTGGATAAGGACACGGTGGTTGAAAGCAACATAGGAAATACAGTGGTCATACTTAAAGATCCAAAAGAAATAGAAACAATATTAAGGGATTTTCATAGCACACCACTTGGTGGGCATCAAGGGGCTATCAAAACACTTGTAAGGATAAGAAAGCAGTATAGATGGCCAGGTATGCAAAGAGATGTAAAAGAGTATATTAAAAAATGTACCAAATGTCAGACCAACAAGAGCTCAAAACTTACAAAAATGCCGATGGTTGTAACAGATACACCAAGCAGGCCTTTTGATAAAGTACACATGGACATAGTCGGTCCATTACCTGAAACTGTATCAGGAAATAAGTATATACTAACATTTCATAATGATTTTTCAAAATATATGGCATGTGCTGCAATGCCCGACGCAGAAGCAAGTACAGTATCGAACAAATTTTATGACGAAATCATTGCCAGGTACAATATCCCGAAGATATTGATTACTGATAATGGTACAAATTTTATTGCAAAATTATTTTCAGATACTTGCAAAATGCTGGGGATTAAGAAATTGCATATAACGCCATACCATCCGCAAGCTACTGGTTCTTTGGCAAGAAGCCACAGACCACTAGCAGAATACTTGAGAAGTTTTGCTAAAGAAGATGGTTCGAATTGGGACCAATGGCTGACGGCAGCCATGCATGTCCATAACAATACGATACATACTTCTACTAAGCAAACTCCTTTCCGAACTTTGTACGGTTTTGAATTCGAAATTCCCACGAATTTAAAACGAAAATGTTCACCGCTCTATAACGCGGAGGACCAATCAAAAGTATTAAAGTTTCAAATACAAAGAACTCACGAGTTAGTGAGAAAAAACCAGGAAAAGGCAAAAGAATTGTCTAAAAAACAATATGACGGTTCAGTAAACCCCGTTATATTTAAACGAGGGGATAAAGTTTTGATGAAAAATCAAACTCGGAAAAATAAATTTTCTCCCATATGGATAGGCCCATTTGAAGTAACAGATATCAAAGGGCCTGTTACAACAGAAGTTGTAATAAAAGGAAAGAAAAAGAAGTTACATAATAATTTATTAAAATTATTTAATGAACCGAAATAAAAATTAAAATCTTTTTCTTTTAAGTTAGAATAATTTGCTCATATTATTTGATACAGCAAAATTAAATATATAAAAAAAAATTGGTACATAAATACTTGTTTGTAAACAAGAAATATGAAACGACTTGTGCCGAAATAAGCGCACATGGTCGCATATAACTTACCTACCTCAACAGTAGGTAAAGGGAAAAATGTTGAAGATAAAAATAATAATAATAAAAACACAAAGCATTGCATTGCATTTGGCAATGCAAACTTGAGCAAATTTATTTAACGTAACCACATGAAAATTGATCAAATGAAATCAAAATAAACAAAATATAAAATAAACGCAAGATACTTGTACTACACGGAAAAAACACCAACTCAAATTTTATTAAAAATTCTCCTATTAATAAAAATTAAAATCTGAAAACAAATATTACTCTTTTATAGCAATAAATAAAAAATCCTTATTAAAAATTCTATTCTAGTTTGTAAATATTTTCATTTTACATTTTTTAATAAGTGCATACTAAAAATTATTTTCTTCATTTTAATTATCACCTAAAAACTATGAAATTTTACAAAGAATTTATTAAATTTTAAGAAATTGCCACATTAGAATTTTTACATATTTCATATTGTAATATATGATACCCGCTTTATAATTTTTAAAAAGTAGTTATAGAAAAATTATTTCAAGATTATTAATTTTTATCATATTGAATTTTATTTCTCTTTTGTGTTTAATTTGTACTCTGTTTGAGTTCTCAACATGTTCATGCAAAAAAATAAATATATAAGGCTTGCCAAACTCTTACTATTTGGCTTTGAAGTAATGTGTTGAACAGAATTGGGACGGGGTCGGGAAAGCGGCAACGGAAACTCGCTGGCCGTTCCAATTTTGTTCAACACACAAAAAATTTTAAAATCAATTTCAGTTATTATTATTTCATCTTAAAAACTTTATAATGTACTTTTTAAAAAATAGTACAATATAATAAATTATTGCAGAAATTTTAATATCTACTTTGTAAAAATTAAAAACTTGCATTCAAAAAATTAATGCTTGCTTGATGCAATTTTTATATTACTCTTAGTAATTTTTAATAGACATTCGAACCGTTTCTAAATTACTAAATTACCTTCTAATTTTTCTTAAATTTTGATTAATATTTACAATAATTTCGAGTTTCGTTTTTTCCGTGTACATACACAAACATTAATACTTGCTTGTTAACAAGAAATATGAGACGACGTGTGCCGCAATAAGCACACGCCTCGTATATAACTTCTTTACATTAAAGTAGGTAAAGAAACAAAAAAATTCTTAATAACGTAAAAAACGTAAAAGAAATATAAAGCAATGCATTTCGATCAAATAGAACGAAATGCAAATAATAAAAAGCAAATGCAACTAGAGCTCAGCTTTGTATTAATAAATAACAGCATTTGGCTGAAATGTATATGAAGATAACTTTAAGTTATATTGTTTTGAAATAGAAGGCTGGGAAAGATAAGGAAAAATAAAATTTGAACTCGAAACAGCGAAATATGTATTTGTATACATTCAAGAGATGCATACACATATATAGCATACATTTGAATTTTAGTTACAAATTTAAGAAAAACTAAAATTTTAAAAATTAAATCTCAAAAGAATTAAAAATAATAAATGTTGGAAATTAGAATTGATTAAAAACAAAAAAAAAAAAAAAAAAAAACAGAGCAAAACTTTTTTGTTCTTATAAAATAAATAGCTTTAAAATAAAAGCAAGAAATTAGTTACTGTAGAATAATAATATATATTTGTATTCATACGCTTAAGACGTATGTATATACATATATAGATTTATAATTTACGTTGCACATTTTTGCATCGTAAGCAAAAACGAGTCAGTTCGTTGACATGTTAAATTTTAAGACTTAAATGTTTTTGCCTAATTGCAAAATTTAATATTGGTAAACTAGGCCAATAAACTTTAAAAGTAGATAAAACAGAGTAAATGCCGTATATATTTATATATATATATATGCATTATAAAAATGCATACACATTTACACAAACTTAAATAAATTTAAATACAAAACAAAAACGGAGTAAATGCCGTAAATACATATATATTTGTATGCATTACATAAGAATGCATGCACATATATACCATTTACACTTAATTTCATATATTAAATAAGGTATGAATATATTGAAAAAAATTTTTTTTTTAATAATATCAAAATTAAAATTTATTGTAAAATTTAATGAACAAGTATATTTTTGGTGATAGGGAAAAATAGATTTTTAATTTAATTAACATTAATTTCAATTTATAATCATGGTCCTATACGACAACAGTTAAGCAGTAGAAGAGTCAGTTATAGTAGATGGCAAGAAAACACTCAACTTACCTGATTCAAGGCAGCGAATAACGCATACTAACTGTCCTATTCATGACCAAAGATGTGTGACAAAGTGAACCTGTTCCTAAACTTAAATATTCAAAAGAGGAAAACAGCAAATGAAGGCGTATAATTAGAAAAGCTAAGCTGAAGAATATTTCATGCACAATAAGCGAAATATCCAGCATTATTGGCTAAAAAAAGTATGGTTGTCAATCCGTATATGGAAACAAACAAAATAAAGGAAGGGAGGGGGCAACAAGTAAAGCGTAAAGCCTACCTTGTCGAGAGAAAACTATGGCATAAGCCGTTTCATCAATTATCTGAGATGACGGTAGCCATAAGAATGTTATAGAGCCGGCTATATAGTTACACAAGGCCGAAGATACACCAGCGTCGCTCCTTGAATCAAGTCAAAAGTTAAGTTCGTGGAGTGACTAGTCGAGCGAAGCCACAAAGTCAGAGCCAGACAGTTTCTGACCAAGGGGGACAAGCGGCGACGGAGAAAAATAGGGCCATGAATTAGGTAGGGTTATTCGAAGAGAAAAAAAAATAATAAGTTATACTTACACTTAAATTTAACATACAAAACAAAAAATTATTGTAAGATACAATAATGTGTTATTAAGAAAAAATTATTCTTAGCTATAATTTTTTCTTATTCGAAGGGGTGAGGAATGTTGTGGGTTTTTACCACACATGATATGTTATTTAAACAAATAACATATTATGGCATATTTTTGGGATCATGCTTAACATCATCCAATAATAATTGCAGCACACTTTTGGGTATTTGTTGTTTTGTTGATAAGTTTAAGTTGCTATGTGCAAATTCTGCTTGTTAAGAATTAACAAGAATGAGAACGCCAAGCACTTAAATGCAACAACAAAACAGCAAGCAAAAGCCAGGTGTGATACCCGGAAATATGCCGACCTCACTACTTTGGTGAGTTAAATAAGACTTATGCAATTTTTGCATAAGTCAAATAAATATTTGTAGGCCAAAATTTTGTAGGCCAACTATTTGTGGGCCAAGATTTGGAAAAGTAGAAAAAGTTTTTGTTATTGTATTCCTAAGTAATTATTTTAGCATGTAATTTGTTATTGTAATTATCTGTATCATAAGTGTTAAGTAAAATGAAATCAAAGATTAAAAACAGAGTTAGTTCTGAATTAAAGACTACATGAAGTTTGGTGTAATTTATTTTAAAGGGAGTAGCCTACGAGTTTAGAAGGTGAGTATCCTCATATTATTAACCACAAACTTACTTTGTTTTTCAGATACAGCTTTCAAAACAGCACTAAGTGTTTTCCCAGGACGGGAAAATTACTAGTCAACACTAGTCGTCCAACAGCTGTCAATATCCACCTTCACAGTCCTGTAAATTTTCATATCATCAGCATATATAAGCAGATGAGAGTTTTTGATTATATGAGTAACATCATTGATAGCCAAAATAAACAGGAGCGGCCCCAGGTGACTTCCTTGCGGAATACCTGAAAACGCTGTAAAAGGAGAACGATAAGAACGATCAAATAAATAAGATTCAATCCATCTGACAAAATTTATAGGAAATCCTAGTTTATTTAATTTAAACAAAATCAAACTATGTGGTAATTTGTCAAATGCTTTACTAAAGTCTGTGTGGATACAGTCTACTTGCGACCCAGAAGCACATGAACTTAAAGCAAAAGACGTAAAATCAAGAAGGTTAGAAAGTTGTTATGACTTCATTACAGCACACCTTAACGTAAATAATTCGCTCAAATAGCTTTGGCATTGAAGATAACTTGGCTATAGGCCTGTAATTAGAAATATCATTTTTTTAATCCTTTTTTAAAAATAGGACTTATAAAAGATTCTTTTCAAAGTTTAGGAAAATAGCCATCATTAATAGATTTATTAAAAAGAAAACTGAGTGGTTTACTCAGGATAAGACTACAATTAATTAAAACTGTGGCTGGAATGCCGTCAGGCCCAGAACCAAAATCATCATCAAGGGATGCATATATTTTACTATAAGTTCAGGGGTAAAATATATTGCACCAAATGGAAACTGAGGATCAGTATTCATATACTCAAAGTAGTTGACATCAGGGCTAAACACTTCAGTTGAAAAAGATTTTTTGAACAAATTAGCGAATAACCCAGCTATAATTTGGGGATCGCTGGTGAGCCCGTCGACAGTCTTGAATTCTGATGGAACACCATCCGACCTTTTTTTAGAGTTTATGAATCCCCAAAAATTTTTGGGGTTATGAAGAATATTGAGCTTCATTTTATTCAGATAGCCAGAATAAGCTGAAGCTGATTCAAACCTTAATTCTTGGAAAAGCTGCAGATAAGCTTCCAGGTCAATGCGGTCCTGACTACAAACGTATTTATTCCATGCCCTATTGCGGCCGTTACGCATTTTCTTCAAATCCTTAGTGTACCAGGGGTACGAGGAATCATTAACATGCCTCAAAGTATATGGCACAGATAAACATATTGCCGAAAAAAGTTCTTTATAAAAATAATTTACGCATTCATCTAAGACGTTATTATTAAAAAATTCTAACCAAATGTTAAATCTATCATTTAGGATATTATTCAACTTCAAGAAGTCAGCTTTCTTGAAATTAAATTCAAAGAATCTGCTAGAAGAATTGGCAGTCACTATGTTATCTCTATTCAATTGGTACAACACACTCAGAGGTGGATGGTATGCATCAACCGCAGATAAAGCATGAGGAGCATTTTGCACCACATTGCTACTGTCTGTAGTCAAGACTAAGTCCACTGGTTGTAAATTAGACAGGATTTCGTCAACAAAAATTTGTTCTTGTCGAGTTATTGGACTAGATACAAAATAATATGTACCGTTGTCCGAAATATTCCATTTTAAGTCAGGCAAATTAAAGTCACCTAACAATAAAATATCGTCATTCGTATAAAGTTTATCTATGACAAATTCTACGGCCCTCGAAAGGTGCTTGTAGACTTCTGTGCTACTATTGGGAGGAATGCAGGCATTAAGGATGTACAAATTGGACTTAGAAAAAATTACCTTACCACATAAAAGTTCAATACTAGTAGCACAGGGAATATCAATTAAAGAACTAGTATGACTATTTTTTATAGCAATTAATATACCCCCTCCAACAGGAGACGAGTCGTCCACACATCTGTCCCTTCTAAAAACATTAAAGCTATTATCAAACAGTTCCTGATTGAGAAAAGCGCTGTTAAGCCAAGTCTCGGTAAAAATTATAATATCTTCAGAAAAGTTCTGAGTAGATAAAAAAATGTCATGCGCTTTTGAACGCATACCCATTACATTTTGGTAGAAAAGGGATAAACGGTTTAGTTTTTTGGTCCAGAACGGACGCTTTGGACAGCCTTGTTTTTTTTAGATTGAAACTCAGACTTAAATATATTATCAACCCACATCTTCGAATTATAAACAGCAGCAAAATGACAAGAAGCCACTGTAATTTAAAAAGATGAATATGTAGGTTTGTTACCGATTTTCCTACAGGAAATAAATAATATAATAATTCAAACTGAATTCGGCATTCGGACGCATATTGTTTGTGCTCCGCGTTTTATATTGTTTTGAGTCGATTTAACTCACACGGGGTACCGGCAACTGGTGTCAAAACGTAACCAGAAGTGAACTTTTTCGTTTCCGCGAGTTAGTGGTCTCGAAATTGCTTTAAAAGCACTTAATTTAATAAATTAAAACTTTTGCTCAATGCAATTAAAACTTTTAAAAGAAAAAAAAAACAAATTTATTTTCCACGCGCGAAATTGTTTAAATAAACATTGTTTTGTCGCACACGAATACACTAAAACAATTAGAAGCTGTCATTATCAGCTGTTCACATATGTCTAGTGTGCGTTGCCAATCAACTAATTTTATAGCTAAACCATTTTTAGACCTGTTCGTTTAAAAATCAATAACCCAGTAAAGTTTAGTCGTTGAGTAACAACTGCATCTAGCAACTTCTATCAGATGTCTTCTCCTGGAGCTATCAAACTTAGAAATACTTTGGCTCGTCGTAAAATTTTGTTTGATAAGACTGCAAAAACATCTGGGCAGCAGGTAGAAAAGGATTTGAAAGCCAATATTCTTTCTTCTTTAAAATCCATGGAAGAGAGGCTAAGGTCCCACGCTGATAATTGTTTTGAGAAGTTGTCAATTGAGCTTACTGCTCTTGAAAATAAATTGACGGCAAAAATTGAATCTGAGTTAAATTTGCTTCACAATAGATATACTGAGCTAAGCAATAAAGTTCAGGCTATTGATGCAGAACTAGTGGAACTGCGTAAGGTCAAAGCTGACTTCAGTGAGTTTAAACTTGATTATAAGAAGGCTCAAAATAACATATCCTACGATTTATCATCCGACGCTGTTCTGTTTGGTGTTCCCTATAGTGAGGCTGAGGATTTAACAGACATTTTTACGAAAGTTTGTCATCTGGTTGGCTTTGTTGCGCCTCAAATTCGTGATATATTTCGCTCTAAACAAAAAGCAGATTCAGCTATCATAATTAAATTTGGTTCGAGATTTGACAGAAATTCTGTACTTGGTACCTTCGGCAATTATAAGCGCAGGACAAAAAAGGCAGTAATCCTTGAAGATATTGGTAGCAGCAGTATTTATATTAATGAAAGTTTACCCTATGATACTAGAAGAATAATACAATCTGCGGTGAAACTGAAAAAGCAAAGTAAACTTGTTAGCGTCTTTACTATTCGTGGAGTAGTTCATGTCCGTAGCCAGAGGAATGGCACTGCAATAGCTGTTCATAGTTTAACTGATTTAAATGTTTTTAACAATTTCCCTGTTATTTCACATATTGAAAATTCTTAAAATTTATTTTCTAGTAGCTCTAATTTTTTATTTTCTAATTTATGTTTTTTTTGTAAAGATGTGTGGATATTTTGAAATGACTTATTTCGTTTCTTTTTTTTCGGTTCTTATAAATGCATTTCGTTGTTACATTTTTGATTTTATAGTATATAGGTATAATATTATTTTTTTTTTTTTAATTTTTTGCCCGTTAAAAATGCTTATTGTTGTTGGCCATATGCAGTATGGAGGTAATTTCTTATTCTAGGAATGGTAATACATGTAGTCACAAAATCTTAGTTGAAGTTCTTTGTAAACAACATTGTGGTTTAAAAATTGTACATTTCAATGCCAGAAGTTTGAATGCTGATAAAATGGATTATGTTAAGTATGTGTTTGTAAACTCGTCCGTTGATGTTATATGTATTTCTGAGACTTGGTTCAGTAATGAAATCAGTGATTGTTACCTAAATGTAAAGGGTGCTTTTTTTGGAGGTATACAACTTCGAATTGAAATAAAACACAAGAAAATCGTTTTAATGTCCATCAATTTGGTTTTATTGGAAGGATAATTTTATGCCATTAATGTTTAAATATGATTTCGGGCATGTGGCCGCCGCGGCTGGCTCGAATAAAGCCAATTCTAGAGGTCCAATTTTCAACCACTTTTTCGAGCATATGGGGCCGTATGTCGGCAATAACGCCACGAATGTTGGCTTCCAAGTCCCCTAACGTTTCTGGTTTGTTGGCGTAGACGAGCGACTTCACATATCCCCAAAGAAAATAATCCAATGGTGTCAAATCACACGATCTTGGTGGCCAATTGACAGGTCCATTCCGCGAAATTATGCGCTCATCGAATGTTTCCTTCAATAAATCGATTGTGACGCGCGCTGTGTGGCATGTAGCGCCGTCTTGTTGGAACCACAATTCATCCACATTCATGCCATCCAATTCGGGAACAAAATAGTCGGTTATCATGGCTCTATACCGGTCTCCATTAACGGTAACTGACTCTCCAGCATTATTTCGGAAGAAGTATGGCCCAATGACTCCACCAGCCCATAGAGCACACCAAACAGTCAGTTTTTGTTGATGTAATGGCGTCTCAAGGGTCTCATGTGGATTCTCTTCACTCCAAATGCGGCAATTTTGCTTGTTGACGTAGCCATTCAACCAAAAATGAGCCTCATCACTGAACAAAATTTTGCGATGAAAATCAGCATTGAGATCAATCTCATTTTCGGCCCATACACCAAAATCACGACGCATTGCATGGTCTCGCGGCTTTAATTCTTGCACAAGCTGGATCTTGTAAGGTCGGAAGCCAAGATCTTTGCGCAAAATCTTCCATAAAGTTGATGGACAAAGCTCCAATTGCTGTGCACGGTGGCGAATCGATTCATTCGGGTCCTCTTCAACATTTTGCTCTACAGCGGCAATTGTTTCTTCGGTGCGCACTGTTCGACGTCTCTGCGGATGCGTATTATCACATAGAGTAAACGTAGTGCGAAAACGATCCATGGTTAACCGAATTAATTGCTCTGATGGACGATTATGTCGACCATAAAATGGACGGAGCTTGCGATAAACTTCGCGAACTGAACCATTATTTTCGAAATAAATTTGCACGATTTGCAAGCGTTGTTCTTTTGTCAACCTGTTCATGATGAAATGGCAAACCAAACTGAATATAAATGACATTAGAGTTGCCAGATTTGACCACAAAATCCCAGTTTTATCTCTATTCGAAAAACAAACCTCTAAAAAAAACACCCTTTACCTAATTATAAGTTATTCAGAAATGACAGAACCAACAAGGTAAGTCTTGAAATGAGCCGATTGAATATATCAGTCTAGAGTTGTCTGATAGCAACATGAAGGTGCTGATTTCTTGCATATATAATCCAAATAGATGCAATCCTATGGACTCATTTTTTTCGGATTTGACCCTTCGCCTCATAGACTATGATCAATTAGTACTTTGTGGTGATTTCAACTATAATTTGCTGGTTTGCGACAATGTTACTGAAAGGTTTCATGATCTTGTGAGTACTTCTAGCTTATCAATTGTCAACTCGATTTTGCCTACTCGTTTTGCTACTAATGCATATCCTAGCCTACTGGACCTCTTTACGGATATCTCTAAACTTCTGATATTTGACCAAATTTTCTTTATTTCGGACCATGACCTAATTTTTCGCACTCTGGATATCAATTTGGGTCACCAAAATGTGCCGTCATCTGTTTCTTACCGTGATTTTAGTTCTATAAATCTTCCTCTTCTCTATGATGAACTGATTCGACATAATTGGAGTGAATGCTGGTTTTACAGTTCCGTTGACCGTAAATTGGAATTCTTTGTAAATAAAATAAATAATCTTTTTGATACTCTCATACCTATTCGAACTTTTCAAGTTAAAAGAAATTCCTGTCCTTGGTTCACTGCCAATGTCAAACTAAAGCTCAAGCTTAGGAACAGACTACATTTGAAATGGAAGAAATGTCCAACTATTGAAAATTGGAATGCTTATAAACTGGCTCGTAATACAGCTGCATCTTTTGCGTGCTAAAAAAGAGTATTTTTGTTTGAAACTCAACACGAGTCTACCAACTAAACAGTTATGGAAAAATTTAAGGCAACTTGGCGTACAGAAAATCGACAAACCAATTTGTAATGTGGAGCCTAACTCTTTGAATGATTATTTTTTATCTAATGGTTGCTCTCATAATACTTGCTCTTTTGATCCAGATTCTATAAACTTTTGTGACCCTACTGACAGCTTTCAATTTCACGTACTGAATGATTTTGAAGTTTATAAGAGCATCATGGATATTAAATCAAATGCAGTAGGTGAAGATGGTATATCTGCTAAGTTTCTTAAGCTTGTTCTACCTTATGTACTTAGTACTTTAACGCACATTTTTAACCACTCCATAACAACTTCATGCTTCCCTAAAATGTGGAAAGTAGCCATTGTCATACAAATAGCAAAAAAATCCTCAGCATCTACTGTAAGTGACTTCAGGCCTATTAGCATTTTATCCACATTATCAAAATCCTTTGAGGCACTTCTTTCAAAACAATTATCGGAACATCTACATAACTATAAGCTTCTGTCCCCTGTCCAATCTGGATTTCGTGCTGGACATAGTTGCTCCACTGCTATGGTTAAAATTCTAGATGACATCCGTGTGCATTATGATCTGGATGAATTGTCACTACTTTGTTGCTTAGATTTCTCAAAGGCTTTTGATGGCGTGGATCACTTCATATTATGCACAAAATTGAAATTTTATTTTGAATTTTGTAGTAGCTCTATTTGCTTAATTAAAAGTTATTTACATGATAGACTTCAAAAGGTCAAAGTGGGTGATGTGTGCTCTGACTTTAAACTGTGTAGCGCTGGTGTCCCTCAAGGCTCCATTCTTGGACCCTTGTTGTTTATCATGTTTGTCAATGATATTTTTTCAGTCTGCAATACTGTTAATATGCACGCTTATGCTGATGACATCCTAATTTACTTCTCTCGTAGAATCGGTCTTACTGAAGATCTATGTTGTAGAATTAATGAAGACCTTGCTGCCTTTAACAAATGGGGTCATAAGAACCATTTGCGTTTAAACCCTACTAAATCTCATGTTTTACCGATCTCGCGAACCAGAATTGATCCCACTTCTATACCACCCTTGTTTATTGGGGATGCTCAGTTGCATTTTTTGAACAAAACTACTTACCTTGGGTTTCGATTGAACTCTTTGTTATCTTGCTCTGATCATGTTAATCATGTCGTAAGTAAAATATATATGACTCTGCGTTGTCTGCGATTGTCTTCTGAGTTTACGCCTGTCGATGTTAAACGAAAGCTGGTGATACAACTTTTAGTACCATTCATAACATATTTCGCAGTTGTCTACAGCAAGTTAGATTCTAAATCACTGCATAAGCTGCAAGTAGCATTTAACAACGCTACTCGTTACGTGTTTGGTCTTCGTAGATTCGACCACATTTCATCGTGGAATAGCAGGATACTTGGTTGTACAATTGAAAACTATCTTATGGCTAGAAATTGTTTGTTTCTTCATAAGATTATTTATTTAAAAATGCCTTACTATCTCTTCGAAAAACTACGGCTCAGCATATCGAGCAGAAATCATAATTTAATCATTCCGAAATTCATACATCTTAACACCACAAGATTTTTCTTCATTAATGCCATTCGAATCTGGAATTTATTACCTAATACCCTAAAAAGTATCGCATTCTTCAACAATTTTAAGCATTCGGTTTCTCAACATTTTTCGCGTCTTTAGATTTTTCTCTTTTTTAATATTCATACATCTGCTATATTTATTTTTGCTAATTTTATTTGTGCTATTTATTTGTTAATTAGAATTTAAGAACTATATATTTTTTTTTTATTTTGAACAGATTTGTTAATTGACCAACGTTAAGTATATTGTACAGCAAAAGATTTAAATCTTATTGTACTTATGTTTTACCAAATAAATAAATAAATAAATAAAGCTTTCAAAAAAATAGGAACAGTAGATCTTATAGCAAGGGGACTATTATCTACTGGACTAAGATTAGTGGCATTAAATGCTTCAGGTAAAGTTTCTAGGGGAGGATTTGGCGAAACTCTTTCAGGGATGTTGGCTTTGCAGTTCGGTTTTTTAGTTGGCTTGGTCTTCTTTGGATTTTTTTTCTTCCTAAGGGAGTTAGCTTGTTTGGTGCCATTTGAAGCCGAGGGAGTGGATGCAGAAGCGGTAGGGACATCAATTATAGTATCATTGGATGGCAAACTATCGTTAGGTGAAATGGTTTCATTAAAATTGTTTTCAATTTGGGGACTTAAGACAAGATAATTGCTTAAAATATCTCTAAAATTAGTATTTAGATTGTTTAAATTATCCCCAAATTGTTTTATTTTGTCGAAGAATATCGACGGGGAAAGGGCTCTGCAGGATGGACAGTACCATTGCAGACCCGAACGGTCAGAACATAATAATTCTGTTACTGTGGTATTCAAGTTTGCACATGACGCGTGAAACATCTGCTCACACGGCCTTGAACAAGGAAGCATGGAATTCAAGATATTCTGACTTTTGCATAGATCTCCTAAGGAACAAGCTAGCAAGTTATCAGAAGAAAAATAGTTCGTATTTAATAAAAGAAAATATTAAAAAAATAAATAATTAAGAAATCAAAAATTTTTTTTTTGTTACGAAAGTTGAAATATTTTAGCAAACAGATGAAACAATGTGTTAATGTTTACAAAATATAGTCACTATTACAAAGCAACAACAAAAAACCAACGTAAGATTATTGTAAACAATAGATTATTGTAAACAAACAAAGCACAAAGAGGAACAGAAAAATTAATGCGCGCTTAAGCAGCAGCAATGCAAGCAACTATTGCTTTGCTTTAAAATTAATAGAAAAATTTTAATTAATTATCACAATTTTTCAAGAAAAAAAAACATATTTTTAAATTACAATTATAACACAGGCACTAAATGAACATTAGTAGACAACATAAATTAAAAAATTTTACCAAAAATGCACTAAAATATTACAAAAAAAGTCACAACAATAAAACACACTACCGTCACCGACAAATAGACAAAGTCAACTGAACTGAGTGTCCTAAGAAATATAATTTAATGGCCTACAATAATGTTAAGGAAGGTTTTGAAATTTGACCAATAATTTTGGAGATATTACGATTTTCACACATTTTGAGCAATTTTTTTTAATATAATTTGAAAGGCTGTTAAAAAATCAAAACCCTTCCTGGAAAAGGGTCCTCTGAGCTGCTGCTGGTCCCTGATATTCGATTCTAAAATTACAGTTTAATTTTTAAAGATAGATTTTGCTGTCCTTATTAATCACTAGCAATTATGAATTCGCTTGAAACTTGTTTGGTCAAAAAAGCTTTCGCATTATTTCGTTATTAACAACAAGGGATATTTTACAAAATATTTTGGTTTTTTTCATAACAAAGTTTGAAGTTTGAATAAAATGTAAAATTAACCGTATCTCTTTTAAGAATAAAGCATATATTTT
Source organism: Meiosimyza platycephala (assembly GCA_963662105.1). Taxonomy (NCBI): domain Eukaryota; kingdom Metazoa; phylum Arthropoda; class Insecta; order Diptera; family Lauxaniidae; genus Meiosimyza; species Meiosimyza platycephala. The sequence continues at coordinate 58,695,960 of OY759210.1, read as the reverse complement.
GAATTTAAATGCATTTTTCATGTTTAACTTTGATAATTCAAGTTGATTATTAGGTTTAACAAAAATGTGTATTCATTTCAATATGTTTTGTCCGACACTGTATATAGAAAAATACATCAATATCATAAAAACTAGAGCCAATCCAGAACTTTCACGAATATATTCGAAAACTGGGTACCTCATATTATAGAAATCCGCAGAGACATCGAGGGCAACAAAACCACTTTTGACCAGTGTAATCAGTCGTTTTGGAATATAAGTTTTTTTTCGCAAAATTCATTTTGTTCAACCGGGCGATTCATTCCCATCACCTGGGTCGTCTTCTCTACCTATGTGAACTTGGCACCCGAAGTAAAAAAAAATTTTTTTTTTTTGTGAATTGGTAGCATTTCGTTTGTAGTTAAACCCTTTTCGAGAAAACGAACTTTGAAAAAAGATATCACCCTAACTTTCGAAATTTCAAAAACTGAAAATATCATTCGGAATCGTTTGTAGTTGTTTGTAGTGATTTCCTTTTTTTTTAAGGGTGCAAAAGATAAAAAGCTACAAACGATTTTTTTAAATACTAAGTTTTTCAAAAATTTAAGTAAGCAGTTCGACATGTTATTGCTCAACATTTTTTTTGTGGGCCTCTCACAACCTGGCCCAGCACTATTCTGACGGCTGACGCTTATTTAGATTATCAGCTATACCTAAACTATCATTTGCAAAAGAAATTATGTGGGACGAAATTGCCTCAAAAATGCAGCAGCTCCCGTACTATAATCAGGGCCGCCGAGAGAAAATCCGGGCCCGGGGGTAACTATGCACGGGCCCCACCACCCTCTCCCCCTAGTTGTTTTAAATATCTAAATTAATTTCATAACATTTTTTGAATGGATTTCACTTATTTAGGATATATAACATGAAATGATATGAAAATGAAATGAAATAAGATTTATGTAATAGTGGTAATAATAGATTAGTTTCAAACTGTGGCTACATTGTTTCCTGAGTGCATGATACTACAAAATAGCTACCAAACAGTTTATTCTGAGATCAAAAAAAAAACAACTGTTTGCTACGAGGTAGTCTAAAACTAAAATGAAGAATTAATAATAACACTAACTTACACAAAAAAATATCTGGTTTCTCATAGACTATTTTCTATATATTTTGGGGCGTAAATTCCAAAAATATCAGTCATTTTTTTATTCTTAAGAATCGTTTTCGAGATATCCCTAAAAAATCCGTATTTTTGCATTTTAGCTGATGGAGATACAAGCGATCAGTTGATCTCGTCTCTTTGTCAGTGTCGGTTGTGTTTTTGTGTTGTTTTTTTTAATACGTATATTTCTTTGTGTTTAATAATTTTGTTCAATAACAATAATTTTATTTATTTTGCGCGTACATAATTGTCGCTGTTTAACAATAATTGGTGTTGGTAGAAATTTGATTTGATTTAGTTTTGCATGTTTGCTTACTTTAATTTAATTTATTCTTTAATGTAAACATACATTCGTACGTGAGTACATTTCTTTCTACAAGCAGTGTAAAGCAGTGATCAGTTTTGTTTTTTCATTCCCTTTTCTGCTTTGTCCGCTTACATTGCTTTACCTTAATCTCAATAGGTTGTTGTTGTTGCTGTTCAACGGGTATATTTTTCACAATTTTAACCCGTTGTAAGCACTTTTAAAAATATTTTAGGTCTTAACTTAGTCTTTTCTTTTTTTCATGATGGATTATTTTTCGTCTGAAAATTTGTTAGCTTGCTCTTTAAGAGATCAATGTAAAAGTCAAAATATATTGAATGCCATGTTTTCCTGTTCAGGTCCCTGTGAACAGGTATTTCATGCCTCTTGTGCAGGCCTAACTAACACTATTACTGATTTATTATCCTCTAATCGTTCGGGCCTGCATTGGTACTGTCCATCGTGCAGGGACCTGTCCCTGTCGGTGTTTTTCGACAAAATTAAACAATTTGGGGAAAATCTTAACAATTTGAATATTAATTTCAGAGATATTCTAAATAATTATTTAGACATAACTCCCCAAATTGAAAAAAGCCTTAATGAGGCTGTCTCACCCGATGTTAGTTCGCTTCAAAATAAAACTATTACTGAGGCTGCAATGGTTTTTTCTTCTACTCCTTCGATCTCTACTCTACCCAAGCAAGCTATTTCCCTGAAGAAGAAAAGAAAACTTAAACGAAAATTAAATAAGAATCGTAAGTCGAATGTTAACTTGGGTAGTGTGGGGGGGGGGCGAGTGACACAGCTGCTAATCGTGAAGTAACTGCCTTAGATCCCCCTCTAAATACCTCTCCGTCTACTTCCAACTTTCCTGCTTCTGCTCCTATAAATAATCCTTCACCCCTTTCCTCTACTATCGATACTCCTCTATCCATTTCTGTTATTCCTAAGCCGCAAGGAGTTGTTACGATTGGTGGTTCTGTGGCACCTGTCTCCTTGCCAGTATTGCCAAGGTTGAAATCGATTTTCATTTCACGTCTTAATGCTAACACTACCACTGACAATGTTATAAACTATATCAGACAAAACCAAAATATTCCTGCCGATGCCTTCGTTTCTTGCAGGAAAATCGGTAATAAACCAACTCATGCATCTTTTAAAATTACAGTGGCATCTTCTCATGTTTCTGCCATTCTAAATTCTAATTCATGGGTGGATAATATCTTTATTTCAGAATTTAAGTCGAAAAAAAATAATAAGACTGTCCGTTCCAATTCAAAAAACTGAAGCGGCTATCCCTTTACTATCAAAATGTAAGGGGTTTGCGTTCTAAGACGCATGACATCTTTTTAGCCACTCAGAATTTTTCTGAGGATATTATCGTTTTTACCGAAACTTGGTTAAATAACACTTTTCTCAATTTGGAACTTTTTGACAATAGTTTCAATGTTTTTAGAAGAGACAGACACTTGGAAGACATTTCTTCTGTTGGTGGAGGTGTCTTAATAGCCATAAAAAATAATTTAACTAGTTCATTAATCGAAATTGCCTGCGCATCTAATATTGAACTATTATGCGTTAAAGTTACATATTGTAACTCCAATATTTATATTCTTAACGCTTATGTTCCTCCAAATAGTAGCGCAGATGTCTACGAATGTCTTTCGATGTCCATAGAATACATAATAAATGAACTAGACACTAATGACGACATTTTATTGTTAGGTGATTTCAATCTACCTGACCTTAAATGGACTCCTTCGGATGATGATACATATTTTTATGCATCGTGTCCAAAAACTCGACAACAACAAATTTTTGTTGACGAAACACTTTCAAGTTTACAACAAGTAAGTTGTATAACTAATTCTCATGGACGACAACTTGACTTAGTCTTGGCTGCAAATAGTAGTAATGTTGTTGTGAGAAATGCTATCCATGCTCTTTCTACGGTTGATTCCTATCATCCACCTTTGAGTATTGTGTACCAATCTGACAATGAAAATTTAATTAATGCATGTTCCTCCATCAATATTTATGAATTCAATTTTAAAAAAGCTGACTTTTTAAAGTTGAATGAGAATTTAAGAAATAAATTAAACGACCTTATTATTTTTTTTAATAATACGAGTAATTCATTTGATGAGGGCATTAAATTTTTCTATGGTGAACTTTTTTCGGCCATAGCATTGTCGGTGCCTTATGCAAAGAGGTATGTTAATAATTCTTCATACCCCTGGTACACAAAGGATTTTAAAAAAATTCGCAATGGCCGTAATAGGGCATGGAACAAATACGTTTGTAGCCAGGACCGAAATGACTTAGTTGCTTACCAGCGACTTTTCCATGAATTTAAGGATAAGTCGGCTTTAGTTTATTCTGAATATTTGAAAAAAATTAGGTTGAATATTCTTCATGACCCCAAGCATTTTTGGGGATTTATTAATACAAAAAAAAGTCTGACGGGTTTCCATCAGAATTCAGAACGGTTGATGGGCTCACTAGCGACCCACAAATTATAGCTGGGTTGTTTGCTAATTTGTTTAAAGAATCCTTTTCTACGGAATTATTTAGCCCTGAGATCAACTATTTTGAATATATGGATAACGACCCTTTAGTTTCGATTAATGAGATATCTTTCTCACCTGAACTAATAGAGAAAAATATCTCATCTCTTGATGATGACTTCAGCTCCGGACCTGATGGTATTCCTGCGACGGTAGTAGTTAACTGTAGCTCTGTGCTGAGTCAGCCCCTCAGTTTGTTATTTAATAAATCAATTAGAAATAGCTATTTTCCTTAATTTTGGAAAAATGCATACATAAGCCCCATTTTCAAGAAAGGGTGTAAAAATGATGTTTCAAATTACAGGCCCGTAGCGAAGTTATCATCGATACCAAAAATTTTTTAACGCATTGTGTACGATCAAGTTAAGGCGTGCTGTAGTGAAATCATAACAACTCGTCAGCATGGTTTTGTTAATGGCAGATCTACAGTTTCTAACCTCCTTGATTTTACTTCCTTTGCATTAAGCTCTTTTGACTCTGGTGGGCAAGTTGACTGCATCTACACTGACTTCAGTAAAGCATTTGACAAATTACCACATAATTTGATTTTATTTAAGTTAAAAAAGCTTGGATTTCCTTTAAGTTTTGTCAGCTGGATTGAATCTTATTTATCTGATCGCTCATATCAGATAAGACTTCGGAGGGTGTTTTCCTCCCCATTCAGCGCGGCATCAGGAAGCCACCTGGGGCCGCTCCTGTTCATTTTAGCGATTAATGACGTTACACATGTCATTAAAAACTCGCATCTGCTAATATATGCAGATGACATGAAAATTTACAGGAACGTGAAGGGGGTTGGGGATACTATTCCACTTCAGTCTGACTTGAAATCCTTTGAGGTTTGGTGTTCTAAAAATAACTTACATCTTAATCCTGATAAATGCCAAACTATGATTTTCACCAGGAGAAAAAATATTGTGGAGTTTGATTACGAATTAAAAGATAAGAAAATTGGTCGTGTTGATTTAGTCAAAGACCTAGGTATACATTTTGATGTTAAATTAACTTTTAATGAGCATATTAATCAAATTTGTAAAAAATTCTCATCTCTGCTTGGTTTCATTAAAAGGTGGGCAAAAGAATTTAATAGCCCTTTAGTAACGGTGACTTTATATAATAAAATAGTGCGTCCTCACTTAGAGTACGCCAGCCAAGTGTGGTCACCATTTTATAATATTCATATTAATAGAATTGAGAGAATTCAAAAAAATTTTATTCGTTTTGCTCTCAATGGCTTAAATTGGATTGACTCTTTAAACCTTCCTCCTTATGAGGATCGTTTGAATATACTACATATGCAGTCTTTGAGTTCTCGTAGAAATATCGCGGATATACTTTATCTGCATCAACTTGTGACTGGTTCTCTTGCTGCACCAGAGCTTCTTAATTATATTCATTTAAATACTAATCGCAGGAGTAATCGTAACTCGTATCAATTATTTTACCAACCTTTCAGTAGAACTAATTATATGGCTACAGCTCCTTTTAATCGCATGACTACTCTTATTAATAATTGCGATGTATATGATATTAGCTTGTCAAAAGGTCAACTCAAGCTTAGATTGAAAAATAACTATAGTTAATTTTGTAGCTTAATGGTTGTTGGTCTTTATGTTTGTGTTGTCCGAGCCCCTCCGCATGATGGGTAAATTTTTTCTAACATTTATGCCTTGGACCATGTTAATAAATTCATACAATTACATTCATGCAATTGTATGTTTATATACATATGATCTGGATGGGTATGTTGAGAAAGTGTGATAAAGCTAAGAAGAAATTATAAAAAAATAAAAAATTAATTGCATGTATAATTTTTTCATTTCCATTAATATATAAGCTTTTTACTTGGTTTTAAAGCTTCATGCTAAATTGCTAAGAAAGCAAATAGCTGTAGCAGCTAAACTCTATTATTATTATTATTATTATTAAAGTCCAAAAAGTGATTTTTTTTGGTCATTTTTAAGTCACAAAATTTCAATTTCTCCGTTTAAATGCAAAAATCTTTCTTCTCTTATAAATATTTTAAGTATATACTTGCTCAAATCCGACAGAAATGTTAAAGGTTATTCAAAAATCAATGAGAAAAGATAATTTGCATATTTATGTACATACATACATTCCCGCTATTAACTATATAATTGAATAAGAAACTAATTCGTGAAAGATATTTTATTGTCTTATATGTTTAATTGTACGCTAAGTAGATAAATCCAAAAGTACATACTATTAAACTTTTTCTTCAAAACAAGCTTTTCTTGCTTTGGCCGAGGCAAAAACGTCAATCACTGCGTTCAAATTTAATTTTCTCGCCAATTCAGCTTCCAGGCAAAGAGTTCCTAACCCTGATAGTCTTGTTTGAGTTGAACAGGAACGATGAAAGTTCTTGATTCTTGCAAGAACACTGAAAGAACGCTCAGCACTGGCAACAGAAACTGGCAATATGCAGAATATGCGTAGGCTATACACGCGTTTGGAAAAACTGCATCCAATTTTTTTCCAGTAATGTCATTTAACAGCTCATATGGAGGGAGACAAGCCCTGAAGTTTGCTTCGTAAATGTGCTTCAGATGAATCATTTCAGTAGATAACTCTGGAGCCACGTCGTCAGCATATTTTTCTATAAAACTAGCTGCTGCGTTCTTGATGTCGTCTTCTTCCATTTTCGGAAATCTCCATAGAAGTGAAAATATTGACAATATTTTCTACCGCGACGAACCTACGATTTATTCCAGCAATAACTGAATCAATTATTACGAAGCATGAATCTCTTCTAAATTGAACCTCTTCGTAACTGTCTTTGTCTTCGGTTGTAGGCAAAGCATCAACTTGTTTTTTTTACGACTAGGAAGCAATTCTGTTGCGGTACCTTCTAGTCCATTGGCAACCTTTTTACATTCCTGCAAGATGACACTCCATTGGTCTTGTATCAGATACAAATCTTTGAGAATATCACTGAGATTTTTCACTTCCACGTCGATGGTCACGTTTCTGGCTTGCAAAACAAGATTTCTTTCGTTGATGGTGTTACGCGCGGCATATGACGTGGACAAAAAAAAGAGAACACTCGCAAAAAAAAACTTTCGGTATCGACCACCGAAGTTAGTCCCGGCTAGGGCGCGGTTTCCCTACGCCGCTTATGTGCGTATGCATAGAAAAAAAAATCAATCAAATTTCAAATTCAAAATTTGATAAAAAAAAGAATTTATCTAACGGGGAGCAGAAAAACCCCAGGTTCCTCCTTTTTAAATTTTCCCAAATGGTATCACGGGTCACCCACCCCGACACTTCCCCCTAATCCTACTTCCCAGCAGCTATTCATCCTTTTTTCCTTTTTATGGTTTTAATAAAAAAAAATAATTTTTTTAAATTTCATTCTGATTTTTAATTTCATTAAAGGTCTTTTTGTTTTTTTGGTTTTACCTAGCACTAATTTAATAAGTATAAAGATATCCTTAATTGTTTGATCAAACATCGTTGCTGAGTAACTTTCATATTAAGGGTAATTAGAGGCTTTTAAATATTGAAGACCAGCAGCAAAAAAAATTATGTATATAAATTATGTATATGCATAATTCTGGAAATGTGAGCTGCTGCCCCAAAAAAAATTATTTATGAATTAACTGAAGTCTACATTTCACTTCAAAAATTAAATTAAATTTTCATCTTTATTTTTTTTTTGTCTGAATGTTACATTTAACAAGATCCAAAATGATATTCATGAATATATATGAAAATCACCAGATATGCTTTTTTTTTTGTTTTATTAAATTATACATTATATTTGAAATAAATTTTGTTTTCTTAGTATTATAACTATAGTAATTAATATAAAGCAAATTAATAGCACTTAAAAATACTTAGCTGGATATTGTCGATGACGACTGGCTGCTGTCGTTGATGACGGAGCTGACGTTGTTGTTGTTGTTGTCGTTGTTGTTGGTGTTAGTTGCTGTTGATGTTAGTTGCTGTTCTTATTTAGTATACATGTTTAATTTGAAGTCTTTCTGTTGAAATTTTGTGATTTTATGTTTTTGCTTCTAACTCTATGCAGGTTTTGTTTTATTGGTTATTTAAAATTATATGTACAAATTTTTTTAGGCACTATTACACTTAAGTAGAAATTTGCTTGGTTTACTTATTAGTTTGTAAGTCTAAAAAGTTTAGGGAATTTTTAAGATCTCTTTTGTAAGAGTAAATCAGTTGAGGTTTTTGTTTTTATTTTTTTTTTCATTTCTGGGGAAATTTTTTCACTTTTTTCCACTGTTCACAGATGCGCTGACATCGACGGCATGCAATCACTTGGCAGCCGCTGCGACGCAATTAGTATTATTGTTAAAAATTTTTTAATTTTCAACTTTTTAATGACTTAAAGATATTGCGAGTCAATTATTTACGACTGACCCACCAGCGAAAATTCGAAACGCGGGTTTTTTTTCCAGTTGTAATTGAAAAATTATTTTAAGTTCTTGCACGGACCAATTTAATGTTTCAAAACGTATTTATACATTATTAACAATGTTTGATACTTTGAAATATATTTTTTTGTTATTTCACACCGCACTTGTATGAGCCATTTTCGCAATTACGTATGCAAAACACTAATTTATACGTTGAAAATAGTTTTTTCTTAATTGAAAAACAGGCTGTTAGGTCAATTTTGTTTTTATGAATTCATTTGTTCACCCGACGTTTCGCTTATGGGTTTTAAGCATCTTCAGGGGTATGTCAAAATTCTTTATTGAGTATTCATATCACACTGTTAATAAAATTTAAATTAAAACATACATATTTGTTATGAACTATCAAAAACTTACAGTAGGAAAAACATTTGAATTTGCAAAAATTACAATTATAAAATACAAAAATAAAAAATTTTTTTATTTAAAAGCATATAAGCTTTACAGCACCACACTGTAACTAAGACTAATTTTGTCAAAATCTTCCTTTATGTTCATTGCAGTTATACATTTTATCATATGAAAACTAAGAAGTCACATTAAAACTCAATTTGCTTTTTTTTTAAACGACACCATGCGTTTTTTTTCTCGTGACCGATTTATTTTTTTATTTTAAATCTTACATTTAAGCCGCGTCGCACTTTAATTGTTTTAGAATTAATAAATTAAAGTCTTGATGTTTTTTTTTCACTACTTGTTTGATTTTAACATATTTAACACGTATTAAATCACGGCCGGTTGTAGATTGCGCACCATGACGCACTAATATTGCGACGACTGCTCGCGTTCAAATTTGTCGCCTATACAATTATCCACCCAGCAACTCACTTCTTTTTTTCTCATCGCGTGATGTCGCTTGTCAGCCGTCCGCTACCAACACAACACACATGTACATACGTACAAAAATGAACGGCAGCATTGGCCCATTAGTGCCAGCATTAGCCTTTTTGACCTGTCTGACATTTCTTTTATTTGACAGGTGTGATACATATAATTTTTTTTTTTGTTAAAATTCACCCTGTATCCATGGTGGTAACATTTGTTTATCTTTGCGTTAGTTTTAGTGGGAATATTTGGAAATAGCGTGCAACATGTAATAAAATTAAAATCAAAACCCTTAAGAAACGTTTTTTCCTTCAACAGGAGATTATGGTGTTAACAGGGACGCCGTGATGTGTGTTCCTATTGGATAAAAGTTAAAAGAGGTGTCAAATAGCAATTGGGCGATTTTATCGGCTGACTTTAAAACATTTTCATATCTCAATTGAAGGTTCTAATGTAGCCGACAGGTGGCTGAAATTAAAATTTGACATTTGCACTTCAATTGAGGTATGTTGCCGTATCTTTTAATAAATCTCAATCGCGTTGACAACTTCTTAACGTGCTTCTAACGTTTTCAAGAAGGAAATCCGTAACATCGTAATCCGTAAATCCGTTGTCGAATATCCATCAGGTCTACAGAGGTGTGATCGATTCAAAGTATTTGTACTCAGTAAGCGACATGGCAAGCAAAAAAAACCTTTTTTGTCTCACTCCATACCAACCAATCACGAAGTATCTTTTCACCAGTAGGCAAAATTTTGGAAAGAAGTGAAAGAGAAAACGACTCGTTGTACTTATCACGAGGAAAAGCTGAAGGCATTTTCCGATGACCACGGCGAATAATCTCTTCAGTTATGAGAGATTGCAAAAATTCATTCTTGAGTAGCTTGCATTTTAATTGGTTCTGCAGTTGCAGTTTCATATTTTGTCGATGTGTGACCATCGTCAATATTTTTGGAATTATCATTTACGGTATCGTCGATGTCCTCGATGGGGGCAATGTCCTTCTGCAGATTTACAACTGGATTAACACGAATCGCAACGTTGTCAGTACAGTCACTTGCAGGATTGCAAGTTCCACTAATATCATTTTCGCTCGTGCTACAATTTGACTCTTTTTTTGAACAGAAATTAAAAACTGTCAGAGTCTTTTGTGATTTTTGTAGCTTTAAGTATTTCTGTTTCCGTTCCTCTCGCTCTTTTCGTTTCTGGCTCCCAGATTTATAATGATACATTTTAAATAGACTATAAATAAAAAATAAGTACTTCTAATAGTAATATGGATCATTAGTTCATAATAGACTAAACATTGTTTGTCCATATTGCACTCAGCACGTGTTGGTGAAATAAATGTTTTTTTATCTAAAACACTTTATCTTAATGAACTAATTTGTTCTTAGGGAACGTCCATAAATTACGTTAGTCAAAATAGGGGGAGTGGGTATAGAAAAAGCTCACCAAATCTCACCAAGAGAGAGGAGGAGCTCAATGAAAATCTCACGTCGAGAAATGGAACAAGCGAGAAAGTGACAAAAGATGACAAATGGAATATGCGCCCTCTGTACACCTCATGAACGGTCAGGGGTTCGAGTCCTTGTACAGAATTAACCAAACTGGTCTGATGAGGCTATTGGTAATAGCCGAAACATGTCACCAATTACCAGGTTAAAATTGTTCCATTTGTTATCTTTGTCCTGTTTGTTGAAAAATAGCATTGATCAATAAGTAAAAATTTACAATATTGGTCTTTGCTTAATGACTGTAAGTTCGACTAAATAATGTTTAATTATAAAATAATCAGTCGCTAAAATCAACTTTCTTAAACCATATGGAGAGCACGCCGAATTTCAAAAATATGTGGCTGGCAACACCACAATTTCGAAAAATAAATCATAGCATGACTTTAGGCCGACGGTCTAACGGCTATGGCAGCAAGCGAGAAAGTGACAAAAGATGACAAATGGAATATGCGCACTATGTACACCTCATGACAAGTCCCTCAGTAGATCAAGTGTTAGAGCGGCCGTCACAAAATATGCAATTGCAATGCATGAACGAACGGTCAGGGGTTCGAGTCCATGTACAGAATTAACCAAACTGGTCTGATGAGGCTATTGGTAATAGCCGAAACATGTCACCAATTACCAGGTTAAAATTGTTCCATTTGTTATCTTTGTCATGTTTGTTGAAAAATAGCATTGATCAATAAGTAAAAATTTACAATATTGGTCTTTGCTTAATGACTGTAAGTTCGATTAAATAATGTTTAATTATAAAATAATCAGTCGCTAAAATCAACTTCTTAAACCATATGGAGAGCACGCCGAATTTCAAAAATATGTGGCTGGCAACATCATAATTTCGAAAAATAAATCATAGCATGACTTTAGGCCGACGGTCTAACGGCTATGGCAGCAAGCGAGAAAGTGACAGAAGATGCCAAATGGAATATGCGCACTCTGTACACCTCATGACAAGTCCCTCAGTAGCTCAAGTGTTAGAGCGGCCGTCACAAAATATGCAATTGCAATGCATGAACGGTCAGGGGTTCGAGTCCATGTACAGAATTAACCAAACTGGTCTGATGAGGCTATTGGTAATAGCCGAAACATGTCACCAATTACCAGGTTAAAATTGTTCCATTTGTTATCTTTGTCATGTTTGTTGAAAAATAGCATTGATCAATAAGTAAAAATTTACAATATTGGGCTTTGCTTAATAACTGTAAGTTCGATTAAATAATGTGTAGTTTTTCTTTTTTTTAATTTTTTTTTTGCAAATTTTTGAAATGTTTTAAATTTTTTTATATATTTAAAATTTGCAAAAAATAGAAAACTTAAAAAAATTTAAAAACTTTATAAATGAAAAGAACTGAAGATATAAAAATTTTTAAATTTTCTATGGAAACTTGATTTATCATATAATTTCATGTTATAGATTGCTTATACAGCATTATGATTTCTTCTTTACTTACTTACTTATTGATAGTTTCATTACAAATACTATAGGCCTTTACATTCTAGTCGAGGAAAAAACCACCATGATAATTTATTTTCAAGAATGAGTTTTTTTTTGAATAGTTTAGTTTTTTAAGAATATGCGGGCCCCTTCGAAGAACTACGGGCCCGGGGGGAATTCTCCCGTTAGCCTTCTCCCCTTGTCAACGGGCCTGACTATAATGGTATTCATTTAAACGCGCAAAGTCCTTGCAAACTGTGCAAACTCGCAAACAAACTGTCAAAAATCGTATGGAACAAAATTTGAACAAACAGCGCAAGTTTACGCGACATTTTGGTCACACAAACTTAAGCTGCAAATTGTGCAATTCAGTGAAGCTCTTACCATCTTTTTTTCTCGGCATTCTCTTAACATTTTATTTGTTATATTTTGACAATTACTGCCACTGTCGCAAATTGCACTAAATATTCGAAGGGGCGTTCATGAAACATCAACTTGCGCGTTTAGATAAATACCCCTACTATGTTTGGTTGGAAAAGATGTGAGCGTTAGGTATACCATGCGCGTACGATGGATCGTGTGAATAGACTCTACCTAAAATATCAGTGATTGGCAACGTTGTGTCGCTTATGTTTCAGCTATCCGGTAAATAAATCTTTGTTTTGGGAATACGCTCGGATTTAAGTAAAAAAATAATATAACTTTACCGCATTTTAATATTAAGTATGCTATAATTTGAAGGTGCATTTTTAAAATTGTATTTCAGTAGTAAGCGTTATATGTTTTGGTGAAATGAATTCCTGTTGTGTTGAAACGCATAAGCAAATAAATCGATAATCCTATACATAAAACTTGCGATTATCTTCAGGTAAATATTTTTATATATGTATATTCGTCACCTAATAAGCAAATATGATGCCTATTTGTACAAAAGTATGAAATAATTTTTTTTCTAGCGAAACTTGTTTTTCGTCTCAAATAAGAAGTAAGTGTTTCCATAATGTGTATATGAGGGGCTAGTTATAAGGCGCTGTAGGTACATCTTTATTTTTTTCAGTTGGAGTGGAGTCAAATCGTGCCAGAGGCCGAATGGTGGCAAGCAGAATTTGAGAAAAAGAATTATTAGAAAAATCAATGCGAGTAGGGTGTAGCCAAAGGGGTCTAAGTGGCTAGCAGTTACAACCACATTTTTACTGTTACCAATTTGCCAGTACATATAGCAGTTCCATCAAATTTAGCTGCAAAGACCTCTGAAACTAAAATTTTTCTTATCAGGAAAAAAGCCAAAATGCAGTTTCTGTCCATGACTAGTTAATCTCTAGCCCTTCCACGATATACAAGGGTATAAGGGCCATTTTCACAATGTTGGGTTAAACTTACCCAAAACAGAGTGACAAATTTTGTGTGAGGTCAGTCGATACTACTAATTTGCACCCAATATACCTGCCTACCCAATATTTATGACGGGAAAAAAATAGTCAACCTAGGGTTTCATAATCTATAGGCTCGATTGCAATGTAAATTGTCCATTAAACAGCCCGGTGCAATCTTAAGAAAAAAAACCATTTTAAAAATGAAATTTTTCAGGCAACCCATCCGCGATATATTACTTTACATGTTACATTTGATATAAAATGCATTTCATCCATTAAACAGATGGGTGAAGGTCGCCCCTTATTCGTATCTTAGACTATTATGCCAAACTTTTTGATTCTAATCTATACATTGTATATCGCAATGATTGAGATTTTCAATATACTCGATGCTGCCGGGGTGATGGAATGCTGATTGCGGTTAATCGTGCCCTACATTTGACTAATATTCTCAAGATTAAGGCCAACCGCTGGTCTAGCACCCGTAAATTTAAGTCATTTTCAGAAATTTTTTTTGAAGGTGAAGATAACGAAGAACGATAATAAAACTTTGTAGGTATATATATTATAGCACTCAAGGAGCATACAACAATATTTTTATAATAATCAAAAAACTATTAACCAGTGACTTCAAATTGCGGAATTGGTTGCCGATTAAATATGTTGTTTTTCAAAGTAATTAAGGAAATATACCGTTCCCCGATTTGATTGAAAATTATTTTTTACGAAGTTATGCCCATTTAAAGTTTTAGTGTCAGAGCTTGAAAAATCGTTGAAAATTGTTTCAAAATAGTCGCATTTTCATCCAAATCAAAATAATTAACTTTTGTATTTTGATTCTAATATAACTTCTGATTCTATGTTAGAATCTTTAAGAAATGTTGAAAATTGTTTAAAATTGGCGGAGTTATAGCGCTTTTTATGAAAGAAAACAAGGCTGATTTTCTCAAAAACAAAGCAAATAACAACACCAACATTTCAAATTACTTTCTGCAAATCCTGCTTGCATTCTGCATACTTTTTTTCACATTTTCGTAATAACATTTTATCATAGAAAATATGTATGTATGCATATAAAAGCATTGTAAGCACATATAGCTTTTTCGCTGACAAAGTCAAACAAACAAAACATTCAAAACCCACTGAAGTACAGTCAGTGAAATAGCTATATTTGTGTACAATGTTTTTATATATTTCCCATAATAAAATGTTACGAAAATAACAGTGAAAAAAAGTATGCAGAATGCAAGCAGGATTTGCAGAAAGTAATTTGGAATGTTGCTGTTGTTATTTGCTTTGAAAATAGTACCGCAGAGTGGCTTGGCAATGATGCAAAAAAAAAAATTGACATTTTCATTTTGGGGAAAAAAATCTTCTGATCTCAAATGTTGGTTAACAGGCATTAACCTCATGTCATTTTTTTATAATATTAATACAGATCCACAGTAAAATTTTAAGCGAAAAAAATTGGGGTTTTTGAGAAAATCAGCCTTGTTTTTTTTTCATAAAAAGCGCTATAACTCTGCCAATTTTCAAAATTTCTTAAAATTCTGACAGAATCAGTTTATTTATTATTTTAATTTGGATGAAAATGCGACTATTTTGAAACAATTTTCAACGATTTTTCAAGCTCAGACACTAAAACTTTAAATGGTCATAATTTCGTAAAAAATAATTTTCAATAAAATTGGAGAACGGTATATTTCCTTAATTACTTTGAAAAATAGAATATTTAATCGGCAACCAATTCCGCAATTTGAAGTCACTCCGACTGCATGGTTTGAAATGGAATTGGTCTATATAAAAATTGGCGCTGAAGATGACCCCTTCAAAAAAAGGTACTTGTGCGGCGGGTAAAATATTAGCTCTGTCACTTATCTGCAAAATAAAAAGTAAGGAAATTATTACTCTATATGAATCTGGCTATGGCCCCTGCCTCCAGAACTGAAAAAGAAAAGTTTTTGACAAAATGGCGCGTTCTTGAAATTTAAATATCGAAAACACCATTTTTCAGTAGTTTTTTTACGTAAAAAATAAGAAGTTATTAATTTAAAAAATTTTTGGAGACACCGGCCATAGCCACTGAAGTTCTGAGTAAAAATTCAAATTTGAGACGAATCGGATGAAAGGTTTTTTTATTTTTATCCCGCCTAGCAGAAAAAAGTAGTATAAATAAATAAATGAGCTTAAAGTTTTACGTATGATTATTTTCGTACGCAGGCCAACCGTTCGCTACCTGCTATAAAGGCTGTATAACCTAAAATACCGTCAATATCACTACATAAATTTAACAATATATTCTCAAAATACTGTACTTTCGAAATATTAAAAAAAAACAAAATCGATTTGTCTAACATTGTAGACCACCGGGTGGCCTTAATGGTTCATTGTCTTTTCTTTATGTATTTGTATCTTATTATTTCGAATGATTCCGGTCAATTGCTCGTCAATGGCCACTTCAATATTCCGGGTGTTTCCTGGGCTGAGCAGCGGGATGATCATCAATACCTTGCCCCTTCGAGTGCTTGTGAATTATAAGTTATTGATAGGTTTTTGGATCTAGGACTTGGTCAAATTAATAACTGTTATAATAGCTTAATAGGTTATTAGACTTAATTTTTATCTCTAATAATATTAAGTACTAGTATCGTATTGTGGTCGAAACTCGACCGTACCTACCAATATGCAGGAGACTGATTCTAGCGGCCAAACTAGCGGCCGTAAAAAAAAATCGTTGCCACCAACAACCATTAAGCTACAAAATTAACTATAGTTATTTTTCAATCTAAGCTTGAGTTGACCTTTTGACAAGCTAATATCATATACATCGCAATTAATAATTAGAGTAGTCATGCGATTAAAAGGAGCTGTAGCCATATAATTAGTTCTACTGACTGGTTGGTAAAATATCTGATTTGAGTTACGATTACTCCTACGATTAGCGACCCTGATACAAGCAGATGCAAGTAAATTATACCCGCAATATTTCTACGAGTGCTCAAAGACTGCATACGTAATAACTTTAAACGATCCTGATAAGGAGGAAGGATTAAGAGGTCATTCCAATTTAAGCCCTTGAGAGCAAACCGAACAACATTTTTTTGGATTCGTTCTACTCTATCTATATGTATATTGTAATATGGAGACCATACTTGGCTAGCATACTCTAAGTGAGGACGCACAATTGTATTGTATAAAGTTACTGTTACCAAGGTCTTTGACTATATCGACACGACAGATTTTCATATCATTAATTGTATAATCAAATTCCACATTAATTTTCTTTCTAGAGAAGATCATAGTTTGGTATTTATCAGGATTTAAATGTAAGCTATTTTTAGAACACCAAACTTCAAATGATTCCAGGTCAGACTGAAGGGCAAAGTTGTCATTATCCACCTTCACAGTCCTGTAAATTTTCATATCATCAGCATATATAAGCAGATGAGAGTTTTTGATTATATGAGTAACATCATTGATAGCCAAAATAAACAGGAGCGGCTCCAGGTGACTTCCTTGCGGAACATCTGAAAACGCTGTAAAAGGAGAGGACAACGCCCCTCGAAATCTTTTTCGATAAGAACAATCAAATAAATAAGATTCAAACCATCTGACAAAATTTATAGGAAATCCTAGTTTATTTAATTTAAACCAAATCAAACGATGAGGTAATTTGTCAAATGCTTTACTAAAGTCTGTGTAGATACAGTCTACTTGCGACCCAGAAGCAATTGAACTTAAAGCAAAAGACGTAAAATCAAGAAGGTTAGAAACGGTAGATCTGCCATTAACAAAACCATGCTGACGAGTTGTTATGACTTCACTACAGCACACCTTAACTTGATCATAAATAATTTGCTCAAAAAGCTTTGGTATTGATGATAACTTGGCTATAGGCCTGTAATTAGAAATATCATTTTTTAATCCTTTTTTAAAAATAGGACTTATAAAAGATTCCTTCCAAAATTTAGGAAAATAGCCATCATTAATAGATTTATTCAAAAGAAAACTGACTGGTTTACTCAGGATAAGACTACAATTAATTAAAACTGTGGCTGGAATGCCGTCAGGCCCAGAACCAAAGTCATCATCAAGGGATGCAATATATTTTACTATAAGTTCAGGGGTAAAAGATATTGCATCAAATGGAACCTGAGGATCAGTATTCATATACTCAAAGTAGTTGACATCAGGGCTAAACACTTCAGTTGAAAAAGATTTTTTGAACAAATTAGCGAATAACCCAGCTATAATTTGGGGATCGCTGGTGAGCCCGTCGACAGTTTTGAATTCTGATGGAAAAGCATCCGACTTTTTTTTAGAGTTTATGAATCCCCAAAAATTTTTGGGGTCATTGAGCTTCATTTTATTCAGATATCCAGAATAAGCTGAAGCTGATTCAAACCTAAATTCTTGGAAAAGCTGCAGTCACTATGTTATCTCTATCCGATTGGTAGAACACACTCAGAGGTGGATGGTATGCATCAACCGCAGATAAAGCATGAGGAGCATTTTGCACAACAACATTGCTACTGTCTGTAGTCAAGACTAAGTCCAGTTGTCGATTGTGGGAATTTTTAATACAACTAACTTGTTGTAAATTAGACAGGATTTCGTCAACAAAAATTTGTTCTTGTCGAGTTATTGGACTAGATACAAAATAATATGTACCGTTGTCCGAAATATTCCATTTTAAGTCAGGCAAATTAAAGTCACCTAACAATAAAATATCGTCATTGGTATAAAGTTTATCTATGACAAATTCTACGGCCCTCGAAAGGTGCTCGTAGACTTCTGTGCTACTATTGGGAGGAATGTAGGCGTTAAGGATATACAAATTGGACTTAGAAAAAGTTGCCTTAACACAAAAGAGTTCAATACTAGCAGCACAGGTAATTTCAATTATAGAACTAGTGTGACTATTTTTTATAGCAATTAATATACCCCCTCCAACAGGAGACGAGTCGTCCACATATCTGTACCTTCTAAAAACATTAAAACTATTATCAAACAGTTCCTGATTGAGAAAAGAGCTGTTAAGCCAAGTCTCGGTAAAAATGATAATATCTTCAGAAAAGTTCTGAGTAGATAAAAAAATGTCATGCGCTTTTGAACGCATACCCCTTACAGTTTGGTAGTAAAGGGATAAACGATTCAGTTTTTTTTTCCAGAACGGACGTTTTGGACAGCCTTGTTTTTTTTAGATTCAAACTCAGACTTAAAGATATTATTAACCCACATCTTCGAATTATAAACAGCAGCAAAATGACAGGAAGCCACTGTAATTTTAAAAGATGAATATGTAGGTTTGTTACCGATTTTCCTACAGGAAATAAAAGCGTCAGCAGGAATGACATTTTGTAGCCTTATGAATTCCCTAACAGTATCAGCTATTGTGTCAGGGTGTAAACGGGAGATAAAAATGGATCTAGGTTTAGGCATAGCTTTAAAAAAATAGGAACAGTAGATCTTATAGCAAGGGGACTATTATTTACTGGACTAAGATTAGTGGCATTAAATGCTTCAGGTAAAGTTTCTAGGGGAGGATTTGGCGAAACTCTTTCAGGGATGTTGGCTTTGCAGTTCGGTTTTTTAGTTGGCTTGGTTTTCTTTGGATTTTTTTTCTTCCTAAGGGAATTAGCTTGTTTGGTGCCATTTGAAGCCGAGATGCAGAAGCGGTAGGGACATCAATTATAGTATCAATCAATCAATCAATAGTTCATATTTAATAAAAAAAAATGTAAAAAAAGCAAAAGAAAATATTAAAAAAATAAATAATTAAGAAATCAAAATTTTTTTTTTTTGGTTACAAAAGTTGAAATATTTTAGCAAACAGATGAAACAATGTGTTAATGTTTACAAAATATAGACACTATTACAAAGCAACAACAAAAAAGGAACGTAAGTTTAATAGATTATTGTAAACAAACAAACCACAAAGAGGAACAGAAAAATTAATGCGCGCTTAAGCTGCAGCAATGCAACCAACTATAGCTTTGCTTTAAAATTAATAGAAAATTTTAATTAATTATCACAATTTTTCAAGCAAAAAAACAAATTTTTAAATTACAATTATAACACAGGCACCAAATGAACATTAGTAGGCAACATAAATTAAAAAATTTTACCAAAAATGCACTAAAATATTACAAAAAAAGTCACAACAATAAAACACACTACCGTCACCGATAAATAGACAAAGTCAACTGAAAATTAATACTTAAAATAAATACAATATAATATATAAAATGATCGATGTAAAACAATGAATTAAATTTGATGGAGCAATTTACAATGTTTTAAAAAACTATAAACTTTCATAATATTATCATGTGTGGGATATTTTAGGACATCATACGGGCGAGCATCTGCGAAAATTGAGTTCCTTTGGGCATAGATTCGGGTACAAGTATTCAGCAGGTGGTCAATTGATACTGGGCAATTGCAAAAAGACAGACATTTGGAGTTGTGGCGGTCAAGAGCTCGTGAGTTAACTTTGTGTGCCCAAGGCGTAGTCTCTTATACGCAATTATGGCCAAGGTTGGCGCAGTATTAGGATATATTGGTTTGGAGCGATCAGTGTTGATATTAGAGTAGGGTTGGTTGTAATTGTTCCAATTTTCCATGTTTATTGACGAGCGCAACTTCTTTATATAATTAAAGATATCCTTTGGGCAGAATATGTTATTTGTTAGTGCAGGTATAATGCTGATGTCTTTCGCCAGTGTATCAGCTAGTTCGTTGCCATGGATTCCATTATGGCCTGGAATCCACATAATTTTTATTTTATTTTGAGCCTTAATAAGAATATAGCAGCTTGAAGTATAGCGACAGCTTCAGTTAGTTAACACAATAAAAAAAAAATAATATTCATAAATATAAGAGAAAAAGAAATAACAGGAGAAGCGCTTCAAGATTTTCAAATAGGTGTTCCGATTTATAGATTGAAATTCTTGTCTGATTTTTCAAAGTTCCTGGTAATTATACTCAACAATACCCATATATTCAACGCGTTGTTTTGTGGTATCTAGCCTACATCTTGGTGTTCTTAAGTTTTGTTGGTTCCTTGTATTAAATGCCAATTGATTTTGTGTAAAAGTGATGGTGTGATACCCATTATTATTCAACGTTTTGTATATGTACAATAGGCTGGTTCAAAATCGTATGGAAAAATTAAATGCCGTCAAATTTCTGGTGCTCAGGCCTGAAAACATACATTGACCCTATGAAGCCCTTGTGCCAAAATTTCACCCGAATCGGACCATGGGAAGGCGTGTCAGTGGGCCGATTTGTATGATTTTTGTGCATTTTCGAGATGATTTTTTAGTATTATTTCTTTTAATTAAAAAAAATATCAACTTCGAGGTATATTCGTGATTATCATTTTTTACGGACACAGTATGATGTGAAATATGTGTAAAAATTGTAAATCAGAAATTCGCCACAAATTTGAGTATTGATTCATTGATACGAATGTTAAAAATGCTAAAAACTCTGACATACTTCAACTTTGCCCGTTCGAAACCATACCTATTTTATATTTTTCGGCCACGGCACTATGCGCAATCGATTGGGAATCTTTTTTTACACAGATATGTTAAATATTTTTTGTACCAACGATGCGATCTGGAGAAATATTTGATTAATAAAAGCAAGCATTTTCGTCATAAGAAAATAAAGATTTTTAGTTTATTTTTGATCAAGAAACGCTAATATTTCACATTTGTCCATTTTGTAGATTTGTAGATTTGTGGCGATTTTCTGATTTACAATTTTTACACAAATTTCACATCATACTGAGTCCGTAAAAAATGATAGCCACGAATATACCTCGAAGTTGAAATTTTTATAAATTAAAAGAAATAATACTAAAAAATCATCTCGAAAATGCACAAAAATCATACAAATTGGCCCACTGACACGCCTTTTCATGTTGCAATTCGGTTGAAATTTTGATACAATAGCTCCATGGGCTAAAGATATATTTTTGGGCCTGAGCGCCAAAAATCGGAACATGTCTTGCATTTTGAACCACCCTAATGTACAATAACACACGATAAAGGTATAAAGCATGTATTGGCAAAATTGGTCTACAGATATTGTTGTAAAGTAAAAATGTTGAAAATGTTATTGGCAAATTGAAAACAGTCTTAAGAGTCTTATTTTGCATCCTTTGGAGCACTTCTAAAAAATTTGTGTTTTTGTATGCATATATCATTACCATATAATTGAGATGGCTTTGGACTGTAACGAAGTTTTCCGGGGTAAACGTCAGGCGGTTGTCCAGGATTATTTTCCTATTGGGTTTCGTTACAAAACATTTATTTTCGTTGTATTATTATTTCTTTATTTGTTATACTTATAATAATTTATATATATATGCTCTTAAATATATTTTCTATACAAACTACTGCTGTAAACAATATTATAGTTCTCAAATGTATGACAGACTGGCTGTCGGTTTGAAGGCGCGTTGTCGTATATTAACGTGGAGTCACCTAGAATGTCTACCAAGTCGTTAATATCGACGAAGAACGATGTGCATGTATGAAGCACAAGTTGTAAACTAGATGGCGCGTTGTCGTATATTTACGTGGAGTCACCTAGAATGTCTACTAAGTCGTAAATATCGACGAAGAACGATGTGCATGTATGAAGCACAAGTTGTAAACTAGATGGCGCGTTGTCGTATATTTACGTGGAGTCACCTAGAATGTCTACCAAGTCGTAAATATCGACGAAGAACGTGGAGTCACCTAGAATGTCTACCAAGTCGTAAATATCGACGAAGAACGATGTGCATGTATGAAGCACAAGTTGTAAACTAGATGGCGCGTTGTCGTATATTTACGTGGAGTCACCTAGAATGTCTACCAAGTCGTAAATATCGACGAAGAACGATGTGCATGTATGAAGCACAAGTTGTAAGATCGACGGCGCGTTGTCGTATATTAATGTGGAGTCACCTAGAATGTCTACCAAGTCGTTAATATCGACGAAGAACGATGTGCATGTATGAAGCACAGGTTGTAAACTCGGTGGCGCGTTGTCGTATATTTACGTGGAGTCACCTAGAATGTCTACCAAGTCGTAAATATCGACGAAGAACGATGTGCATGTATGAAGCACAAGTTGTAAGCTCAACGGCGCGTTGTCGTATATTAACGTGGAGTCACCTAGAATGTCTACCAAGTCGTTAATATCGACGAAGAACGATGTGCATGTATGAAGCACAGGTTGTAAACTCGATGGCGCGTTGTCGTATATTTACGTGGAGTCACCTAGAATGTCTACCAAGTTTTAAATATCGACGAAGAACGGTGTGGATGTATGAAGCACAAGTTGTAAGCTCGACGGCGCGTTGTCGTATATTAACGTGGAGTCACCTAGAATGTCCACCAAGTCGTTAATATCGACGAAGAACGATGTGCATGTATGAAGCACAAGTTGTAATCTCGACGGCGCGTTGTCGTATATTTACGTGGAGTCACCTAGAATGTCTACCAAGTCGTAAATATCGACGAAGAACGATGCGAAAGGTCTGAGCGCACTATGCAGACTAACTGCTGAGTGACGACGCGATGTCTATATTAACGTGGAGTCACCTAGAATGTCTACCAAGTCGTTAATATGGACGAAGAACGAGGCGAAAGGTCTGAGTGCACGATGCAGACTAACTGCTGAGTGGCGTCACGATGTCTATATTAACATGGAGTCACCTAGAATGTCTACCAAGTTGTTAATATGGACGAAGAACGATGCGCACAGCTGGAGCACACACCACAGACTGCCCAGTTGACTGTCTTGGTCTTGAATTTATATCGTCTGATCGGTTGTGCAGTCATGCCTTTTGTTAGCTCGTCTTATTTGTTTGATGTTTTAGTTGCTCATGTTGTGGTTGTTTGCTGTTCTATGTATGATCAGACGGTTGCGTTGTTTGATGTCGCAGTTCATGTTGCCTTGTAGGTATGCCGTCGCTTTTCTTTTGATTTTACCTATCCCTCTTGTGTTAAATTAATTTCTAATATTATTTTTATGGTTTTATAGTTTTAAAATTTAATTTTTTTTTTATTGGTTAAAATAATAAAAATAAAAATAAGCTTAAATTCATTTCTTCTTTTTTTTTTTAAATTAAATTTAGGTAGTAAGAAAAATAGTTTTGTTTTATTATATACGCTTATATGCCTATATTTATGTATTTACGTGATTTTTATTGCTCGCATAAAAATCGTCGCTACAGGACTAAAGCATGATAAAGTATCAATTTTGTTTTGTAGCTAAATTTATACTTCATCTTAAATAAAATACCAAGAGCTGGAGCAATTTTGCTTCTTACTTCAGAAATATGCTGATTCCAAGCAAGATTACTTTGTAACGTAATTCCCAAGTACTTTGCTGACTGGGTTTCCTGCACAATGTTACCATCAACCAAAATTTTGAAGATATTATTATTGACGTAAGAATATGGTCTTAAGCGTTCTAATTTAGTTTTGTTTGCATTTAACACTAATTTATTTATACGTGTAAATTCAAAAATAAGAGAAATATCTCTTACCATATTTATTTTCAGATTCAAATCGTGGCTATATGGGTAAAATAAACTCACATCGTCGGCAAACATATGAGGCGTCCAGTTGCAAAACCGGCCAAGTGCAAAAAAATAAAATTTTGAGATATTCTCATATATCAAAATCTGGATCATGCTTTATCGTTCTACTATGTTTTTAGATTAAAAAAAAATTTTTTGACAGATATATAAAATTTTTTAAATTTATTTTGATGATTTGGTTTCAAAACCGGCCAAGTGCAAGAACTTGGTTTCAAAACCGGCCAAGTGCATGAACTTGGTTTCAAAACCGGCTAAGTACATGAACTTGGTTTCAAAACCGGCCAAGTACATGATAAAATTTTTTTTGTTCAATTTAGCTGAAATTTTGTCACAATTGGAATTCTTTCGAAATTAAAAATAAAATCGCACGCACCGCAAAACGTAGTTACGTGCGATAAGCTCTTGTACCAACGTGGCCTATAGGTGTGATAGACCAATTCTACAAAAATCGCACGAAAACTACTAAATCGCAATTTTCACTCACCTCGGTGACCCAAAGTGACTCGGAGTGAACCGCCTCCATGAGTAGTCACTTATGGAGTGACTACCTCCGGGATACTCCAAAGAACGAGGAAAATATCCTTAAAGCAATAAGATAAGATAAGTGCGATAAGAGTTTGCACTAACGTGGCGTATAGGTGTTATAGTGGAATTCGTTAAAAATCGCACGCAAACTACAAATTCGCAATTTTCACTCACCTCGGTGACTCCTATAATATTACTCACGTTTACATATTATTACAATTGAATTGTATTTAAAACCAGTCAAGTTCAAGGCCTTGAAATCAAAACCGGCCAAGTGCAGTACTTTGGTATCAAAACCGGCCAAGTGCAGTACTTTGGTATCAAAACCGGCCAAGTGCAGTACCTTGGTATCAAAACCGGCCAAGTGCACTTTTTTTCAAACAAATCTTGTTGAATTCTGTATCAAAATCGACCAATTGCATGTTCCATGGATCAAAACCGGCCAAGTGCAAAATGTTTCCTCAAAAACATCGGCAGATGAAACTAGAAAAGTCTTATCTGACGTGTTTTGAGTAAGAAATTTTATAAGCTATTATGTGGGAAATACTTTTAAATTTTTCAATGAACATAGATGAAGATAAACGTTTTTCGTTGTTTTTTCCAAAGTAAGAAAAAGGCACTTGGCCGGTTTTGCAACTGAGCGCCTCATATACAAACGTCCAGATAGATTTAAATTACTTAAATCATTCAAATAAATGGAAAACAGTAATGGCCCCAAACAACTACCTTGTGGTGCACCACATTCCACATCCTGCATATTGCTTTTTATACCATTTAATTCAACAAACTGTTTTCGATTATTAAAATAACTTTCAAGCATTCTAAACTCGCCCCCTATCACACCGTAATATCTCAGTATTCGCAACATTATGGCATGATCGACCAAGTCGAAGGCTTTTGAAAATCAAGAAATAGACCTGCAACTCCTTTAAAACCCTGAACCCAACATTTGTAGCAGCCTCCTCAGTACCACAACCTTTCTTAAACCCAAACTGCCATTTGTAAATGAAATTATTTTCATTGACATATGACAAAAGTTTTTGATAAATCAGCTTCTCAAAGACTTTATCGACAATTGAAAGAAGAGCAACTGGACGGAAGTTGCTGACCACTGAACTTTTCAAAATTTTAGGAATATGAACTATCTTGCTAATTTTCAGACAATCTGGATATACCGATGTGGAAATTATCTTATTAAAGATGGCTACCAATATTGGAGCAACCTTGTCCTTACACACAACCAATAATTTTGGTGAAATATTATCAAAACCAGCAGATTTATTTACGTTCAACTAGCATAAAATTGTGTCTACCTCATTTAAGGTAACAGGTTGTAGACAAAATTCATGTGTGGTTTGACACAGTGTTCTTAACAAATTACAACTATCACCGGGGAGCATTGTTATTTGCAGCCAAAGGTCTCTGACAGATTGAAAGAAATCTCCAAATTTGATCCAAAATTTGGGGTTTAATCCCCCTAGGGGCTATTTTGGGATCTAATATAGCCATTCAAGAAATTTTTGCATCCGCTCTTTCCGTTGTTTTACAAGGTCGTTTTTTTTGTTGGCACTTTTTTGTCGATTTAAAAGTGATGAACTGTTTAATAACACCATAAACTTTCTTAACTGAGCAACCAAAGTGGGTGGCAATAGATCGGTATGAAATTTTGAGGTTAAAAATTTCGAAAATCGCTCTTCTGGTTGCTGGGTCACAAATTCGTGGTTTTCTCACTTCAAGAGTATCTGAAACCCAGTAACCCTACTTATCCATAACTGAGGTGTTTGTCTGATTTATAACTTACCAGTAAAATTAATTTAGGGTCCAGAAATTTGCTACTGACTTGAACACAACTTATTGTTTCTAATTAGTTGTCCTGCCAAATTATGCACTTCTCTTGATTTTTACTTCAGCCAAAGGTCACTTCTTCAATAAAACCAACAACAAATATATAAACCGCAAGAGGACGCTTGTATTATAACAACAACAACAAAAAAAAAACAACTGGTCGCTGAATTTTTTTTTTTTAAATGTAGTAAAAGCTAAGAGGACTAACTGTTTCTAATTAGTTGGCCACGGCTGTATATTATTTGCCATGGTAAAGGCATTCAACATAAAATCCAATTTAATAATACCAAAACGTAAAACACTATTTTTTCCCAATTATACTTAAGTTTATATTGATAAAACTTATAATCAATGGGAAAATAAACCACATTTATCTTAAACGTTACCCAGCAAAAATATGAGGGTCTACGAATGATACTGGAGTAAGCGGTTAAATTCTTTAAAACAGGTTCGACCTAAAAAAACTCGAATTAGTACACAATTTTTAACTTTTGTATCTTCCTCCTTATAAACCAGAGCAATAAAAAGTGACTTGTTATTCTATAAGAGGTATCCATGAGGTACACATCCTTAGGTTTAACTCAATTTCGAAAAAAATATGATTTACTCACACACTCATATATCACGATAGAGGCTATCTAATTTGTCTATTTATTTTTCTCGATTTGATAGTTAAAATATGTGTTTAACAAAAATAAATTATTTTTCCCCTGATCCTAATTAAATAAAACATTTCATAGTTTCTCCCTCCA
The DNA here is from genome assembly GCA_963662105.1 of Meiosimyza platycephala. Lineage (NCBI taxonomy): Eukaryota > Metazoa > Arthropoda > Insecta > Diptera > Lauxaniidae > Meiosimyza > Meiosimyza platycephala. Next base: position 58,668,601 of record OY759210.1, on the reverse strand, counting down.
AACACAGTCTTACAATTTTTGTGAGCCATTAATTAGGAAAAATCAATTTTTACAATAGTCCATGGGACAGCTTTATATGCCCTACACGGAAAAAACGAAACTCGAAATTATAGTAAATATTAATCAAAATTTAAGAAAAATTAGTAGGTAATTTAGTAATTTAGAAACGGTACGAGTGTTTATTAAAAATTACTAAGCGTAATATAAAAATTGCATCAAGCATGCATTAATTTTTCGAATGCAAGTTTTTAATTTTTACAAAGTAGATTTTAAAATTTCTGCAATAATTTATTATATTTTAAAAGGACTGTACTATTTTTTAAAAAGTACATTATAAAGTTTTTATGATGAAGTAATAATAACTGAAATTTATTTTTCAATTTTTTTGTGTGTTGAACAAAATTGGGACGGCCAGCGAGTTTCCGTTGCCGCTTTCCCGACCCCGTCCCGTTCTGTTCAACGCATTACTTCAAAGCCAATTAGTAAAAGCTTGGCAAGCCTTATATATTTATTTTTTTGCATGAACATGAACTCAAACAGAGTACAAATTAAACACAAAAGAGAAATAAAATTCAATATAATAAAAATTAATAATGTTGAAATAATTTTTCTATAACTACTTTTTAAAAAATATAAAGCGGGAATCATATATTACAATATGAAATATATAAAAATTCTAATGTGGCAATTTATTAAAATTTAATAAATTCTTTGTAAAATTTCAAAGTTTTTAGGTGATAATTAAAATGAAGAAAATAATTTTTAATATGCACTTATTAAAAAATGTAAAATGAAAATATTTACAAACTAGAATAGAATTTTTAATAAGGATTTTCTATTTATTACTATAAAAAAGTAATATTTGTTTTCAGATTTTAATTTTTATAATCTCCTATTAATTTTAAATAAAATTTGAGTTGGTGTTTTTTCCGTGTACAATCGAATGTGTTCATATTTAAATCTTGTTTTTACCTAATAAATTTATAGTTTTATACTAAATCTCAAGTCTTAAATATATTTTTATCAGATATTCCCTCAGAAAAATTTTATTTGCAATTTTTCTTTAATTTTGTTATTAGGGACATGCCACTGTAAAGGCATTTTAACTATAAAAATTACAAAAAATAATCCGAGGGTTCGCAAAATATACAATTAGAATTTTTTAAAAATTGGGTAGTGAGAATAATTAAGAGTAGAATGGTGAAAACAAAGGTTTCAAGTATAAATTTAATTTTAGCATATAGTCATGACTCCGCATACAAAAAGCGGGGTTTTTTTTATAAACAGCAATGTATGATTAATTTGAATAAAAAAATATGTATCACATCTTTCCAAAAATATGAATTACAAAATAAGACTCTAGACTACAACAACATAATACAAAGGTGGTTTTCCGCAGCTCTTCTCATCAAATCTCCACTGAAAGAAATTACATTCTTACTTATGTACATAACGCACACCTTTTTCTATTGCTTTTTATATTTTAATAGCCACAACGTTTAATTGGAAAACAATAACAGTTAGTGAGAGAAAGAGTAGAATGTAGATTTTTTTCTCCTCGCTATGGCAAGGTTTTTGCAGTTAATCAGTGCAATGCATGTATAAATTAAAAAAAAAGGAAATCTTTCCACGCTGATATCATATCTCAAGTTTTTGTTAACCGATCTCGAAGCTAATAATGTAGATATTCTAGATCGCGTCAACTAAGCCTTATCTTTAAGGAATAAATATATAGATTTTTGAGAACGATAAAAACTAACTACTTTTAAAGGCTTATTTCCAATATGAAAATTATGAATATTTATTGATATTAAATCTAAAAACCCTTCACTTTTGCAACTCTCCACCGAAAATTTGAGCTTATTACTTACATACAAAGAAGTACCACCATAACCATCACTTCTACAGCAATGAACGCTGTGTTAATTTTGTTTCAAACCAGGTTTCCTGAATGGCAATAATGTCTGGAATTTTTGAAAATCTACTAATCAAAGATTTAAATTTGTTGAACTTTGAAATTGAAGAAACGCTTCTTATGTTCACACTTATAATATCCAAAAAAGAACAATTCAGGGAAAAAATTTAATTATTAAAATTTGAAAAATTTTTAAAATATTGATTGTTAATCATTAAATTCATTATCAAAAGGAATTAAATTAAAATAAATACATTTCAACTTATAATGATTAAGAATTAAGAATGAGGCGAAACATACGACACATGACCTCCATCATCGTCACTAGTTATATCATCAGCAGTGGCAGGCGGAACACTGTTGAACATAGACCTGCGCTGCGAAGGCTTAAAGTTTGTTGTTGCATTCAATAATAGTTGATTTACCTCTTCTTCATTTCTAATCAATTTCGGCGCAGACATATTCGATTTTTTATAAAACACACGTCCACCTCTAGCAAACACATTAAAATAACCAACATTCTTTAATGTTCTTGCATACTGTAGAAGATTTAGCGTCTCTCTACTTAAGAAGTCATTTACAAATACTTCCCTTGTAGAATCACTTTCCTTCAGCTGAAGCTGATGTCCTTGGCAGACATCAATTTATCTTTTGATAATTTTGAAGAAAATTTTACTACCATAGTTTTCTTTGTGTTCAAGCGGTCTTTATTTTTATTGATGAGAAAGTATGCGTTATCAATATTATCAGCTTGAACATCAACACCTACACTTTTCGATAGATTTACTACTGCTTCTACAGCGGTAACATTATCAGCCACTTTTAATCTACTGACAATACAATTATTTTTGACTCGATCGTCATTCAGCAGCTTAATGAACGATTTTAAATTGTTTACTTCTTGCTTCAGTTTTTGATTTTCTTTTTCTATTTCAACTAGTTTTTTCTTATTTTCCGCAACTCCTTTCAAAATATCGTCGAATTGCTTAGACATGAATTGTATTGTCTCTTGGATATCAGCCAACTGATCCAATTTGTTGAGTTTTGTTTTTATCGCCCTCAACTCACTTTTGACATCTCCATTATCTCCGTCACATGTATGACATGCAAAAACTTCGCTCTCATTATTTATCAAGTACTCAAATTGTCGTTTATCCTGCTTAGTGCATTGAGAATGGTACTTTTTGGTGCATCTATCGCACTCAATAAAATCTTCCGTCTCCTCTTTGATTTACAATTTACATTGTTCACAAATCATTTTTTTGTTTCTCATGCTTTTACGTGCTCCACCAGATATTTTTCACAGTTTTATAAGGCGCAAAAAATTGCTTTATTTATTGGAAAAGTTTATATTATTAATAGATTGTTTAATTGTAAAATGTGCAGCACAATGTATAGTTTTTTGAATTCTGGCTGTTTCTTGGTTTATATTTTTTGAAACGGGGATGGTGTTAGAAATTCGTTCACATTTCATTTGAAAATTTTGCCACTTAGCGCAGTCGGAAATGAATTTAATTTTGGTTGTGCATGAGGCTGTGTTTAATTTTATACTCGTGGTAATGGGGTAATCGTCATTACCGTGGAGGTCATCATGAATTTTCCAAGTGCATTTTGGAGCTATACTTGCTGAACAAAGGGTTACATCAACATGTGTGAAAGAATTATGGGTTGAATTGTGGGTAGGGGAGCCGTCGGTAAGAACTCTCAAATTAGAAGACAATATTACATCCTCATAATGCTTGCCGCGAGCATTTGTAACTGAAGAGCCCCAAAGTGAGCTCCAGCAATTAATATCTCCGGCCAAAATTATGGGGGTAGAAAAATTACTTAAAGTTTTGTGTATATCAGACGAGCAAAATTGTTGGCTAGGTGGGATATAGATACAAACAACAGTGAATTTTATTTTAAGATTAAGTTCAATTGCTATCGCCGATAAAGAGGAGATAATTGTTGTGAAGGTATACCGTAGGTTTCTTTTTATTAGTATAACAGCTCCCTGTTTGCTAGTGGTATTTTGGAAAAGATTATGGAAATGACCAATGTATTTCTTAGGAATATGTGGAATAGTGTTTACTGAAAGATGGGTTTCTTGTAAAAGAATTAGTGAAGGGTTGTGTAAACTAATCAATAAAGCCAGTTCATGGTAATTATTGAAATAACTTTTAATATTCCATTGTATAATTGAAACCATATTACTTCATATAAAAAAAAACAAAGTACTAGTCGAAAGCAATTGAAGCATAGAACTGAGAAAATGAAAAAATATCTCATAAACACTATCTTAAGAAAGAGAGTGTAGAGTTCGTGTTATAAATAATGAAGAGAGTGTGAATAAATGAGTATTGTGATGAAAGGTCATCCTCACCTTCAAGCCTCATTTTCAGAAGAACTTGAACTAATTGTGGTGAATTCTTTTTGCAGAGAGCTCGGAGCAAGCTGAGAGTATGCAGTATTCACTGAGTCAGTAAAAATATATGGAGTGCTGCAGGAATCTGTATTGCTCTCAAGTGGATGAGAATTCAAGAGAGTGGGTTTAAGTTTAGAGGTTGAAGAAATATCATTGAGCAAATACTTAGTGTTGTTATTGGATTTAAAGGAGTCCAATGAATTATGATTTGAGGGGGAGTAGGTGGTTGGATTCGATTGTTTCATATTTATTATTGCTGGCGTTGTAATGCTAGCGTATGTTGTTTTATTTTGTGGTTGTTGTTGAGATTGTTGTAGTTGTGGTAGTTGTTGTTGCTGTTCTGGTTGATTATTGGTGTTAGATGTGGAAACCTGTAACGGCACAAGTTCGTTGATGGTCATAGATATTAAAATTTCCTCTATAAAACTAGCCTTTGGCAATGTGCCGTATATGGGACACTAGCCTTACAAAGCAAAACTCATGATTGGCTATATAATAGACTTAACATTTCTTGAGAGTAACATTCTTTCAGCTCTTTTGATGATTGGGTGTGCCTTAGAGATGTAATAATTGGGTCAGGCGAGGCGGCCAGCATGTTAAAAAGGTCCTGGTTTTGTCGCTTTCTTGATATCTTGCACGTGTTGAGATAGCTGTATTTTTTGTAATCTTTGTTTTTGGATTCCTGTGCTTCTGATAGTTCACCAATTGTTAAAGGCTGAAACTCTATTATATTTTTACCATGGGCCAGAATTTTGTGAACCGTAGGTGTAAGTTTTTTATGCGGATATTTTTTAAGCAGAAGTTCTTGTTGCAAACTCTCCATATATTTTTGCGTCAACTTTTTCCTTGCAGCATAAAACATTTAATGACTTGTAGCCTTTTAATTATCTCTTTATCAACTCCAGTAATTCGCGCTGTGACTTCATCCTTTTCAAAAAATGTTCTGGAAGTGTTTCCATCATTGGTATTACTTAACCCTTGTTTTGGTTGATCAACTTTCAAACCAATTTCTGCATAAAACGCAGCTTGAATTTTTTTCTTCCTATCAGCTACTTCCTCTTTGATTACAAGAAACTTCTTTAAATCACTACTATCTTCTGGAATTGTATACGTCAGTTTCAAAATGAATTCCATACACCTCATTCTTGCATGCAGTGGTGAAATTCCATACTCGTAATTATGCTCTTCTTAGCAAAAAATTTAAAAAACTGTAACTGCCGTTTTACATATCTAAAATTTAGTTTGGTTTTTCTCTACACAAATCGTTTGACAACTTTTTACCTGTTGCTGTAATCCTTACGTAAATTTTAAGATTTCAGGAATTTTACCTTCAACAGGATTAGTGCAATCAGAAAAGTTTTTAGTTCGGGTCTTTTTGTATATAATAAATTCAAAAACTATAAGTGGTAGTTTTTGACCAAAACACAATGTTCGCCCACTATTAAAAAAAGTGGGCGTGGCTGTAGTTTTATTTAAACGGTTTTAATTATGAACTATGACCAATGAAATAGGCATTGCACACCTAGTTAAATGTTTTCTAGTTAAAGGTTTAAGAATTAGTATTTCTAATATGCGTATGGACTTAGGGTGCTATATCCACAGGTTTGTCCATAAAAATCGCTCTAGCACCCGAACGGGCAAACGCCAGTGCCTAGTTTGTTCTGGAGATATGTTAAGAAGGAATTAGTGATGATTTGTGTGAAAGCTCAGCTTGAAGTTTTGTGAAGTTTATTTTTAAACTCACGATATGAGCTGTTCGTTTTGTTTATTATCGAATTGGGGTCACTAATTCCAAATGTGCAAACATTCCTTTTCTATATTTTAAGCATTTAATATTTAATTTATTGCTTCGGCTTGCTTTTTAACAGCATCTACAAGCCTAACGGCAGCTCAAGAGCAAGTGAAGAAATTGACAGTTCATATGAACGAAATCGCAGCGTTGCGTTTTACAAAATGCCACTTTGCATAGCTTCCACTACGTTATTGCGTTACTCAACGTTCAGCGCAGCGTTGCGTTTTATGAAATGCCAATTTCAACAACGCAGCGCGAAGTGGTGTGTCGTGACCAATGTTGCCAGATTTTTTTTTTTGAAAAACTGCGAATTCCCAAAAAAAAACTGTAAAAAACTGCTATCTTCCAAAGCGAAGACATTTTTAGTAAAGTTTAACTTTTTAATAACTGAACATGTTTTTTTTTTGTACCCCCGTACTCCTCCAACCTTCCCTTCTTCTCCTATTAAACTGTTACACTTTTATTATATTAAACACTTTCTTTCTTCTTTTAATATTTATAACAATATAAAAATAGCATATACCAAAAATTTACTTACATTTAAATTTATTTATACTTCAATTACTTCCTCTTCACATCTATCTTGTTAATCAGTTAGTTAATTTTGTATCCTCATTTTTACCCAAATGATTTGACATATATTCATTGACACAAATAACGTTCATGGACTGCAAGGGACCGGATAGGAAAGGTGAAGGTCTGTGTATGAGATGCGGAGAGCCAGGACATAAAATAAAGGAGTGCAGCAAGAGACCAAAGTGCTGCCTGTGCACAGAAGCTGGGCGTAGCCGGCTCAACTAAGTGCCAAGCGACAAAGTGAGAATACTCCAGGCCAACATGCATCGAAGCAGAACGGCTGATGCGCTATTAGAGCAGATGGCAATAGAGAAGAAAGCGGACTCTGTCGTTATAAGTGAACAGTATGGGCGAGTGAATCGAGAAAACTGGTTAGAAGATGCGACCGGTACTGCAGCAATCTGGCTGCCTAGCAACAGCAGGTTTGTCATTACACTTAAAGGTGCAGGGAACTGCTTCGTATACGTGCAAAACACAAGCTTCACTTTGCTCAGCTGTTACCTAACCCCAAGCGATAGCATTGCGGAATTCCAGAAGAAGCTTGAAAGCATTGAAGACAAAGTGCTGGAAATTGGAGGTCCCTTTATCGTCGCAGGAGATTTCAATGCTAAAGCTGTCGAATGGGGAACGGCAGCAACAAACTCCAGAGGCAGACGCGTGCTAAACATGGCCGCTAGGCTGGGCTTAGCCATCGCTAACATTGGCGCAGCTACGACCTTCAGAAGACCAGGGTGCGAGGCCACCACACCAGATATCACTCTAGTGTCAGAGAGCTTAGCTGGAATGCCTAAAGAATGGAGAGTCCTAGAAGATTTTACTAGTAGTGATCACCAGTATATCACTTACCATCTAGACTCAGGAAGTCGCCCCATCCAGGCACCAACAAGAAGAGGCACGCGAAAATGGAATGTAGCGAAACTTAGATCCGAATATTTGCTGGCAAATATCGACGAAAACTCATTGCCAACTGACACAACTAGGGACGCCAGAACTCTCACAAATGCGACTATGCAGCGATTAGCTCAATGCTGCAACGCATCGATGCCTAAAGTTGGCACAAGCCGCAGAAGGGATGCCGTATACTGGTGGACAGATGAAATAGCAGAAATTAGACGGAACTGCCTACGGATGAGGAGGAAACTCACTAGAGCCAGACGATTAGGCGCCGCTACAAATGAAGCCGAAAACTACAAACAAGCCAAGAAACATTTGAAGCTTGTCATAGAGCGTAGCAAAAGAGATAAATGGGAGGAACTCTGCAAAGATCTGAACAACAACATATGGGGTCTCGGCTATAAGATCGTTATGAAGAAACTGGGCTCTAAAATTTCTGGCCCAAATATGGACGGCGATACCATGAGCAACATCGTTGATGCCTTATTCCCTACGCATAACCTGCAGCAGGAAGAACAAGACGCGCTGCCTGTTGGATTAACCCCATTTTCTGAAGAAGAATTAAAAGGAGCAGCAAAATCTCTCAAGAGTAGCAAGGCTCCAGGACCTGATGGAATCCCTGCAGAAATACTGAAAATAGAAGCGGAAAATCGCCCAAGTGTTCTACTGTCGATGTATAATGCGTGCCTTAAGGAAGGCTTATTCCCCGAAGTGTGGAAAAAGCAAAAACTAGTACTGATCAGCAAAGGCAAAGGAGATCCTACCCAACCATCAGCATACAGACCACTGTGTATGCTTGATAGCGCTGGGAAGCTGCTAGAGAAGATGATAAAAACTCGCTTATCCGCAGTTATTGAAGACGCTGGTGGATTATCGGAACGACAACATGGATTCAGAGCAGGAAGGTCAACTCTTGGCGCTATAGAAGATGTAGTGTCTAACGTAGAACACGCACAGCGAGGGAACCATCACTCCAAGAGGATTGTCTTGTTGGCAACACTAGACATACGCAACGCTTTTAACAGCCTCAGGTGGTCAGATATCATTGAAGCTCTTAAGCTAAAGTTTGCTACTCCGCAATATCTGCTGAGGATCCTGCAGAGCTATCTAAGGGACCGGGAGCTCATTTATGACACCTGCGAAGGAAGAAAGACAAAAAGGATAACATCCGGAGCAGCGCAAGGGTCTATACTAGGCCCAGACCTCTGGAACTTGAGCTACGACGGAATCCTCCGAATCGAAATGCCGGATGATACACATCTGGTGGGGTACGCAGATGACATTGCAGCTGTAATAACGGCTCGCAACACTGAAGAGGCCAGGAGAAAATTAAACCAGGTTATGCTAAGGACAAGGGAATGGTTGCAGGCTCACGGACTCCAACTCGCCACCGAAAAGACGGAGGTTATACTGCTTACTAAGCAACACATACCATTAGAACTGGAGCTGCCAGTATGCGACAGCATTCTTACAACAAAGAAGGTAGTTAAGTACCTCGGCGTAAGAGTTGACCCAAAATTTACATTTTGGGCTCAATTACAACACGCAGCAACAAAAGCAGCCAAGATAACAGGCATGCTTAGCAAGCTCATGGCAAACATCGGTGTACCAACGCAAAGTAAACGGAAACTTCTAATGGCGACAACAAACTCGATACTGCTCTACGGCAGTGAGATATGGGCAGGAACGCTAGAGGCGAAATGTCGGCAAAGGACGCTACTGTCAGTGCAACGAACTGCTGCGCTCAGAGTTGCATGTGCGTACCGCACAGTCTCCGAAGCGGCTGTGCTAGTAATAAGTGGGGTTATCCCCATTGACCTACTAGCCAGCGAACGTAAAATGGTCTGGGAGGCAAAAAAGGAGGGAAACCTGATAATAAGTTTTGCAGACGCAAGGCAGGAAACCCTCTCTAAGTGACAGGACAGGTATCGCTCAGAAGTCAGCGGCAGGTGGACAAAAAGACTGATCCCTTGCATAAGAAGATGGTTTGAGAGAGACTTTGGCGAAGTAAATTAGTACCTCACTCAGTTTTTATCGGGCCATGGATACATCCAGAAGTATCTACACCGTATGGGCAAAACAGAGCACCCTTTCTGTATATATGGAGACGCTGATGAAGATGACGCAGAGCACACCTTCTTCAACTGCAATCGATGGGACAACGAACGCACATCCTTACAGGAATCAGTCGGCCAGTGCTCCGCTGACAACGTGATCGAAAGGATGCTGCAGAGCGAAGAAAACTGGAATGCAGTTGCAAGTTTTACTGAGGACGTTCTCAGAAAAAAGAAGTGGGACCTGGACGCAGGTATATTGCAGTACATTTACCACAACCTTCCCCACGAAAAAAAAAAAAAAAAAATTATCCCTCCAAATCGCCCAAGTGTTCTACTATCGATGTACATTGGCTCACAGCTTATTTGATACAGTGCATACTTTTAACTTCAATGCTCTGTAACTTGGAAACTAAGTGGAATATGAAAAAAATTTTGATACCATTTGAAAGAACAAAAATTGTGGTTTAAAAAAAATGTTTATTTATTGTAAAAAAATATTACCTGGAATTTTTATAATAGAAAATCGAAATAAACTACTAAATTTCATGTCACAGCTTATTTGAAACAGACATGTATAAATTGAAAAAACAATGTTCAAAATAATGATTTTGTAATTTTAAATATGTAGTGTGGTAGCCTCTTTGGTCAACTACAGCTTAAAGATGGTTTGGCATCGAAGCTGCAAATTTTTTATTGGTATCTGACGAATTACAGCTCCACTCAATTTTAGGTGCCTTTTTAGGTCGTTTTTGTTTGAAATGTTGTGTATTCGGATATTTTTTTTCACAAATCGCCCATAAATTTACAAGCACATTTAGGTCAGGTGCCTATGCTGGCGGTGCCATCAATTAAGGGCAATTGTATATTGACCAGAATTGAACTATAACCGCTTTGTATTTTGGGTTTTTATCTTAGTAAAACCGTAAATTTGTCTGCATGCCCAGATTTTCGGCACTATGCAACTAATTGACACTTATAATCTGAAGACGCATATCCATACTGATGTTATTTTCCATAAAAGCCAAATTTCCTGTACCAACAGCTGACATACAAGCCCAAACCATGGCATTTTTTTATATCGCGTGGATCTTCCCCTTGTTGTTTTTTCTATTTGGCTTTCGCGACATGCTATCTGAGTCAAATAAGTTGAATTTCGATTCGTCCACGAATATTACTGAATTCCAGTACTCAGTGGTCTTCAAAACATGTTATTTGGCGAAAATCAGACGGATAATCTCATTTTTAACTAATAAACGGCTTTTTGCGAACTACTCACAACTAAACATTTTCGGTTTGGGCTTGCATGTCAGCTTTTGGTACCGGAAATTTGGCTTTTATGGAAAATAACATGAGTATGGATATGTGTCTTCAGGTTATAAGTGTCAATTAGTTGCATAGTGCAAGTGGTTTTTTAAACCACAATTTTTGTTCTTTCCAATGGTATCAACATTTTTATCATATTCCACTTAGTTTCCAAGTTACAGAGCATTGAAGTTAAAAGTATGCACTGTATCAAATAAGCTGTGAGCCACTGTATAATGCGTGCCTTAAGGAAGGCTTATTCCCCGAAGTGTGGAAAAAGCAAAAACTAGTACTGATCAGCAAAGGCAAAGGAGATCCTACCCAACCATCAGCATACAGACCACTGTGTATGCTTGATAGCGCTGGGAAGCTGCTAGAGAAGATGATAAAAACTCGCTTATCCGCAGTTATTGAAGACGCTGGTGGATTATCGGAACGACAACATGGATTCAGAGCAGGAAGGTCAACTCTTGGCGCTATAGAAGATGTAGTGTCTAACGTAGAACACGCACAGCGAGGGAACCATCACTCCAAGAGGATTGTCTTGTTGGCAACACTAGACATACGCAACGCTTTTAACAGCCTCAGGTGGTCAGATATCATTGAAGCTCTTAAGCTAAAGTTTGCTACTCCGCAATATCTGCTGAGGATCCTGCAGAGCTATCTAAGGGACCGGGAGCTCATTTATGACACCTGCGAAGGAAGAAAGACAAAAAGGATAACATCCGGAGCAGCGCAAGGGTCTATACTAGGCCCAGACCTCTGGAACTTGAGCTACGACGGAATCCTCCGAATCGAAATGCCGGATGATACACATCTGGTGGGGTACGCAGATGACATTGCAGCTGTAATAACGGCTCGCAACACTGAAGAGGCCAGGAGAAAATTAAACCAGGTTATGCTAAGGACAAGGGAATGGTTGCAGGCTCACGGACTCCAACTCGCCACCGAAAAGACGGAGGTTATACTGCTTACTAAGCAACACATACCATTAGAACTGGAGCTGCCAGTATGCGACAGCATTCTTACAACAAAGAAGGTAGTTAAGTACCTCGGCGTAAGAGTTGACCCAAAATTTACATTTTGGGCTCAATTACAACACGCAGCAACAAAAGCAGCCAAGATAACAGGCATGCTTAGCAAGCTCATGGCAAACATCGGTGTACCAACGCAAAGTAAACGGAAACTTCTAATGGCGACAACAAACTCGATACTGCTCTACGGCAGTGAGATATGGGCAGGAACGCTAGAGGCGAAATGTCGGCAAAGGACGCTACTGTCAGTGCAACGAACTGCTGCGCTCAGAGTTGCATGTGCGTACCGCACAGTCTCCGAAGCGGCTGTGTTAGTAATAAGTGGGGTTATCCCCATTGACCTACTAGCCAGCGAACGTAAAATGGTCTGGGAGGCAAAAAAGGAGGGAAACCTGATCATAAGCTTTGCAGACGCAAGGCAGGAAACCCTCTCTAAGTGACAGGACAGGTATCGCTCAGAAGTCAGCGGCAGTTGGACAAAAATACTGATCCCTTGCATAAGAAGATGGTTCGAGAGAGACTTTGGCGAGGTAAATTATTACCTCACTCAGTTTTTATCGGGCCATGGACACTTCCAGAAGTATCTACACCGTATGGGCAAAACAGAGCACCCTTTCTGTATATAAATTAAACAATTAAATAGTTTGCTTTTTTATGTTAAAATTTTATTTAGAGCGCTGTAGCGCTTTATGAAATGAGTTGTTATAAACTGAAACTTAAAATAAATTCTATTCTATTCTAACGGAATATTCACCTACGTGACAAATTGTAAGTATGAGGATTGAAGAGGATCGGATTACGCGCTTGCATTCTTGTTGCGCGTGAATTTTATTTAAACGGACGGACTGCAGACTTAACTCCTCCCTCCTTAATTCCAAGCGTCCCGATTGGACTCAGAATAGAGGAATATTATTGATACTACGTGGTCTTCTAACTGGAATTTTTGGATTTGCAGACACAGGATTTGTCTGTATCTGAATGGTTGAATTTTTCACTCCTTTTTTAAAACAATTCATAACTACGGTAAGTACGATGACTATCGCGATGATAGTTAAAAACCCGAAATTTGTAAATAAGTTTCCCGTGAAATATTTGTTTAAAACTTGAATTTTTTCGGTATTTTTTATATTTAATTCCTTTATTAATTCAAGGGATAGCATTTCCTTGAATGGACCCTCTGATGCTTTTTGGTGAACCAAGGCAGGTAGTGGTTTTGCGAACACTATTTCATAATTTGAGTAGTTCTGATTATTTATTGAAATTGTGGAATTCTGAAAAATTAATAAAAATGATCCGTTTAGTGATCGAACCTGAGAATCTGTTGTGACGTTACCGTCAAATTGGTTTAAAAAAATAGTACCTGGTAGAATTTCTTCAATCATAGGTTTATGATTACTATTAGTAGTAGGACATGTAAAAGGTATTCCTAACAAGAGGTTTCCTAGACAATGGTTATCTGTTATGTTACTTTAATCTGTTCTAAGGCATATTGTTGTATTATGAAAAATATTACATTTTTGTTTTACATTAAAAATTTCTTTGTTACACATTATAATTGATTCATTTTCTAAATTTATCATTTGATTATTTTTCTTTACTGGCTTAACAGTTAATCTTTTACAAATTTCTTTAGTAGTTTTTGGTATAGTAATAATATAAATGAGTTTTTCTTTGCTAACTCCAATTGTTATTTTTGAATAATCTAAACTTTCTTCAATGTTAGCAAAAGTTACATTATCTTCTTTAAATTGATTATTAATTAAATCGATTTCTTTTTCACTTAATATTATTGGGTTTACAATGTTGACCTTAGCTAAATGAATGGCCATTTTTAAGCCTTCTATTTCCTCTTTAATTACTTCAATTTTAAATTTTAAAAACAATAATAAGGTATTTTGTCTACCCTCTTCATTTCTTAGGGTTTTTACAATTTCGTTGCTTACTCTTGTAATATTATTAATTCTAGACATTAATCCTTTATTTATAAAAACTTGTTGATTATTATTTCTTACGACCTCGTCTATTTTGCTTACTACATTAATATAATCGTCATGGTCGGGATTTCCGGCTATCCATGACCAAGCTGTGCCGATTGCATTGATTGCTCTTTTATTTCTTATAATAGGAGTTGGTTTTTCAATATCTTTTTTAAGTTGGGAAATGGTATTAATAAGGAAGGGAAGAAGAGGATGGGATATTTGATCGATTTCGCTTCCGTTTCAATTTCTTCGATTTTGTTTTTGTAAGTTCCGATATCGATAATATGAATAATTTTGTAGTTACCAATTTGTATTTTTGCAAGACCTGTTTCCACAGTGACAATTTTTGCTCTAGAATAATCTAGGATGTCAACTATAGCCAGACTACTAGCGAACAACCTGGGAAAAAAAGGAAATGAAATATTAGGACATGGAAAGGAAGGGTTTTTTTTTTTATTGTTTTATTTTTTATTATTTTTTAATTTCGAATGTGACTTTTGTGGACAACTTTTCCTGATTCTGTAACGACCGTTGAGTGATAATCTTCTTTGAGAGCTTTTGAGGTCGGCCGTAACCCGGTAACGGGTTGTTATGGCCACCCAAGTAAGTAAGTAAGTAATTCTTCTTTGAACCTTTTGGATAATTTTGTACCCAATCTTTTATTTTGTCTGACGTAAATTTTTTCTCCTGGTGAATAATTTTTGGCTTCTTGCCTATTTTGGTTATGATATGTTAAATCTTTTTGTTGTATTTGTAAGAGTCGTTGGAGATTATTTTGTCGAGTTTTTTCGTAATCATTCGGACCAAAAGTCATAGGTCTACCGAAAAATAAATCTACTGGTCTTTTTCCTGTTGTTGAATGGATTGCATGGTTGTATTCATTTACAGAAGTTTCTATAAGCTCTTTAAAATCTCTATTGGGGAATTCCTGTTTTAAACATCTCATTAACTCAGAAAGGGTTGAGTGGAATCGTTCCACTTGTCCGTTAACTTGGCTTTTATAAGGGGGTGCTGTAAAAATTTTAATTCATAAATCGAATAGTGTGGGAATTAAAAGATTTTTCATTGTCGAATACTACTGATTTCGGTACTCCGAAGTAAAAAAGGATTTCTCTCAAAGATTCTCTAATGTTTTCGATACTTTTGCCTTCAAGCATTCTAATTACTGCACACTTTGTAAATTTATCTACTGCAGTTAAGACTTTACATTTGTCGGTGGAGAAAATGTCCATATGAATTGTATGACCTGGATATTCTGCTATTGGGGTTGCACCTAAAGTTGGATTGTTAGGATGCCTTTCATATTTGTTCTCCTTGCATATCTTGCATTGTTTTACAATTTCTTTAATACTTTTCGCCATTGATGGAAAGTAACAAATTTCCAAGATTTGTTGCTTATTTTCTTTTTCATTTCTATGTGCTTTATTATGAGTCTCAATTATTATTTTTCTTTGTTCTTCTTTATCTGTGATATCTGACACTAGAATTTGTGAAAAACGGATTTTATAGTTCGAGAAATGAGATCGATAGACTGATTGTAATTGAAGCATAATGGGTTCTGATGTTTTAATACAGTTAATGACCAAAGGATTAAGATAGCTTTTTAACGTGTTTATAAGTTTGTTGGTTGAGAATTCTGGTTCTAGTATTATATGTCTGTTGTAACCGGGAAATATCTTTTTGAACTGATAAGAAGCAGTTCCTATTTCAATTAATAATTGATTTCTGTAGGCATTGATTGGTGTTTCTACTGAAGGTATAAGATTTTCTGAAGAACTGTCACTGCTATGAATAGTGGTTGTTAGCGAATTTATATTTGAAATGGGTGGACGAGATAAAAAGTCGGCCACTACATTTGTGGGACCGGGTTTGTAAATAAGTTCATGATTGTACTCTTCTAGCTGTGCCTTCCACCTTTTCATTTTTGCATTTGTGTTTTTATTACTGAGTGCGAAAGTAAGAGGCTGGTGGTCAGTATAGATCTTTACTTTTTTTGATCCGTATAGGAAACATCTGAGAGAACGTAAAGCCCAAATAATTGCAAGCATTTCTTTCTCATTGGCTGCAAAGTTTTCTTCTGATCTACTTAGCGTTCTTGAAAGGAAAGATATTGGTCTGCCTTCTTGAGAAAGGACAGCACCCAGTGCATAGTTAGAAGCATCTGTGGTAAGCTCAAATGCTTTTTCAAAGTCAGGATAATGAAGAATAACATCATCTGATACTAAACAGTTTTTTAATTGTTTAAATGATTCTATTTGTTCTGATGTTAAATTTAAAAGTGTTTTTTTAGATGAGTTCTTCCGAACTCGACCCAGTTCGCCTCTTAGTATCAAGGTAAGAGGTTTTGAGACTTACGCATATCCCTTAATAAACCTTCGATAATGTCCAGTCATTCCCAAGAAAGACCGTAAATCATGAACTGTTCTGGGACATGGGAAATTTAATATTGCTTCCACCTTCTTAGGGGTAGTACGAATGCCATTCTGTCCGACAATAATACCAAGAAATTCAATTTCTTCCTTGATAAACTCGCATTTATCGAGCTGTACTTTCAAGTTTGCTTTTTCAAGGGTGTCGAAAATAATTTTTAGGTTATCAAGATGCTCTTTTTTAGACTTAGCGAAAATAATGATGTCGTCAATGTAGACGTAACATCGAACACCAATGTGTTCTCTTAACACATCATCTAATGTGCGCTGAAAAAAGGGCATTCCTTAAGCCAAATGGGAGTCGTGTAAACTCGTACTTTCCGCAATTAACGGAAAAAGCAGTTTTTTCAATATCTGCTTCAGTGAGAGCTATTTGATGGAAGCCGCTTTTGAGATCGATAGTGGAAAAATATTTCTTCGATCCTAAATTGGATAGAATTGTGACAATATCCGGGATTGGATATTTATCTGGTATGGTATCTTCATTGAGTTTGCGATAGTCAATGACCATACGATATTTTTTCTGTCCAGAAGCATCTTGCTTCTTAGGCACTATCCATACTGGGGAGTTAAAAGGGGATTTCGATGGGCGAATAATGCCATCTCTTAATAATTCTTCTATTTGAGAGTCTATTTCGGATTTTAAAACCATTGGATAAGGGTATGACTTTGAATAAATAGCTCTTTCGCTTTTTGTTCGAATTTCTGCTTTGAGGTGAGTGAACTATTGGTTATAAATGTAAGTTTTTTATTTGGTTCGGAAAACAAAGTTGGACAGGATAAAACAATTTGTTTTAAATTTAAACTGTCTTCAGGGCTAAGGTCACCTAGTCTTAATTCAACGTGCATAATTGAGTTGATATGCAACTGTTGAATGGGGTATTTAAATTTATTGAGTAGTGTAAAGTAGTTTTCTTTTGTAAAGATTATTGCGTTCAGTTTTTTCATAGTATCATTTCCTATAATTCCGTCGAATGTTACTAGTCGAGGTAAAATATGGAACTTCAACTTTCCTATTTCACAGTTAAAAATTTCTATATTTGTATGGTGGGTGATTTCGACTTTTCCACCAACTGAGTTTGCAAAGAAAGGTTTGTTGGGTATCGGATTCCGAATGTAATCTGGTTTAATGTAGTTTTGATTTGAGCCTGTGTCTAATAAAAATTTAAGATCTTTGCCGTTTTTCATTTTGAATGAAAAATAAGGCAAAGAAGAGGAGTTTAATCTAAAAAATTAA
This sequence comes from Meiosimyza platycephala, assembly GCA_963662105.1. Classification (NCBI taxonomy): domain Eukaryota; kingdom Metazoa; phylum Arthropoda; class Insecta; order Diptera; family Lauxaniidae; genus Meiosimyza; species Meiosimyza platycephala. Next base: position 58,650,979 of record OY759210.1, on the reverse strand, counting down.
TATCATCAATATAAGGAATAACTTCAATGCTTTCCTCTTCACATTGCAACTGTTGGTTTTGGTGAATTTCTTCGTTTGGCTCTACCAAACATATTTCTTGGCTTGCAATTTGGTCAGGTGGTGAGTGAACTATTGCTTCGGTATTAAAAACTCTATGATATTTATTTGGTTGCGGGGTATTTTGGGAGTAAGGTCTCTTAATTTGTGGTTGCTGCCCAATTGCATTGTTGCGATTGTAGGAATTGTTCCACATCCATGGGTGTTGGAGGCTTTGGAGGTAATGGTGGTCGCTGATAAGCTTGCTGTTGATAAACTGGTCCGTAAGGTTTATTTTGTTGATGATGCACTTGATATTAAAGTGTTTGGTAAACTGGTGTGTAGGGTTGAGTGTTTTGTAGCGGACGCATTTGATATTGGGGCGTTTGATAACGTGGCATGTAAGGTTGGGTGTTTTGTAGTGTTGGATAAATATTTTTTTGAAAGTTAAATTTTCCAGGAATACTTGCTAATTTTGGATAAAAGGGAATATTGTTGCGTGGTGGCCTTGGAGAAGGGGCTCGGTTGGCACTGAGAGCGTAATTAACACGAAAGTTCAAGTTATTTAATTTTAAACACATATGGAGTGCTTGGGGTAGGCTTGACGGTTCTTTTACGCTTAACAAACTTGGTAGTTCACCGTTTAGACCACGAATGAACGTATCAAGTGCTTTGTCTCTGTAAGCATTCGTCATGGCCTTAAGAGATTCCTCTCCTAGTTCAAGACAGTCAATTTTGTCCAATATTAGAGACAAATGTTGATAGACTTTTTGATAAAATTCGGCTATAGAAAGGTTGCGTTGAGCAAGAGTAGTCATCTGGTATTCGAGAGTTCCTATGTCTCTCTTATCACCATAATGAAGCGTAAGGCATTTTTTAATTTGTGCCCAGTCTAATGGAGTTCGATAAGACTCTAGGGCGGTGTCTTTAAACTTTTAACTTTAAATTGTTAAATAAAATCTGATTTACTTATTAATAATTTAATTACAAAAATATGTCCAAATTTTGAGCTTACGACATTATTAATATGCGAATCATGTTGATATCCTGTAATCTCTGTTGTGTTCTAAGGTTGTTGCAGTGTTGATATTTGGTCCACTTGTTGCAGCTCTGGTTTTCCTTCTTTTATTGTAGTGTAGATTTATGCGTTGTTTATAAATTTCTGCTGGAACAATATGTTGATTTATTTTTTTTTCACTGATAGTCTATTTTTTCTGTTTTATGTTGATTTTCTTTTTGCACTGATAGTCTATTTTTTTATGTTATTTGAAATAAATTCTTCGGTTCACTTTAAGTCAGTTATTAATTTCTTATTATAATTTTGCAAGAGCGGAAAAAATATTGTTTGCCAATGTGTTTGGTAAATTTTCACTTTTTTAATTCGATTGATTTATTTCACTTAAGTTTCTAATATTTGTGTAATGGCTGAAACGTTACGTTTCCCCTTTTTGTATTATTTTATTATTAAAAAATAGTACTACTACGGAGCCACTTTACACAAAACACAAGCCGCGACAATTATAAGTTTACTTTACTTTTTTATTAATCGCGGTCCCTGTTCGGGCGCCAATTAAACAATTAGTTTGTTTTTTTATGTTAAAATTTTATTTAGAGCGCTGTAGCGCTTTATGAAATGAGTTGTTATAAACTGAAACTTAAAATAAATTCTATTCTAACGGAAACCTCGCCTACGTGACAAATTGTAAGTATGAGTATTGAAGAGGATCGGATTACGCGCTTGCATTCTTGTTGCGCGTGAATTTTATTTAAACGGACGGACTGCAGACTTAGTGTCAACATAAAATATGAAATAATTGCAATGAAATGAGTTTTATTATTAACTTATATGGAGACGCTGATGAAGATGACGCAGAGCACACCTTCTTCAACTGCAATCGATGTGACAACGAACGCGCATCCTTACAGGAATCAGTCGGCCAGTGTTCCGCTGACAACGTGATCGAAAGGATGCTGCAGAGCGAAGAAAACTGGAATACAGTTGCAAGTTTTACTAAGGACGTTCTCAGAAAAAAGAAGTGGGACCTGTACGCAGGTATATTATTTGAGGACAAATCAAGGGACCTACCCCGAAGCAATGCTAATGCAGTCCCAGAGTTGGAGGCCTGGAGGTCAGAAAAGAGGTTGTGGGTTTTAGTGAAAAGACACACTCTATGACGGTAGCTTTAGGCTAGTGAATTGCATGGACATTGCAGTACATTTACCACAACCTTCCCCACGAAAAAAAAAAAATTATTATCCCCGCAAGGGAGGATCTAAAATTTTATTAGATTCTACGGGCTTGACGTGCCCGCGCTCCCTTAGTCAACTTGATGCTTGGATGTGTTTAACTACTGAACATAAGAGTTATTGTGTTCATAAGAGTTATTGTGTTCAGTAGGGAGGCACTATCATTAGCATTAAGTAAAATGAAATAATGACTTGGATTAGGACATGGATGACGAGCTGATCAATGGAAGGATGACCGTTATTTGCCGCGGCACATTGGGAGTCCTCCGGAAACGGAACCCGTTATTCCTGCGGGTCCCGCTGTTGTGAGCTTGCTCTGCCGAGATGACCGCCGCGGTACGTAGCAGAAACCAGCTACTTCGGGCCCTGGTCAGGGAGTGTGTATTGGATGCAGAAGTAGATGTTTGCATTGCTCCGGGCGAGCACTAGTCCGTCCGTGTCTTCCGGGACTAGCAAAGCGCAGGTCAGGCCTCAGGGAACTGGGGTAGGGGTGTCACCCCGAGGGTATACCCGTTCCTGGCTATTGCGGCCCGCCCCCCTACACACGATACGCTGAATTTAAAAACCGTATGTCAATTTTAAAGGAAACAACAGAGATGGACGAAAAGACGAACGACTACGCCTTCGACAAGTGGTCAAAGCTGAGGAGGTCTCCGGTCGCTTTCACTAGCGCTGCCGCTATCGCTGCTGCCATGGAAGTAGACCTAACAGCACAAAACGATGGAACTCCCAACAATGGAAACCAACACGGTGCATGTCCCAAGAGACTCACAAACGTGTTGAGAACAACACCTGGCCAAACGACTGCTAGAGGCAGTCAGCCAAAAAAAGACGCCGGGACTGCCCAAACAGATTGAAGTAGAAGCAGTCAACACAGAAATTGTGACGTCTTTGCCTGTATCCACATCAGGCAGAACTGAAGAAGAGAAACCCTCTCCGCGCCAGCAATATCTCCGCAAGCTGCGTGAAGATGAGGAGCACGCACTGGCTTAATGCCGATTGGCTATTGCTAAGATGAAACAGGCCATGCAAAAACAGAGGAACATCAGCATGGATGTAAAAGATGGTGTCACGGAATTGGAGGAACTGTTTGACATTATTACGCATAGTCGAAGAGCTTGGCGAAGATTGAAGGAGGAGAAAAAGAAGACCGCACCTCCGGAGACAAATGCAGCTGTAGCAAATGAAACTCCATCAGCCCGCCCGATAAGGCACGCATCGAGCACGGCACAGCCCAGTACAGGCAAAAGACCGAGGGAAAAAGAAAACACCACGGCCCTCCCGCGCCCAAAAAGGACAGTAACAAACGTGGCAAAGTCCGATAAAGGTGAAAAGCCGCAAGAAAAAAACTCTGAGAAATGGCAAGAAGTCAAAAGACGAGCAAAACCAAACCCTCTCAGAAGAACGGGCGAAACAAAGAAGGAAAAGGAGAGAGAAGTAAGGAGAGGAGGGAAAACCCCAAAAGAGAGAAGAGAGAGAGGGCAACGGTCGAAACCGGAGGCAGTCCTCATAAAACCGACAGAAGGACATAGCTATGCGGAGGTGCTCAAAAACCTGCGTAGCAAAATTCAGCCCGAAGAGGTCGCCAATATAAGAGGCATCAGGAAAACGAGGACTGGTTCACTCCTCCTAGAAGTGGAAAAAGGAGGAAAGGTGTAACCCGAATTTCTCCAGAGGCTGAAAACCACTGTAAAGGAAGATGCTTCTGTAATGGGGCTGAAACCAGTCGCTACAGTGGAAATAAGAGACCTGAATTCTCTTACTGTCCAACTAGAAGTTGAACAGACCATCAAAAAGGTGCTAGGAGATCAACTTGAGGAAATGCGCGTCAGTGTAACAGCACCAAACAAGCGTGAGCAAATACGAGCGTTTGTAACACTAGCGCAAGAAAAAGCGGAAAAATTGCTCAAAGAAGATGGCATAAAAATCGGTTACGTCAGAGCCAGAGTTAGACTCTGCTCAAGCATCAAACGATGCTTCCGATGTTTCAGAATGGCTCACTTGCAAATGGACTGCAAGGGACCGGATAGGAAAGGTGAAGGTATGTGCATGAGATGGGGAGAGCCAGGATATAAAATAAAGGAGTGCAGCAAGAGACCAAAGTGCTGCCTGTGCACAGAAGCTGGGCGTAGCCGGGTATATCATATACCTGGCTCAACTAAGTGCCAAGCGACAAAGTGAGAATACTCCAGGCCAACATGCACCGAAGCAGAACGGCTGATGCGCTATTAGAGCAGATGGCAATAGAGAAGAAAGCGGACGCTGTCGTTATAAGTGAACAGTATGGGCGAGTGAATCGAGAAAACTGGTTAGAAGATGCGACCGGTACTGCAGCAATCTGGCTGCCTAGCAACAGCAGGTTTGTCACAAGCTTCACTTTGCTCAGCTGTTACCTAACCCCAAGCGATAGCATTGCTGAATTCCAGAAGAAGCTTGAAAGCATTGAAGACAAAGTGCTGGAAATTGGAGGTCCCTTTATCATCGCAGGAGATTTCAACGCTAAAGCTGTCGAATGGGGAACGGCAGCAACAAACTCCAGAGGCAGACACGTGCTAAACATGGCCGCTAGGCTGGGCTTAGCCATCGCTAACATTGGCGCAGCTACAACCTTCAAAAGACCAGGGTGCAAGGCCACCACACCAGATATCACTCTAGTGTCAGAGAGCTTAGCTGGAATGCTTAAAGAATGGAGAGTCCTAGAAGATTTTACTGGTAGTGATCACCAGTATATCACTTACCATCTAGACTCAGGAAGTCGCCCCATCCAGGCACCAACAAGAAGAGGCACGCGAAAATGGAATGTAGCGAAACTTAGATCCGAATATTTGCTGGCAAATATCGACGAAAACTCATTGCCAACTGACACAACTAGGGATGCCAGAACTCTCACAAATGCGACTATGCAGCGATTAGCTCAATGCTGCAACGCATCGATGCCTAAAGTTGGCACAAGCCGCAGAAGGGATGCCGTATACTGGTGGACAGAAGAAATAGCGGAAATTAGACGGAACTGCCTACGGATGAGGAGGAAACTCACTAGAGCCAGACGATTAGGCGCCGCTACAAATGAAGCCGAAAACTACAGGCAAGCCAAGAAACACTTGAAGCTTGTCATAGAGCGTAGCAAAAGAGAAAAATGGGAGGAACTCCGCAACGATCTGAACAACAACCCATGGGGTCTTGGCTATAAGATCGTTATGAAGAAACTGGGCGGCGGCGAAACCATGAGCAACATCGTTGATGCCTTATTCCCTACGCATAACCTGCAGCAGGAAAAACAAGACGCGCTGCCTGTTGGACTAACCCCATTATTTGCTGAAGAAGAATTAAAAGGAGCAGCAAAATCTCTCAAGAGTAGCAAGGCTCCAGGACCTGATGTAATCCCTGCAGAAATACTGAAAATAGTAGCGGCAAATCGCCCAAGTGTTCTACTGTCGATGTATAATACGTGCCTTAAGGAAGGCTTATTCCCCGAAGTGTGGAAAAAGCAAAAACTAGTACTGATCAGCAAAGGCAAAGGAGATCCTACCCAACCATCAGCATACAGACCACTGTGTATGCTTGATAGCGCTGGGAAGCTGCTAGAGAAGATGATAAAAACTCGCTTATCCGCAGTTATTGAAGACGCTGGTGGATTATCGGAACGACAACATGGATTCAGAGCAGGAAGGTCAACTCTTGACGCTATAGAAGATGTAGTGTCTAGCGTAGAACACGCACAGCGAGGGAACCATCACTCCAGGAGGATTGTCTTGTTGGCAACACTAGACATATGCAACGCTTTTAACAGCCTCAGGTGGTCAGATATCATTGAAGCTCTTAAGCTAAAGTTTGCTTCTCCGCAATATCTGCTGAGGATCCTGCAGAGCTATCTAAGGGACCGGGAGCTCATTTATGACACCTGCGAAGGAAGAAAGACAAAAAGGATAACATCCGGAGCAGCGCAAGGGTCTATACTAGGCCCAGACCTCCGGAACTTGAGCTACGACGGAATCCTCCGAATCGAAATGCCGGATGATACACATCTGGTGGGATACGCAGATGACATTGCAGCTGTAATAACGGCTAGCAACACTGAAGAGGCCAGGAGAAAATTAAACCAGGTTATGCTATGGACAAGGGAATGGTTGCAGGCTCACGGACTCCAACTCGCCACCGAAAAGACGGAGGTTATACTGCTTACTAAGCAACACATACCATTAGAACTGGAGCTGCCATTATGCGACAGCATACTTACTACAAAGAAGGTAGATAAGTACCTCGGCGTAAGAGTTGACCCAAAATTGACATTTTGGGCTCAATTACAACACGCAGCAACAAAAGCAGCCAAGATAACAGGCATGCTTAGCAAGCTCATGGCAAACATCGGTGGACCAACGCAAAGTAAACGGAAACTTCTAATGGCGACAACAAACTCGATACTGCTATACGGCAGTGAGATATGGGCAGGAACGCTAGAGGCGAAATGTCGGCAAAAGACGCTACTGTCAGTGCAACGAACTGCTGAGCTCAGAGTTGCATGTGCGTACCGCACAGTCTCCGAAGCGGCTGTGCTAGTACTAAGTGGGGTTATCCCCATTGACCTACTAGCCAGCGAACGTAAAATGGTCTGGGAGGCAAAAAAGGAGAGAAACCTGATCATAAGCTTTGCAGACGCAAGGCAGGAAACCCTCTCTAAGTGGCAGGACAGGTATCGCTCAGAAGTCAGCGGCAGGTGGTCAAAATGACTGATCCCTTGCATAAGAAGATGGTTCGAGAGAGACTTTGGCGAGGTAAATTATTACCTCACTCAGTTTTTATCGGGCCATGGATACTTCCACCTTATGGGCAAAACAGAGCACCCTTTCTGTATATATGGAGACGCTGATGAAGATGACGCAGAGCACACCTTCTTCAACTGCAATCGATGGGACAACGAACGCACATCCTTACAGGAATCAGTCGGCCAGTGCTCCGCTGACAACGTGATCGAGAGGATGCTGCAGAGCGAAGAAAACTGGAATGCAGTTGCAGGTTTTACTGAGGACGTTCTCAGAAAAAAGAAGTGGGACCTGTACGCAGGTATATTATTTGAGGACAAATCAAGGGACCTACCCCGAAGCAATGGGTGTGGGTTTTAGTGAAGTGACACACTCTCAAGCTATGACGGTAGCTTTAGGCTAGTGAATTGCGTGGACATTGCAGTACATTTACCTCAACGTTCCCCACGAAAAAAAAATTATTATTGTTATAATTTTATAAAAAAAACTGTAATATATAAAAAAAAAACTGCGCGGTTGTCTAAAAAATTGTATTTGCAGTTAAAACTGTAAATATGGCACCGCTGGTCGTAACTTACAAAATGATGCCATAAGTGACTGCTTGCGAAAAAATTAATTTTCTTTAATAATTGACGAGGAAACTGATGTTAGCACATCAAAATGTCTGGCATGCGTTGCTCATTATTTTGATAATGATATTGGAAAAATTTGCGATCGCTTTGTAAATCTAATTGACCATTATTTCGAAATACATACATAGTTTTAAATAAAAATTGTTAGCTACATAAAATTGAAGTAGCTTAATTTTGTGATATTATCTATATATGTATATAAAACAAAGTCAAAAAAAGTGTTAGTTACGACGTTTATAACTCAAGAACGGCTGAACCGATTTTAATAATTTCTGATTTTTTGGTTTCCTCTTCACCCGGAGAAACTTAACTATATACTTTAATCAAGGGTGCTATTACACTTTAATTAAGGGTGGCCCTCATACAAAAATATTTTAAAAATAGGATTTTTAACGATTTACATTAAATTTACACGTGCCTTTTATATTAAAAGGCATAGCATAAAACTTTAACTTAGGGTGCATATTTAGGGTGGCCCTCATACAAAAATATTTTTAGAATATCATTTTTACGAAGACCGGTCAATCAATTCACATGAAATTTACGCCTCGGGTCTTTTATATTTAAAAGCATAGCTTAGGCTAGTGTTGGCCATTTACCCTCCCGCGGTCAGATTCAATGAAACGGGCCATCATTCGTGCCGCCGTGCAGTTGCTGATTTTTATGCGCTTATTCGCTTGAAAATTGTATATGCGAAAAACCCAGTCGGAATCAAACGTGCAAAAACAAAACAAATGCAAACAAAAACATTATTTAAGCGAAAGGCAATTTTTTAAGCATGTATTATTGACTTGTATTATTTAATTGTTGTAAAAAAAAATCCATTTTCATGGGAAAATAGTTTTAATTCATGGAAAAATAGTTTAGTTTTAAGTAAACTCTGTTAATATGTTTGTATAACGTACATATGTATGTATACATAACATGTATAAGATTTAAGAAATGTTTCCTTTTTGTTGTTAAATAAAAATACAATTATTTTATATGCCAACATTTATCTTTATTTATTAACATCAGTGATGCACGAATTTATACTTGGTAATTTTTTCTTTACGTGGAAAAGACAAAACACATTTATACTCAATTTTTTTTTTTCGTTGGAATTCCTCCACACATTTGTACACTTACTAGCGCGAAATGTTTGTTGTAAACGTCAGCGCGCTGTCGACTTTTGGGCACCGCAGCTGCCCATCCCTAGCTTAGGCTATAAAGCTTGTTCTTAGGTTGCATATTTAGCGTGGCCCTCATACAAAAATATTTTTATGTTTAGAGGCATGGCTTAGGCTATAAAATTTTAACTTAGGATGCAAATTTAGGGTGGTTCTCATTTCAAAATATTTTTCAAATAGCATTTTAATGGATTCAGATGAAATTTACACCACATGTCTTTTATACTTAGAGGCATAGCTTAGGCAGTAAAACTTTTACTTAGGATGCATATTTAGGGTTGCCCTCATACAAAAATATTTTTAGAATAGAATTTTTACGAAGACCGGTCAATCGATTCACATGAAATTTACGCCCCGGATCTTTTATATTTAAAAGGTTGCATATTTAGGGTGGCTCTCATACAAAAATATTTTCGAAATAGCATTTTAATCGATTTACCAGGTGTAAAAAGACACGTTTAATTCAAGAGTTAAAGGAACAATCGTTTATTCAAAGTATGCTCCCTCGCTTTTCACACATTTTTCCCATCTTTCAGGCAATTTGTGAACAAGTTGTAATCGGACGGGGCCAAGTCTGGTGAGTAGGCCGCATGCGCGAGCACTTCCCAATTGAGTGCTTCCAACGTATCGCGAACCGGTTTTGCAGTATGTGATGGAGCGTTGTCATGGAGAAAAATGACTGTTTTGCCTTTTTTTTTTGCCTTTGCCTTCCCATGTCTCATAAACGTTTGGAAACGGCAGACTGGCTCACATTCAACTGCTCTGCGAGCTCTTTTTGCGTTTGGGAATCGTCTTCGTCCAATAACGCTCGCATTTTGGCGTCTTCGTACCTTTTCGGAGCTCCAGAGTGTTCCTTGTCCTTGACATCGAAGCAACCACTTTTGAATCTTAGAAACCATCTTTCACACGTTTTAACAGTTGCCAATTGGTCACCAAAGGCTTCAACAAGATTCGGTGCGATTCCGCGGCTGTTTTCAAATGAAAACAGAATTAACATTGTACGCGATTGCTCTTTATTCGGCACGAAACTCGACATGTTGACTGCGCTGAGAGTAACACGATAATGACGCTCGATTGGCGCGAAACTTTGGTGGTATGATAGTTAAGGTTGACGCTTCACACTGTCAAAGTTTCATGACATTCGATAAATATTCAGGCTTGGGCGACATCTAAATGTTCGAACCGACATTACTTAGTTATACACCTGGCACATGAAATTTACACCACGTGTCTTTTATATTTAAAGGCATAGTAAAGCCTATAAAACTTTTTCTTAGAGTGCATATTTAGGGTGGCCCGCATACAAAAATATTTTTTAAAAACCATGTTAATCGATTCACATGGAATATACACCATGGTGCTTTCATATTAACAAGAAGACTATAAAACTTTTATTTATTGTGCATATTTAGGGTGGCCCTCATACAAACATATTACATAGGCTTCAAAATTTTTATAAAGGGTGCATATTTAGGGTGACCCTCATACAAAATTATTTTTTAAATATTTTCTCGAAGACACATGAATTAACACCATGTAGATTTAAGAGGGTGAAGTTAAATATGATATTTAACTAGCAAAGACACAAACCATATAACTTAACAGAGCATTAACAGAGAAATGTTCACACAACGCAGAAGGCTATTTGGATAGGAACAAAATAGAATAATCCAGCATTTCCGAATTAATCAGGGTGGAGGAACCGGTCTACTAGAACTGAATAGAACATAAAAAAACGTTTCCAACGATACCAAATTTTGGTGCACTTTCTGTTTTTTAGTATATAAATTGGTTATGTAAAACTTCATATTATTATTGTGAAAACACAATATAGTCATTTGACCACTGACCATTATTTTTTGACTGTGCATATTACACACTAAGTGGAAACTATAGAGCTTGGTCCAATGTTTAAAACCGCATATAACTTTAGTGGCGCTTCTTTTTTGAACATGCGATTTTCTTTGACGAAAGTCGTGATTTTTTTTGGTCAAAAACTGAAATGGTCATTTGACCACTGACCATTATTTTTTGACTGTGCATATTACACACTAGGTGGGATCTATAGAGCATGGTCACACGTATAGAACGGCATATAACTTTAGTGGAGCTTCTTTTTTGAACATGCGATTTACTTTGACGAAAGTCGTGATTTTTTTGGTCAAAAACTGATATGGTCATTTGACCACTGACCATTATTTTTTGACTGTGCATATTACACATTAGGTGGGATCTATAGAGCATGGTCCCACGTATAGAACGGCATATAACTTTAGTGGCGCTTCTTTTTTGAACATGCGATTTTCTTTGACGAAAGTCGTGATTTGTTTGGTCAAAAACTGAAATGGTCATTTCACCACTGATCATTATTTTTTGACTGTGCATATTACACACTAGGTGGGATCCATAGAGTATGGTCCAACGTATAAAAAGGCATATAAATTTAGTGGCGCTTCTTTTTTGAACATGCGATTTTCCTTGACGAAAGTCGTGATTTTTTGGTCAAAAACTGAAATGGTCATTTGACCACTGACCAATATTTTTTGACTGTGCATATTACACACTAGGTGGGATCCATATAGCATGGTCCCACGTATAGAACGGCATATAACTTTAGTGGCGCTTCTTTTTTGAACATGCGATTTTCTTTGACGAAAGTCGTGATTTTTTTGGTTTGAAATGGTTATTTGACCACTGACCTTTATTTTTTGACTGTGCATATTACACACTAGGTGGGATCCATATAGCATGGTCCCACGTATAGAACGGCATATAAATTTAGTGGCGCTTCTTTTTTGAACATGCGATTTACTTTGACGAAAGTCGTGATTTGTTTGGTCAAAAACTGAAATGGTCATTTGACCACTGATCATTATTTTTTGACTGTGCATATTACACACTAGGTGGGATCTATAGAGCATGGTCACACGTATAGAACGGCATATAACTTTAGTGGCGCTTCTTTTTTGAATATGCGATTTTCTTTGACAAAAGTCGTGATTTTTTTGGTCAAAAGCTGAAATGGTCATTTGACCACTGACCATTATTTTTTGACTGTGCATATTGCGCACTAGGTGGGATCTATAGAGCAAGGTCCAACGTTTGAAACGGCATATAAATTAAGTGGCGCTTCTGTTTTGAACATGCGATTTTCTTTGACGAAAGTCGTGATTTTTTTGGTCAAAAACTGAAACGGTCATTTGACCACAGACCATTATTTTTTGACTGTGCATATTACACACTAGGTGGGATCTATAGAGCATAGTCCAACGTTTGAAACGGCATATAAATTTAGTGGCGCTTCTTTTTTTGAGTACTGGAATTTTCATTACAAAGTTAAGATTGTTATATAGAAAAGCTTGTATCGCTCTAAGGAATATAGAAATACATATTTAACTAGCAGAGACACAATTTTTAATATTTAACTATCAAGGACAAAAACCATCAGACCTTACAGAGGAATGTTAACACGATGCAGAAGGAGATTTGAATCAAAAACTAATATGGTCATTTGACCACTGACCATTATTTTTAGACTGTGCATATTACACACTAGGTGGAATCTATAGAGCTTGGTCCAATGTTTAAAAGGGCATAAATCTTTAGTGGCGCTTCTTTTTTGAACATGCGATTTTCTTTGACGAAAGTCGTGATTTTTTTGGTTAAAAACTGAAATGGTCATTTGACCATTGACCATTATTCTTTGACTGTGCATATTACACATTAGGTGGGATCTATAGAGCATAGTACAACGTATAAAACGGCATATAACTTTAGTTGCGCTTCTTTTTTGAACATGCGATTTTCTTTTCTGTAATTCGTGATTTTTTCGGCGAAGTCCCAATGACCTGTACTTTTATTACTCAATATTTTGTGGAAGTGCAATAATCAAGAAAGTGAAACAGTGGTTGACAGGTATGTTATCATCAATGCAGTTTATCCTTTTTTGTGAATGAGTATGTTTTAATGTAATAAAGTGCGGATTAAACAAGGAAAATTCAGGGGTACCTGTCTTTGAGTGCATATTTAGGTAGTTTGTAGTTAATTTAGCACTTCAATAATGAATGTGTGGGTGTTAACCCATGAAGCATTATTGGCTTTATAACATTTTCTGTTATTGCGATTAGGTAAACATACAAAAAAATTTTTTAGAATTTTAACGCATATGAAATATCTGCTCTATTTCTTGTTATTTTTTATTTGTTTATTAGTGTTTTCGCTAATAAGAAAAAGGTTTTCCTTTTAACGTCCACAATTACAAGGGTTATTTTAAGGATAAATAGAGTTTTTAAAATTTTGTCAACTATCGTATTTTTAACGTTCGAAGATTTTTTACATATTTCGTTGACATTCAAAGTTACAACTTCAACCGTGGTACTTCTGTAAAATTTTGTAATAAGTTAAAGCGTGCTGAGTGAAAAAATAAAAACAATATTTGAATTAAAAATGGTTAAAATTAATTATTTGCATTGTAACTATTTTACTAAACTGGCAATTTTAAAATTGCATGAAAAAACTGATTTTCACAGCAAAAAATTTGAACGCTATAATTGTAAAAGTGAATACTTTTCTTTGATTTTCGAAAGTTTCAATAAATGTAGAAACACTGTTAAGTCGATACATCTGAAGGCGATTGGGAATACTATTAAAAACAGAAAACGTGTGATGACTATTCAGAAAAGAACAGTGAGTTTTTGATTTTTGGTATTTATCTGAATGCTCTATTTTTCGTTATAGACCATCACTAACATTGAAAGCTAACGATTTCTTTTAGGAGAATAAAAATTAATTTAAATTTTATTTGCAATTAGAGTTTAAAAAAATTTCTTCCTCTCCTTAAATACATTTTTGTATAATGATTAAAAAAAATGAAAGATGTTTTCAAACTTCAATGGAAACACGTTCGACCTAGTCGACCAATGTGATGCTTACAATCTTAGCGATCGATAACAGAATTTATGCGATCAAATGGAAATGTCTATGTTATTTGCACCCCCTTTTCTTAAAAAAATTTATTTAATTTCTTTGAAAAAACAAGATTGTTTTATTAAAAGAAAAAACTAAATTTTGCAATCGCATATTATTAAGCCTCAGCGGAGAACATTCTTAATATTTCTGTCAAAGTTCCCTAAACGCATACAAATCAAAAATAATTTTGCAAAAATATTTTTCTTACAAACCTTTAACATAAATGTTCTAAAATTTTGTCTCCACTTCATGTAAATAGTTATCTAATTGGCACAAACCATTGAAGACCATTAGCTGAAAAAATAATTAAATAAAAATCTTTCTCGCTTGGCTTTGGAAAACGTGATGTTTTTTTAGTATACAATATGTATTTAACTATTGAGTTTTTTTATTTTTTTGGAGAATTAAATTTTCAAAAATCTATGTAAAAATTTAAGATTCGAGAATCTTTATTCTTATATCGAGAACTACTACACTAGTTTACTAACCGCCGTATTATGTAAGGCGAAACAAGTGAGTGACTAATAGTGACGGAATTTAATGTTTATTTGAACTTAAATATCACAATTTGTAAAAAAGTTTTTAATTAGGTTTGCGCATGGGGCATTTCTAGAAGGTGTTAACACTTTTTTTTGTTTGTATGAAGCTTAGTTGTCTTCTATGGACTCCTAAAAATTGGAATAATTTGAAGATCGGATTTTTCGGAAGCAGTTTTTCGAATATTTGATAAAATAGGAAATTTACTACTCTTTTCAATTATGAAATTAGATTCGAAATTTAATTTTTTTTAGAGCGTAGGAAAACATTTCAAATCAAAATTTCCACGATTTTGACCTTTTTTGTATTTTTTAATTTTAAAACATAGCTAAAAATGTTTACATAATACACTAAATATTTCAAAATGAGCCCTTGCTTAGGTATTTGAATTCATTTATCTCGCAAACTAATACAGATCCAATTTTGAAATCTATATTTTAAAATTAAAATAAAAAATATAAAAATGGTCGAAGTTGTTGAAATTTTGATTTGAAATGTTTTCTTCCGGTTTTCTACAAGAAAAAATTCGAATATCGAATCTGATTTCATAATTGAAAAGAACAGAAAATTTCATAAAAAATCATATTTTATTGTAAATTTAATATTATTTTTTATTGAGACAGCTGAGTTCAGTACTGTAAGTGCAAAAAACACGTAAAATGCATTGAGTGGAAAAAATGGGCAACTAGCTGCTTATACAAGTTTCAACCACTGCTACATGCATTTTTCGTTGTAGTCCTTTTTTGTTTTTGCACTTACAGTACTGAACAGGAGGCTCAGTAAATATAATATTAAGTTATGATCCAAAAACACAATCAAAGAAATCGTAAATTTATTTAATTCATAACTGCTTTGGAAAAATCCGTATTTCATTTACTTCAAATCTTTAAAAGTCCATAACTTGACAACTAAGCCTAAAACAAAATATAAATTGAGTGTTTACATTCACACCTTCTAGAAGTACACTGAGAAAACGATTTGTTTCAATATAACAAATTATGTTTCATATAGGGGGTAAAACATACGAAAACACCACCTGAAAGAAATTATGGCACCGATTTGGTTGAAATTTCGCATTATTGTAGTATCAATGTCAGCAATAAAACCACGTAAGGTATTCGCCCTAATGTTATTTGTTGTTGAAATAAGGGGGTATGAAGTTCACGATTTTTGTACTTTTACAGAAAAAGGGTTTTTTTTCGAAAATTCATAGCTAACGTCAAACTTTATCAACTAACAATTGTTATACCATCACTTATAGGCTTTTACGTGTACTTTTTGAAAAAAAAATTACTGCTATTGCAAAAAAAAATGTTTCGCAAAAATTTTGCGAATTGAAAAATATGTTTGCATTTTTTTTAAAAAACCAATTCTTTAATTTTTTTTTTTATTTTTAAAAGAAACTATGATTTATTCTGCGCTTAAAACTGCAAATTTATTTATTCATGGGGAAAAAATTATTTATATACTTTTTTTCATTTAAAAACAAATGAAAAAGTTAACATTTTGCAAATTGAAATATATTTTTGATTTTTTTTGGTAAACCCATTTCTCAATATTTTTTTAGTGATCTTCAGATTAAAGCTCGATCCCAAGCTTCAAAATGATATACTACAGTTATTGGGGTAAGTAGTTAATTAAAGTTTTTGAACCGTTAAACGCGCGCTGTACTAAGTGTTGAGATTGCTTTTCCAGGCTAGTCTACAAATTTTTGCAAAGTAATATTGCGGCAAATAAAACCATAGTTTCTGATTTTGCTGAATCGGGTCTGGTTTTTGAGATAAACGACAAAAACCAAAAATGTGTACTGTTCCGGGAGGTAACGCCATATAGGCTTCATTGAAAATGTTATTTTACATGAAATTCATTTAAAATTTTTTTTGCTTCCTAAAAGTAGAGATCACGACAAAAATTTCAAAGTAATATATGTCACAATAGCACCACTAGTTTGGTCGCTACGGCTAAAATCAGTTTAACAAAAATGCAATTTTTCAATAAATTTTCAACTTTGTAAAAGTCGATTTCATACATTTTTGTTTATAATAAATTTTTTTTCAAATAAATTTTAATAAAATGTAACTCTTACATTGTTTTAGTTTTTTTTAAAGATTTTATATTTAAATTTGCTGCAAGATAGGATAGCTAACTTTTTGAGTTCCATAGATATTTTTTGAGGCATAAGGTGCCAAAGTTGAAAAATTGCATTTTTGTTATTGTATTATTGTATTGGTTATTTGCCGCAATATTACTTTGGAAAAATTTGTAGACTAGTCTAGAAAAGCAATATCAACACGAAGTACAGCGCGCGTTTAACGGTTCAAAAACTTTAATTAACTACTTACCCCAATGCCTGTGGCATATCATTTTGAAGCTAGGTGATCGAGATTTAATCTGAAGTTCACTAAAAAAATATTAAGGAATGGGTTTTCCAAAAAAAACTTAAAATATATTTCAATTTGCAAAATTTTAGCTTTTTCATTTTTTTTTTAAATTAAAAAAAGTATATACATAAATAATTTTTTCCTCATGAATAAATTTGCAGTTTTAAGCGCAGAATAAATCACAGTTTTTTAGAAATAAAAAAAAAATTAAAGAATAGGTTTTTTAAAAAAAATGCAAAAATATTTTTCAATTCGCAAAATTTTTACGAAACATTTTTTTTTGCAATAGTAGTATTTTTTTTTTCAAAAAGTACACATAAAAGCCTATAAGTGTTGGTATAACAATTGTTAATTGATAAAGTTTGACGTTAGCTATGAATTTTCGAAAAAAAACACTTTTTCTGTAAAAGTACAAAAATCGTGAACTTCATACCCCCTTATTTCAACAACAAATAATAATAGGGCAAATACCTTACGTGGTTTAATGCGAAATTTCAGCCAAATCGGTGCCATAATTTCTTTCAGGTGGTGTTTTTGTATGTTTTACCCCATAGAGCAATTAAATATTTTATAGAGCCTAATATAAAAAGCTTCAAACAACATATAACACTTTTGATGAAAATACAATATGTTTGACTCAAATAAATAGTTAATTGCTCTATGTGAGATATAAATTTGTTATATTCAAACAAATCGTTTTCTCAGTGTATTCACAATTGAGCCAAATGTGAACGAATTTCACGGTTTTCCTTGTGCGCTTCACATGCAATGCCTCACATTCAAGATAAAGATTCATAAGACTCAATAGTCAAGTATAGTAGTGCTAGTGCTAGTGAAGAAAAAACTCCATTACCGCTAATATTTACTTGTATGAAAATAAAATCACGATACGAAAATTAAGTGGCTATCTGTTCCAGCAGCACTAAATAATTTCTTGGAAAGTTTAATTGAAATTTTTCTTTGTGAAGTTTTTTTACTGGAAATTGCAACTCTTGCAAATTCTACTAAATTTTTCAAATTTTTTGGTAAATATTTTAAAAATCTTATGAAAATAATAGAAAATTTAAGTTACCATTGAAAAGTTTCAAGAAATTTTCCACCAAATGTTTTAATGGTTGTGGAGTTCAATTGAAATACCATTACATGGTTGGTTTAAATGGTATTTTATTTTCAATATTAATACAAAGCACTAATACCACTAATATCTTAATGAAAATGGTATTTGATTTCTTCTAACATTAAACGCTAAGCGGTAGTGGAATTTCAATTTCATCTAGCAGTTTACTAACTGGTACACAGAAAAAACACCAACTCGAAATTATTGTAAATATTAATGAAAATTTAAGAAAAATTAGTAGGTAATTTAGTAATTTAGAAACGGTTCGAGTGTCTATTAAAAATTACTAAGCGTAATATAAAAATTGCATCAAGCAGGCATTAATTTTTCGAATGCAAGTTTTTAATTTTTACAAAGTAGATTTTAAAATTTCTGCAATAATTTATTATATTTTAAAAGGACTGTACTATTTTTTAAAAAGTACATTATAAAATTTTTATGATGAAATAATAATAACTGAAATTTATTTTTAAATTTTTTGGTGTGTTGAACAAAATTGGAGCAGCCAGCGAGTTTCCGTTGCCGCTTTCCCGACCCCGTCCCAATTCTGTTCAACACATTACTTCAAAGCCAATTAGTAAGAGTTTGGCAAGCCTTATATATTTATTTTTTTGCATGAACATGTTGAGAACACAAACAGAGTACAAATTAAACACAAAAGAGAAATAAAATTCAATATAATAAAAATTAATAATCCTCAAATAATTTTTCTATAACTACTTTTTAAAAATTATAAAGCGGGAATCATATATTACAATATGAAATATATAAAAATTCTAATGTGGCAATTTATTAAAATTTAATAAATTCTTTGTAAAATTTCAAAGTTTTTAGGTGATAATTAAAATGAAGAAAATAATTTTTAATATGCACTTATTAAAAAATGTAAAATGAAAATATTTACAAACTAGAATAGAATTTTTAATAAGGATTTTCTATTTATTACTATGAAAAAGTAATATTTGTTTTCAGAATTTAATTTTTATAATCTCCTATTAATTTTTAATAAAATTTGAGTTGGTGTTTTTTCCGTGTAGTGGAAACAAATGCAACGAAAATGGCCATTTTTGGAAAAATCCAAACTCTTAATCTCAGTGTTTCGAAAACAAAGCGAGATTTTGATATTTTAGTATTTTTTCTGCACATTGAATTTTATAAATTTCGATGCACAAATTTGGCAAGATCGATATGCTTTTTTTACGCGATGGATGTCTTCTCATATGAGAAGTGGTTTGATAAAAACATTAAAGTTAAAATAGTTAATATATATACTTTTCGGGCACTTTAACAGGAATTTTAAAAATGCTCTGCGAATTTTCAATGATGGAACTTTTTGAATTTTAATCGCTATATCACTGAGAGTTATTTAAGTGAAATATTAAATAATAAATGTTCGTATGGAAATACTTACACAAAAGATAAATAGTGATATAGTTCCTAGATCTAAAAAATATAATTGTATTGTTATCACACTTTACCTTTTCCATTTTAGATAGAGAGACGATGCAAATTTGAACAAGAGTTCGAGGTATTTAGGACATGGTGCTTAGAAGTTAAAGAGGAAGAATTTTTTAATTCAGTAGCTGAAGTCTTCCAAACTGCGATATGGAATAACCAAACCCTCAACTTGACTGCAAACTTAACTTCGTCCATCAATACTGACAACATAAACTTAGACTTATTTGAAACTTCTGGACTCGAACTCATTTCAACTGATTACAACGAAACATTGCCAATAGGGGCTATTGTAAGCATTAATAAAATTGAAGACAGTTCCATTATTTCACAGAGTCTATTCAAAGAAAATATTCCACTTTGCTCTACGAAAACTAGCATAAAATTAGAAAAGTCCATTATTGACAAGAGTGAAAACAATATTGATATAACTTCCAAATCAATAAATGTTGACGAGTTTAAAAAGTTACGCAAAAATACAAAGCATATGAAACCTAACCAAGTTTGTAAGCTAATAAAAATAGAAAAAGCTCAAATAGATCCCAAACATATAGTTTATTGCCACCAAGATGGTAGCTTCATGCTAACAAGAGAAGAGCAACTCTTAATTAATCAACCTGAGAATTTTCCAACAGGTTTAGAGGATGTAATTAGAGAAAAATATAAAGAAATAAATAACATATGCCCAATAAATTTCACCAGCTTCGGTAAAAATACCAAAAGAACTAGAGTACGGTTTTACGCCAAGTGCATATACCAAAATTTCGGTTGTAAAAAACTAAAGTTTGTTCTTTGTGATACAGAGGTGCTAATTTTCTCGGACAAGAAAGAAATACAGCACCCATCAAACATAAAAAAAAAGCAACAGTTACGAGCAGTTCAACGTAAAGTTGCAAAAAGCGAAATTTTGCGCCAATACCCCTCAAACTGGCGAGACGAAAAGCTACGTCAGCAAAGCAAAGAGTTACGAAAACTTGGCAACAAACAAGGCGTAACCACACTCGAAGTCGCTAGGAAAATTAAGTCTGAAGCAAACCGTCAGTTTGATAGAGATCAAGACAAGTTTATTGATTTAATTAAGATGCGACGCGACAAAAATTGGAACTCTTTTGTACAGAAGGTTAGTGAGCCACAGGAAGTTTATTTATGGACAAAAGACGTACTTAATACAATACAAAAAAAGTCGAAGCTTCTTCTGAAGAAAAGTAGGAACACAATTTTCATGGACGCAACAGGGGGAATAGTGGAAAAGACGGAGCGAGATTCCAAAAGAGTTTTTTTATATAGTTTAGTGCTACATATAAAAGAAGAAGCAGACAAGTCGGGAATACTTCTCCCAATAGCTGAGGCTCTTATTTGCAGCCATTATTCAGAAGATATAGAACGGTTTTTGCTTAGTCTCAAAGTTTTCTGCATAGCAAATAAGATTACTTGGCCAATAGCTAAACGAATCTGCCTTGACTAGAGCTTAGCTAGCATGAATGCTTGTATTAGGGTTTTTAATAAGAATTTTGGAATTCATTCCTTAAAGCAATATTTTGGAGCATGCTACAAATTTTGCTTGAATCTTCTTAAAAGAAATAAGACAAAAGTAAATTTTGTTATAATTCAAGTTTGTTGTAGTCATTACCTAAAAATTGTTTTAAAGGATATTGACGGGTTACACAACAAAAATGATGCTCTCAAAAGTTTTTTGAAAAGAAATGTAGGTTTAGCCATAAACATAATGGTTTCAATCCATCTGCACTATTCTTCTATCTCCATCTAAAAGTGGAGAGGTGTGCAAAGCCTAGAGCTAGACATTTCACAGAAAAAATATGCCTCTTTACCGACAGATAGAATATATAATGGCAGTCCATTTTACTTAAAGTGCTGTAGTATTTTCAATAAGGTTAAAGAGCAAACCATGTGTCAAGACTTTACTAATGAGTACTTTGAGCCATCTTTTGCAGAACATATTTTAAATAAATATTGTCCTTATGCTCCCCTTTGGACAAATATAATGGGTCTTCATGTTGAAACGACTGACAAAACAAGAATATCCAATGGACCGGTTAAAGAGTACTTCGCTAAAGAAATAGTTTTCTTGCTGGAAGGGAAAAAAAATGTCCGTCCGACAGAATATGTCCGAATTTCGGCTAGGTATTTGCAAGCTAAGCTATGTGAGCTGGAGGGATTATATTTTGATAATTCATCAAAAGAAGATTCAAATACAACAAGACTTGACTATAAAACAGATAACTCTGAGGTACCTGATTTGTTAGAGGACAAGTGGGAAAGAGTTCCAACAAAAGATAAAAATAAAATAAACTTAGTTCAGGCACAGTCTGAAAAATTTTTCAAAAGAAGAGAAGAGAAGGAACTGACTTTTTCATACAAAACAAATTAGATTATTATAGTTTAAAAAAACTACCCAGAAATTTAAGGAGCATAAGGTTCCACATCGCTGACTACAGTTATATATTTAATACAATATATTCAGATACTGTCATGAGATGTGGAACATTAGACCTAGTAGAGTTAGTATCATTTGACGATGCGGCGGAACTTTATAATAATGTTATTGAAATATATATACATATATTAGTTAGTAAAATGAATAGAAGTGATATTTTTGTGACGTCGTGTAGTCAAGGTGGGACTTTTTTCTTTTATGAGGACCTGTCTAGAATTGATTTGGGATCAATAATTCAGCTTAACAATAAAAAAATAATTCTTGTTCCTATTATCCACAATAGCCATTATACCCTAGCTATAATTAATTTTGAAAAAAAATCATTTTCATATATAGATCCTTTAGGTAGAGGGGAAAGAACAGGCATTAGTTTATTTAAAAGATTTTTTCAAATTTTGCAACTTCTAGCCATTCCGGACAGTGGAGACTGGAAAATCAATGAAATAAGTCACGACCTTCAGATAGACTCCTACAATTGTGGGGTACATGTGTGCCAATTTGCAGAAGCCATTTTAATGAATAAACCATTAATAAATTTAAAGAATCCTACGGACTATAGAAAAGAAATTAAGACCCTTTTAATAGATTTCATACCAAAAGACCAACAGACCTGTTTTCATTGCGAAACAAATAAAAGTAACAATATGACAGAGTGTTGTAAGTGTAAACGAAAGGTTGACGATCGTTGTATCTTAAACTACTATAAAGACTTTGACATTAATTTGAATCCACAAGAGTTTATATGTCTTTTATGCAGGTACTAAGGTTTTTAAAGTTTTAGGTTGTGATGTTTAGGAGAGATTTAGATAAAAACTATTTGGGAGGTATAGAGTCATTGAGACTATCAGACGGTTCGCTTCAGATTATATATTTTTTCAAATGAATTAATATTATGTACATATATAGCTACTTAATTTTTATAAAGTTTTTCCATTAGATTTTCTACCAGAAAAAGGTTCTAGGTTCTGAATCTACAAATAAAAATCTTTTATCACAATGCGGCTTGGATGAAAATGAGAATAAAGAATCAATTGAAAATTCGTTCAAGGTAAACCCGACATGTTGAATTCTTTAAAAAGATCTTGAATCATATGTTAATCCTTCTACCTTTAATTCCTCTATTTAACAGATAGATTTTACACAGTGAAAGTTTTTTTCGAACAAATGCAGCTGAAGTTACGTTACCGAACATGCCCACATTTTTCACAAAAATAATTAATGCAGTAATATTTAAGAGAAAACAAAAACTTTACTTTAGGTTGAATACAAATTTCGGAGGACTTAGACCTTCTGGCTTACAATGAAGAACTTTCTAAACGTGCTCAAAAAATTTTTATTTAGGCCTGAATCACATTTTCCTCACAAACTTCATCAGTCGGAAGAGTATTGGCTTCAGATTCAACAAACTTGGATAACAATTTTTAAAAATTTAAATCTTTATTAATATTATATATGTTATTAGGTATATAATATATTCTTAAATCTTTTTTATTAAAGGTTCGCTCATTTTTTTTTATAAAGAAATCTAAATTTTCAAACTTAATTTAAAATTATTTTGTTTTGTGCCTCTTCTTGTTAAATACGGAATTCTACTTTTTTGGAACTATTTAGGCTTTTCTATGTAAAAACCTGATTTTCTAAAAAAAAATTTAATATTCAAAAAAAGAATATATAGAGGATACATATAATGTAATCTTGGAAAAGAAGTTTCACGTTCTATACAACCCACCTAGTGTGGTATGTGCACAGTTAAAAACGAGTAGTCTGTGGATAAATGACCATGTTCGTTTTTGATTCAAATCTCCTTCTGCATCGAGTTAACATTCCTCTGTAAGGTCTGATGGTTTTTGTCCTTGATAGTTAAATATCAAAAATTGTGTCTCTGCTAGTTAAATATGTATTTCTATATTTCTTAGAGCGATACAAGCTTTTCTATATAACAATCTTAACTTTGTAATGAAAATTCCAGTACTCAAAAAAAGAAGCGCCACTAAATTTATATGCCGTTTCAAACGTTGGATCCCACCTAGTGTGTAATATGCACAGTCAAAAAATAAAGGTCAGTGGTCAAATGACCATTTCAGTTTTTGACCAAAAAAATCACGACTTTCGTCAAAGAAAATCGCATGTTCAAAAAAGAAGCGCCACTAAAGTTATATGCGGTTTTAAACATTGGACCAAGCCTTATAGATTCCACTTAGTGTGTAATATGCACAGTCAAAAAATAATGGTCAGTGGTCAAATGACTATATTGTGTTTTCACAATAATAATATGAAGTTTTACATAACCAATGTATATACTAAAAAACAGAAAGTGCACCAAAATTTGGTATCGTTGGAAACGTTGTTTTATGTTCTATTCAGTCCTAGTAGACCGGTTCCTCCACCCTGATTAATTCGGAAATGCTGGATTATTCTATTTTGTTCCTATCCAAATAGCCTTCTGCGTTGTGTTAACATTTCTCTGTTAATGCTCTGTTAAGTTATATGGTTTGTGTCTTTGCTAGTTAAATATCATATTTAACTTCACGCTCTTTGTAGATTTTATATTAAAAGGCATAGCTTAGGCCGTAGAAATTTTATTAAGGATGCATACTTAGGTTGCCCTCATACAAAAGTAATATTTAAATAGAATTTTCACGAAGATTTCATAATTTTTTTTAAATGCTACTTAAGGTCTCTGGTTTTATGGTTTTTGCAAAGTTTGGCTTAGAAAAATGGGCGATGCCACGCCCTTCAAAGTCAAATTCATCATAAATCATCAACTACTGGACGTAGAAGAATGGGACTTGATATAAAAGATAGTTTAGCTAGAAGTTAACACGACATTCTTTGACTGTAACGCGGTAAGAAGCTCGTCGGGTCAGCTAGTTTTTAATAATACAGTAGGACTGTAAAGATATTTTTGTAAGCAATGAAATAAATTTATCAGGATTTTTTATTAATTCAAAATAATTCAATTTTTTTGTTTAACCGTACTAGTCATCCCTTCGCTACACTTCACTTTTTTACAATTTCACTTTGCACAAATTTTTCCGAACGACAGCCGTGCATATTTCTGCAATTGCACTCCAACCCCTTCCATTTACATTTCGATTATAATAAAATGCGTCTATTTTCTAATAATTTCAAAAGAAATGTATTTTTCACTTCTGGCTCCATTGCAAACATATTTTTTTGTATGCAATGCATAGACAGCTGAATCCGTACAGGAAGTGCGATCAGTTTCGCTCTTTCCTTAAGGAAATGACAATTGTGGAAATTGAACGTAACTTTTTGTTAAGTACGTTGTAGTTTTAATATACGATTTATGTATGTATATTCGCACAGTTGCAGAAGTTGACTTCATCAAGGCATGCATGGTTTTGTTGAGCCTTTACTTGGCGACTCGCCTATGTCTCTGTATTATGGTATGGTTGGCGAAAGTACAAGTTCGCGGATACACATCTTTGGAATCACATAATATGCGCTTCCTTGAATGCTAAGAGAAGCACATCTTTGGAAGCATATTAAATACGCTTCCTTGGATGCTGAATCACATTGAGCTTAAATTGAAAAAAAAACTAACTTAATTTTCTTATTTGTCTCCGATCAGATTCGAACCTAGGCCTCATGCATTATGGCAGTGTTCTGATAAGCGCAGATTTTAACCAACTGAGCTACTCTTATTATTAATATAATTGAGACTAAACTACAATGTTTTTCTGTCAAACTAATGCCCGGTTTCACCAAAATCAATTAAAATCACTTTTAACTAACAGGCTTTTAGAATTTATCAAGCTGTTCAAATTAACTCTGTTTCACCAACATTAGAAATTATACTTTTAGCTAACAGCCTGTTAGCCGAATGAATGAAACAGAAATTCCTTACACAAATCTCTGATTGTATGCGAAAGAGTGAAACTAAAATAATTTTTGTTGATTGACATATGCCAAATAAATTAATGTGTCATTCAAAATATTTTCAAAATATAAACAAACTTTCAAAAATTTAACAGCAGCAAAACGGCTTGTTAGTTTATCAGGTTGTTTAACAGGCTGTTAGCGCTAAAAGTGTTTGGTGAAACAAAATTAGGCTATTTTAACTTTTAACAGCCTGGTAAATTTTAAAATTGATTGGTGAAACCGGGCATAAAAGAGTCTAACCGTGTTTGCATGATGAATGTGCCCCTATATTGTTACGTATACCAACATGTAGGGCATGTGACTGGTAGTCTATGTAAGTATATATTTCATGTCAATGATGGCGTATTCTTAAGATATATAAAAAACTGTCGAAACGGACTTTTCTTTGAACTTGTATATTTTCTAAACTACTAAATCTAAGAAAGTTAACTCAAATCGAAGCGTAATAAGACATTCCAGAGTTTATGAAAATATTTATTTGATAATCTTATCCGTTGTATATGCGCATTAAAATTGTCAATAAAAACTTTATTTAATATTTTCTGTAACTTGCTTTTGAGTTAACACTTTAGAAAAAATACTAAATGTTGCTCTATATGTCCTTTAGTAGTGTGTCAAGTTTCATTAAAATCAGAAGGGTGCAACATATAAAAAAAAATTTTATATCGAACGACCTGCGACAAAATCCCATGCGCGAGTTAAATTCCTTTGGTAATTAATTTGGTAATTTATTTATTATCAACTTTATTCTTTCAATGCTTATTTAGATCTGACTCAAAGTTACCCTACCTAAGTATCTAGAGCTGAGCTGTTCCTTTAGTTGCTGCTACCGTCGCTGTTGCCGTTGGTGTTGTTGTTGTTGTTGTTGTCACATGTAGCATACTTGATGGTATCAAGTTGCTTCACTAATTCGATAAAAAGCATTAGACATGTTTATTGGCCCGCCATATTTGAAATGACGTCAGCTGACGATCAAGTAGACTTCGTCCAAGAAAATGTTGGTAGTCTTTTTGATGAGTTTGTACCAATAAGAATAAAAAATGAGAAAAGCCAACAGAAACCATGGTTTAACAACATTATTAAAAATTTAATTTTACACCGAAATTTTGTGCACAACAAATGGAAGCGATACAAAATACCTGAACTGTACAATAAGTACAGAGAACTAAGAAACAAAGTTGTGAAAGAAATAAGACTTTCGAAAACCAAGTTTTATGAAGAGAAATTCAAATTGGAAAAGCTGTATCCCATGAAAA
The DNA here is from genome assembly GCA_963662105.1 of Meiosimyza platycephala. Lineage (NCBI taxonomy): Eukaryota > Metazoa > Arthropoda > Insecta > Diptera > Lauxaniidae > Meiosimyza > Meiosimyza platycephala. Next base: position 58,624,060 of record OY759210.1, on the reverse strand, counting down.
GCATTTAATTGAGGTCAATGACTTAAATAATAAATTTTCCAATTTGCCAATTCCAAGTGTCAACATAAATTCTTATTTGAATATAACCAGGACTTCATGGCGCTGACTTCAGTTTTAGATGTGTGGATCAAATCGAAGTATTAAAAGGCTTCCTTGATGTTAAGTCTAACGCGATAGGTTTTGATGAGTTACATCCTACTTTCTTAAAAGCATTACTCCCAATCTCACTTTCCTTCATAACCCATATTTTCAACAGCATCATAACCACGTTCATTTTTCCAAGTGGCTAGAAAACAGCAAAAATAATTCCAATCCCCAAATCTAACAATGAATTTCGTCCAATTGCCATATTGTCATATCTGTCAAAGGTTTTCGAACTGATATTACATCGGCAAATTAGTGAGTTCACTCACAGAAATGGGCTTCCTATCTAGGCATAGCTGTATGTATAACAGCATTAGCTGAAGTAACAAGAGTTTAGAATTGGTTTGGATCAGAACGAAATAAGTTTTTTAATTCTTCTTGACCACTCTAAAAATTTTGATTAAAATGTTAAGTTTTTCACTTTTCAGCTAATCTTATAAAATCGTATCTGTTCCAAAGATCACAAGCTGTATCCGCCATCAACATGACCTCTAGTTTTCTTCATATGAGGAGTTCCCCAGGGATCTGTCTTGGCCCCGCTACTTTTTTCTATATATATAAGCGATTTATCAGTAACTTTAAAAGACTGTAATGTTCATATGTATGCGGATGATGTACAATTATATGTAAGTTGTAATAGCAAATTGATCACTGATTGTGTGGAAAATATAAACCAAGATCTGAACCGTGTTCAGAATTGGGCAAACAGAAACGGTTTATGCCTTAACCCCAACAAGTCCAAGTGTATAATTATTGGAAAAAAAAGTCATTGATAATTCATCTGTTCCGAAAATTTTTTTGAACAACTGTGTTATAGATTTAGTTGACTCAACAAAAAATCTTGGTGTTGTATTTACCAGAACTCTTTCCTGGAACAACCATATATGTGCCAACATACTGCTCCGTGCAACTAATTAGGGACACTAAATAAGCATTGAAACTTTTGGTAATATTGGTATTTTATTTATAAAAAAACACTGAAATTTGTTTAGAATTAGCTTGAATAACTCATTACCTTTCTTAAAAAATCTTTATATTTATATAATTTACCCAAATTTTTAAAATTATGTAAAAAACTTAAATACATAACCAAAGGAGTCGTGCATATAATTAGGGGCACACAATATTTTTATACCTATTTAATGTTTTCTGTTATTTTTTTTTTAAGTTTTATCAATATTTTGTAGCAAAGCCATTTTTATCAGTTACTGCTTGATATCTGCGAGGCATTGACTCCAATAAATTCTCAAAAACGCTGTTTGGAACTGCTTCCCAGAATTTTTTAGTTTCGACGTACAGCTTATCAAAGTTACTTATCTTGAGCAAGCTTACTTTGCTTTTTATCACTTGCCATAAGTTCTCAATTGGATTGTGATCAGTACTGTAAGATGGGCCGAGCAGTGTGCTTCGGATCATTGTCTTGCTGAAATATCCAAGTTACGGGCATACTTTCATCCGATTATGGCAGCATTACATTCTTTAGGATTCCAATTTATTGAAATTTGTCCATAATACCTTCAATTTTTCGAAGTAAGCCAACACCACACCATGACATAGCACCCCAAAGTATAATGCTTCCTCGCTCATTCTTTAGTGTAGATCGGGTGTACTTTGGGTCAAACTCCTTTGACGTAGGGCGGCGGACATATTTTTTCCAATCGGGTGACACTCTATTTATTTTAGTTTCGTCTAAAAATAACGCATTTCTATTCCTCTGCATTCCAATGACGATACTTTTTGGCAAACTCAAGTCTCCTCTTGCGGTTGCGTTCAAATAATAGGGGCTTCTTCTGAGAAATCCGTCCAAAAAGTCCAACTTCATGCAAACGTCTTTTAATTGTATCTACGGATAATACTGCTTTATTTTCGCCATAAATAGCCATCCAAACTTCGGTTGCGGATTTATTCGGATTTTTTTTAGACTCCCGGACAATAAGAGCATTTTCTCGAGCAGTTGTTATGCGGCTTCTTTGTTTGCGTTGTACAATATATGTTAAATATTGTAGCGCATTGCCAACAATGGTTTTCGAAACTTTTAAGGCAGCTGCGATTTGTCGAAACGCGCTTCTGTCTTGATGCATCTGTGTTATGATTTTTCGTGTGCTGACGTCACAAGGTTTTTTCTACTCATTTTAAACTACCAAAAACAACTTCTATAACCACAAGCATCCATAAACAATATATAACAAACCTCTTTTTAATTTATTGAATTAACAAAAGTTAAATTTTGGGACTGTCCTTAATTAGTTGCACGATCTACTCCTTCACGAAATAACGAATGTCTTCACTTCATAAGAATAACGGTAAAAAAAATTAGTGGCAATGTTGTATTTTTAAAGCACCAAAGATGCACTTTTAAAAAATTTGATACTACGGATTTTGTTGCGTATTGCAAATTGCATATGCCTTTATATAAATCAAAAACTATGTTACGCCTGGCAAATAGTAGGATAATGAAACTCACAAAACTTTCGGCATCGTCCACCGAAGTCATTCCCGGCTAGGGCGCGGTTTTCCCATTGCCACTTATGGCGCATCATAGCAAAAATGTAAAAATTTAAAAAAAATATTTTCTAACGGGGAGCAGAAAAACCCCAGGTCCCTTCCCTTAATTTACCTCGATGGCATCACGAATGCACGTACCCCGACATCTCCCCTAAATTTATCGCCTAGCACATTTCCATTATTTAAGATAAAAGAAAATTTTAAATTTTTATTATTGACATTTGCCAAATCTTTTTAATTTCAATTCAATAACATACATACATTAGCGTTAAACAAACAAGTGTTAAAACCCTACTGTCAAAAAAAAAAGGAAATATAGATTAAGTTATATTTTTTCTTTTTAACCATATGCTTAAATGTAACCATTGATCAATGCTACACGAATATTTATGAAAATTTTGTTACATGGCTGTCTATAAATTAGACTTTTTTTTTCTTAACTTAAAAGGAAAACAAACTTAATAATAATAATAATATACTTTATAATTTGTATTTAAAAAAAAAATGGATCTTATCTGGTGTGAGTTGCTGTCTTCGTTGGTAGTGCGTCATTGCCGCAGTTGGGGTTGTTTTGTTGTGGTCTTTGTTGTTGTTGCTAGTTGCAGTTGATGTTAGTTGCTGTTCATATTTAGTATATGTGTTTAATTCGAAGTCTTTTTGTTGAATTTTTGTGATTTCATGTTTTTGCATTCTATGCAGGTTTTGTTTTATTGGTTATTTAAAAATTTTACGTACTAATTTTTTGTTTTTAGGCACTATTCCACTTAAATTAGAAATTTGCTCGGTTTACTTCTTAGTTTGTATGTCTAAAAAGTAAGGGTTGTTTTTTTTTTGTTTTTATTGTTTGCATATCTTTTAAAGCATTATTAGCAATATTATTTGTTCAATTTTTACGATCTCTTTTGTAAGAGTAAATTAGTAGAGGTCTTTGTTTTTATTGTTTTCTCCTTTCTGGGGGAAATTTTTTTACTTTTTTCCACTGTTCACAGATGCGCTGACGTCGACGTCACTTGGCAGCCGCTGCTTTATAGCGCTGCGACGCAATTAACATTATTGTTAACAATTGTTTTAATTTTCAATTTTTTTTATGATTTAAAGATATTGCGAGTCAATTATTTACGAGTGACCCACCAGCGAAAACTCGAAACGCGTGTTCTTTAGTTAGTTGTAATTGAAAAATTAGTTTAAGATCTTGCACGGACCAATTTAATGTTTCAAAAAAAACGTATTTATACATTATTACCAATGTATGGTACTTTGAAATATATTTTTATTTTTATTTCACACCGCACTTGTATGAGCCATTTTCGCACTTACGTATGCAACACACTAATTTAGGTACATTTTACCATTTGAAAATTTAGAAGTCACATTAAAACTCAAATATAAACCAAGATCTGAACCGTGTTCAGAATTGGGCAGACAGAAACGGTTTATGCCTTAACCCCAACAAGTCCAAGTGTATAATTATTGGAAAAAAAAGTCATTGATAATTCATCTGTTCCGAAAATTTTTTTGAACAACTGTGTTATAGATTTAGTTGACTCAACAAAAAATCTTGGTGTTGTATTTACCAGAACTCTTTCCTGGAACAACCATATATGTGCCAACATACTGCTCCGTGCAACTAATTAGGGACACTAAATAAGCATTGAAACTTTTGGTAATATTGGTATTTTATTTATAAAAAAACACTGAAATTTGTTTAGAATTAGCTTGAATAACTCATTACCTTTCTTAAATCTTTATATTTATATAATTTACCCAAATTTTTAAAATTATGTAAAAAACTTAAATACATAACCAAAGGAGTCGTGCATATAATTAGGGGCACACAATATTTTTATACCTATTTAATGTTTTCTGTTATTTTTTTTTTAAGTTTTATCAATATTTTGTAGCAAAGCCATTTTTATCAGTTACTGCTTGATATCTGCGAGGCATTGACTCCAATAAATTCTCAAAAACGCTGTTTGGAACTGCTTCCCAGAATTTTTTAGTTTCGACGTACAGCTTATCAAAGTTACTTATCTTGAGCAAGCTTACTTTGCTTTTTATCACTTGCCATAAGTTCTCAATTGGATTGTGATCAGTACTGTAAGATGGGCCGAGCAGTGTGCTTCGGATCATTGTCTTGCTGAAATATCCAAGTTACGGGCATACTTTCATCCGATTATGGCAGCATTACATTCTTTAGGATTCCAATTTATTGAAATTTGTCCATAATACCTTCAATTTTTCGAAGTAAGCCAACACCACACCATGACATAGCACCCCAAAGTATAATGCTTCCTCGCTCATTCTTTAGTGTAGATCGGGTGTACTTTGGGTCAAACTCCTTTGACGTAGGGCGGCGGACATATTTTTTCCAATCGGGTGACACTCTATTTATTTTAGTTTCGTCTAAAAATAACGCATTTCTATTCCTCTGCATTCCAATGACGATACTTTTTGGCAAACTCAAGTCTCCTCTTGCGGTTGCGTTCAAATAATAGGGGCTTCTTCTGAGAAATCCGTCCAAAAAGTCCAACTTCATGCAAACGTCTTTTAATTGTATCTACGGATAATACTGCTTTATTTTCGCCATAAATAGCCATCCAAACTTCGGTTGCGGATTTATTCGGATTTTTTTTAGACTCCCGGACAATAAGAGCATTTTCTCGAGCAGTTGTTATGCGGCTTCTTTGTTTGCGTTGTACAATATATGTTAAATATTGTAGCGCATTGCCAACAATGGTTTTCGAAACTTTTAAGGCAGCTGCGATTTGTCGAAACGCGCTTCTGTCTTGATGCATCTGTGTTATGATTTTTCGTGTGCTGACGTCACAAGGTTTTTTCTACTCATTTTAAACTACCAAAAACAACTTCTATAACCACAAGCATCCATAAACAATATATAACAAACCTCTTTTTAATTTATTGAATTAACAAAAGTTAAATTTTGGGACTGTCCTTAATTAGTTGCACGATCTACTCCTTCACGAAATAACGAATGTCTTCACTTCATAAGAATAACGGTAAAAAAAATTAGTGGCAATGTTGTATTTTTAAAGCACCAAAGATGCACTTTTAAAAAATTTGATACTACGGATTTTGTTGCGTATTGCAAATTGCATATGCCTTTATATAAATCAAAAACTATGTTACGCCTGGCAAATAGTAGGATAATGAAACTCACAAAACTTTCGGCATCGTCCACCGAAGTCATTCCCGGCTAGGGCGCGGTTTTCCCATTGCCACTTATGGCGCATCATAGCAAAAATGTAAAAATTTAAAAAAAATATTTTCTAACGGGGAGCAGAAAAACCCCAGGTCCCTTCCCTTAATCTACCTCGATGGCATCACGAATGCACGTACCCCGACATCTCCCCTAAATTTATCGCCTAGCACATTTCCATTATTTAAGATAAAAGAAAATTTTAAATTTTTATTATTGACATTTGCCAAATCTTTTTAATTTCAATTCAATAACATACATACATTAGCGTTAAACAAACAAGTGTTAAAACCCTACTGTCAAAAAAAAAAGGAAATATAGATTAAGTTATATTTTTTCTTTTTAACCATATGCTTAAATGTAACCATTGATCAATTCTACACGAATATTTATGAAAATTTTGTTACATGGCTGTCTATAAATTAGACTTTTTTTTTCTTAACTTAAAAGGAAAACAAACTTAATAATAATAATAATATACTTTATAATTTGTATTTAAAAAAAAAATGGATCTTATCTGGTGTGAGTTGCTGTCTTCGTTGGTAGTGCGTCATTGCCGCAGTTGAGGTTGTTTTGTTGTGGTCTTTGTTGTTGTTGCTAGTTGCAGTTGATGTTAGTTGCTGTTCATATTTAGTATATGTGTTTAATTCGAAGTCTTTTTGTTGAATTTTTGTGATTTCATGTTTTTGCATTCTATGCACGTTTTGTTTTATTGGTTATTTAAAAATTTTACGTACTAATTTTTTGTTTTTAGGCACTATTCCACTTAAATTAGAAATTTGCTCGGTTTACTTCTTAGTTTGTATGTCTAAAAAGTAAGGGTTGTTTTTTTTTTGTTTTTATTGTTTGCATATCTTTTAAAGCATTATTAGCAATATTATTTGTTCAATTTTTACGATCTCTTTTGTAAGAGTAAATTAGTAGAGGTCTTTGTTTTTATTGTTTTCTCCTTTCTGGGGGGAATTTTTTTACTTTTTTCCACTGTTCACAGATGCGCTGACGTCGACGTCACTTGGCAGCCGCTGCTTTATAGCGCTGCGACGCAATTAACATTATTGTTAACAATTGTTTTAATTTTCAATTTTTTTTATGATTTAAAGATATTGCGAGTCAATTATTTACGAGTGACCCACCAGCGAAAACTCGAAACGCGTGTTCTTTAGTTAGTTGTAATTGAAAAATTAGTTTAAGATCTTGCACGGACCAATTTAATGTTTCAAAAAAAACGTATTTATACATTATTACCAATGTATGGTACTTTGAAATATATTTTTATTTTTATTTCACACCGCACTTGTATGAGCCATTTTCGCACTTACGTATGCAACACACTAATTTAGGTACATTTTACCATTTGAAAATTTAGAAGTCACATTAAAACTCAAATATAAACCAAGATCTGAACCGTGTTCAGAATTGGGCAGACAGAAACGGTTTATGCCTTAACCCCAACAAGTCCAAGTGTATAATTATTGGAAAAAAAAGTCATTGATAATTCATCTGTTCCGAAAATTTTTTTGAACAACTGTGTTATAGATTTAGTTGACTCAACAAAAAATCTTGGTGTTGTATTTACCAGAACTCTTTCCTGGAACAACCATATATGTGCCAACATACTGCTCCGTGCAACTAATTAGGGACACTAAATAAGCATTGAAACTTTTGGTAATATTGGTATTTTATTTATAAAAAAACACTGAAATTTGTTTAGAATTAGCTTGAATAACTCATTACCTTTCTTAAATCTTTATATTTATATAATTTACCCAAATTTTTAAAATTATGTAAAAAACTTAAATACATAACCAAAGGAGTCGTGCATATAATTAGGGGCACACAATATTTTTATACCTATTTAATGTTTTCTGTTATTTTTTTTTTAAGTTTTATCAATATTTTGTAGCAAAGCCATTTTTATCAGTTACTGCTTGATATCTGCGAGGCATTGACTCCAATAAATTCTCAAAAACGCTGTTTGGAACTGCTTCCCAGAATTTTTTAGTTTCGACGTACAGCTTATCAAAGTTACTTATCTTGAGCAAGCTTACTTTGCTTTTTATCACTTGCCATAAGTTCTCAATTGGATTGTGATCAGTACTGTAAGATGGGCCGAGCAGTGTGCTTCGGATCATTGTCTTGCTGAAATATCCAAGTTACGGGCATACTTTCATCCGATTATGGCAGCATTACATTCTTTAGGATTCCAATTTATTGAAATTTGTCCATAATACCTTCAATTTTTCGAAGTAAGCCAACACCACACCATGACATAGCACCCCAAAGTATAATGCTTCCTCGCTCATTCTTTAGTGTAGATCGGGTGTACTTTGGGTCAAACTCCTTTGACGTAGGGCGGCGGACATATTTTTTCCAATCGGGTGACACTCTATTTATTTTAGTTTCGTCTAAAAATAACGCATTTCTATTCCTCTGCATTCCAATGACGATACTTTTTGGCAAACTCAAGTCTCCTCTTGCGGTTGCGTTCAAATAATAGGGGCTTCTTCTGAGAAATCCGTCCAAAAAGTCCAACTTCATGCAAACGTCTTTTAATTGTATCTACGGATAATACTGCTTTATTTTCGCCATAAATAGCCATCCAAACTTCGGTTGCGGATTTATTCGGATTTTTTTTAGACTCCCGGACAATAAGAGCATTTTCTCGAGCAGTTGTTATGCGGCTTCTTTGTTTGCGTTGTACAATATATGTTAAATATTGTAGCGCATTGCCAACAATGGTTTTCGAAACTTTTAAGGCAGCTGCGATTTGTCGAAACGCGCTTCTGTCTTGATGCATCTGTGTTATGATTTTTCGTGTGCTGACGTCACAAGGTTTTTTCTACTCATTTTAAACTACCAAAAACAACTTCTATAACCACAAGCATCCATAAACAATATATAACAAACCTCTTTTTAATTTATTGAATTAACAAAAGTTAAATTTTGGGACTGTCCTTAATTAGTTGCACGATCTACTCCTTCACGAAATAACGAATGTCTTCACTTCATAAGAATAACGGTAAAAAAAATTAGTGGCAATGTTGTATTTTTAAAGCACCAAAGATGCACTTTTAAAAAATTTGATACTACGGATTTTGTTGCGTATTGCAAATTGCATATGCCTTTATATAAATCAAAAACTATGTTACGCCTGGCAAATAGTAGGATAATGAAACTCACAAAACTTTCGGCATCGTCCACCGAAGTCATTCCCGGCTAGGGCGCGGTTTTCCCATTGCCACTTATGGCGCATCATAGCAAAAATGTAAAAATTTAAAAAAAATATTTTCTAACGGGGAGCAGAAAAACCCCAGGTCCCTTCCCTTAATCTACCTCGATGGCATCACGAATGCACGTACCCCGACATCTCCCCTAAATTTATCGCCTAGCACATTTCCATTATTTAAGATAAAAGAAAATTTTAAATTTTTATTATTGACATTTGCCAAATCTTTTTAATTTCAATTCAATAACATACATACATTAGCGTTAAACAAACAAGTGTTAAAACCCTACTGTCAAAAAAAAAAGGAAATATAGATTAAGTTATATTTTTTCTTTTTAACCATATGCTTAAATGTAACCATTGATCAATTCTACACGAATATTTATGAAAATTTTGTTACATGGCTGTCTATAAATTAGACTTTTTTTTTCTTAACTTAAAAGGAAAACAAACTTAATAATAATAATAATATACTTTATAATTTGTATTTAAAAAAAAAATGGATCTTATCTGGTGTGAGTTGCTGTCTTCGTTGGTAGTGCGTCATTGCCGCAGTTGAGGTTGTTTTGTTGTGGTCTTTGTTGTTGTTGCTAGTTGCAGTTGATGTTAGTTGCTGTTCATATTTAGTATATGTGTTTAATTCGAAGTCTTTTTGTTGAATTTTTGTGATTTCATGTTTTTGCATTCTATGCACGTTTTGTTTTATTGGTTATTTAAAAATTTTACGTACTAATTTTTTGTTTTTAGGCACTATTCCACTTAAATTAGAAATTTGCTCGGTTTACTTCTTAGTTTGTATGTCTAAAAAGTAAGGGTTGTTTTTTTTTTGTTTTTATTGTTTGCATATCTTTTAAAGCATTATTAGCAATATTATTTGTTCAATTTTTACGATCTCTTTTGTAAGAGTAAATTAGTTGAGGTCTTTGTTTTTATTGTTTTCTCCTTTCTGGGGGAAATTTTTTTACTTTTTTCCACTGTTCACAGATGCGCTGACGTCGACGTCACTTGGCAGCCGCTGCTTTATAGCGCTGCGACGCAATTAACATTATTGTTAACAATTGTTTTAATTTTCAATTTTTTTTATGATTTAAAGATATTGCGAGTCAATTATTTACGAGTGACCCACCAGCGAAAACTCGAAACGCGTGTTCTTTAGTTAGTTGTAATTGAAAAATTAGTTTAAGATCTTGCACGGACCAATTTAATGTTTCAAAAAAAACGTATTTATACATTATTACCAATGTATGGTACTTTGAAATATATTTTTATTTTTATTTCACACCGCACTTGTATGAGCCATTTTCGCACTTACGTATGCAACACACTAATTTAGGTACATTTTACCATTTGAAAATTTAGAAGTCACATTAAAACTCAATTTGCTTCATTTTTTTTTTTTTTTTGTTAAACGACACCATGCGTTTTTTTCTATTGACCGATTTATTTTCTTACTTTAAATCCGACATTTGACCCGCGTCGCACATTTAATGTTTTAGAATTAGTACAATAAAGTCTTAAAGTTTTTCACTACTTATTTGATTTTACATTATTAACACGTATTAAATCACGCCGGTTGTAGATTGCGCACCATGACGCACTATTATTGAGACGACTGCCCGCGTTCAAAATTATTCCCTCGCTTGCGACCGTATCCAATGAAAATTTTCGCCAACTGACGCCTGTACGCCAGACCACACAGCAACTCGCTTTTTCTTCACATCGCGTGATGTCGCTTGGTAAACGTCCGTCTGTTACCATCCTACATACACACCTATACATACGTAAAATAAAATGAACGGCAGCCTTGGCCCATTAGTGCCAACATTAGCCTTTTTGACCTGTCTGACATTTCTTTTATTTGACAGGCGTGGTACATACAGTTTTTTTCTTTAAAATATACTTATGGATACAGGGTGGTAACATATGTTCATCTTAACGTCCATTTTTAGTGGGAATAATACTACTAATGTAAGAAAATTAAAGTCAAAACTCTTTTGAAACTTTTTTCCTTCAACAGGAGATCAAGGTGTTAATAGAGACGCTGCAATGTGCGTTTCTATTTGGCAAAAGTCAAAAGAGGTGATTGGGTGATTTTATCGGCTGATTTTAAAGCATTTTCATATCTCAATTGAAGGTTCTAATGTAGCCGGCAGGTGGCTGAAATCAAAATTTGACATTTGCACTTCAATTGAGGTATGTTGCCGTATCGTTTAACGAATTGCAACCGCGTTGACAACCCCTTAACGTACTTCCTACGTCTTGAAAAAGGCCATCCGTAACAACTACTGTCCCTAATTAGTTGCACGGAGCTGTAGGTCAAGTACGGAATGCTCCGTGTGCTGTGGATTACACAATATTTTACTCCGCTGAGGATATGGCTTTTGCTAGCAAAGTCTTATCTTATTCCAACCCTCCTGTACGGGTGTGAAATTTTTGCGAACTGCGATTTTTCGCACAAACATAAATTTAATGTAATCTTCAACAATTTTGCTAGATATGTTTTTGGCTTAAGACGCACGGATCATGTCTCACGCTATGCGAAGCGGCTCTATGGAATGACTTTTGAAAATATTCTCAAATATCGAACGCTACTATTGTGCGTAAAGTGGTCTATACAAAGGAACCAAGTTATATGTTCAATAGGCTAAATTTCTCGAGGTTTGCTCGAGCTAAGGCTATAATACAAATACGGCACTCTTGCTTAACCTCTGGAGCGAAAATTTTTCATTTATGCAATACGTCTTTTGTAAGGCACCAGTCAATAGTGACGAGTACTAGGCAAAAGAGAAGAGAGTTCGGAGTTCAGTTGCGTCGCGAATACGAGTGAAAGCGGTCGATACGAGCACGTTCTTTTTGTCAATATTAATTAATACAATTTTATAATTACATTTGTTTAAATAAAAATTACTTTTATATTAAAACTACGGTCTCTTTCAGTTCAGAAGTGGGATAGTGCTCGTGTTCGGAAGTAAAATGTTACAAATGTTATTATTATATCAAGGTTAAGCGAAAATTCTACGAAAAAAAGCGGTTGGTTTTCGAATTTCGGCGTCACTAAAATAGCGAGTAAAAGGCGTAAAATAAAAAACGAACGAAAATTACGAAATAAAAAACCGAAATAAACTACGAAACGAAAACTACGAAAAAAAAACAAAATAAACTACGACATAAAATACGAATTTCGGTAAACAAAGAAACGTCAAAAAAATAAAAATTCCGAAAATTGCAAATTTAAAAGTTAACAAGCTTAAAGAATTGCTTCGCGAAAAAAATCTAGCGTCAACGGGGTCAAAAGCTGAGCTTGGGCAGCGGCTCATTGAAGCCGTTGACCGTGACGACATTGAATTTGAATGTGTCGAAAGCGAACCACCCTTGAAAACACAAATTGAAGAGCTACGTCAAATGATGCAAAACGTACTGTCCACGGTACAAAATTCGCGAGTACAGGTTCCAACCTGGAGCGGTGGTGACGTAAACGGTGCGAATGAAAGTGTGCAAACAAACGATTTCAGAGGATTCAGCCCTGTGGCAGGATTGAATTTAAACACTTTTCGATAAAAGAAATCGCTGAGATGCTACCTGAATTCGATCCAACAAAAGACACATTTTCGGTAGAACAATTTGTTGATCGCGTAAATCGATTTGTTGTTGCGTACGGTTGGGAGGAAAAAAGTGTGTTGTTAGCTGTGTACGGAAAGTTAAAAGGACCAGCTAAGTTGTGGTTGGATGCCACGTGTGAACTTTACGTAAATTGGAGTAGTCTTGCGACCGCGTTAATAGCAGAGTTCGGAACAGTATTTGATGAAGCTGAAACTCATTTTAAAATGAGCAGCGCTACGCGACAGCAAAATGAAACAGTAACCGAATACTGTTTTCGAATGAGTGCGCTAGAAAATTGTCATAAAATAAGCGAAACAGCAATAATAAAATATACACGCGACGGGTTAAAACACCGCGATTTACGACTTGCAATTGCTGCACTTAATTTTAATTCAATGAAACATATACGCGAAAGTTTAGACGATTATTTAAAAAATGTGTCGGTTTATGCAAGTAATCGTTTGTGCCGTATTTGATTTTTTTTTTTATCATTACCAAGCCACTCTACGGTACTATTTTCAAAGAAAATAACAACAGCAACATTCCAAATTACTTTTTGCAAGTCCTGCTTGCATTCTGCATATTTTTGTTCACCGTTATTTTCATAATAACATTTTATCATAGGAAATATATATATAAAAACATTGTAAGCACATATTGCTTTTTTTGAAGTGACTTATGCTGTCTTATAAGATTCTTGTAATCTTTAGTGTAAGGATTTATTCCATAATATTGTTTAAAATAAAAAATAAAAAAAAAAAGTCAAGCAAACAAAATATTCTAAACCCACAGAAGTACAGTCAGTGAAATAGCTATATTTGCGTACAATATTTTTATATATTTCCCATAATAAAATGGGTTTTATATCTTGTTGTACTAGAGATGAACTGAATAAATCAAATCAAACAAAAAAAAGAATCACGTACGATATTATTGTGTGGGATAGTGCGGCATCAGCAACTTTAATGTTTGCTGAGACCAGTGGATGTTAACTCTCCTGCATCTTGGATTCTTCGTCCCGAAGATAACTCCAACTGATTAATAACCTCTCTAAAAATCTGCTCCTGAGCCGTCAAAAGGGCTTCGGCCTTACACTGATTCCACATTTGGAAACCCTTCAGTATAAGGAAACTTACGAATCCAATGATGCCCAAAATGAAACAAATCCATATCATTGGATGGGATTTCATCTCTATTATGAAGGGTGAAATCTCTTTGTGTTATTGAATTTCAGCTTCAGATTTGGCGACTCAATGTATCTTTCGAAGCTGTAAGTATTCACATAATTATGTCTCAAAAATTCTAATATTTCCTCCGTTGTATTTGTATATGTTTTGTTATCAATAACGACCTGTGCCTTGAAGGTAATAAGATAGGTTCCATCTATAGATGAATTGTCAACAGTGTGATTCCCAGATAATAATATGACGCCATCCTTCAGCTGCTCAAACTCTATATTTCGCTCTCTTATTTTGGTACAATTACAATTTTTCTTATTCAATAATCTTAATAAACATGTTTCGTTTGTATTGGCTTCACAGAGGGTGTTGCTAAATTCAAGTTTACAGTTCTTTAAATTTTCAAAAGTTTCATTACATCTAGCTATCTTATCTTTTATTACAAGTTTATTATCTGTATGACTTATGGCCTTACTCTTATACAACTTACACTTGTTTTTGATTACAGGGCACTTAATGTGTATAACTAATATGTCATTGGCTTGAACAATTTTAAAAGTTAAAACACCTATGAGGTCGGATATAAATATTTCGCTAAATTCGTGTGCTATACTTTGTATCTCATTCAAATGCAAAACCGATGGGTTCAGGATACCCAATTTTCCAAAAGTGATTGTTTGGACAACATTTTGTAAATCTGTCAACGTTAATTTAATCCTTTTCAAAAAAAATTGTTTTGCCACAAACTCGTCAGTAAGGTTGTTGATTATTTCCGAAAGTGACTGTACAGTAGACCTGTACAGAATTTTACGAAATATGAATTTTTTAATACACTGAAAGCTTATCTGTAAGCTCTATGCATTTAAATAATATTTGCATAAAAAAAAGTTGAAATATATTTGTTTTAGATATTGTGCTTTTCGCCGGAAGGTCGAATTCGAGTGTTAATCTGAATTTTAAAAGGTTTTTTCAGAAACACATAAATAACTTTTATTTTAGAAAATATTTCAAAATAATAATAAGGCCCGTTAACTTATCTCAATTAAATCGTAGGTTAAACTGCGATTTGTTCTTAATCGTCGATTAGTCACAAACATCGATAACTTATGTCGTGTAATCGGCTATTAATGCGCAAATCGTCGATTAAAGTTAATACGAGAAATTTTTCCGATTAACGAAGTTAACTCGACTACGTTTGACGTTTGTTCTATTCAAATAATTCAATCAAAAATATATTGAAATTGAGAAAATGCTACAATATTTTCCATTAATTTTTTTTAAGGGGGCGCCCATACGTATGGGAACTGGTTCAAATTGTAAAATGCAATGACCCAACTTGCTGAGAAAAATAGGCGGAGCTCAATTCTATAGGTTTAACCTTAGCGCTTTCTATCCGCTCCATATCAATTTTACCAAAATCCCTGTAGTTTGAACGTTAGATGATCGAAATGGAATGATATTTACTGCATTTTTGCTTGGATCGAACCTTTACAATAAGAAAACCTTATGATCTCTTCTGCAAAGACGTGTACAAGTTGTTTGCATTATTTTAGTTGTAGAAACGCTGTTAATCAGCTTCGAACTTCTTTTTATATGAAGCGGAAAATATCGAAAATGCAGACGAAAACGCAGTAGAGTGCCATGGTAAAGATAAAGGGAGCTATAAGCAACAAGTTGATGCAACAATCTTCCCAATCATTACAATAATCGAATGTTTCTGAAAATATTTTTGTCAACAGTCAAATTTACTATTTTCAAATGTCTATATGAACAATTCACAATTGACTTTATGTGTTGCTTTTTTAGTTAAACTGAGATTTGTTATTATTAAATAAATTCAGAGACAAGTTACCAAATTTAGTTTGAGATATAATAGCAGTTGAAGAAATCTCCGATTAAAGTAGTATTAAGAAAATAGATAAGTTATCAGGCCTAAAACAGTTTTCCTAAGTTTAGTGCAATTAATCAGTTTTTAAAATCAGAAACTTATAAAATTATTTCTGTTCTTTTTTACATCACTTCAACCATGCAATTTAAATGTCTTTTTCTGAAATTCCAACTTTAACTTAAAAAAATTTTCAAAAATTTTTAAATTATTTTTTTACTGTTACATATATAGCCTACTACCTTTTTGCTTAACTAATGTAACCCATTTATTTTTGACCGTCTTTTAATTGCTTCATTCAAAAGAAAATTTACAAATTGTTGATGTTCTATATACAGTAGGGTGGGACGAAAATGTTCAAACACTTTTTTTAAAGTCGTAATACCGCGGAAAAGTTGCGAACTGGGGAAACTGAAAAGGGGTAAAAAACAAAATGAAATCGGTTTATATCTTCCGGTCGCGCAAGTGGTCTAAAATTTGTAGAAATTTGGAAAAATTTATGTAATTTTGCGATAATTTTTTTTAACTTAATTTACGAAAATTTGAATTTAATAGCTTTAGTCGACTCTTACTCAAACCAATAATGATTTAAAATAAATGGTTCAAATCGATTAAATTCTTCCACTCGGGCAACAGCTGTCAAATCATTGCCGAACTTGCAGGCAGCCCACGTAAACGCAACCTAACTCGCTCGCAACGACCACGACTCTTTTCCCACCGGAGGAGCAAAGGTTTTTTTACGAGAACACTCAATAAGATAAATTGGAGGAGTAGAGACGTATGTATGTGAAACCACAAAAACTAAAGAAATCATTGGAAAGAAAATCGTGTGACATCCACTTATCTTTGGGTGATGAATCTGATCTGAAGCCTTCGTCCGCAAGTCTGACGAATTTCCACTACAAGGTTTCGATGGGAGAAAGGACGAAACGTAAGTGGTAGATTTAGCTCATTCGAAAAGGTTTCGTAGAGTAAAAATAAAAGAGCAATACTCACTGGTTCAGGCCTTATTACTCCAACATCTCATAGCTCTGCAGATGTTGGCATTTCTGTTCTTTCTTATCTGTCTGGTCGTGGCATTTCTCTTGGAGAACTAGTTGTCATAGGATGTGACGGCACTGCTGTTAATACAGGGTGGGAAAACGGTTTGATTCGCCAAATCTAAATATATTTGGGGAAACCATTACAATGGGCAGTTCGCCTTCTCCATCTTTTTCAATACCTAGACGGTAAATCAACGGGTCCGAAGTCTTTGAGAGGGCCAATTGCTGAAAAGCTGAGTGGCTACGAAAAACTTCCAGTGATTGGATTCAAAAGTACTGGCTTTCAGATCCCCACAATAGACAAAAGTACTCTTAGTAAGAAATAGGAATATCTACTCGATATTTCCATGGCAATAAAGTCGGGAAACTGTAAAGAGGATTTAGCTGCACGAGATCCTGGTCCCTTGTCACACTCGAGGTGCTTTACAACAGCAAATCGAACTCTCGGATCGTACTTAAGTGAAAAAAGTCCCACACCTGAGCTACAGGAAATATTTGCATTTATTTTGAAGTCATATAGGCCGTACACACTATCCTTCATGCTGCCCATCATGCTTGACAAACCTCAATGTTTGATCATGTGAACTCTAGAAACAGCTGCTTGACACTCATGTTGGATGGATTTCAAAATATTTTGATTTCTCTGCTGGCTTCAACAACAACAACAAGAAATTTTTCATTTCAAATAAAATTTCGTAGAGTGAAGATCGATGGGTCAAGTGAATAATAAAACGTTTTGTGCAAGATTTAGGTTTTTTTAGGGACATATCCTCGTTGTAGGGAGTTGAAAACAATTTTTTTTATTATTACACCTCCGAAAAATAAAAAAACAAAGAATTGAAGTGAGTAATGCGAGAGATGTGTACACTAGACCGTACCACCTTACAGGCAAAAAAAAGTTCACCGTACACCACCAAATCCGAAGCATTTCTGCAAGGTAATTTCGAAAAAATTTATTTTTTTTTTAATCGAATGTTTTATTATAATGATAACGAACCCAAATCTAAGCCCGGATTTAGAAATTTGTCGCCCTTGGCAGTTGCTAAAATTAATGACTCCCTCCTCCCCTCAATAAAATGCACTTTTCTGAGAGACAATCTGAAGACATGAGCAAATCTGACTCTATTGTTAACAAAGCAAGTGCGTTCAATCGTTCTGCAACCAGTTTTGATTCAAGTAGTTTTTCACTAGCCGATCGATCACCAATGTTCAGTTATAATGACATTTTTCCCTTATAATGTGGGTAGGCATGGCAACGAAATAGGCGGGAAATTCAATTCCCACCAATAAATTTTTTTTTTTAAAGTTTCCGCCAATATTTGCAACTTTTATGGTAAATCCGGGCCTGCCCAAATCCGCAAGTACATTCAGATGGCTATGAGAAGATTTTAGCCACCCGCAAAGAAGCAACAGGATGCATTCGTCAAATGTTTGGTCCACAAATAGATCATTTTATAAATTTTGATAATGAGTCATATTTCAATATGATCAAATGGCTCAAATTCGAAGTGACTGAGCCGCCATGCTTGCAGTTCTTCACGCAAGACTAGCTGGAAGCATTACAATATTCAAAAGAAATAATCAAATTAGGGGCCATTTAAGTATTACGTAACGCACTTAGGGGGGCGGAGGAGGGTTCGAACAACGCGTTACGCTGCGAGTTAAAAATCTCTTGTTATATTTATTAACGCGACTAAAACATAACAGAAGTCGCTAAAATGACTTTCCAGTACATTGCACAACATAATTGTGACTTTTAGGTAAACGTGGTCACTTGGGTGATACCGTTACGTTTAAGGAGAGGGGGGGAGGGAAGTCAAATATCTTCAAAAATTGCGTTACGAATACTTGAACGGCCCTCTACCAGGTTAGTGCAAGAAAATAACTTTATTTCAAAGGTTTTTTTGCTAAACTTAATTGTTTTCACAGCTTATCCATTCTTTTCTCACCGTTGAACATGACGTTTTGTATGGGCCATATTTTATCTAAGCTCAAGAGCCGCCAGAAATACAGCCAACTTGAATCACGTCGAAATATGGTCGATTAAATTTCTATGCTTTTTATGACGAATTCGATGCCACTGTAAAACTAGATAGAAAGACAACAGTAGAGCTTAGAGAAAAGTAACTTGATAAATAAATTAAAGTTTTAACATACATAAATAAGTTTTGTTTAAATGATAAGAAGAGCGAATGAAATTGTACCGTACGGTGAGCTTTTTCGAGATGCTGGGCAACGGCTCCAATACACTTTATTTAATTTTTTTAATTCATGTTGAAGATCTGGTGTGCTCTTAAAGTCAATGACTTTTGGAGCAAAAAAAATTGGTCTCCTGGAGACAAAAACATCATGTTTAAGATCCGATTCTAAATACAGAAGATATGACGAAAAATTTAGTAAGGGGACCCCTACGTTCGGTAACAAAAATTTAAAAACATTTTTAAAAATAGTTCTAATGGAGTAATCGAAATACTTCAGTTGAAAAAATTTAATGATTTTTTGCGAGCTTTAATTTTCTGACGTTAGGGTGGCACATTAGGATGGTAGAAACTGAGATATGGTGGTTAAGTTAAAAAACGGGGCACTTGATGTCAAGGATCATTGGATCAAAAAGTTGGTCTAATCAAGACAAAAACATTGATATATCATACTTTAAGATCGGACTGTAAATGCCGAGATATGATGTTTTTCTCAAATGCGCGACCTTTATTTTCGTCCAAAAAAAAAAATTTTTTTTTCGATATTACCTTGTAAAAATGCTTTGGATTTGCTGGTGTACCGAGAAATTTTTTTTGAGGTACGGTCCAGTGTACATACCTACCTAATAAAAAATTGGAGGTTATATAAAAAATAATAATTAAAAAACTTGTTTAATATTTCAGAATTCTGATAAAACTAACACAAATACCACTCAGTAAAAAGATGCTTAAAGCGCTTCAAAATGTAGGAGTTGCTGAACGGGATCAATAATGAAAAATAACGATATGTCAAAAATAAACGAAACACAATCAAGTCGAATTGGTAATAAATGTCAATGTCCATGTAGTTATGTCAAATACCAATGACGATATGAGAGAAGTGCTTTAATTACTCCACCTTTGTACACAGTAAGAAATTTTGGAATAAATTTTAATACTTTTGGGCTTACATATATGACCACACGAGAATTGTATTAAAATTTAGTACTGCCGAAATATTAAAATTAATTTTAAATACTTTTTTGTATTTAAATTCAATACTAGTTTTTATTAAGATTTAAAAAAAAAATTACGATATCTTCATTTCGAATGGGACTCGAACCAGGTTCCCTTTTTATACAATGGTTGATGCGCAGTTTAACGACATCAGCTAACGTAGTATTATTTTCTGGTTGGCTAAAAGTTTATTTATACTTATTGACAATAACGTATAATTAAAGATCAATATTGAAGTATTAAAATATAATACAGCATGGTTTAAAAATCAAATAAAATACCTAGTATGTATTAAAATTTAATATAAAATTCATTACAAAATTTTGTAATCTATTCAAAAGTATTAAATGT
The DNA here is from genome assembly GCA_963662105.1 of Meiosimyza platycephala. Classification (NCBI taxonomy): domain Eukaryota; kingdom Metazoa; phylum Arthropoda; class Insecta; order Diptera; family Lauxaniidae; genus Meiosimyza; species Meiosimyza platycephala. Next base: position 58,603,717 of record OY759210.1, on the reverse strand, counting down.
AATCAAAATTGTATTAAAAATCTTTGTAATACTTCGATTGTATTAAAATATATTCCAAGATTTCTAACCGTGTATTTACACCATGAATTCCAGAAGGAATTTAAGTGTGCAGCGTGCGACGAATCAAAATTTAATAACAACTTGTTTTGACTCGTCGCACGCTGCACACTTAAATTCGTTCTGGAATTCATGACTTGCGCACGAAAATATTTAATAACTTCCGATCTAACTAATATATCGGTCATTCTTTTATTAAACACACACTTTGTATTTTTTGACGTTTTTGAACATTTTTTGAAACCAAATATCTCACAAACTATAGGAGATAGGATGAAAAACCATTTAATCATTTTTGTTTAGAAATACTATAACTTTATAAAAAAAATTTAAAAAATTTAAATAAATTTGTTTAAACATTAATTTTTTTAATTAAAAAAATTTTTCTCAAAATATTTTCAATATAACACCTTTTGTTTTTTTATTTTTTTATGTTATTCCTCAATTGATCCTAGGAATGCATGTGCTTTCATGTCGAAATTCCCGCCATAACTTTGGAAACTACGAATTTTTTACTGATGTGTTTTTCAACATAAAATTCTTGTTTGTTTATTTTTTATTTATTTTTGTAATGTTATTTGCAATCAATCCTAAGAATGTATCTGCATTCAAAATGAAATACCCGACATAGCTTTAGGAAATATGATACAATTCATATAATTAGACTGAAAAAAAAATTTTGTCGAATTTTATTTATGTTGAGAAAACATAGTGTGCGTTATCAGTAAAAAATTCGTAGTTTCCAAAGTTATGGCGGGAATTTCGATATGAAAACACATGCATTCTTAGGATTGATTGAGGAATAACATATAAAAAAAACAAAAGGTTTTATATTGAAAATATTTTGAGAAACATTTTTTTAATTAAAAAAATTAATGTTTTAACAAATTTATTTAAATTTTTTTAATTTTTTTTATAAAGTTATAGTATTTCTTAACAAAAATGATTAAATCGTTTTTCATCCTATCTCTTATAGTTTTTGAGATATTTCGTTTCAAAAAATGTTCAAAAACGTCAAAAAAATACAAAGTGTGTGGGTTTATTAAAAGAATGACCGATATACTTACATAGACTACCAGTCACATGCCCTACATGTTGGTATACGTAACAATATAGGTTCCTATTGGGGGCACATTCATCATGCAAACACGGCTAGACCCTTTTCGTTTGACAGAGAAATATTGTAGTTTAGTCTCAATTATATTAATAATAAGAGTAGCTCAGTTGGAGGAGGCCTAGGTTTGAATATGATCGGAGACAAATAAGAAAATTAAGTTAGTTTTTTTCAATTTAAGCTCAATGTGATTCAGCATCCAAGGAATTTAATATGCTTCCAAAGATGTGCCTCTCTTAGCATTCAACCAAGCGCATTTCATGTGATTCTAAAGATGTGCATCCCCGAAATGACATCCTATGTTAAGAAAGGTATGCAGTGAGAAGTGCATTGGAAGCAGTTATCTGCTTCCCTTGCAGTCCAACAAAGCGCTTTGTACGCGCTTCCGTTTCCCTTGGGGATTGTTTATGATATTTTGTATGGAAAATATTCTTGTGGCGGAAAAAATGTTTTTATTTTTCGTCTGGTGTGTAGCTCGCGTACAAATATGAGTTCAGAGCAAGTTTTTTTTTTTAATGCAAACAGTTTCTTCATAATGAAATATGACATTGTTGCCCTTTGGTCTATTGTGAGTAACGTGTTAAGAATAATGTTCTTAAAGTCTTATGAACTTGCGAGCAAATTAAAAAAAGTCTTTGAGATTGAAAAAAGAAAATTTTTTTCAATTAGTTTGCTAGTTCCCAAGACGAGCACATTCTAACTGCAACAAAACAAATAGCAAATAAGTACATCTCTTTTCCATTGTTCTACCTATTTTCCTTTCCACTAAACTAATGGTTGAGATCAGTGTTGGCATGTGACATGGATTTTTAGGTTTACGACAGTCACACGTCGTAAACTATCACAAATGTCGCATACTCCAGATCAACCTCGATTTCACAACACTGAAATTGTTTGTTAAACAATTTGACCAACAAAACCATATACTATGGAACTTGAACACCGAGAGGTACACCGTGACATTTGGAGATATTCAAATGCAAAGTCGCGCAAGCAAAACTTTTTTTATTTGTATATATCTATTGCACATTTTGTTTTGATAAAATATCGTACGGAGAGACCTTATGCATTGACTTTTGCTCTCTTAAATCTTTCCGAGGGTATAAGGATTCAAAAAAGAATGCATAAGAAACTATGCTATTGTAAATAACTATAAGTTTTTGCTTTGTATTATCACATATTTCGATGACCCGTGCGACCTTAAAAAATAACATTTGTTATCAGTGCGTCGAAAGTACATGCAGAAAGCTCATTAAATATAGTGTACAAACAGATTTTTTTACAATTAAAATAATAAAAACCTCGCTAAAAAATAATAAGATATGTGATCTTGGTTTTTATATAAAGTTGGTCCCGTGCGACACCTTAAGTGTGAAATTTCGAAATTTGAAAATTATTTTTACTTAAATGAAAATGAATAATTCGACATATTCACGGTGGTCTTTAACCAACTTTTAATAAAAGTAGGAGATATCACACAATAAAATTTGTTGACCAAGTTAAGAGATATTAGACATCGAATTCAGCTGTTTTCCCAAAAATAGAGGTTTTTCCAAACTTTGACCTAACAGTACTCAGGACTCCGACTACCTAGAGAACTGATATTTGTGCTGTGGGACTACCTCTCATGATTCTTTGACGTATCGTTTGAGCAAAATCGAATGTTTTTTAAATTTTATATACATATACAGTGGTGTGCGCAATAATAAGGACATTTACATGAAAATAGTTCAAACACGCCTCTGCTTCTGTTTGCATAAATTTAGACAAAATGTTACATTACATTACTTGCTGGTATATCAATGCAGTAAAGAACCGTTATCGGAGTAAAAATATTTTTCGTCGTTTCGAAGTTGTTGATCGTATTGTGAAGTGGGCTCAGTTTTAGCCTGTGCGAAATAATAAGGACACGAATATAAAGTAAGTTATATTTTTGAAACTTTGTGGTTTTTAAACATTTATAACCTATCAGGGTATTGTATATGAGCACGGTGGTCTTTAAAAAATTTTAATTTTTCGAAATACCACCCGCGATTTTTTTCAGGGATAATGTTGGGGGACCCTTCCAGTGTCAAAATCCGCGAAATCGAACGTCCAGCCGTTTTTTATTTTTCGCCCTTTTTATTTTTTTAACGATTTTTTGAGTATGTCTCGGTGTTTATATACATTAAGAGAGGTTAAAAAGAACTTTTTGATTTTTTTACGATGTGTCGTCAGTGGATTACAATAGCCCTATATGTGTTGACAAAACAACCCATAAGGATTTTCATCAATTTTGAAAACTGGATTGCAGCCACCTGTTTTAAGTTGCCTACCCATTATCGAAAATATTGATTTAAAAAATGGTGCAAGCTAAAGAGGTTATCAAATTTTGCAACAAAGTGGGTATTATTTTCAAACTTATCGGTCGAGGAATTCGAATCCGTGATCAGTTTTTCTTCTTCTTTTTTTCTTATAAAAAAATTGGAAATTGTCCGGACAAAAATTAAAAATGTCGATTTTCACCTTTCAAGTTGCAAAATCTTGATATAATACTTTACTTGAAAGAAGATATTGATATGCGGCTTACGGTTTTCTCTTAAGCAAACATAATTTCATTAAAAATATTGTACAACGGGATCGGTGGTAGTATAATATGGGCCGATTTTGCAACTTGAAAGCCGAAAATCGGTATTTTTTGTTTTTTTTTCGGTCGATTTTAATTTTTTTTGTAAGAAAAAAAGAAGAAGAAGAAAATCTAATTACGGATTCAAGTTCCTAGATTGATAATAGCTGTTTAGAACAAAAAAAAATTTTGAATCATCTTAATATACAGTGTTGGAAAAAATAATAGGGACAGACGCATCAATTTAATTATTATTGCATAATTTTTTCTGCTAAAATCTGTTTTTAATGGAATTGACTGTAAAGTATCGTTATCTAACAGGACTTAATTTAGCAATATTATTCAAGTATGAATGCGCACTCATTTTCCATGGAACCGCCATTGAATGTCCTTTGGCTGGAAAAAATAATAGGGACAAAAGTTATTATTCAAAAAAATGAATACAGTTTTTTAAATATTGCTTACATAATTTTTATACAGTAGCCGGCTTTCAATACTGAATACGAGTATGGAATCAAAAGTTGGGTGGCGCATCTATTTTCTGAGATATAGCCATCGGAAGTCGGGGATATAGCTTTTAATGAAATCGTCATAATTTGGGAACCCCTGGATCGACTTTCAAAATATGGATGTCATATGAAAGATAATTTAATGAACCATAATATAAGCTCATAAAAATTTTAAATTTCAGCTATAGTTTTTTATAGTTTTCGAAATATGACAATTTATCTAAATTTCAGGTCAACTTTTTCTTAAAAAACCGTTATTTTTTGGAAAAATTTTTATTTTACAAACATTTTAATTAAAACATAAGAAAGCGCATTTTATGACCTTTCAAATGGTATGCTATTCTGAGTTGGTTTTTCATGGCCAACCAGATTTTTTAAGGATGTATAATTAACGAGATTTAGAAATTTACCGGCGGTAAAGTATTATATCAAGATTTTGCAACTTGAAAGGAGAAAATCGGCATTATTTAATTTTTGTCTGGACAATTTCCAATTTTTTTATAAGAAAAGAAGAAGAAGAAGAAAAACTGATCATGGATTCGAATTCCTCGATCGATAATAGTTTGAAAATAATACCCACTTTGTTGCAAAATTTGATAACCTCTTTAGCTTGCACCATTTTTTAAATCAATATTTTCGAAAATGGGTAGGCAACTTAAAACAGGTGGCTGCAATCCAGTTTTCAAAATTGATGAAAATCCTTATGGGTTGTTTTGTCAAGACATATAGGGCTATAGTAATCCACTGACACATCGTAAAAAAATCAAAAAGTTTTTTTTAACCTCTCTTAATGTATATAAACACCGAGACATACTCAAAAAATCGTTAAAAAAATAAAAAGGTCGAAAAATAAAAAACGGCTGGACGTTCGATTTCGCGGTTTGCGGATTTTGACACTGGAAGGGTCCCCCAACACTATCCCTGAAAAAAATCGCGGGTGGTATTTCGAAAAATTAAAATTTTTTAAAGACTACCGTGTGAGATGATCTAAATTTATAATTTGAAAAAATAACCAAATAGTGTAATTTAGTGATTCAGAATGGGGAATGCACCGTCCAGCTTCGTAGAGATATAAAAGACCTTCACGATAACGGATTTGCATAACGAAAAATAGCCAGAACGTTGAATTGCTCCAAGAGAATGGTAGAAAATGCAATAAAATATACTCCACAGAAGGAAGCGAGTGGACGAAAGTCAAAAATATCGCCAATTCTTGAGAGGACTATGTTGAAATTTGTGAGACAGAATCCCTTTGCATCTTCCAATTAAGTAAAACTAAAGACTATTCGAGAAAGGCTAATTAATAATAATTTAAAAGCAAAAAAGATCCAGAAAAGTACCTTTCCTGTCCAAACAGGACGTCCGTAAAAGGTTACTTTTCGCTGAGGAGCATGTCATTTGGCCAGTGAAGAAATGGCGCAATATCCTTTGGTGGGATGATGGTCCCGTTCGATACTATGGGAATGCCCATATAATTATTAATAAATTACATAAAAAAAAGAAAAAATACAATAAAAATATTAATTAATCAAAAAGAAATTTCATACAACATATGAGAAATCAACACATTTTACATAATACACACATTGAGTGAAATATGTCACTCCAATGCAATGGTTGTTTCATGATAAAGACCAGACACACACCACGACTAGTCGTGGGAAAATTTTTAAGAGATATTTTTTTCGAGACGTTGCTTGACTAGTTCAATTATAAGACTTAAATCTTATAAAAAATCAAAAATGGCACACGGTGGGCTTTAACCAACTTTTAATAAAAGCGTGAGTTACTACAAAAACTTTAATTGGGGATTATTTGGGATGTAATTTGGAGTCGATATATGAAAAACATAAATCCTTAGAGCTTTTTTTTTAAATCCATATTTACTATTTTTCAATATCACATATGTAAAACATACGTATGAAATTTAAAAAGTTTCTGATTTTGTCCAAATTTTGACAGGTCAAAGTACTTTATTAGATAGAGTCAAAACTTCAACTCTCTAGGTGGTCGGAGTCCTCAGAAAGAGCAAAATTTTGGCCTGAAAATAGCAGTATTTGGGCCGTTTTAAAAATTTTAGTTTTTAAAGCCCACAAATCTAAGTTTAAAGTTATGGATATCACTTTTTTTTTGTTATGCCATCTACTATACACAAAAAATAATTTTAAGCTTCTAGACTTTAAGACCTTTATTTACGACTAATTTAAGTGAAAATGGCCTTAGTAATATATGAGAACTTTGCATATTGTGCCCCATATCGAGATCTTACTCATAATACTTAAATTATACTTATATACTTATATTGTTAACATTTTTATACCCTTTAAAATGAGATATCACACAGTGATAATGGTTGACCATGTTCAGAGATATTCGAAATTGAATACGGCTGTTTTTGCAAAAAATTCGTTTTTTTCAATCTTTGACCTACCAGTACTCTGGACTCTGAACGAATATTCGGTAACCTCTTCGAAAAATTATATGTGATCTTATGGGTCAGTTTAGATGATTAATTGTTGTTATACTGAGGATTTCTGACCAGAACTTTTAAATTGCAAAATTAATTAAAACATTAAAATTTTCAATTTTTCACCGACGTTTCGTCACTTTTTTGGTGACATCTGCAGGGTATAAAAATGTTTTTATTTTAATCTAAAAAAAAAACTAAAAAAAAAAAATTTTAATGTTTTAATTAATTTTGCAATTTAAAAGTTCTGGTCAGAAAACCTCAGTATCAACAACAATTAATCATCTAAACTGACCCATAAGATCACATATAATTTTTCGGAGAGGTTAACGAATATTCGTTTTTTAATATTTTATTTCATATCCAAAAAAAAAAAGGAAAAAACAAAACAATGAAAGGATATTATAGACACATCGCATTATATTAGAAAATTGTGTTATTTGTAATTTTCATTGATTTGTTTCAAATGTTCGTTTTTTTTAGATTAAAATAAAAACCTTTTTATACCCTGAAGATGTCACCAAAAAAGTGAAGAAACGTCGATGAAAAATTGAAAATTTTAATATTTTAATTAATTTTGCAATTTAAAAGTTCTGGTCAGAAAACCTCAGTATCAACAACAGAACATGTTTTTGTTGTTTTTTTTTTTAACATAAATATCCGTTAAATACCCAACATTAAGCCTTAATTTTGTCTTCTTGTTCTAGAAAGCCATGAAAGTGTAAGCTGAACTAATAATATCAAGGATGAGTACTCGCCATCCTCTTTACACCGTTGAGGTGGGAGATACAAAATTTACTATACTTAATCGTTATCAAAATTTAAAACCTATTGGATCAGGAGCTCAAGGAATTGTGTGGTAAGATATATTTTTAAGCTGATATTTGCGTTCTTTGTCAGAAAGACCACCCCCTGCACATTTTTCTTTTTATGTACATACCTACAGTGGATCACAGCTTTTAACTTCAATGCTCTATAATTTTGAAACTAAGTGGAATATGAAAAAAATTTTGATATCATTTGAAAGAACAAAAATTGTAGTAGTTTTGTAGTTTAAAAAAAATGTTTATTTATTAATAAAAAATATTACCTGGAATTTTCATAATAGAGAATCGAAATATACTACTAACTTTCATGTCACAGCTTATTTCATGCAGATATGTATAAACTGTAAAAACATTGTCAAAAATAATGATTTTGTAATTTTAAATATTTAGTGTGATTTGACATCGAAGCTGCAAATTTTTTGTTAGTATCTGGCGAATTATAGCGCCACTCAATTTTAAATTCCTCTTTTAGGTCGTTTTTGTTTGAAATGTTGTCTATTTAGGATATTTTTTTCCAAAATCGCCCATAATTTTACAAGCACATTTAAGTCAGGTGACTATGCTGGCGGTGCCATCAAATAAGGGCACTTGTATATTAACCAGAAATCAACTATGACCGCTTTGTATTTTGAGTTTTTATCTTGGTAAAACCGTAAATTTGTCTGCATGCCCAGATATTCGGCACTCTGCAACAAATTAACCCTTATGTTCTGAAGACACATAAATAAGTTAGAGTTCTTAACACTAAATAAGAAAAACTTAACATTAAATATATAAAACTGTACCTAATAGTGGACGGCTTTCCTACAAAAAAAAAGATAAATATAAGAAAGACTCCTAAAAAATTAGAATTATTATTTGACAGTGGTCCCAAAGAAATAAATGACTAGCGACAACCGCAATTCTGATTAAGTCCGAAGTCAAAGTACATTATTTTGGACATATTGAATGATTTTGGTTTTATAAGTATTTGCATGTAACGAAAATGAGCGCAGATCAGTAGGGAGTTTGTTTCAGTATCGAGCTGTTCGTATGCGAAACGACCGTTCGAAATCCGAGGAAGATATTCTCGGTATTATAATTTGTGTATTTCTCGTCGAGTGCGAGAAAGTAAAATTTTGTAGCAAGGAAAGGTATCTGGAAATATTGGTTTTAATAACTTTATAGAAGAGTAGTAATTTGATGAAATTACGAATAAAAAAATGTAAAAATTTTAAAACATACAACGAGGCATGATCGCGCCAACGAATACCAAATACAAAGCGAACAATTTTGTTAAAACTGAATTCAACTCTGTTTTAATATTGTAGCCCACAGTACCGGAATAAACTTCGATACAATGAGACAGACCAGACATCAAAATAGAATGAGCAATTGTGTATTTAACATGTAAAGGTAAATACAAATTCGTGCTATATAGTTTCCTTAATGTAAAGCCTACTTTACCGCATACGGCGTCAATATGATGTTCAAACGTTAACTTTTTATCAATAACTACACGAGTATAAATCCGCAAAAATAAACATTTTACATAAATGTAAGTCAATGACGTTCACTACATCATTTAAGTACATCGTAAAAAGAATAAGATAAGATAACATCACCTTACATGCAGAGTTTGAAAAGTTATATTTTCATTTTTGAATGAGGACAGTGTGATTTATGGTATCAAACGCTTTCGTTATGTCTAGTGACCCAAGAATACTAATTTTATTAGAGTTTTAATTTTCTCTCATTGAATCGGTAAGACAAAGAAGAAAGGAGCTTTTACTGTATCCATCTCGAAATTCAGATTGTGAATCCTCAATAAGAGAGTAACGATATGTGTACTGCAGCAATTGTTTTTTAATAATGTTTTCTACAAGAAAGCACAGAATTGTTTTTTGGTTAAGGTACAACACGTGCTATCTTCCAAGCTAAGGGAAATTTCGAAGTTGTGAGAATGCAATTAATTAAGTACAGAAGATGATTTTGAATAAGGGGCAATATAATTTTAATAAATTTCATTGGTGTATTATCGTATCCAATTGCATTAGATTTAACTTTAAGAATAGCATCTTCTAGGTCTTCGTAAGTAATATTTCCAAATAAAAAACAGTTTTCATTATCAATGTGAGCGCCAAAATCAAAAGGATCGAAGACATTTGGAGTCTGGTGGCTAAGAAAGTACTGATTAATATATCTGTACACCTCATGACAAGTCCCTCAGTAGCTCAAGTGTTAGAGCGGCCGTCGTAAAAATATGCAATTGCAATGCATGAACGGTCAGGGGTTCGAGTCCATGTACAGAATTAACCAAACTGGTCTGATGAGGCTATTGGTAATCGCCGAAACATGTCACCAATTACCAGGTTAAAATTGTTCCATTTGTTATCTTTGTCATGTTTGTTGAAAAATAGCATTGATCAATAAGTAAAAATTTCGATTAAATAAAAATTGCCTTTCGCATAAATAATGTTTTTGTTTGCATTTGTTTTGTTTTTGCACGTTTGATTCCGACTGGGTTTCTCGCATATTCAATTTTCATGCGAATCAGCGCATAGAAATCAGCAATTGCACGGCGGGCCGAATGATGGCCCGAAACGACCAATGTGACCGCGGGAGGGTAAATGGCCAACACTAACGTAACCGAACGTTATTAAACTTTACTAACACCGCTTTTTGATGGCTAATGTATGAGCACTGCTGTATGTCATGTTCATTTATATTGTTACGAAATTTCCTGTCCCTTTGACAGTAATTTCAATTCCTTACACTTTTCTGAGTTCGATCACTGGATTGTGTAATAATCAAGAAAAACGCAATCTTTATTTAATTATAAAATGGTTTATTAAAATCACAAACGTTAGTTTTTACACAGTACAATTGTTTATTTAATCTTTACATTCAAATTGTATACACAAACGTTATACTTTATTACTTAAAATCCACTATATCACTTTAGTACTTAAATTCAAATGTTCTGACTTAAGATCCACTGTGTTCCACTGTTCAATATCAACTGTGTCTCTGCTGCTCATATGACAGCCTTTTATACTAAAGTCATCATTTTCTCGAACCATCTGCCGTTGTCTTAGAATATCGTTTCCAGTGCCTTCTAGATGGCGATAATGTCGTACCATCCGCCATTATCCAGAATGTCGTTTCCAGTGTCTTCTAGATGGCGATTATCGACGTTGATAATGTCGTACCACTTTATCATTTATAGTACTGAAAACATGCTACATGTCGCTAGATGGTGTTATTTTTCTACGGTCAGAGTGATGCACGCACTTTCCCACAGTCAACGATGCAAGCACTTTCCTACGGTCAGTGATGCACGTATTTTTCTACGGTCAGTGATGCTAGCTAATATCGTTTAATAATTATTACGAGAATTTTCTGGCATAAACCAAATTTCGCTACACTGCCCTCCGCTTAAACTTGTTCGTCCCGAACAAGAGTCTCTCCATCTCTAGTATAAGGTGCCAGCCTTTCGATGTGGACTACCTTTAATTTACCTTTGTTGCCGGGGTATTTTTGGATTCGATACACAACATCATTAATCCTTGTGACGATCCGATAAGGTCCCTCCCAATGAGTCTGTAATTTAGGAGACAAGCCTCGTTTTCGTTGTGGGTTGTGTAGCAGCACTAATTGACCTTCTTTGAACCCTTCAGTATTTGCTCGCAGATCATACCGAGCTTTCATCTTGTCGCTAGCCAATTGAGTACGTCTCCTGATGAGCTCGTGTATATCTGCTAGTTCTTCTCTTTTCTGCGATATGTAATCGTCAGCATTGGTCGTTTCTGGGACAGCGCTTACTCCGTACTTCAAATCTGCTGGAAGCCTTAAGTCCGTACCAAAAATTGCTTTTGCTGGCGTGACTGTAGTGGTATCGTGTACTGACGAACGATAAGCCATCAGAAATATTGGTAGATGCTCATCCCAATCTTTTTGTCCTTTGTCAACAACCTTTTCAGATGCTCCTCTAGAGTACGGTTGAACCTTTTGACCATGCCATCGGACTGAGGATGCAATGCTGTGGTACGTGTCTTCTGTATTCCAAGCATGTCACAAACCTCCTTAAAAAGTGCCGACTCAAAATTTCGTCCTTGGTCGGAATGCAACTCAAGTGGAGCTCCATATCGGCAAATCCAATTTTTGATGAAAATGTCTGCCACTGTTTTTGCTTCTTGATTGGGAATGGGATATACTTCTGGCCACTTACTGAAGTAATCAATTACCACAAGGATGTATTTATTTCCTGCATTGCTAATTGGAAAAGGTCCCGCTATATCCATGGCTATCCTCTCAAAGGGAGCTCCAACGTTATACTGATGCATTTTTCCCCGAGTGCGGTGCCTTGGTCCTTTAGCAATTGCACATTGGTCACAACGGCGGATCCAGTCAGCAACTGTTTCTTGGCATCCAACCCAATAAAACCGTTTCTTTATTTTCTCTGTGGTTTTTGTTACGCCCAGATGTCCACCACTCGATCCATTGTGATAATCCTTGAATATTTCCTTAAATTTTTCCTTTAGAATAACCAGCAGTTTTGAACGAATTTTACCATCCTCGCTTTCCCAGATTCGGTAGAGGCAACCATCATGCAACTCCAAACTTTGCCATTGCGCCCAGTATGCTTTACAGATTTGGCTTTCACTTGATATTTCTTGCCACGCCGGTTTCCTACCCAGCTCTTTATACTTAATTATAGTTGCCAAATCTGTATCACTGCGCTGGTCCCGTTGTACCTCCTCTTTTGTCCACTTTTCTTCAGGCAAAATGTTCAAAAGGCGCACATCAATTGTTCCAGCTTTACTTTCCGTTCGTGAACAATGACCGCATTCAATTTTACATGGACGACGGGAAAGTGCATCCGCATTTCCATGCTGGCTTCCTTTGCGATGTTCTATGGTGAAATCATAGCTCTGCAAGCGTTCTATCCACCGTGCGATTTGACCTTCAGGATCCTTGAATTGAAGTAGCCACCTTAATGCCGCATGGTCTGTCCTCAGGAGAAAATGCTGTCCATATAAGTACTTATGGAAGTGCTTCACGCATTCCATTACTGCCAATAACTCTCTCCGAGTTACACAATAATTCCTCTCAGGCTTCGACAGAACTTTGCTGAAATATGCGACGACTTTTTCTTGTCCATTGATGACTTGGGACAAAACTCCTCCAATACCATGGCCACTCGCATCGGTGTCCAATACAAATTTTTCGCCGGGTATTGGGTACGCGAGTATAGGCGCCGTAGACAATAATTCTTTCAGCTTTTGGAATGCAGTTTCCTGTGCACCACTCCATTCGAATTTCCGATTTTTCTGTGTCAGCTCATGTAGACTGCCTGCGACATTTGCGAAACCAGGAACAAAACGTCTGTAGTAAGTGCATAGGCCCAGAAAACTTCGCAACTCATGAAGATTAGATGGTCGTGGCCAATTTTTCACAGCTTTTATTTTATTCTCATCTGTGTGTATTCCTTCTGACGTAACCTTGTGCCCCAGATACTTGACTTCACGCTGGAAAAGTGAGCACTTTTTCGCACTTAATTTTAGTCCAGCTGCCTCCAAGCGCTCAAACACTTCCTCCAGATTTTTCAAGTGGTCATCAAAATCTTTTCCCATGATGATGATGTCATCGAGATACACTAAACAGGTCTTCCAATGTAGTCCTTTGAGCACTCGTTCCATTAACCGCTCAAACGTAGCTGGAGCGTTACAAAGACCAAACGGCATGACGTTAAACTGCCATAGACCATTCCCAATACTAAAGCCAGTTTTCTCCTTGTCTTTGTCATCTATTTCCACCTGCCAATATCCACTTTGTAAGTCCAGGGTGGAAAACCATGTTGCTCCAGATAACGTATCCAGTGTATCATCGATTCTGGGTAACGGGTAGCTGTCTTTTTTGGTGACGTCATTTAATTTTCTGTAATCCACACAGAATCGCATACTTCCGTCCTTTTTCTTGACAAGCACGACCGGTGAACTCCACGGGCTTTCTGATGGTGCAATGACCTTTTCTCGCGCCATATCCTCTATAAGGCCCGTTACTTCCTCTCTCTTAGCAAGTGCTAGTCTCCTTGGGGGTTGACGAATTGGCTGAAAATCACCTGTATCAATGCGATGTTTGACAACTGATGTTCGGCCATTATTTTCTCCTTTGAACGCAAATATTTGCCAATGCTTTTGCAGAAACCTTTTTGCTTTATTTTTGTTCTGGGCAGACAACTCCTTCGTCCACTCTTTCGTCAATACTTCCAAGGCCGATGATTTTGTTAATGCTGTACCTTTTGTGTCCTGCTGGTCATTTTCACAATTTATAACAGCCGTAACTTTCTCACATTGCGCTATTACTTCACCTTTTTGCATCCATTTCGGCTTATTTGTTGGATTCAAAATTCGTACCGGTATTTTGCTGTCCGCTCTTGTTTCTACTAGGGTCTTTCCAATAATTAGGTCTTTCTTTAAATATTTCTTATCTGCTTCCACTACCCACAGATGGCTTATCCCACAGTCTTCACTTGTTGTAGCCCAAATAATTTCTTCGGTGTTGGGTTCAATTCGACAGTGCTCACTTATGTAGACTCTTGCAATTGTTAATTTTTGTCCACAGCCAACGTCTAAAGGCAACTCTACATTGGCATATCTTAACGTCTTTTTCTTAAGATCCAAAGTGAACCCGTGTCGAATCATGAAGTCCACGCCAATGATAACCTCATCGGTGATGTTTGCAACAATAAAATCATGTTCCACAGTTTTGTTGCCGATAAGAACACTTGCTGTAACTTTTCCTACTATTTGCGCAATTTCTCCTGTCGCTGTTCTCAATTGGATCCCATTTAATGGCATTACTCGTCGTCTATTAAATAAATCTGTCCTCACAATTGAGTGCGATGCGCCTGTATCCAAAGTTAGCTCAAATGGTCTTTCGTTGATTTTTCCACCGATGGTAAGGCTGTTGGAATTTCGACAGAGCTTCGAAACTAAGACTGTGGGGCAATCATAAGTGAGAGTCAGCTCACGCCCCGCTGTACTGACTCTCTTTAGTTTAACGACTGCTCTTCACTACCATTTTCGCCATCGTTCACCTTATTTCCAATTTTTCTTCTTGGTGAACGTGATGCGGAACGATTACGACGTGATTTGCAGTCACGTGCCATGTGTCCCTGCTTGCCACAGTTATAGCAATTTCCGTTGAAGCTACTGCTGGCGAACGACGAATTTTTGTTCTCAGCCTCCACCTCCATCCGACGAGTTTTCAATGATGGGCGGCATGTCAATGCAATCGTCTCTTGAATGAGAGCAACCGTGACTGTTTCATTAAATGTAATCTTCGGGTTCTTCATTGTCTCGCGTTTTGTCTCTGAGTCACGTATGCCGTCAATAAACGCCTCTATTTTGAATTTTTCAGCCACGACACTTAACTCGTCAGGATATGAAAGGTGAGCCAATCGTTCAATATCTGCAGCATACTCCTGCAAAGACTCACCAGATTTCTGGACACGACTTTTCAACTCCAGTCTGTGAATCTGCTTCATGTGGTCACTGCCATATTTTCGCTGTAAAGCATCCATCACCGCCTTGTAATTCTTTTGCTCCGCCACTGGAACCGTTTGCAATACTTCTGCAGCTGCGCCTTTTAATGCCACAATTAGCGCTGCTGCTGCGCTATCGTTATCCCAGCGATTATGAGCAGATGTTGTTTCGAACTGGAGCTTGAAAACACTAAATGGCGTTGTTCCATCGTACGTGGGTGCCTTAAGCCTCTCTGCGCTGATTTCTCTTATCACTTGAGTGGTTGGTTCGTTTATTTCTAACTGTTGAATCCTTTTATTAACGTCTTCAAAATTGTTTTGAACCTTTTCAAGATTATTTTGAACTTTTTCCTTGAACGATTCAACGTCATCTCGTAACTCAATCACTTTTGCATCGAGGCCATTTACCATTTTGGCAACCTCTGTTCGAACAGCCTCGTGGATCTCCGTCGCGTTCTGACTCAACTTCTGATCAATCTGTAGCGCGTTCTGACTAATTTCTTCCCGAACGGTCTGGATTTGCAGCGCGTTCTGACTTATTTCTTCCCGAACGTTCTGGATTTGCTGCGCGTTCTGACTTAACTTCTGGTCTATCTGCAATGCATTTTGATTTAAGCTCTGACCAATTTCTTCCCGAACGGCCTGGATATTGTTATTCATCTGCAGCGCGTTCTGACTCATTGCCTGCGTCATCGCCATTAACATTTTCTCGAACTTCGACATATCCACAACTTCACCACTTGCAGCCGTTCCAGAAGCTTCCTCCATTTTCGCTGTTGATTCTGAGGCATCACTATAAAATTCATGCTCGTCCAGGTTTACCCCTTGAGCCTCAAGAGCCTGCCGTAAGCGTTTCTGTAACTCCAACTTTCCGCCAGATGATTGCAGATTCAGCTGCTGCAACTCCTTCTTTAGTTGATCCACTTTTAGTTCATCAAACTTAACCATTTTTTTATTTTATTTGATTGTTAATTCTTTTTACACAATCCCACTTCTGACATCAATTGTTACGAAATTTCCTGTCCCTTTGACAGTAATTTCAATTCCTTACACTTTTCTGAGTTCGATCACTGGATTGTGTAATAATCAAGAAAAACGCAATCTTTATTTAATTATAAAATGGTTTATTAAAATCACAAACGTTAGTTTTTACACAGTACAATTGTTTATTTAATCTTTACATTCAAATTGTATACACAAACGTTATACTTTATTACTTAAAATCCACTATATCACTTTAGTACTTAAATTCAAATGTTCTCACTTAAGATCCACTGTGTTCCACTGTTCAATATCAACTGTGTCTCTGCTGCTCATATGACAGCCTTTTATACTAAAGTCATCATTTTCTCGAACCATCTGCCGTTGTCTTAGAATATCGTTTCCAGTGCCTTCTAGATGGCGATAATGTCGTACCATCCGCCATTATCCAGAATGTCGTTTCCAGTGTCTTCTAGATGGCGATTATCGACGTTGATAATGTCGTACCACTTTATCATTTATAGTACTGAAAACATGCTACATGTCGCTAGATGGTGTTATTTTTCTACGGTCAGAGTGATGCACGCACTTTCCCACAGTCAACGATGCAAGCACTTTCCTACGGTCAGTGATGCACGTATTTTTCTACGGTCAGTGATGCTAGCTAATATCGTTTAATAATTATTACGAAAATTTTCTGGCATAAACCAAATTTCGCTACAATATTAACGTTGAGTAATTGCGATAGTCATCATCGGTTGGTGAGTGTTAAAAATACCAGAGGGTAAACCATTTGTAATGATGTCGGTGCGATTTAATCTGCGATGTAGTATCGAGCCATAACCGCAAAAATAACTTAACCAACAAAAAGTAAATTTTACAGGCTTAAAGGTTTTTTTTGATTATCTTTGCATTTAGTAAAGCTATCGACGTGAAATTTAGTTTATAAGCTTTATTTTGTGTAAGGTGTACGATGCAACTAGTTTCATTTACGTATTTATGTTATAACGGGTGTTTTTGGCAGTTAAGTTATTTTCGCCATCATAAAGAGTAAAGCTATTGTGCAATGTTGTGTTGGTTAAGTTTTTTATACTTTTGAAGAATATCTACCTGTTCTGTGTACACCAAAACATTTGTTTTCTCCCTAAGGAAGTAAAAGGCTGAAATTTGGAGTTCTTGATCAAGGGGGCGTGGCAGCTCTCGTACAGAAAATAACTATAACACATAAAAATTCTTATGTATTCATAGTTTTTATTTCCGGATAAAGTTTTTAGTTTTTAATTTAAGTCCTGTGACTTTGATTAAACTTTGAAAGATATAAACACATATATAAAAAGATAAACGAAACCAAAATTTATTCTGCAGTGTCTTGTTCATCCGTTTCAGGTAAAGAATCCTTCATACCCTTATCGTGCTTCAGGTTCAAGAATTCATTTCGGTATTATTTTTTTATGACAAAGAGATATTAAATCTTTGAACTTAGCTGAAGCAATTTGTAGTGGAGTTGTGTAAAGAAAAGGAGGTCCATTGGATACTATGTTTGAGTTGCGTTTTGTTCGAGCAATTGAATCAAGATTATACTCTTTTGTATTGGAGTCCTCCATATTTCAGTTGAATTACTGGGATATATTTTTTCAAATTTTGCAGAACGTAATTATATTTTTAATGAAGGACCGTACCCACCAAGTTTTAACTTTGGAAGAACTTTACCGACCTTTGACGAACAAAGCGTCTTTGTCCATGGACCATGATCTTATTTCATTTCATTTTTCACCTTAACTCATTTCACCTCACCTCACATTACCTGTACCTCATGCATCTATAAACGCGATCAAAATGCTTTCATTTAATTGGTTAAAGCGTTTTGTGTGGGGAATCATGCTTGTATGTTTTCTTTATTTTACCTGCCTTAACGGCGCTTATTACAAATTATTATTTTTTATGCACATCTACGAAACAGTACCTTTCAAATGATATAAGTTTCTTTCCCCGCTCTTTATAATAAGTACTAAAAAAGTGTATGATAAGTTTCGATGTTCACGTATTAACATAGGGCGATGGCACCAGTAGTCGGCCACTTAACTTTTTTTTTAAGTTCAAATGGCTACCAAAAATCGGTTATTAAGGTTATTTATAAGGTATTGTGTGCTACTGAATGCCTGATTTATGTAGTTTTGAAAAATACCATTTTTATTAAGGTAATTTACTAACTTATGCGTTTTTTTCGGGCAGTATACTGCCGTCAGAAGCGAATAAGGCGTATCTCAAAAAAATTGATATTCGAGATTCTTATGGCATTGGATAACGATATTTTAATTCAAACATATAAAAAATCCCTTAAGAATATTTTCTCTATCTCAATTTTTCCCCAAATTACTAAGCGATTTAGACGTATGTCAAGAATACGAAGACTACGACTAATAACTTTAAAAAAACAACGGGCAATACCGCAAAGCTTCGTTGACTGGATCATGTTGTCATTGTCGTTGTAAGTTCTCCTCATTCATTGTTTGTTCACTTCACCATCTAATACCAGGAAATGTGATGTCATTTTGGTGAAAACTCCCTACTTTAAAGGCTTGAAATTTCTTAAGTAACAATAATATATGCTTATTTTTTTATATGTTTCTTTCAGTAAGTATATTATAATTTCTAAAAATATAATTTGATTCTAGTTTCTATTTAATTTAATCTGTATTTTATGCAATAGTAAATATTATTTCTTTTGTATGAAAGTTGGTATGAGAAGTCTTAAGTAAAATGGCGTATCTACATTTTTAAAGCTATAAATACTAAGCGAAATGAACGTATCT
Organism: Meiosimyza platycephala; assembly: GCA_963662105.1. Taxonomy (NCBI): domain Eukaryota; kingdom Metazoa; phylum Arthropoda; class Insecta; order Diptera; family Lauxaniidae; genus Meiosimyza; species Meiosimyza platycephala. The sequence continues at coordinate 58,584,816 of OY759210.1, read as the reverse complement.
CATAAAAAACGCATAAACACATGGAATTTTGATATTTTCCCTTAATCATAATTAAATAACATTAAAATGATATTTAAATTGCCAAAAATAAATTAAAAAATCCGTAGAGAAAGTAAGAAGAAATCGGCATTTGCAAAACATCAATTATCTCGAAACTAATTTTTGAGATACGCCTTATTCGCTTCTGACGGCAGTATAGCTGTTGCAATATCTGAAGAGAATCTGGTCAATTCAGCAGTGTCATCTATAATGACGGTGTCAGTAATAGTTGTGTTAGAGTCAGTTCTACCCTGGTGGGCTTGCTCAAACTTTTTTATAATATCCAGTATAAGATCAAAATCAATATTTATTTCTATCAGCCTTCCTTGAGCAATGCTAAAACTTTTTAAAAAAAAAAATTACTTCAGCAAGATTGTTTTTGCAGATTTTCGAGCTTATTCTGAATGCATTTGGTGTAATCAATAAAATTTACGTCAAATGGGTAGATTTCACATGTTCTAAATGCATTTTCAATTGTCTGTGTACAATCGGAACTATCCAAAACTAGCTTTAAAATTACACAAAAGCTTACTTTCGTAACCGCTTTTCCTTCTTTAACTGGTACTTTTCGCCATTGACTAATAGTATTAGATGACTTTTGTTATCAAAGCCTAAGTCGGTCAACCACTTAACAAGAGGTTTTTTATTTCAGTTAAGCTTAAAACAGTCTCTGGCCCCATTCTTCTAGGCTTTTCAACAATTTTGCCAGAGATTCTGCCTTGCAAAGTGGCTCTAGGGACCAAAATGCTGCGGCAGCTTTTCTTATTCACCTTGATCGATTCGAATTTTTTCCAAAGCTAGGGCCATAGTATCATCATAGTACCATCAGTATATACTGATGAAAAGCACGTTTTTTTACTAAATCACTTATTTTTGAATGACTTTAGTCCTAGTCACAAGCGTTAATTCGTTACTAGGTACCTGTTTTTTATGTTTTAACATCAATGGCCGACTACTGAAATTATGAAAAAGATAAAAAAATTATATTCTTCAGTAGTCGGCCAAGGGTGGCCGAGCTTAGAATTTCACAAAATATTTTCTTCTTTGGTCGGTTCCCCTGTAGTTATTCATCAACACATATTTTTTACATTTTTAGTCAAAAATTAGTTGAAATAGACTATTAATTACCTAAAACCGAGCTAAAAGTTCACTTCATTTCAATACTTTACACATTTTTTTTTTGTTTTCCGACAACACATAGTCGCATTTTTTTAAAAGATCACTCGTTTTTGACGCTTTCAAAAACCTCCAGCAAACTAACATTTTTAACGCCGAGAGTAACAGCTTGATTGTAGCAATTTTTTGCTAACTAAGGAAAGAATCGTTAACTCTATGAAAAATATTTTTTTTCATTTGTGTACGATGAATACATTTACTATTATGCTACACTTTGTACCAAAGTGGCCGACTACTGGGGATGGCCGACCTTAGGTGCCATCACCCTATAGATTTTTACTGAAAATTTTAACTTCACCAACACTTTGCAGTCACAAAAAATGTAAACAAGTGCGAATGCGCAGTTAACTTAAAATTGTTTTTGCTATAACTAAGTAACGGTACTTTTTACAATTATGAAATTTGCAGAGAAGATTCGTATGGACGTAAAATATCGATTTCTATCAAAAAACGAAAATCGAAAAATGTGTTGGTTAAGTTATTTTTGCGGTTAGGGCTCGGTATATTATTCTGATACTCCAGAACTTGTACTTTGTTGGATACGGCATTATCTACAAGCTTGCTTAACTTATTGTTTAAGTTCGCCGTCCATTCCGACTTGAATTCCTCTACCGTCTCGGTAAACCACTGTTTAATGTCTGCTAGCCCTTTACGAAGTTCTTCTCGAAGGGAAGAAATTTCCGCATCAGGAGAGGGACGGTTCTTTTTTACACAAAAATGAAAAATTACGATTCTTCAACAAGAAAGCGTGTTGTTCCTGAGAAACGTCGGCACATAACATATGGAACCAATTTCCACACATAACACAACCAACACTATATTGTTGCTTCCCAACATTTTTTGTGAAAACTAAATAAACAAGATCTTTTGCTGGCAAACAACAACAAAATGGCAGCAAACAGTAGAAGGCAGCAACAGCAGCAAAAAAATCAGTAGCAAACAGGTACACAGCAAAAGGCAGCAAACAACAGTGACGCTAAAAAAACCAATTATATATTGCAACGAATTTATTGATCGACGACTTAAAAATGTTGCTTTCTACTCTAACATAGTTTCCAAATCTAATCTACTCTAACATAAAAGCCAAATTTTCAGTACCAGCAGCTGACATGCAAGCCCAAACCATGGTACTGCTACCATCATGTTTTATATCGTATTTAGTTTCTCCTGTTGTTTTTTCTATTTGGCTTTCGCGACATGCTATCTGAATCAAGCAAGTTAAAATTCAATTCGTCCACGAATATTACTAAATTCCAGTACTCAGTGGTCTTCAGCAGAGATGCGCACAAAAATTTTTTCGCGAGTTGGTTACAACAACATCAATTCTGGTAAAAAAAACTCAAAAATATTTTGGAAAAAAATTCGTAGTATTGAAAAATATTTTGCGAAAAAATTCCTAGTATTTATGAAAATTTTTAAATAGCTGCGGCAAGCTAATTGCATGGAAACAAAAACAAAAATCTCAAGCTCAAGGAGTAAATGAATTGAAAACAAAATCACACAAACAATAAAGCGCGTTGTAGACAAAACTACAAAAACAAAAACCATGCAACGATAGCGAAGCCAAATTATTTAACTTGAGTAACGGCATGAGCTGAAGGAGTCGATTAGTTGAAGAAAATTACACGAACAAAATACATGCGGTGACTGCAGACCAAAATGATTTAGCTCAAATAACGGAGTGAGCTCGAAGTGAGCTGAATATTTTTTGTTATTGTTGTAAGAGCTGGAAGAGCCAAACGAGCTATGGACTGCGCATCCTTGGTGTTCAGGTTAATCTCATTTTTAACTGATGAACTGCTTTTTAAAACACTTTCGGTTTAGGCTTGCATGTCAGCTGCTGGTGCTGGAAATATGTGTTTTCAGATACGGTCTGTATCATCCGAAAAAAATAAGTAAATATTTATAAAGTTTTATCACAAAAAGTGTATCATCCGGAAAAAATGTGGTGGTTGAGAGAGAAAAAAATAAGAGTAAAATAACAGCTGATCACTTCCCCTCAAAAAAAAAAAAGTTTAATTTTTCACCCAGACAAATTTCTAGTGGCTAAAACTTGAAGACTGTCAAAATCGTAGGCAACAAGACTAGAGACTCACTTTTGACAAGCGAGGGAAAGAGAATTTCATATCTCGATTCGGTTTGCAAACAGACCACTTTCTTTCCCTGCTTACGGGGACGCTGAACACGATGGTGATATTAAAAATTCTTTTTGAGCATGCCACATCGCCCAAAATGGCCAAGAACCGCCCCCAAAAGGGGAAAATTGCATATTGCGCGCCTTCCATCGGTATAATATTTGTCACCCCCCGTTTTTGAGGAAGCTGAGCACGAAAGCAGTGTTTAAAATTTATTTGGAGTTGGCCAAACCCCCAAAAATGACCAAAAACCGTCCCCAAAATAAGGAAAAAGCATATTTCGCGTCTTTCATCTGTAAAATATTTCTCGCCCCCCATTTTCGAGGATGGGGAACACTATGGCGGTATTTAAAATTTTTTTGGAGTGTGCCACACCCCCCAAAAAGACCAAAAACCGCCCCCAAAATTGGCGAATCGCATATTCCCCACCGTCTATCGGAATAATATTTGTCACCCCCCGTTTTCGAGGATGCTGAGCACGATGGTGACGTTTAAAACTTTTTTGGAGCTGGCCACACCCCCAAAAAATGCAAAAACCGCCCCAAATATATGGAATTGCATATTCCGCACCGTCTATCGATATATTTGTCACCCCCCATTTTCGAGGATACTGAACACAATGGTGGTGTTTAAAATTTTTTTCCAGTATGCCACACCCTCTAAATGGGCAATTCACATATTTTCACTGAAGCTCAGAGAAGGAAATCTATTCTGACTGATGCTCTTGTTAATTCTTCACCTAAAAACAACGTTTCTTCTAAGAGCGCAACGCCTAGAACTAGTTCTAGTACACCTATAAATACATATTCTGGAAACAAAAACAATGCAGTTGCACCGTTAACATTTTCTCTTTCAACTGAGAACGTCAATGCATGTGATAAAATCACTCTTCAAATGCTGTACAGCGAGATCATTGAACTCAAGCATGTAAACACTGCGGCGCTTACAAAAATTAAAATATTGGAAGAAAACATTGACTCTCTCAACAGAAAGGTTACTTTTTTGGAAACACGGCTTAATGCTTTGGAACAAAGAGAAAAACAATGCGTAGCTGATATTGTTGGAATTCCCGACGTCAGTAGTTCAAATGTTAAAGAGCGGGTTGACAAGCTGTTATCAACTATACTTGAAGATGAAACTAACAGCAGCGAAATTGTTTAATGCATTGTTAAGAATGTGAAAGAAGACAGTAAAAGAAAATCTTCGAAAATTGTTTGCGTTAAATTTGCATCTTTTTCACTAAAGAAAATTGTTATAAGGAAGATGCGTGAAGGCAGAGAAAAAATTTTTTCAGATTATTTTCATACTCATCAATTAAGCAACAATGAAGCAGGTGGCAGCATAAACAGCATCAGCGAAAGAAAGATATTTATAAATGATTCTCTTACTGGTTATAGTCGGTTGTTATTAAATAGAGCTAATGAGCTCAAACGTAACATGAAATGCAAATTTGTCTGGGTAAGAGATTCTACTGTGCTCATTAGGAAAATGGAAGGTGACAAAGTAATAAAAATATGTTCATTTGAGGATTTTTCTAAACTTGATGATGTAGTTATTTGATTATTATATTTTAATTTTCTTAATGATTAATGTTAATTTAAATAATATATCTTATATAAATCCTCAAAGTTATAATAATTCTAATGATAGTCATTCTTCCACTATTTCTGAAAATTTAAACTGTTTATGCATAGACCATTCAAGCAATGAACAATATTCTGGTTTTTCTGTGATTCACCAAAATATTCGCAGCATGAGAAAAAATTTTGATTCTTTTTTATCGCATCTTGCATCCTTGGATCATTTACCAGATCTCATTTTTGTTTCAGAAATCTGGATTTTTGAAGAGGAAATATCAACTTACAAAATTCCCAATTTTACTTTCGATTCAACTTGTAATATCTCGTATTCTTCTGGTGGTGTCGGTGTATTTTTCAAAAATAAAGTAGAAAAGTTAGAAACTAAAAGGTTAATCTGAATAGTGCTGATATAATATGTATCAATTGGAGAATTTGTGGTGTTTACTACTGTTTTATATGCATTTACAGACTACATAAATGTACAATTGGAACATTTTTGGAGGAGTTTACAATATTTTTGGAAAGTCAAAAGTTTAAAAATACAATATTATTAGGTGATTTCAATATCAATATTTTATTGGAATCTCGAGAAGTAGATAATTTCTTATCGACTTTGTCATCGTTCGGTTTGATTCCGCTTTGTCTCTTCGTACGCGATTAAACTCCTGTTTGGATCATATTTTTATTCGACTCAACAGAAATAATTGCATAGGCTATAAAACAACTGCATATGACTTACAATTAACAGAGTTGATTGCAACAAAATTCATTTTAATGCTCTTAAGTCCGAGTTGAATTTTGAAATGTGGAACGATGTTCACACTGCAATAGATCCTTCCACTGCTTTTGATTTATTTCTAAGCAAGTTGCAAGGTCATTTTTCTAATTGCAGCCAGACTAATAGCAGTATTAACAACAAACAAAAAAGGCTTAAGCCGTGGATGACCTTACCTTTGTTAAAAAAAATTAAAAAGAAAAATCTTTTATATGTACGTGTCAAAAAACATCCAAGTAATTCAAGACTTAGAAATTATTACAACAAGATTTGTAAGGAGCTTAAAACGGAAATTCCACTCTGTAGAGATAACTACTTTCACAATAGGCTAATAACTAACATTGGCAACTCCAAAAAAGAATGGAGTATAGTTAATGAATTTCTTAATAGAAAAAATGCTGATAGTGATATTATTTTAAATAGTAACAATTCAAATGTATCTGACCCTCTAACAGTGGCAAACTTATTTAATGATTTCTTTTCCAATGTTGACTTGCATCAGGATTTAACAATCAATAATCATTCAGATCATTATGTTAGCACGTTGGTTCAAACTAATAATCATTCAGAAAGTTTTTTCTTTCAACCGTTTACTGCCCTTGAAATTCATAGTATAATTTCGGCTCTTAAAAACTCAAATTCCAGTTCTTTTGATAAGGTCTCTAACTAAAAAACATTTCATTTCATATAGCAGATGTTCTGTGTTTCGTTTTTAACTTAAGTATACAGTCAGGAGTTTTTCCTGATTCTTTGAAGACAGCATTGATAGTTCAGCTACACAAAAAGGGTGATACTAAACTGTTAAACAATTACCGTCCCATTTCTCTTCTATCAGTTTTTTCAAAGGTATTTGAGAAAAGTGTAAAATATAGAATGTCTTTCTTAGATGGTAGAAGATTCTTCAGTGATAGTCAGTTTGGTTTTAGAAGTGGTAAGTCTACTGAAGATGCATTTTTAAAATTAACGGGTGAAATATACAATAGTTCAAATGCATCCGAAGTATCATTGACATCACAAAAGCATTTGATATGGTTGATCATAGGTTGTTGCTGGATAAACTTTTCGATGCCGGCTTTAGAGGTTGCATGTACGATTGGTTTGTTTCCTATTTATTAAATAGAAAACAAATAGCTAAAATTAAAAATTGTTTTAGTCCTCAGTATTACAACAACCTTGGTGTTCCTCAAGGTTCTGTCTTGGGTCCTTTACTGTTTTTAATATATTTTAACTCTTTATTTATTCAACGTTTTAAAGGCAAAATTACTGCTTTTGCAGATGATACTGCTCTTGCTTATTCAAGCAATAATATTTGTAATATTTTTTCGGATGTTAACAATGACCTAGATATTTTAAGAAGATGGTTCTATGATCGCAAGCTTTTAATTAGTGAAAAAACTAAATTTATAATCTTTGACATAAAAGGTTCAGCACGTAACTCCCTGCCTTTGCTTTATCATTCGCCGTTTTGTCGTAGGTTTTGTTTAAGTGCTTCTAGCTCAGATGAAACTATTAATAAAAATATAAGTTGTTGCGATAAATGCTTTGAAATTGAAACCGTTGATAACTTTAAATACTTGGATATTATACTGGATCAAAAACTAAGTTGGAAAAATCATACACAATATTTATTGCTATCGAAAAATTTTGAAAGTTGTTTATGATGGTCTTCTGAAGTCTAAACTTCAGTATGGTTTATCGTGTTGGGGTGGAGCATATTCCAATAAAATAGATCCTTTGATTATTAAACAAAAACACGCAATTAGAATTATATGAAGCGCTAATAGAAGAACCCCAAGTTTTGATCTATTCTTCCACTGAGGCATCTTTACTGCTTTAAAGTATTAAAAGTGTTTTTTGAAAGATCTGGCTTTTATTCTGTAAGACATCACGAAATTTATAATCTGAGAGTGAACACTGGAAATCCTGCAACTATTCCCACTATTTTTAAAACGCATTTTTCTCGTTTCTACTTCGTAACAGCTCCTAGATTGTTTAATATACCACCAGATAGACTTAGGTGTGAAAGAGTAAAAGCACTTTTTCTCAATTGCGTTAATTACTCAACTATTAATAACGTTTTTAGTTCCATGGTCTAACTTTTATATTGTTTATTGCATATCTATCATTTTTCACATTTTTAAAAATTTATTTTACATTATATTTCACATTTTAAAAATTTGTCTTTATATAAATTATTTTTTTTGTCTTTTTTTGCTACTCAATTATGTGTATTATCCCCATCAATATTCTATTTATATAAAATATTTTAAATGCTACGTGCATTGACCTCTTGTCATTTTGACAACTGTTTGCACTTAACTATTTCATACAAACTAATACTTATAGTTTATAATTTTTGTATATTTGTAAATTTAAGTTGTATTGAAATAAATGAATTATGAAAATGAAAATAAATGAATAGAATACAGCAAAAAGGGAACGAGGCAATAAATTACAAAGAAGACACAGACCACATTAACAATAATTATACAGTAGTCCTACGATAAAGACTGTTTTTTCCATAAGTAATTTTTTTTCATTTTGTTCAAAATTTAAAATTTATATTTAAAAAATTTTTAACGCAGTGTTTTTTTAAAACAACTAAATGTAGTTTTTTTTACAAAATTAATATGTGAGTGTAACTTATATATAAGAAAATGGTGTTATTTGTAATTTTTCATTGATTTGTTTTTCTAATGTTAATTTTTTTTTTAGATTAAAATAAAAACAATTTATACCCTGAAGATGTCACCAAAAAAGTGACGAAACGTCGGTGAAAAATTGAAAATTTTAATGTTTTAATTAATTTTGCAATTTAAAAGTTCTGGTCGAAAAACCTCAGTGTCAACAACAATTAATCATCTAAACTGACCCATAAGATCACATATAAATTTTCGGAGAGGTTACCGAAATATTCGTTTTTTAAATTTTATTTTCATATCAAAAAAAAAAAAGGAAAATACTCGCATTAAAATACTCTTTACAAACTTCCAATATGATGAAGGACTACTGCAATCAAAGACGAAAACTTGCCAAACAAAAAGGAGAGTTAAGATTTCTACTAATATGTAAGGATTACGACATCACACCAAAACACTTAGAAGGAGCTACATGTGGAGCCAAACGACTTTTTTCATCCGACACTGTGATTAAATTGTTTGAAAAAATAGAAAAAAATTTCCAAAATAAATTATTAAATTTGGAAATTAAACAAGTCAACATTAACATAAAAAACACAATAAACTACATTTTTCATACAGAGTTAAACATGAAATCAATTATAAACGACGATGAGTATAAGGAGTTTACATCGAGACAAGGCAACGTATATAAAAGCATTTATGATAAAGTTAAAGAAGAACACGACAAAAAATTAGCGGCATTAAAACAAAGTTACATGAGGAGATTTGGTTTCACACTAAATGAGAATTGGCTCATCAACTACACGAACATCGATTTTCCAGAAAACAGCAGATGGTTACTTTCACTTGGACATAAATTAACTCTCCCAATAACAAAAACCAATTTCTCACCAATTCACATAATAGCTGATTTAGAACAATATATTCAAACAATAGATGATGAAACAGATAAAAGTGTTGCCAGATCTACAACTGCTAACAAAATAATTTCATTTAAAAACAGAATAAGAAATACAACAAAAGAAAAATTTATACTTAATACGTACAGTAAAACAAAAAAAAATAATTAATTCTTACAAGGACCAAATAATTATTACACACGCAGATAAAGGCAAAAAAACGGTAATTATGTATAGAACCGAATACATTGAAAAATTGAAGAAACTTTTAGAAGACAAAAAACACATACAAAACAGTAAGGATTGATCCGACCAAAGAACTACAAAAAAAGAACAACAACTTAATTAACCAATTACATAAACATCAGTACATTGACACTTACGATAAATATAGGCTCATGTGCTCAGCCGCAACAGCTCCACGTCTTCATGGTTTGCCTAAAATTCATAAAACAGATATCCCCTTACGGCCCATATCTTCATCAATTGAAGTTCCTTGTTATAAACTCTCCAAACACATTGGAAGCATTTTAAAACATCTAATTTCAGAAGACTACAAAATAAAAAACGCTTTTCAATTAAAAGAAAAACTGAAACATTTTAAGATTGCTGACGATGACATAATGGTCTCCTTTGACGTAGTCTCATTGTTTACTAATATTCCAACATTTTTAGTAATTAAAAATATTATGAAACTATGGGACAGGGTAAAAAATTTCACAAAAATACGACGTCAGCAATTTCTGAGTATTTTAGATTTTTGTTTAAAAGATAATAATTATTTCAATTTTGACAACACAGTATACCATCAGATATATGGTATGCCTATGGGCAATCCACTATCAACCACCATAGCAGACATTATACTAGACAATCTACTTGACTACACGATAGATATTTTAAAAAATCAAAACATTGAATTAGGTATTTTGTGCAAATAATTCGATGCCATTTTTGCCATTATTAAAAAAAGAGACATGGACATTATTTTAAAAACACTTAACAATTTTCACAGCAAATTACAATTCACCGTAGAAGCTGAACAAAATAAAAATATTTCTTATTTGGACGCTAAATTACATAGACAAAATAACAAAATATCATTTGAATGGTATACAAAAATCACTTCTTCAGGAAGACTAATTAATTTCCATTCCACACAACCTTTGCAACATAAGATAAACACTGCAAATAACATCATTAACAAAGTTTTTATGTTGACGGACACTCTATTTTTGGACAAAAATCTTTTAAAGATAAAAACAATATTTAAAAACAATGATTACCCTAACACACTTATAAACTCACTTGTTGACAAAATTTCTAAAAATTATAAAAACGTCCAATCATTAAACATAATGAAACAAACTGGCAACACTGAAAAGAGAAAATTTTACGGCATCACATATATTCCGAACTTAACAAATAACACACATATAAGGACTATGATGAGAGTTGAGGAGAATGCATCGTTTGCATATAAAACGAACATGACACTTAACAGCATATTCACCAGAACAAAGTCCAAACTAAGCGACGACGAAAAAAGCAACGTCGTATATGAGGTGAAATGTAAAGGCGCGCTAAATAATGTATGTAACAAAGTATACATAGGAACAACGAAACGATCGTTGAAAACAAGAATGACGGAGCATAAGAATGACATAAAAAACAAAAAAAGAACAACAGCGCTAGCACAACATATGTTAGAAACGAACCACACAGCTGATTTCGATGCTGTAAACATTTTGGATATTAAAACCAAGGCAAATGGAAGACTAACACTGGAATGCCTTAGTAATTTTTTTCATTTTGTTCAAAATTTAAAATTTATATTTAAAAAATTTTTAACGCAGTGTTTTTTTAAAACAACTAAATGTAGTTTTTTTTACAAAACTAATATGTGAGTGTAACTTATATATAAGAAAATGGTGTTATTTGTAATTTTTCATTGATTTGTTTTTCTAATGTTAATTTTTTTTTTAGATTAAAATAAAAACAATTTATACCCTGAAGATGTCACCAAAAAAGTGACGAAACGTCGGTGAAAAATTGAAAATTTTAATGTTTTAATTAATTTTGCAATTTAAAAGTTCTGGTCGAAAAACCTCAGTGTCAACAACAATTAATCATCTAAACTGACCCATAAGATCACATATAAATTTTCGGAGAGGTTACCGAAATATTCGTTTTTTAAATTTTATTTTCATATCAAAAAAAAAAAAGGAAAATACTCGCATTAAAATACTCTTTACAAACTTCCAATATGATGAAGGACTACTGCAATCAAAGACGAAAACTTGCCAAACAAAAAGGAGAGTTAAGATTTCTACTAATATGTAAGGATTACGACATCACACCAAAACACTTAGAAGGAGCTACATGTGGAGCCAAACGACTTTTTTCATCCGACACTGTGATTAAATTGTTTGAAAAAATAGAAAAAAATTTCCAAAATAAATTATTAAATTTGGAAATTAAACAAGTCAACATTAACATAAAAAACACAATAAACTACATTTTTCATACAGAGTTAAACATGAAATCAATTATAAACGACGATGAGTATAAGGAGTTTACATCGAGACAAGGCAACGTATATAAAAGCATTTATGATAAAGTTAAAGAAGAACACGACAAAAAATTAGCGGCATTAAAACAAAGTTACATGAGGAGATTTGGTTTCACACTAAATGAGAATTGGCTCATCAACTACACGAACATCGATTTTCCAGAAAACAGCAGATGGTTACTTTCACTTGGACATAAATTAACTCTCCCAATAACAAAAACCAATTTCTCACCAATTCACATAATAGCTGATTTAGAACAATATATTCAAACAATAGATGATGAAACAGATAAAAGTGTTGCCAGATCTACAACTGCTAACAAAATAATTTCATTTAAAAACAGAATAAGAAATACAACAAAAGAAAAATTTATACTTAATACGTACAGTAAAACAAAAAAAAATAATTAATTCTTACAAGGACCAAATAATTATTACACACGCAGATAAAGGCAAAAAAACGGTAATTATGTATAGAACCGAATACATTGAAAAATTGAAGAAACTTTTAGAAGACAAAAAACACATACAAAACAGTAAGGATTGATCCGACCAAAGAACTACAAAAAAAGAACAACAACTTAATTAACCAATTACATAAACATCAGTACATTGACACTTACGATAAATATAGGCTCATGTGCTCAGCCGCAACAGCTCCACGTCTTCATGGTTTGCCTAAAATTCATAAAACAGATATCCCCTTACGGCCCATATCTTCATCAATTGAAGTTCCTTGTTATAAACTCTCCAAACACATTGGAAGCATTTTAAAACATCTAATTTCAGAAGACTACAAAATAAAAAACGCTTTTCAATTAAAAGAAAAACTGAAACATTTTAAGATTGCTGACGATGACATAATGGTCTCCTTTGACGTAGTCTCATTGTTTACTAATATTCCAACATTTTTAGTAATTAAAAATATTATGAAACTATGGGACAGGGTAAAAAATTTCACAAAAATACGACGTCAGCAATTTCTGAGTATTTTAGATTTTTGTTTAAAAGATAATAATTATTTCAATTTTGACAACACAGTATACCATCAGATATATGGTATGCCTATGGGCAATCCACTATCAACCACCATAGCAGACATTATACTAGACAATCTACTTGACTACACGATAGATATTTTAAAAAATCAAAACATTGAATTAGGTATTTTGTGCAAATAATTCGATGCCATTTTTGCCATTATTAAAAAAAGAGACATGGACATTATTTTAAAAACACTTAACAATTTTCACAGCAAATTACAATTCACCGTAGAAGCTGAACAAAATAAAAATATTTCTTATTTGGACGCTAAATTACATAGACAAAATAACAAAATATCATTTGAATGGTATACAAAAATCACTTCTTCAGGAAGACTAATTAATTTCCATTCCACACAACCTTTGCAACATAAGATAAACACTGCAAATAACATCATTAACAAAGTTTTTATGTTGACGGACACTCTATTTTTGGACAAAAATCTTTTAAAGATAAAAACAATATTTAAAAACAATGATTACCCTAACACACTTATAAACTCACTTGTTGACAAAATTTCTAAAAATTATAAAAACGTCCAATCATTAAACATAATGAAACAAACTGGCAACACTGAAAAGAGAAAATTTTACGGCATCACATATATTCCGAACTTAACAAATAACACACATATAAGGACTATGATGAGAGTTGAGGAGAATGCATCGTTTGCATATAAAACGAACATGACACTTAACAGCATATTCACCAGAACAAAGTCCAAACTAAGCGACGACGAAAAAAGCAACGTCGTATATGAGGTGAAATGTAAAGGCGCGCTAAATAATGTATGTAACAAAGTATACATAGGAACAACGAAACGATCGTTGAAAACAAGAATGACGGAGCATAAGAATGACATAAAAAACAAAAAAAGAACAACAGCGGTAGCACAACATATGTTAGAAACGAACCACACAGCTGATTTCGATGCTGTAAACATTTTGGATATTAAAACCAAGGCAAATGGAAGACTAACACTGGAATGCCTTAGTAATTTTTTTCATTTTGTTCAAAATTTAAAATTTATATTTAAAAAATTTTTAACGCAGTGTTTTTTTAAAACAACTAAATGTAGTTTTTTTTACAAAACTAATATGTGAGTGTAACTTATATATAAGAAAATGGTGTTATTTGTAATTTTTCATTGATTTGTTTTTCTAATGTTAATTTTTTTTTTTAGATTAAAATAAAAACATTTTTATACCCTGAAGATGTCACCAAAAAAGTGACGAAACGTCGGTGAAAAATTGAAAATTTTAATGTTTTAATTAATTTTGCAATTTAAAAGTTCTGGTCAGAAAACCTCAGTGTCAACAACGAAAATAAATGAAATTAAATGAATCTGGGCTTCATTTCATTCATTCATTTATTTAGTTGTTGTCAAGTCTTTCAGAGCAGTTACGCCGTCGGAAAACCACAACCAGTGAGATATAAATTTTAAAGTGAAAAGAGGTCGAACAAATTAGAAAACCACCAAAAACTTGCCTTAAAAAAAAAATTGAGTGTCATTTCCTAATTCAGCGGGGAAAGGCATATAAGAAAAGTAACCTTTCATCAAAGGAACAAAAACAAAAACAAAAACTTTTTTTGTTACCATTAGACTCAACAAATTGTCGGAAAAGTTGATAGATTCAGAAAATGTGGCATTGGATTCACTCATTCAATCGTTCCTAACGTTGTCATTTTATGATCGATTTTCTTCTGGTATGTCTTAATTTTTGCGTAAAAGTATCATCTATGAGCTTGAAATAAAAATATTTGTGTTTATTTTATTTCTATTTTTTCGTGGCCACAGAATCAAATGTAAAATTTGATTTTTTTTTAAATCTGGCCTGTTTCATCGATATCTTTTGAACCGCTTACTCAATGGAATACGTAATTGTGCATGTTTATTTGTCATTTGAATACCTTTAATTTGGCGCCAAGCACGATTGGACATTCATAGCTCAAAATATGAATTTTAAAGTGAAAGAAGGTCGGAAAAATGAAAAAAAACAATATCTCGAAAACTGTGCCATTCAAAAGACTTGTATTTTCATTTCCGAATTCAGCAGGAAAAAGTACATAAGAAAAGTAACCTCTCATCAATGGAACAAAAAAAAAATCGAAAGAAAAGAACGACATTTTTTTTGTATTGCATATTTGCAAAAAAAAAAACCTTAAAATGTCATTATTAATGAGATTTCTGTTGTTGTATGCTGGATGATAAATATTTTATATTTGGCTCATAACTCGTAGCTTTTAACAAAATACAAGAGGTATTGCTATCGTCTGTTAGTCTATTTCTCATGTCTGATTTAATCAAATTCATTGAAGAAGACAATGTTTCACAAGAAAAAGTCAATGAAAATATTGTTAAATAATAGTGTGATGCATTGCAAGTAGACGTGTTTTTTAAGTGTGCGCGATTTTTCACTTCTTGAAGAGTAAGAAATTCTCCTATTTGATAGTCCTGGTCGATCTACATAAATAAACATTTCTGACACCATTAGGAGATACTGTTTTTCACTTTCTGTACTTCCACAATCTTCAAAAACAAAAATAATTTCTTGTTGAATAAAAGTATTTTGCTAAACAAATACCACTAAACATGTCTGAGTTGCAACAAAAAGGCGCCAGAACAACTTTCAACTCTCGCAAGCAACAAATACTGCCAGCTACTCCAACAATAATTTCCAACTCACGACTGGATAAAGCATCACCCGTAGCAATGAGTGTAGGCTCCGATGCAGCTAACTAACTTCTTTCAAAGAGAGCATCATTGATCAACTAAAAGAAAGATTTAAGAGTATGGAAGATAGAGATCTTGAAAGGCTTGGAGAGATAACAGCTGATTTGACAAATATAAAAACAACTATCAGGAGTGTGATAGTCCGAGTATCGGCTGTTGAAGCTGTTTGCAGTGAAATTGGTTCGTTAAAGAACGAAATTGCGAGCCTCAAAAAAAAAACTGATAGCTACAACTCTGATGCTCTTACTGACTCGCTTAATACTGAGATAGCTGAGCTAAAGCAAACAGTGAGCAAATTTGAAGATGATGTTGTTTTAACTGATGTGGTTATACATGGTATACCGCTCACTCCGAATGAGAATCTACCTGCTCTCTTTAGCAAAATTTGTAATGTTGTTGGATGTGATGGGGCAATACTACGAGATGCTTTTCGAATTAAAACAAATCCTAGCAACAATAACCCGGTGATAATTGCAAAACTTTCATCAGCTTTTATGAGAAGCAACTTGTTTCGTAGAATTGCAACTTACTGTAAGCGCGAAAAAAGGCAACTATTCCTTAGCGACATTGGGTGTGGTGGTGAGCAAAAGTTTCACGTGCACGAAAGTCTGTCCAAGAATAATCGTGCCGTACTGCTCTACGCTATGCAGAAGAAACGAGATAGGTGTCTTCACTCCGTATTCTCTTTACGTGGAAAGGTGTATGTGAGAGCTACCCGTGAGAGCGATGCGGTGCATGTATGCAGTATAAACAGTGTGGATCGCGTCACTTGACTCGCTGATTAGGGTGATATCAATAATTTTTACTTATATTAAAAATATTTTTTTTTGTGTTAAATTTTTATTAATATATTTTTTTGGTTATTTAAATTTATTTTAATTACTTTATAATTATTATTTTATTTATCTTTATTATTTCTTTTTTATTATTACTTTTTCTTTTTAATTTCTTCATAACTAATGCCTTATTTTTTCTCTGATTTTACTATGTTTGAAGCTGTTTTTCGATATTTGTGGTTTGATAAGTTTGTCTCACATATCTGGTGGTGCTAATGATAATTACAAACTGCTTGTGAATTTGTTATGTAAGCAGTATGAGGGGTTGAAAGTCGTTCATTTTAATGCCAGAAGCTTAAATAGTCTGAAATTGGACTGTGCTAAATACATATTTGATAATCCGTCCGTAGATGTGATATGTTTTACTGAAACGTGGTTTAAGTCGGACGTACCTGATTCTCATTATGATTTTGATGGGTTTAAGTTGTACAGAAGTGATAGATGCATTAGAAGGGGTGGTGGTGTCGCGATATACTGTAGATCTAGTTTAAATTCTCGGTTTGTAAATAATAGTTATGATTTTTGTGAGTTTTTAAATGTTGAGATCAGTGACAATAGCGTTAAAATTTTAGTCTCATGTGTGTACAACCCCAGTAGAAATTTTTGTCTCGATCCCTTTTTTTACTGACCTCAGTAAAAGGCTTACCGACTATGACTTTTTGATTGTTTCCGGCGATTTCAATGTGAATCTAATGATAAATGATAATGTTACTGAAAACTTTTGCCATAATTTCACTTCTTGTGGGTTTCAACGTATTCATTCATGTTTTCCTACACGGTTTTCTAATAATACTATACCAAGTCTCTTAGATGTGTTTCTGGTGTCTGATATTTCCCGTGTTCTAAAATTTGATCAGTTGTCTTTCCTGTCCGACCATGACTTAATTTTTTTGCTGCTTGAATTTTAAGAGGCTCTTTGGCCCCTCCGTTAAGCTTTCCTTTCCGGAACTTCAATTCAGTGGATATGTATGCTTTGAACACTGAGTTATCAATGATATGCTGGAACAATATCTGGTGTTATGAATCGGTTGATGATAAGCTGAGTGTTTTTATGAGCAATGTGAACCATGTTTTTAACCGACATGTACCCATACGCACAGTTCGTTCGTTGAATCCCAGTTGCCCATGGTTTACGAATCGATCTCTGACTGCCATCAAAAAACGAAATAAGATGCAAACTAAGTGAAGAATAAATCGTACTCCAGAAAACTGGGAGCTTTTTCGTAGAGCCCGTAATGAAAATAATTTTTTTAGTAGCAAACTGAACACTAATCTAACCCCAAAGCAATTGTGGAATAATATTCGTAAGTATAAGGTGTTCACCAGAAATACAACTAGATGCAACTTAGACCCTAGTGAATTAAACGACTTTTTCCTTAATTATTGTCACTCTGTGCCAGCACCTAGTGTGATTTTAACAGAATCCGCAAACATTTCCCATCAGCATCAATTTCACTTTTCAGCGGTTAATGAAAATACAGTAGCTAGATGTGTTTTGAAAATTACTTCGAATGCAGTCGGTAATGATGGCATTTCTATTAGGTTTATTAAATTTTAACATTCATTTTATCGCCTTTGACTCATATAATAAACCACTGTCTGACATGTTCCAGTTTTCCTAACCTATGGAAAGTTGCTACTATTACACCAATTGCTAAAACCACGGTTGCCTCTACCCCGAGTGATTATCGCCCTATCAGTATCTTATCTTCCTTGGGAAAAGTATGCTAAAGAATTATATTTGAACAAATCTCGGATCACATCAGTCAATATTCTTTGTTATCTCCTCTCCAGTCCGGTTTTAGAAAAGGACATAGCTGCGCGACTGCAGTAATGAAAATTACGGATGATATTCGCCCCTATTATGATCAAAAGGATATTACGCTGCTTTGCCTTTTAGATTTTTCAAAGGCCTTTGACTCAGTCAATCATGACCTTCTGTGCAGGAAATTAAAATCTTTGTTTATGTTTAGCGACAGAGCAATAAAATTAATAGAAAACTATTTGTGCGGGAGATCTCAGAGGGTTGTAATTGGAAGTATTTCATCTCCTGTTAAGCCAATTTATGTGGGGGTGCCTCAGGGTTCCATCTTAGCTCCACTACTTTTTTCTATGTTCATAAACGATATTTTTTCTGTTTGCAAGTATTCAACAGTTCATGCATATGCCGACGATATCCAGCTTTATTTCTCGCGGCCGATTGGACTAGTGGAAGATTTGACGTGTAGACTTAATTCTGATTTATTTTCTGTGAATAAGTGGGCTAATGATAACCTTTTAACTATAAATCCATCAAAATCTAAAGTACTACCTATTGCAAGAAGTCATCTAAATATTGAAGATATTCCTCAGTTATCGATTGGGTCAGCCAATTTAGAATTTGTGTTTAAGGTGAAAAACCTTGGTTTCATCTTAAACTCAAGGCTCACTTGCACAGACCATATTAACAAGATATTAGGAAGATCTATGGTACCTTACGGCTATTACGTAATTCTATGGACTTTACCCCTATTGAGACTAGGCGAAGACTTGTAGTGCTACTAATCATTCCCCACATAACTTACTTTAGTACAGTTTATAGTAGACTAGACTCTCAGTCTCAACATAAGCTTAATAATGCTTTTAACAGTGCTGCAAGATATGTTTATGGGGTAAGCTGCTTTGACCACATCTCTGAGGTAAGCAAGGACATTTTAGGATGTAGCCTAAACGATTATGTTGATATGCGCAATATTTTATTTCTGCATAGACTCATCCACTCTCGCACTCCCGCGTACCTTTACAACAAGTTACAATTTTGCCATTCGCAAAGGTCACTGAGTTTATTTGTCCCCAGGTGCAGTTATCTCAATTCTAGCAGATACTTCTTCATTGGCGCCATTAGGTTGTGGAACGCTTTACCATCTTGTGTTAGACGAATTCAATCGAATAACAGCTTCAAACAAGCGCTTTTTAATTCTCTCAATAACAATTCTTGAACCTTGCCTTGTAATTTATATATTTATCCTCAATTTCTTTACTATTTTTACTTCTATCTACTTATTTACTTCTTTAAGCTAAATGTAATTTTATTTTTTTTAAGCTTTAATTCAATAACGTAGTATAAGAATATAGAATTAAATCTGTTATTTGTAAATTATTAATTTTACTCTTTTTAATGTTCCAAAAATCAATTTTTAATTGTTTATCGCCTATGATGTACTATAAAAGCACGTAAAGCACGAGTGTAAAACATTATGGTCTGTAATGCATTTTCTTGGCTTGTGTAGGCCCGCTTATAAAAATCAATGACCAATTGGACAAGTTCCAATGTTGGGGCACATTGACAAGCCATATGGAAGCATATGCACTCCATTTCATGCCAATTAAGTGGAAATTTTTGCAGTATAATGGCACTAAACACTCCTCCAAAGTAGTAAATAATGGGTTTTGTGCGGAAAAGATCGCTGTTTTGGATTTTCCAGCTCGGAGCCCTAACTTAAATCCAATAGAGAACCTGTAGAACGTGGTCCAGGTTGAAATTGTAAAAAAAATAATAAAAATATGGACGGTCTTTGGTCTGCGGCACAGAAAGATTGGCATGCCATATCCAAAACAAAATGCGGAAAAGTGTTGTGAGTGTGGGTCGCACGTGTGAAGCTGTCATCAAAAACAGAGGCTACAACACAAGATCTTGATGATCTAAATGTTTTTGCATACCAAAAAGTCAAAAAATGCAATTTGAACACGATATTTTCTCTTTTTTTCCAAATTTTGCCATTTATGTGTCCCGCTCATTTCATCGGTTTTTTTACATGTTGATATTTTTTTTTTTTTGGTAATGGATTACAACTGAAGTTTGTATTATTATTAAATATGAAGGATATATCTTTGCAAAAAACCAAACACTTGTTGTTTGTTAATATTATTTACGATACTGTAGCATAACAAAGAAAATATAAAAAAATGTGCCATTTATATATCCACAGCTGTATGTATATTGCACTTTTATGGGAACAATTACAGGAAGGGAGGAATTTTTGGACCAGGTAGTGGTCGATCATCAGAGGTTAAATATTTCATAAAATTATGTTTATTTCTGATAATAGTCGACCAAGGTGTTTAACTTTGTAGCAATACTTCTAACATTAATTATTTCTATATTTAATTTTTTCCAAATTTCAATTAATTTTTTTACTACTTGTGGTGTAATACTTTTGTATGAAAATATTCTGCTTTCAGCTTTAGCACTTTCACTCAAAAGACTATAATACTTTTATAAATCACTATTATTTGGGAAATTCAGTCCATTTAAATCACTTGGCAAGCCAAAGGTAGGGACATCTTGAGATGGTATATGCAACAGGTTGCATCTGGAGGATATGGGTCTTATCGATAGCTCCATAGTAGAAAAAACGAAAAAAATCACAATTGACGATCAAAATTTTCACGGAATAATTACACGTTTTCAATGGCAGATTTTTCAATGATAGATTTTTATTTTTGAATAAAAATAGTTTTCCATTATCTTTCGACTTAAGTACTTCACCACTCCACTATTCTTACAAAAAATTAAAATAGCATGGTAAATACAAAAGAGTCACAAGACCTTTCCACCGACATCAAAATGGCCGATTTATCATAATTTTTGCTTTAATTATAAAATACTTTGTAGTTGTTCCCACACAAATCCAATATAAGTACTGTTCAAAACCTATTTGTGAAAATGCGGAGGCTCGAAATTGATTTTAGACCCATAGTTTCTTTGACAAAGTTGCTCAGAATTGCCCTTAGAATATTTTCCTGCCATACCCTTTTTGAAAAAAAAATCGACCCGCCCTAATGTATATGTATCTGGACGGAAAGGAAAGGAATATTCGATTTACAATTTGTTAAAAATTTATTGTAAAAAAAGTAGATTTTTAAAACAAATATTTAAAATTATTTACTTTAAAAACGTAAAAATTTCGGGTGCCATCGAAATTCTCTTGCGTGCCACTTGTGGCACGCGTGCCATAGGTTCGCCATCACTACTCTATACCATCTCACAAGGCACGCGCAAACCAAGAATAGCTAAACAACAATGTTCCTAACCTAATATCAAGTGCACAATGGTTCCCATGCTCACCAGATGCAAATCCACTGGACTTCTCCGTGTGGGATATATTAGAGGTTAGAACTAAAAAGTACCAAAGTGTTGATTCGCTCAAGGCCGCCCTTCGCCGCGAATAGCGCCGCATTCTACAAGCTCACCTTCGTGCCTTCGTGCAACGTGTGATGCTTTTATCGACAGACTAAGAGCCATAATTCGTGATAAGGAGGACCACATTGAAAATTTCAAATAGCTTAAAAAATTTTAATTATTTGTTAAACCTTTTTCTTTGTTTTTAATAAAATAAATTTTCAAATAAAAAAAATGACAGCGTTTTGAAAAGTTGCAGTTTGAGAGCCTCATCCTGTATATAAATTGCCCAAGGAGGGTTAAAATATGTTAATCCTACAATATAACAACACATTCTCCATCCATATGAGCATCAGTGGATCCGAGTTATAGTTATCTTTTGGTATTTGTAAGTTTATCGCCAAAGCTCTGCCCATTTTCGACACACTTTTAGATGTAATTCTTTATATAATTAAATATTTAACTAAATATGTCTTCCCTTAATATTTTTAACTATTTCTTTTCAGCGCTGCATATGACACTGTTTCGGAGCAAAATGTTGCTATAAAAAAACTTTCCCGACCATTCCAAAATGTAACCCATGCTAAACGTGCATACAGAGAATTCAAACTAATGAAACTTGTAAATCATAAAAATGTAAGTTTGTATAACAATTTTATCTATTTATTAATAACACAGTGTGTTAAATCCAACAATATAATAATTACATTCTTACATTATGTGTGTGTTATGTTCTACACTTATAGACCGGCAGCTAGCGACAGAAATTTGGTGCTGATCGAACCACGTATGCCTTTCAAGATTCTGAACATATTACACTCACAGAATAAAAATTTGATGATATGAAAGTTGGCGTCGGGGGCATTTCGAAGAAAACCGAATTAGAAATTGCAATGAAAATAGACATTTTTAACCAATCGAACCATGTCCATCAGCATCCATGGCATACGTGTTGAGCTGGGTCTAAGGGCCAATACCCACTCTTACATATGTAAAAAAAATACCATTTCAATCGAACAAATCGAACCATGTATGCCATATATAATACATTAATGTTTATAAGGATACCTTTATCGGAAAACCATCAGCATACATGTAAGACAGGGCCTAAAGGCCTCTGAAGACATGTAATTGTGTAAAAAAAATATCCATTTCGGAACAATCGAATCATGAATAAAATTTATTGCAAATTAAAGCTGTAACCTTAAAATGTTTATGTGCAAAAGGGCATACGATTACTGTGGAACATACCTCTATAAAAACAGGCAGAAAACAACAAATTTTTACATAATTTTGGACCCATCGAACCATGTATGCCCTTTAGGATTTCAAAATGTAACCACTGACTTATTTCATTTTTACAAACGGCATACAAATCGACCGGGGCAATCGCACTAAAAATAAACATTTCTACTGAGCCCAGTGATTTAATTTCTTATAAATACTTAAAGTTCAGAAAAATAAAATTAAAAAACACATTCAATATATATACAACATACATATTAGCCGTGTTTTATTCGCTTTGTTTCAATCTAAAAGTGTAGAAAACGCATAAGTTTAACCTTTTTAATTTTGGTACTGACCACTAAAAGGCATGACAGTGTTCTGTTTTAAAATCAGAGCCGTTCTGATGGCCAGCAAACTCGTATTGTTGAACGGGGCCTAGCACGGTAAAGATCCTCACACATCAGTACATATATTTTTTTTTTTTTAATTGGTATCAATTGATTTGGCACTGATCTATAGCGTCGTAGACGCTTATATCAACATATTTTCTTTTGTTTTCCGAGGATAGAAAAAAATCGACGATAACCACTGGTTTTCAGCAACTACAAGTAATAGTAAAAATATTTATTTTATTTATTTATTATAATTTACATAACAATGAATTATTACATAAATGCAAATAGGCAGCACTAGCGACATAGGCTTCGGCTCGCTTTTAAAATTTAAGTTATACATGTTTGAAAAGTAATATATAAAACTTATTTAGGAAAAAAAAAAGGTAAAAGTAGAGTCTATAATAGTTTAATAATTTGAGTTTGAGAGATGTATTCATAAATTAAAGAAATATTTTGTATGTTTATAATTTTTAATAAATGACTGGGAGTAGTGTAATTAAATATATTATTTCTGATGTAGCTGAGATTTTGGCAGGTGTCCAGGAGGTGTAGTATAGTCACGTGAGGTGTATAGCAAAACGGGCAGCTAGGTGGAAGTGAAGTGGAGGATAACAAATGACTGTGTGTAATTAATGTGTGACCCAGGCGTAAGCGGCAAAACGGTTTTATTTTGAAGAAAAGGATTGACGACGGATACACAGTAATGTTTCTTTCTCTGTTGTAAACAGTATAATGGTGATGGTAGTTTCGCCACTTTTCCAATTGTGTAGAATGAATATAATCCCGATCCGAAAAGGGACATTCGCCGATAGTGATATTATTATTCAGTAAATTAAATAAAACTAATAACTTTTAGATGAATTCGAGTCTTTTCACTTGAATTTCAAAATATATTAGAAGAAATTAAGAGATAAAATATCATGAGGCTATCTATGAAACACTTCCGATGTATTAAAGCTTGTTGGAAACATATTTTGATGGCAAATAACAGAAATAAATAATTGAATTCATTTACTTAGTTGAAAATTAATTTTAATAAAAAAAAATCATATTTTCGACCAGAATATTAGCCTTTTTACAATTTGAGTGGCTTGAGGGCCGGGTTCCTGATATCGGATCAGCTTCATATTCAATATTTATAAGTTCTGGGTCAATTGACATAAATTAAGCCATTTTGGAGCCCAAAAAAACTGTTATCGGAATTTTGAGTACCTCTAGTATACATGGTTCGATTGATATTAAGTAAATTATCTCAAATATGGTATTTTGCTTTTTATGTTTTTTAACGCGATTGTCCCGGTGGATTCGTATGTTATTTTAAAAATTACTTATTTATATGGCTATTTAATCAAAACCTTAAGGGCATACATGGTTCGATTGGTCTTAAATTATTTCAAATATGGACTTGTCTTTTTTTCACTGTTTAACGCGATTGCCCCGGCGGATTCGTATGTTATTTCAAATATCACTTATTTACATGACTATTAAATAAAAACCTTAAGGGCATACATGGATCGATTGGTTTAATATTTGGTCAAACTTTACTGTGTTTAAAACGTATGCCGTTAATTATGCCCCTTTTAAGGAGTATGCCGTTACGTTTTTCTTGTAAATGCTATTGTCACTTAGATTATATTACGAGGGCATGTACGGTTCGATTGTCCCAAAATGGATTTTTTTTTACACAATTACATGTCTTCAGAGGCCCTGTCTTACATGTATGTCGATGGTTTTCCGATAAAGGTGTCTTTGTAAACATTAATGTATTATATATGGCATACATGGTTCGATTTGTTCGATTGAAATGGTATTTTTTTTTACATATGTAAGAGTGGGTATTGGCCCTTAGACCCAGCTCAACACGTATGCCATGGATGCTGATGGACTATTTTGCCCTAAAATTTCATGTAGTACGCTTAGCATACGTGGTTCGATTGGTTAAAAATGTCTAAATTCATTGCAATTCCAAATTCGGTTTTCTTCGAAATGCCCCCGACGCCAACTTTCATATCATCAAAATTTTTATTCTGTGAGTGTAATATGTTCAGAATCCTGAAAGGCATACGTGGTTCGATAAGCATCAAATTTCTGTCGCTAGCTGCCGGTCTATTAGGATTAGAAAATATTATATGTATACGATTTTTTTTCTAATAGTTCATTCTTCCTGGAAAAATTTCATAAAAGTTGAAAAGAAGTAAATAATTTTAGTAAATGTAGGCTCGTGCTCAACGCATTTTTAACAAAGCTGCTCATCCTCCGCACGGAACCACCTTCGGGATAGAAAGCGCCTTTGAAAATGTGAAAGGCGACTTCAAAAACATCAAATTTTTCGATAAAAAATGAAACCTTGAGTTCCACCTGGTCGCGTTTTAGCTTGTGTTAGCTTCAGAGTTTAGGTTCAAGTGGCAATATAGTTTTGCAGGGACCTGGATTGAAATTAAGCTTATGGTGGAATATTCAATGCCCACTGTGGGTGATATAAAATTTTCCAGCTTCTTTCATATGGTCTTCTTTGCGATGTATGGTTATGAGGGTGTTTATTTTCAATGTTTTGGAGATGGATTTTATTTTTATTTTGCCTATATTTTAGCTTGAGGAATAAAAATAGTTGTCTCAATATTTGAGCTTCCTGTAATCGAAAGCTGAGGTTTTTTTACATTAATAAAGTAACTTTCCAAAGAGAACTTCAGCAGTTTGCTATGAGAAATACAGCGCAAACGATTATTTTCGCATGTATTTTGCTTTTGTAATTTTTTCTTCAACGTATCGACACGTTTAACTATTGCCGTTACTCGAGTCACAAGAACAAAATACATGCGGAATATCCTTTCGCGCTGTATTTCTCATAGCAAACTGCTGAAACACTCTTTGGAAAATAACGTTTTTAATGTAAAAAAACCTCTGCTTTCGATTAAAAGCATTAAGAAAAATATTAAAAATACCGTATTTGAGATATAACACGTTTTGTGATTTTTCACCAGGAAAATGGAAAATTTCGGAAAATCTGACAAAATATGAGGAAAAAATACACCGAAATGATGTGTCGGAATTTTTTTTTAGGTACATTTATGTACCACCAGCGCGAGTTGAAAACAACAGAGTTTAGCGCTCGCGCGCCGCGCTAGGAGACTTGACGTATTTCTCCCCATATTTAATTTTAAAAAAATTAACAAATAAGTATGCAACTACCATGTTTAGCAAAAATATGTTGTGAAAAAGAAATTATTAAAATCGGTTCAGTATATTTTGCAGTTTGGCGTTACAAACCATTTCCATTTAAGCAAATTTATGTAAATAGTATAGATGTTTAATAATATTTAATTTTATTTCAAATAGGATTTGTTTTGCGATGGTAAGAACAGAAATAAATTGCAAAGTTTTTTAATTTCAATTGGAAAAAAATTTAGAAATCCGTCTAGCATTAAAATAATAATTTTTTTCTCGTAAAATATAACTGTTTTTTTCAACTAACTTTTTAAACCCAAATAAATGTTTATTTATAATTTTTTTATTGAAAGTAGGATGCTTTTGTCGATGACGTTGCACTACTTGTAACAAATATTGGGCTTGTTCTTCATTTTTGGTTAAGCCATTATTAAATTTTTCGATTAGAGCCACCCCTCGCTCAGCTACATCATTTACGTCCTTTGTAGCTTTCAATACTTCTAAATTACTGTTATAATTCTCATCATCAGCTACGAAGGACGTAAATGATGTAGCTGAGCGTGGGGTGGCTCTAATCGAAGTATTGAAAGCAATGAAGGTCGTAAATGATGTTGCTGAGCGAGCGGTGGCACT
The DNA here is from genome assembly GCA_963662105.1 of Meiosimyza platycephala. Classification (NCBI taxonomy): domain Eukaryota; kingdom Metazoa; phylum Arthropoda; class Insecta; order Diptera; family Lauxaniidae; genus Meiosimyza; species Meiosimyza platycephala. The sequence continues at coordinate 58,557,803 of OY759210.1, read as the reverse complement.
ATTCGAAAAATTTAATAATTGCTTATCCAAAAATGTAGAACAAGCTCAATATTTGTTACAAATAGTGCAACTCCATCGACAAAAGCATCCTTCTTTCAATAAAAAATTTAACTAAACTAAAAATCTTAAAATTTACGTAAGGATTACAGCAACAGGTAAAAAGTTGTCAAACGATTTGTGTAGAGGAAAACCAAACTAAATTTTAGATATGTAAAACGGCAGTTATACAGTTTTTTTTAATTTTTTGCTAAGAAGAGCATAATTACGAGTATGGAATTTCACCACTGCAGCCAAGAATAAGGTGTATGGAATTCATTTTGAAACTGACGTATACAATTCCAGAAGATAGTAGTGATTTCAAGAAGTTTCTTGTAATCAAAGAGGAAGTAGCTGATAGGAAGAAAAAAATTCAAGCTGCGTTTTATGCAGAAATTGGTTTGAAAGTTGATCAACCAAAACAAGGGTTAAGTAATACCAATGATGGAAACACTTCCAGAACATTTTTTGAAAAGGATGAAGTCACAGCGCGAATTACTGGAGTTGATAAAGAGATAATTGAAAGGCTACAAGTCATATTAAATGTTTTATGCTGCAAGGAAAAAGTTTTTTTTTTTTTTGCATTCTTTTATTTATTGGATCTCTTTACATTGTAAAGACTAACAATAAGTTGTAAGCTCTTAATTCTAATTAACACTATTACAAATTATAAATTATATATAAAGTGATATATTTATTATAATAAGTAATTTAAAGCTCTGCGGGACTCAAAAATAAATAAAAATAAATATTTTTTGCTGATCTGAAATTGTATTATGGATATAATATTTGATTATATGTATGGATATGGATATTTATTACGGAGTTCATTATGCAGAACCATTTGTAGTAGCTGGGCGGTCAGTCCTTTTTAGACGCGAATGTGTTGAAGTGTTAGCTAGTGGAGTAGCTAATGGATTGATATGATTTTGCAGTTTTAGGAGGTATTTTCTTTTCAGTCTTTCAAATTCTGCGTTTACCATGGGTATATGGAGATCGCTATGGATACGCTCATTTCTAATGAATCACGGTGCTCCTGTTATTGTCCTTAGTATCTTTGCTTGAGCCCTTTGAAGAATTTCAATATTTGATGAACTAGCGAATCCATATAGTTGTATCCCATAGGTCCATATAGGCTTAATAACACTATTATATAGGAGAACTTTATATTCTAATTTTAGAGGAGAGTGACTGTTTATTAACCAGTGCAAGCTAGCAGCTTTGAGTTTGATTTGCATCTTTTTGGCTTCGATGTGTTTACGCCATGTTAAGCGTTTATCTAAGTGAATGCCAAGATAAGTTACTTCATTTGCTTCTGGATCTCGAATGCCATTTAATTTTATGGTTGGTGTTGGGTTTCTATTTAATGTAAATGTAACATTTCGGAATTTTTGCTCGTTCACCTTGATACGCCATTTTGATAACCAATTTTCAATAAAAACTAGATAATTTTGAAGCTGGTTGGTGGCAACCACAGCATTTTTGTGACGACTTAAAATAGCCGTATCATCCGCAAAAGTGGAGGTAACTAACTGGTCATTTGTCGGAATATCAGAATTGAATAAGATATATAAAAACGGGCCAAGAACACTACCCTGTAGAACTCCAGCGCCAATCGAGAACTCAGTTGTATTAAAACTTTGATATTTATCACTATAGCACCTGTTTGCCAAATATGACACTAGGACTGCGTGGATATTTTGTAGTAGGAGTTGTCTGATTTTGTAAACTAGGCCCTCATGCCATACTTTATCAAAAGCTTGCTTAACGTCAAGAAATATGGCGGAACAGTATTCTCTGTGTTCAAAAGCATTTCTTATTTCGTTTGTTATTCTATTCACTTGCTCAATGGTTCCATGTTTTTCCCTAAAACCAAACTGGTGTGAAGGAATGAGATGATGATCTTGAAGGTAAGGCATAACCTTTTCTAAGAACACTTTTTCAAACAGTTTTGAGAGGCTGGGAAGCAAGCTAATAGGTCTGTATGAAGATGGTAAGGTGGAATCTTTGCCGGGCTTCGAAATCATTTTAATTATTGATTTTTTCCACTCACCGGGATAGTGGCCCCTAAGTAAGAATGTTTAAGCCTTCTTCGAATTAGTATATGAAAGAGACCGTAGTTTTAATATAAAAGTAATTTTTATTAAAAGAAAAGTAATTATAAAATTGTATTTAACATTTAATTAGGATTGACAAAAGAACGTGTTCGTATCGACCGCTTTAACTCGTATTCACGACGCAACTGAACTCTTCTCTCTCTTCTCTTCTTGCCTAGTACTCGTCACTGTTGAGTGGTGCCTTACATATACCAGTACCGCCATGGGCTTTTCCGTCTGAGTGATTGGTTTTATGGAATATATAGCCTGGAATAGTGAAGTTATATTTATTTGTTAAGTGGGTTTCGGATAGAAGCATTACATCTACATCTTCCCGAGACAAGAAGTTTGAAATCTCTAGTTTATGTTGGCTTACGCCGTTTGCATTCCATGCGCAAATCTTTATAAGGCCTATAACTTGGCTAGGAGAGCAGTCATTAATTGGGTTTGCATTTCAACGATACGATCTAAAGATTTTTGCATGGCTATCATGAAGTGTGATAGGCTTTGAGTAAAATTAGAAATCATTAGCTCAAGGTTATTGTTTGGTTCCTGTGGTGTTAGGTGTTGCATTTGAGAGCCTGATTTTACAACATTAGCATAAGAAATAGCTGGTGAATAAGGGTTGGCAGAGGACTGCTGGGGGGCAGAAGCAGCAGAGAACTGCTGGAGGGCAGAAGCGGCAGAGGTAAATATAGGGTGTTTTTTTTAGAGGTATACAACTTCGAATTGAAATAAAACACAAGAAAATCGTTTTAATGTCCATCAATTTGGCTTTATTGGAAGGATAATTTTATGCCATTAATGTTTAAATATGATTTCGGGCATGTGGCCGCCGCGGCTGGCTCGAATAAAGCCAATTCTAGAGGTCCAATTTTCAACCACTTTTTCGAGCATATGGGGCCGTATGTCGGCAATAACGCCACGAATGTTGGTTTCCAAGTCCCCTAACGTTTCTGGTTTGTTAGCGTAGACGAGCGACTTCACATATCCCCAAAGAAAATAATCCAATGGTGTCAAATCACACGATCTTGGTGGCCAATTGACAGGTCCATTCCGCGAAATTATGCGCTCATCGAATGTTTCCTTCAATAAATCGATTGTGACGCGCGCTGTGTGGCATGTAGCGCCGTCTTGTTGGAACCACAACTCATCCACATTCATGCCATCCAATTCGGGAACAAAATAGTCGGTTATCATGGCTCTATACCGGTCTCCATTAACGGTAACTGACTCTCCAGCATTATTTCGGAAGAAGTATGGCCCAATGACTCCACCAGCCCATAGAGTACACCAAACAGTCAGTTTTTGTGGATGTAATGGCGTCTCAAGGGTCTCATGTGGATTCTCTTCACTCCAAATGCGGCAATTTTGCTTGTTGACGTAGCCATTCAACCAAAAATGAGCCTCATCACTGAACAAAATTTTGCGATGAAAATCAGCATTGAGATCAATCTCATTTTCGGCCCATACACCAAAATCACGACGCATTGCATGGTCTCGCGGCTTTAATTCTTGCACAAGCTGGATCTTGTAAGGTCGGAAGCCAAGATCTTTGCGCAAAATCTTCCATAAAGTTGATGGACAAAGCTCCAATTGCTGTGCACGGTGGCGAATCGATTCATTCGGGTCCTCTTCAACATTTTGCTCTACAGCGGCAATTGTTTCTTCGGTGCGCACTGTTCGACGTCTCTGCGGATGCGTATTATCACATAGAGTAAACGTAGTGCGAAAACGATCCATGGTTAACCGAATTAATTGCTCTGATGGACGATTATGTCGACCATAAAATGGACGGAGCTTGCGGTAAACTTCGCGAACTGAACCATTATTTTCGAAATAAATTTGCACGATTTGCAAGCGTTGTTCTTTTGTCAACCTGTTCATGATGAAATGGCAAACCAAACTGAATATAAATGACATTAGAGTTGCCAGATTTGACCACAAAATCCCAGTTTTATCTCTATTCGAAAAACAAACCTCTAAAAAAAACACCCTATACATTTTTAGTTGGATTGCGAGCAGCTTGTTTAAGTAAAGTTACCCTCTGTTTTAGGCATTGATATACAGGACAGCCTCTATAGTTAGCAGTATGGTTTCCATTACAATTGCTACATTTTTTGGAGCTTGTACTATTTTCCGCTTTTTTGGAGCATAAGGAGCTGTAGTGGAGTTCACCACATGCGACACATACAGTACGGAGATTACAATAAGTTTTAGTATGGCCATACTCTTGGCAGTTTACGCATTGGACCGGCCCATTACGTTTATGGGGCTCCTCGACAGAAATTTTTCGGTGCAATAAATATTGCAATTTGTATATTGGATGCGTTTAACTTTTTTTGAGCTTGGCAGCATCTGGGAGTAGGTCTACCTTAAACATAGGTTGTGGAACCCTATCTTTATTTACAATGCTAATAACTGCTCTGGCATGGAAACCTTTTTCTTCGAGAGCATTTTTTATTTCAATTACGTCTAAATCAGATTCAATACCTTTAAGTACTACACAAATACCTTTACTGCTTTTCAGCTGGTAAGTGTAATAATTCTTTTTTTTGGCTTCTAGATCACGTGCTAAAGTACGGTAATTACATTCCGCGTAAATTTGGATTTTTGTTTCATGTATATTTCCTCTTGTAAGTTAAACTACATGATATGAGTCTTTCCCTATTAGACTAGTAATATAATTTAAAACGGCTTTAGAGTTACGCTCACGCAAGAAAATAGGTGTAGGCTTATGATCTTTAATACTTTGCCTACCGCTACCACCAGCTTCATCATCATCATTTTTTGCTAATATTGCAAATCTATTATTATTGGCGTTGATTGTACCTGTAGAGGTGGATTTAATGACTTTCGCCGCTTGTAAATACATTGCCTCCGTTTTTTTGTGGGCTTAGTTTTCTTTTTACGTGGATGTAGCGGTCTAGCCCAGTTTGAACTTCACAATTTTTTGAAAACAAAATATTTTTACCTTTATTTTGTGTGTTTGACTTTGGTTGTTGTTGAGTTTGTTGCATTTGACGAAGTTGTTGTTTTTGTTGTTGTAATAGCAACTGCTGATTATGTTGTGGTTTCTGCTGCTGCTGCTGTTGATGCAATTCCTTACATTGTTGCTCTACCCTGGATTCATGCTGCATAGGTAATGTTGCTAAGCTGTTGCTCAATACATGTGAATTTGTGCCTAAAGACATTATTGGTGTAAGTGAAGCAGATGACGATGTAGTAATTACACATGTACTAGTTGTTGCCAGAGTTGTTGCTGGCAAAGAGACAGTTGCGCTTGTAGGTGCTGGTGAGATGTTCGGAGTTGAACATTGAGCTCCCCATGAGAGAGAAGAGGACAGCACCTGTTCTGCAGATATCAAACTTAGCGGCTTTGGATTATTACATGTACTCAGAGAAGAGTTCTGAGAAAACAACGCATGCACATTACTCGAATGAGCGCTTGGAGTAGAATGCGCGGGAAGAATATTATTAGTTGTTGTTGAGTTGTTGTTGGAAGCACTCGAGAATGTAAAAACGCACTCATTGGAAAGAGAGTGACGTCGCTGCATAGGCGGAGAGCGCTCCACCGGCATAACCCACCGTCTTGCTAGCTTTGTTTATTTTTTTATGCAGAACTTTGTTCTTTCTATTTACTTTTTAAAATAAAGTCAGCAAACGCACAAGAAATCAAGCAAAGTGCATTAATTGTATTGGCACTCACTTCCGCAACCGTTTTCAGGAGTCTTAGATTTTTTTAAATTACTTTTTACCACTCGAATTATTAAATGACCACGGAGGCGATCGAAAACACGGCCGTCGTACTTAAATTGAACTGGAATGAAAAAGTTGACGCAAAAATATATGGAGAGTTTGCAACAAGAACTGCTGCTTAAAAAATATTCGCATAAAAAACTTACACCTACGGTTCACAAAATTCTAGCCCATGGTAAAAATATAATAGAGTTTCAGCCTTTAACAATTGGTGAACTATCAGAAGCACAGGAATCCAAAAACAAAGATTACAAAAAATACAGCTACAGCTATACATGCTGGCCGCCTCGTCTGACTCAATTATTACATCTCTAAGGCACACCCAATCATCAAAAGAGCTGAAAGAATGTTACTCTCAAGGAATGTTAAGTCTATTATATAGCCATTCAGATACTGTTGGTTATTTTGAAAGAGATTAAATTGTTAATTTAAGTAATAAAAAAATATTTAGTTTATAAATAAAAAATAAATAAATATCTCACCAAAATTTAAATTTATCAAATTTTTTTCTCCACATTACAATATGCGGGCTTTGGGCCTGTTTATTGTATATAATAACCATCAATAAAGAAAAAAAAAAAAAAAGTTTAAAAATCCGCTTAGAATTTTTTTACAATTTTAGTTTTATATACTAAGCCCAAGCACATTTCTATCACACTTTCCAGCAGTTCTCAATGTCTACTTGCGACAAAAAACAGAACTTAAATTTTTACATGCATAAGATATGTAATTTTTCCTCCCTACAAAAAAAATCAACTTCAACAATCAATTGCATCGGATTCTGCAAAGCTATTTCAGCAAAATTTACTACTGTATTAGCTATAAGAATTCCCTATCATATAAAAAAAAAATTATCAAAAAATCTTTATTCGTTCAGAAGTTATGATTTTTGCAATCAAAAAAGTCATATCTTGCCACTGTGCGGCGTCCCATATAAGAGAAAAATTAAGTTCATCATATCTCATATCATATCATAAACTATGTAACGCAGATAAATGAAACATGGAGATTATATATAAAAAAGAAAGGCAAAAGTAAGATTTAATGAAAAAATGGGTAATTCCACGCCTCCAAAATGAGAAAATTTATGTCTCTGCACTTTTTGACGCAGGTGAATGAGACTCTGAGGACTATAACCAAATTAAACTCATTCAAAGGTGCTGATTTCACGCATTCCAATGATTCCCACCAAATTAGTTGTTCATTTATGCACCAAATAGAAAAACTAAAAACATTTTTATCCACTTGCATTAAGATTAAATTTCAATAAAAAAACTTTTTCTTATTTAGTTCAACTTAAAAAAAAACGCTACATTTTATTTGTTGAGGCGTAGCAACGCGCGCCGGGTTTTGCTAGTTTAAAATAAAATATAATTAAACATTATTTAATAAACATTTATTTAGATTTACAAAGTTCATTGCAGAGACATGTTTTATTTCAAGAAAAATAAAAATTTGTTATTTTCAGAAGGATCTTTTTATTTTTCTCCAATTGAAATTGAAGATGCTGTAATTTATTTCTTTGCAGTATTAAGCACTTTGTAAAATGTGGGCGGGTTTCAAAAACAGGGTGTGGCACCTCTTGTACAACAAAACCACTTAAAGTGCTATATCTTGGTACCTATGGCAGCTACAAGCTTAAAATTTAATATATGGAAGTGTTTAGTTTGCACTTAGCCACTCGAAGAGTGTCGGCGTGGTTTGAAAACAGGGTGGGGCACTTCCCTTTAATATAGAAAGCTGAAATTTTGGGAGTATTCCCTTTGGAACCAATGCTAAAATATAGGCTAAAATGCCCACAAATTTAAAAAAAAAAACTTCCCTTTGGGTGTATTTTGTCCGCAATTTCAGCTACATGAAAAATGTGGATGCAGTTTGACAACAGTGGGTGGCATCTCGCATACAAATAAAATACCTAAAACCCTATATCTTCGCACCTAAGGCCGACTTTTTCTACGTTTTAGCAAGTCGCTTTTTTCATAAAATTTCAACGAAATCGGACATAAACTCTGTCCGTGCCGTTTACAGGTTTGTGATAGGAAGCTCAAATATTGAGACAACTATTTTTATTCCTCAAGCTAAAATATAGGGAAAAAAAAAAAATCCATCTCCAAAACTTTGAAAATAAACACCCTAATGGTTATATGCCAAACACGGATGCTAACGTTAAATCTATGGATGTTATAACTGCCAGTATTAACGTTTTTTCCATTTTCCAGTAACTCTTTCTTATCTCCTTATTTGCACGATCAGTAGCGAATGCCTGTAATTCTCTCCAACATTTTCCGATTCACGTATTTCCTGTTCTAGACAGACCTTGAAACTTTTATACTTTTATTCGATAAAAGTTTTTCCTAAAGAGTTTTAATTAAACTGATAAAAACTTTTTGGATTACTCATAATAAAATCCAAAGGAAGATACTCGTACTTAAGATTTTTTTTTAAAAGAATTTACTGCACCAATGGATCGGAATGGTCTAAAATGGATTTGGGATGCTACAAGGGAGGTCGCCGACCATTCTAATGTGATGTTTTGAACGCAATTTTCGGAAAAAATTGTATTACAATGGGCCGGAAATGGATTTTGGAAGCCACAAGGGAGTTTCCGAACCCTTCTTAAGGTGTGTTTTGGACTCAGAACAAATAACTAAGAAACGTCATGCTTTAATAGTGTAAGCAAAATTGGAACAGTTCATTGAAATTCTTAATGCAATGGTATGATCTTTGAACGTTATGCATCAAAAATTATTTCTGAAAACGCAAATCGTGAAAATTAAAGTTATAGCATTATTTGCGTAAGCAGAAAAAATTTCTGACCCGTCATCAGCACCTATACACACGACACGTGTAGTGAAATAATGGATTTCTAGCCAAAATTTTGATACCTTAAATTTACCGCCCTTTTCATCCGACCTTAACATTATTGAAAATGTTTGAGGTTGGCTAACCCACCCGTAAGGTCTACGAAGGAGGAATACAGTACGAAGCTAAGGATGAGCTTATTGATGGAATAAAAGCAGCATGGACCGATGTTTCTCTTGATTACTTAAAATCTCTATACGAGTCAATGAAATACAGAATTTACGAAGTTATTGCAAATAACGGTAAAAGTACACATTTTTAAATAAATATTCGAATAAAACAATTACAATAAAAAAAAAATTTTGATACAAACTATTCATTTTTGTTTAATTTATAGAGCAATTAAAAAGTGGTTCTATCCTGATGAACCAAGAAAAAAAAGAAGAATTTCACACATCATTATATTAGATTAGATTTTTATTCGTGCATTTTTTTTTTTGATACAATAGTTTTACAAAAGATTTAATTCAAGAATTCACAATAGCATTTGTATAAAAAAAGAGTATGACATTAATATAAAAATAAATAATATAGTTTTAAATGTCATTTTAAACATAATTTCAGATTATATAAAGTGTTGTGGGGTAACAACGTAATTTAATTTTAAATTTTTTGGGTATGCAATTCAAATTTGGATGTTTTTTTTTTAGAAATATTACATAAAATATAAAAATACAGATATTAGGAGAAAAAAATTAACATATTCAATTAAAGTACATGAGTGGCAATTTCAGTTTGAAAATTATCATATAAGCAAAAGGAAACAAATACATAAATCCAATTATAGTGTAGGTCTCAGCAAAATCTCGATTTCAAAATGGTTGAAACTTAAAAGAAAGGCTTTAACATTTTTTAAAAATGCGGATAAATTTCTTATAACACGAATACAATAAGGAAGGCTATTAAACAATTTACAAGCCACAAAGGTGTAGAATTTACGAAAATGAGTTGTCCGAGCAAATGTAATTTCGACAACAGAGCGAAAGTTGCTACGCAAGCTATAATTGTCAGAGACGCGACTATGCAAGTAACCAGATCTAAGGTAAAATATTTTTATAGCTTTAAAATAATAAAGTTGCCTTATTGGAAGAATTCCTAGCAGCCTGAAAAATTCCATCATATGAGCTCGACGATTTACATTACATATTTTCCTTATCACGCACTTTTGAAGGATTAGAAGTGGTCCAACCCTATTAATTGAGGCACCACCCCAACAACTTATGCCATACTGAAGTTTGGATTGGCATATGCCAAAGTAAAAATTTCTAAGGGTGGAATCAGAACAAAGCTTACGTAAGCGATAAAAATACCTGATAGTGGAAAGCATGCACTGTTTTATTTATTTATTTAATATTGCTTAGTCTATGAACAAATTATTATTACAGACTTATAAGAAATAGAAGAAATAAAACTAAAAACAATTCTTAAATTAACATTAATTATGTAAATACAGTATTCAGCAAATTCAAAAAACAAGTTTTAGAAAAAGAAAAATCAATAACAATTAGATTGGAGATATAATTTAATTCTATTAAAGCTCTATTAATTGGGGCATTTAGGGCATATTTTGTTCTAACAAATCCGAAAAAAAATGGATCCAAACGCCGAAGAGCTCTGGCGGGAACATTGAAAGGAATCCTTTCAAATAGAGAAGGACAATCAACTACACCTTGGATGACATCAAAAACAATGGCTAATGATAGTATAGCTCTCCGATTTGCTAATGTTTTTAGATTTATAAGCATACACCTAGAATTATAGGAGGGAACTGGGTCATGAAATCGCAGAGATTGAAGGGCGTAACGAATAAAAACTTTCTGTATACGTTCAATACGATTAATATGACACACATGATAAGGTCTCCAAATAAAAGACGCATATTCTAGCTTAGAACGGACGAAAGAAGTGTATAGAATTTTAAGGGAGTATGGATCAGAGAACTCACTACTATTACGTCTGACAAACGCTAGCATTGCATATGCCTTCGATATGATATAGTTAATATGGCTTGAGAAAGTAAACTTGGAATCAAAAACTACACCTAAATCTTTGATTTCTTTTACTGACTTCAAATAACAGTTCGATAAGTGGTAGGAGGTTTGAACGACAGTTTGACACTTCGAAAATGTGATGTGGAAGCATTTATTAATATTTAAATTTAAAAGATTACTGCTACACCAAGAATTAACCTTATTAAGTTCTACCTGAAGCATTTGGGCATCAAGTGGGCTTTTTACCACAGAGTAAATTTTAAGATCGTCGGCGTAAAGCAAAAATTTAGCAAAAAAAAAACAGCTGCTAATGTCATTGACAAATAATACAAAAAGTAACGGCCCCGAAATGCTACCCTGTGGTACGCCCGAAGATGCAACAAAGGTATTAGAGTGTACAAATTATCGTTTTTCTGGTTTAAATTGTTTTTTAAAAAAAGGCCGAAGCCAACATTATTACTCAAGTTATTTTTCTTAACTAAAAACTCTAAAATAAATGAATAAAATGCAAAGCCAAATAATCAGCAAACTACCAGACGAAGGTATCAAATTTTAAGTTGCTGTCGTTGTTGTTGCTTTTGCCAAAGCGTGGAAACTGCAGCGACTGCATTTATGCATTTTATGGGAATGGAATTTGCATGAGTTTAATTTTATCGAAGGTTTAACTTATTTGTTGTTAACTCCCCCTTTCCTGAATTCAAGCGTCCTCGGTTGGATTGTCAAAGATTCTATTAAGTCCTTCGATGACATACTGAAAGATGGGGAAGTTGGTTATCTAATGAATTTGTATTGGGTCTCTGAATTTTCATTTTTTTGCGGATGTAAAATATTGCCATGATTATTCCCAATACTATTGTAATCGCAGTGCCTGTAGTTATGAACATCTTGTTGCGGACATCTAATGATTTGATGTAATCAGTATTTTTCACGTTCAATTCTTTAATCATTTCTAAGGATAATATTTCTTCAGTATAATTGTTCATGGACTTCGGTTGCAGCAAAGCAGGTAATGGTGCGTAAATTATAGTTTCATTTGAGGTGTATGTTGCACTTCCGATCCTTATAGTCTCATTGTTTCATTATTTATGCAAATTGATCCATTGAATTGGTTTAAAAATATCAGTCCTGTTGATATTTGTTTTACCTCTGGTATGTGCTGATTGTTGATTAATTGACATGTTGGTATTTGGCTTGCTAATAGATTTGGTATACAAGTAAAATTGCTTAAGTCTATTACATTTTTTTTGAACAATTTGATAGCTTATTATAAGTCTTATAATCATTTTTTATTCCATATACTTTATTTTTATTTATTGAAGTATTGACTCAAAATGTATTCTATTAATTTTTGTCTTGAATTTTACTGGTTTTAATATAATTTTTTTACAGTATTCAGTATTGGTTTCTGGTAAATTTATAATGTAAATAATCGTTTCGCCGTTAGAGGCTATTTTAACTTCTGAAAACTCTAGAGCTTCATCTATATTTGAGTACGGTATGTTTTCCTTATTGAAAATTTCTCTAGCAATTTTTATTTCGATATTTGACAAAATATAAGAATTTAAAATGTTAGCCTTTGCCCATTGAATGGCACACTCCATGTTAATTATTTCTTCTTTCATGAGGTCTAATTTATACTTTAACTCAATTACAAATTTATCTTTCGTGCTGTTTTCTGAGTTCATCACCTTTAAAACTTCATTGGTTCTATTTGTTATTTCATTTATTCTATCGATCGCCATTCTATTAATGATTAATTGTTTGTTATTATTTTCGAGGGCATTGTTTATTTTTTCTGTTAGAATTATTTGGTCAGAATGGTCTGGATTTCCGGCAATCCACTTCACGTGCTACCAATAAAATCGAGTGATCGCTTCATTTTCTTGTTTAACCTGAGTCTTTCCAAATGGTTTTTTATTTTTCCCATTTCGTCTACAAGGAATGGGTAGAAGGGATGGTCCGAATTTATTTTAGTCCTGATAGCTGTCTCTATATTATTTATTGATTCTTCGTATCTCGTTAAGTCCATGATGTGAATAATTTTGAATGTCCCTGTTTGTAATTTTGCTATTCCCGTTTCGATTGTTACTAAGGACTGTCCCAGAAAAAACTTGCACTTTTATTTTTTAAGATTATACTCTACCTGATAATCTTATAGGTCTAAAAAGACACAATATTTGTTCCATATAAAGTGACGTTTAATATGATGTATAACACTTGAAGATAGCACTTGAAGATAGCACTTCTAACGACAAAGATGTCTAGCAAGCAAGAAAAAGTCCGCGAACTGATTTTGTCCACATACCTGCAAAATCCAGGGTTAAAATATTCAGCTATAGCAAAAATAGTTGGTGCATCAGAAAGAACTGTCAAAACGGTTATTTCTAATTATAAGAAGGGTCTACTGTTTCACGAAAAAAGGGTTCAGGCAGAAAACCAGAATTTTCTAACCCAAAGGTAGCGGCGAAGGTGAAGCGCCTTTTTAAGCAGAATCCCAACACCTCAGTGCGAGATATGGCGGATAGAGCAGGTACATCAAAATCTACTGTGCAAAGGATAAAGGAAAAAAGTAAGCTGAAGACATATAGAGTTCAAATAGTACCAGACCGTTCTGATGAAAAGCAGTTGGTTGCTCAGATGCGAGCCCGAAAATTGTATGAAAGGTACCTGACTAAATTTGACTGCTGTGTTATGGACGACGAAACTTACGTTAAAGCAGATTTTAAGCAGCTACCTGGGCACGAATATTATACATCACCGAAGAAGGGGAATGTGCCTAGTAAATTCAAAGAAAAAAAAAATTTCGAAATTTCCGAAGCAATGTATGGTTTGGCAGGCCATATGCACCTGTGGCCTCTGAAGAAGCTTCTTTGTTACGCAAGGCACAATCAATTCCAAAGTTTATATAGACGAGTGCCTCGAAAAACGTCTTCTACCATTTATTCGTGCACATGAGGGTACCGTGATATTCTGGCCAGATTTAGCAACCTCTCATTACTCTAAAGCTACGATGGAATGGTATGCAAGTAAAAAGATCAATTTTGTACCAAAAATAGCAAATCCGCCTAACTGCCAAGAGCTTCGCCCAATTGAAAGATATTGGGCTCTAATGAAAAGAGATCTTCGAAAGAGTGGCAGGACTGCAAAAAATTTACAAGACTTCAGACTTAAGTGGAAAAGATCGTACCGTACTGTCGATGAAACAACTGTGCAAAATTTAATGAAGGACCTTAAAAAAAAGTAAGAAATTTTTATAGAAAAAACAAAATTGTTAATTAGTTTTTAGATATTTATATTCTGAACACTAGCCATTATTAATAAAAAAATAAAAAAAACCAAAAAAGTAGCTGGGTATTTTTTTATAACTAAAAAACAAAGTACAAGTTTTTTCTGGGACAGTCCTTAATTGAGAGTTTGTATAATCCAATATTTGTGAGTCGGCAGGACCTAATGCCAGGAAACAAATTATTAGCTGCAAGTAGAAAGTACAATTAGTTTCTTATTAGGCTTTTGTGTATTATTCTACCAGTCTCTGTCACTAGTGTACTTGTTCGGTCTTTTTTAACTATTTCTTTGACGTATGGTTTTGAAAGTTTCGTTCCTAATCTTTTATTCCTTTTTACGTAAATGACTTGTCCAGGTAGGTACTGTTTAGGTTCTAGTTTTTTTCTATTGTGATATTTATAGGATCAGGAGAGTTTTCCTAACCGCAAGAACTTTACCGAAATAGCAAAAGAAATCTACTGGCAACGAATGTGCAGAAAAAATCAAATCAAAAAAAACAATTAAAAATAATCAAGGCGACGTCTTTCATTTAAAGGTCAATCGTAGACTAATTTATTTAGTTTGCCAAAACTCTAATGCTTACAAAACTAGTTCTTACAAAATTAGAATATAGCATAAAGCATAAGAGACAAAAATGAGAGTTATGCATATGTGCATTAGTGAGACAATTGTTAACAGTTAATTTTGTTATGTACTTATGCATATGAATTTACATGTTAGAAAAAACAGTACTAAAATAAAATGTTTGTTTATGTAAATGCATATAAAAAAAATGAGTGCATTCAAAGCATAAAGAAAATAAGTAAATTTAAACGCTAAGTACAGCGGTTCCCAATCGGTAACCCAACATCCCGGCCCCGTTGAAAGGACATACTTTCAAGCAGGTAGGACTGCAAGTTTCTGAATTCCTCTCGAAGTTCGAACATCAACGACTCTGATGCGTGAATCTCTGCCTGGTATACAATTGATGACACGGCCTAACTGCCAGCGCTGTGGGGGCACGTTGTCTTCATGGATAATGACCATAGTGTAATTTTTTAAGTTAGGTTGATCATTCGTCCATTTCGAACGTATTTGAAGTTCATTGATGTAGTCATGTAGTCGTTTCCAAAAATGTTCCTTGATGCCGCTAACAAGAGCCCATTTTTGAAGATGATCGATGTCAGAAGTTGCAGTACGTTCTGGTAACGATTTTAGCGAACTGCCAATGATGAAGTGGGCTGGAGTCAATGCTTCAAAATCGCTCGGGTCAGGCGAAAGTGGCGATATGGGACGAGAGTTGAGAATCGATTCGATTTCGACCAAAACGGTGGTCAATTCTTCATATGTGAGTCTTGCGTTCATGAGACTGCGATTGAGATGACCTTTGGCCGATTTCACAGCGGCCTCCCAAATTCCACCAAAGTGAGGAGCCCTGGGAGGAATAAAGTGAAAATTAACAAATTCATTAGAGCAATACTTAGTGATTGTAGCTTGATGCTCCTTTTTGAAGAGAAACGCCTTCAGCTCAGCGAGCTTGTTGCAGGCGCCAACGAAATTTGTTGCGTTGTCGCAAAAGATATCTGATGGCAAGCCTCTCCTGCCGATCAGTCGCTTAAGTGCTGCTAAGAAGGCATCAGTGAACAAATCTGATACGACTTCGATGTGAACCGCTTTCGTAGCCAAACAAATGAAAATGGCAATGTAAGTTTTATATGGCGACTTACCTCTTATTCGGAGATAAGTGTTGATTGGGCCACAAATGTCAACGCCACATCGAGCAAAGGGACGTGATGGAGTTAGCCGTTCAACTGGCAAATTCCCCATCATTTGTTGTAACAATTTGGGCTTGTACCGAACACAGTGGATACAATTATTGACTACGCGCCGAGCAATTTCTCGCGCGTTCACAATCCAAAATTCC
Source organism: Meiosimyza platycephala (assembly GCA_963662105.1). NCBI lineage: Eukaryota > Metazoa > Arthropoda > Insecta > Diptera > Lauxaniidae > Meiosimyza > Meiosimyza platycephala. The sequence goes on along the minus strand of OY759210.1, from coordinate 58,541,871 downwards.
AAGCGAATGAGAGCTATCAACGCTTTGGGTCCTGCGTGATAATTCTTGAGATGTAAATGACGAACGTAGCCATAGACGAATTTAGATTTAGCTGGGAGCAAAATGGGATGTTTGCGGCTCTCTGATAGATTTGATAACTCGAGCCGTCCACCAACTTTTAGTAGATTGAATCCTCCAGTGACGTCAAAAAATGGGTTTAAGAATTTTAGCGTGCCTTTTATTGCCAAATTTTTCTTAAGTGAATGAATTTCTTCAGCGAAGTTCTGTTGTTGTATATTCCATACAATGCAATTTTGCGCATGCTGCAATTCTTGAGAGGAAAGGGAAGCTGCCACAAAGTCGCTATTTAGGTCTTTGTTGAGTCTGCGATAGAAACGAAACATCCAAGCGATGACACGTACACTGCGCATGTGAGAGCTGTACTTTTCAATAGTATCAAGAATATAGTTATTTAAAACTGATATTTTGAATGCTGACTTCCGCTTTTCTTTGTTGATTTCATCCATATCTAAATTGTCGCATTTATTTTTCGGCCAATTGTGCATGTCTTCGGTTAAAAACGAAGGGCCTGTGTACCATATTGAATTGCGAAGCTCTTCCACTGTGCTGCCTCTAGAAACAATGTCAGCTGGATTACTTTGCGTTGGGACATGCCTCCAATGGATATCAGTTGTGAGATCTTGAACCTCAGACACTCTGTTTCCAACGAAGGTAGATAGCGTAGCTGAATGAACCCTGAGCCAGTGCAGCACAATTTGCGAATCTGTCCAAAGATATACATCAATATCATTATTTGCGAAAATTACCTTTATTTTGTTGTAGAGTCTGGAGAGAAGCAGAGCGCCACATAATTCAAGTTTTGGTAGTGATTAGTTTTTGGTCGGTGCAACTCATTACTTTGCTGTAAGAAGACGAACACAAATTTTGCCCGAGGTGTCAATCACACGAGTGTAAATGCAACAGCCGTAGGCGCGAATGGAAGAATCACAAAATCCATGTATCTGAATGAATTGTGTATTCGATGACAAACAATATCTTGGAATGGAGATAAGCGAGAGTGATGATAAGTTTTTTAGAAAATTATCCCATGCTAAGTGCAAATTTTGCGGTACTGATTCATCCCAGTCTAGTTTGAGCAACCATAGTTCTTGTAATATTATTTTAGCCATAATCACTACTGGTGCTAAGAGTCCAAGAGGATCAAATAATGATGAGGCAATCGAAAGAATAGTGCATTTTGTAACGCGGTTGTTTTTATTTTGCTTTCGTTCAAAAGAAAATAAAAATGAGTCACTTTTCTGGTCCCATTTTAGTCCTAATGCACTTGTGAGTGCTGCATCTTCAATATCTAAATTTTTAATCGTATTATCATCTCTGTAATCTAGATGAATCGAGTGCCACTTTGCTAATTCAAAACAGCCTAGTTTCAACAATTTTGTCACCTCATATTTTATCTGAGATAATTCACTGAGTGAATTTGCACCACTTAAAAGGTCGTCAACATAAAATGACGATTTTACGACATCTGAGCCAATTGAAAAATCTGAAGCATATTGATCTGCCAAATAAAATAGACTTCGCACGGCAAGAGATGGCGCAGCAGCCATCCCATACATCACGGTATTGAGCTGGTATGTGACAATTTCTTGATCTGGTGAATTTCTCCATAAAATATATTGATACTTGCGATCTTTTGGTTCGACAAGTACCTGCCTGTACATTTTAACGATGTCAGCAGTGACGGCATAGCGATAGAGACGAAAACATAAAAGCAAAATAAATAATTCGCTCTGAAGAGTAGGACCAACCATTTGAATATCATTAAGAGATTTTTGTGAAGTGGTTCGACACGAAGCGTCAAAGACAACTCTTAATTTAGTTGAAGTGCTAGTTGGTTTAAGCACACAATGATGTGGGATATAAAAGTGAGGCTCTTTCAAATTTGGGTTTTTTACCAAACTCATATGGCCCAAATGCTCATATTCATTCATAAAGGCAACATATTTCGCTTTAAGTTCGGATGAGCGTGATAAACGACGTTCTTGCGCTGCAAACCTCTACAATGCTATAGCGTGAGAATGACCAAGACAAGTTGGATCATCTTTAAAAGGTAATTTGACGACAATCCTGCCATCAGGATTTCTTGAGACTGCTTCAGTGCACACGAGTTCACAACTGTGCTGCTCACGGGTCCACACTTCCGCCGTGGCTGAAACTTCATCAAGTTTCCATAAACGCTCTAACTTTTCATCTATAGAGTCATGAGAAGTGAGCAAAAATGTAGATATTTGTGTGTTGAGTGGCCTTTGATATCGACCTGAAACCACCCAACCTAGCAATGTGTTTTGCAAAACAGGTAATTTTTCGCCAAGACGAATTTGGCCAACAGAAAGAATATTGAAGAAACTTTCTGTGCCTAAAAGCAAATCGATACGTTTTGATTTGTGAAATTGTTCATCAGCGAGCTCAGCGCTCGGTGGCAAATTCCATGACGAGACATCAATTTCAGCTTCTGGCTGATATGCGATATGTGACGTCACACAAAATGAAAGTGGAATTTCAAAATTGTTTAAGCGAGACTTAATAGTTGTTGAAGCTTTATATTTTATATTTGTAAACGAATTTCCAACGCTATGAATTTCGATATTATGTTTGCCACGAGGCAATTGCAATTTTTGAGAAAATTCGTCGGTAATAAAATTAACCTGCGAGCACGAATCTAACAAAGCTCTGCCAAGTTTATAGCAACCTGAAGCATCCTGAACCAAAACCATAGCAGTGGCGAGAATCACATTATCCATGTGCGTATGAGCTGCAGCCTCTCTTGAAGTACAGGGCAATGATGACGATGATGTCGTTGATGACAACTGAGGTGCAGCTGACCGCGCTGGTGTATAGCTAGGAATAGAAATATTGTCGGCAGTGCTGACGAGATTAGTTTTATGCAATAAGCTGTGATGTTGACGCGAACAGGTCCTACATCTATGTGCAGAGGAGCAATTTGAAAGTTGATGCCCTTTGGAGAGACAATTAATGCAAAGACCAAGTTTCTTTACATTTTCAAAACGACGGACAACTTCAAGCGACTTAAACCGATCACAATTATTGATCTTATGATTTGTGCTTGAGCAAAAAGAGGATACTGGATTCGAGCAAGCAAACGAATAGCCTCTATTTTGATTTCTATTTGGTTGTGGTTTTTTAGAAAATTTATCAATTTTAGGCTCAACGAAATTAGCACCCTCAATTGATTCAAGATACTGACAATGTCTCTCTAAAATCATTCTACAACTGTTCCAAGTTGGCAACTCTTTAAATTCTAGTGACTGCTTCCACTTTTTATTAGATTCCTCATCAGCTTTTTGCAAAACCGAATAAATTAACATGGCTTGAGAAATTTCTTTTTCCGAACCTAACGACAGCAGTGAACCATATAGAGCCGAAGCGTTGTCGACAAGACTTCGTAACAGACTACCACTAGGTTTAGAAATTGCAGGCAAATCAAAAAGCGATGAAATATTTTCGAGGAAAATTAAAGTTGTGTTGTCGTAGCGTTCCTTAAGCCTTTCCAAAGCTTTAGGGTAATTTTCATTTGTTATTTGGAAAGCTTTAACAGTTTCCAATGCTGGGCCTTGGAGACAATTGAGAAGATGATTGAATTTTTCTATGTTAGATAAATTCAATTCGCGATCAATAATTTGCGTAAAAGAGACAATTAAATTTTTATAAGTTGAATATTTGCCATTAAATGTTGGCAGTTTTAACTGTGGTAATTTAGAATGCGGCATAGGCATGAAACAGGTGACATCCGACATTGAGGCGTTGTGTACATCGTCTCCTAATCTCAATTGAATAGCTAATTTTGTGGTAATGTAGAGCTCTTCAATGTCAGAGCGACAAGAATCATCTGTATCAATTTTTTCAACGCTCGTTTGCACAGTGAGAATTTGCTTGAAATACGATTCAAGTATGCCTAAGCGACATTTGAGTTCGGCTGAGGAAAGAGTTTTACCTTCCCCTTTACCACTGCTTTCGACGATATTTTTAATGCGCGTAATACTTTTCTTTGTATTAGCTCTCTGCTGTTTAAGCTCTTCGATGGTCATGGTGACCGACATTGCTAATTGTTCAACAATATGAAAACGAAGTGAATTCGGCGATAATAGAAGCGAGGTTCAATTAGCAAATTTACAAATGTGTTAGAATAAGAGCGCAAGAGTAGCTGCAGTTATGATTGCAGTAAACGATAGCAACAGCAGACGAGAATGCTCACGCACGATAGGCGAGCAAGTCAAAGACAAAAGTATTGAGCAACAGTGAGAAACAGTTGCGACGACAAATGGCAAAAAACGCAGTAAGATGCGCCGAAAATGCAAGCAGCGGCTGCGATTGCTGCAGCTTAAACGATGCGATGCTAGCAGCGAAAATGTAGCAATTTTGCGTGTTGCTACGCAAGCACGATAGCGGGATTTTTGGGACAGCGGGATCTTACCAAGTTGATACAGTTTACGAAACTGTATTTTACATATATTTTAAGCGATGTTTCTGGTACTCCCTTAACAGGCGATTTTACAGCCAAGTCCCACGACGAGATAAAAATGCTTATGAGTCCAACGACGAACCAGGAAATAAGACAGGAACAATAACTTTTTATGTTAGTTTTTGAACTGGAACCTTTTTTTTTACGCGACGCGAATGCCACGAATTTTTCCACAAATTTATTTTAAAAATATTTTTAAATGTCTTTATTGAATTTAAACACTCGTGCCCCACGTTGGGCTCCAAAAATGTAGGATCAGGAGAGTTTTCCTATCCGCAAGAACTTTACCGAAATAGCAAAAGAAATCTACGGGCAACGAGTGTGCAGAAGAAATCATATAAAAAAAAACAATTAAAAATAATCAAGGCGACGTCTTTCATTTAAAGGTCAATCGTAGACTAATTTATTTAGTTTGCCAAAACTCTAATGCTTACAAAACTAGTTCTTAAAAATTAGAATATAGCATAAAGCATAAGAGACAAAAATGAGAGTTATGCATATGTGCATTAGTGAGACAATTGTTAACAGTTAATTTTGTTATGTACTTATGCATATGAATTTACATGTTAGAAAAAACAGTACTAAAATAAAATGTTTGTTTATGTAAATGCGTATAAAAAAATGAGTGCATTCAAAGCATAAAGAAAATAAGTAAATTTAAACGCTAAGTACAGCGGTTCCCAATCGGTGACCCAACAATATTCTATGTCCTTTCGCTGTTTATTTTGTAATATTTCAATGTTTGCGTTTCTTACTCTTTCGTAGTCATCGGGAGTAAATTTTACATGTCTTCCAAAGAATAGGTCTACAGGTTTTTTCCTGTCACCGAGTGTATGGAATGATTGTACTCCGATACAGCGCGTTCTAAAAGTTCCTCAAAATTTCTATGTGTTCCATTTTCTTTAAGGCATCTCATTATTTCTACTAAGTTTGAGTGGAATAGTTCGATCTGTCCATTGGCTTGACTTTTGTATGGTGGTGCTGTGTAAACATCAATACCTAATTCGTCCTCCATCATGAATTTCATTGAGTCTGATTTGAGGGATGGTTCGTTGTCAATAACTATGGATTTTGGTACTCCAAAGGAAAATATAATGTCCCTAAGTGGTCTTCTTAAGTCTTGTATTGACCTACTTTTTACAATTTTTGTCTGCACGTACTTTGTGTATTTATCGAGTGCTGTCATTACAATTTTCTTTTCTGTAAGGAATAAATCTATATGAACTGTGTGTCCTGGGAAGGTAGGTATAGGGGTTTCACCTAGTTTTACCTGATTAGGGTGTCTTTCGTATTTATTTTACTTACAAATCTGACAAATACTTGTTATTCTCTTTATTTTATTTAACATTGCAGGAAAGTAGTAATTTTCAAGTATCTGGGATTTATTTTCAATTGCGTTGCGGTGCGCGTGCTTATGCGTTTCTAAGATTATATATTCTTGCTCTTGTTCATCGTTTACATCTTGAACAAGTTTTTAGGTGTAACGTGCCTTATAATTGGAAAAGTGAATAGGATAAATATTTTGTATGATTCCCATAAATCTCTCTTCGGTTTGGATGCCGTTTACTACTAAAGGATTTAAACGTCTTTTTCGGTGTGAAATTAATATTCCTTCTGTGTAACTTGGTTCTGTGATTATATGTCTATAAATTCCTGGAAATATGATTGTTACTTGATATGTCGCAATGTCATCAATTTTCAGAAAAATCTGGTTCTTAAAGACATTAACTGGGGCTTCAATACAAGGTATTAAGTCGTGGCTAGAGCTTTCATCGCTATGTATAGTTGGGGCTAATGAATTGATCTCGGTCGGTATTCTCGATAAAGTATCGGCTACAACATTTGTTTTGCCAGGTTTTGCCTTCCACCTTTTCATTTTGGTGTTTGTATTTTTAGAGCTCAAGGCATATGTGAGTGGTTGATGATCTGTAAATATTTTAACTTTTTTTTGAACCGTAAAGGTAATTTCTTAGAGAATTAAGAGACCAAATTATTGCCAGCATTTCTTTTTCGTTTACGGCATAATTTTCTTCAGTCTTTGATAAAGAACGTGAAATGAATGTTATGGGCTTATCGTTCTGGGATAGTACAGCTCCTATCGCGTAGTTCGAAGCATCTGTGGTTAATTCGAACTCTTTTTCGAAGTTTGGGTGAGTGAGTATTACTTTCCTTGAAATCAGAGCGTTCTTAATTTTTTCAAAAGATTCAATTGCATTTTCATCTAAACTGATTGGTTTACTTTTAGAGGCGTGTTTGGACACTCGTCCATCTTCCCCTCGTAAATGATTTGTTAGAGGTTTTGCAATCTTGGCATAATCTCTAATAAATCGCCTATAATAGCCTGACATTCCGAGGAATGAACGAAGTTCTTTTAACGTTTTTGGTGTTGACATTTTGGCTATTGCTTCAACCTTGGAAGGGTTGGTTTTAATTCCGTCTATTCCTACAACGTACCCTAGAAATTCCACATCCTTCCTTAAAAATTCATACTTGTCCAACTGCACCTTCATATTTGCAGCTTCAAGTGTTTTCATAACAATCTTTAAACTTTCGAGGTGTTCCTCTAAATTCTTTCCAAAGATAATAATATCATCGATGTACACATAGCATCTTTTATGTGTTGTCTGAGTATGTCATCCAGTGCCCTTTGTAAAATGGCTGATGCATTTTTTAGCCCAAAGGGTAACCTAAGGAATTCATACTTTCCGTTGTTAACGGAGAAAGCGGTCTTCTCTATATCAGATTCCTTTAAAGGAATTTGATGAAACCCACTTTTTAAATCAATGATTGAAAAGAATTGATTTTTGCCGAGGTTAGAGAGAACTTCTTGAATTTCAGGTATCGGATATCTGTCGGGAACGGTGACATCGTTCAATTTTCGATAGTCGATGACCATGCGGTACTTTTTTTCTCCGGATGCGTCCATTTTTTTTGGGACAACCCATACCGGTGAATTATAAGGAGATCTTGATAGTCTTATGATACCATCAGCTAAGAGGTCTTCTACCTGTTTTTCGACTTCTTCCTTTAGTGCCATGGGATATGAGTAGGTCTTGAAATAAATAGGCGCATCATTAGTTGTTCGGATTTCTCCTTTTATTGTAGTAGTGTATGTTAAATTCATATTGGGGTCCGAAAATAGGTGTGGACAACTTCTAACTAGATTCGTTAACCTTTCTTTTTGGTATTCGGTTAAATGTGAAATTCGTAAATTTATATTATTTACGTCCTGCGTCCTGTTGTTTTAAAGGAATTTTAATATTTGGTGAAACTATCATGTAACTTTTGTCTGTATGAATTGTAGCTATCAATTGCCTAAGGGCAATTGATAGCTACAGTTCAGTAGCCAAGCTTTTCCAAGCTTTTCTCATGATCCTGTTCTATTCTAGGATATTCACCTTCAGCTGATTGCTGACAATTATCCTGCTGAAACTGCCCTGTATATCCTTGATTTGGATCGGGAATATCTTCCTGATACCCTGTAGTTGGATAGATTTGATTATAACAGATATCGTAGTTATTAGCTGTTTCTACAAAGGGGTTTTGATTATCATAGGTTTCATAATTGTTAACTGCCTCTACAAAAGGATTTGTGTTTACGAGGAAGTTTCTCTGAATTTTGTTTGGAACAGGAGCTAGTTGAGCACCCTGTCGCTTTGGAGCAAAGTTATTTTAATTGAAATTAGTCCTATTCTGATAATTCACTTGTCGTGTGTGTATTGATGGATCGATTTCCATTGGTACTGGAGGTTTGGGTGGTAAATTTGATCTATTGTTAAATCCTGACTGCTGTTGTTGACCATATTGTCGATACGTCCAATTGTTATTGTTGTTAGAAAAATTTGGTTTATTAATTTGAGCGGAGTATGGATTAGGATAGAATCTAGCTTGTGGCACGTTTGCCAGTTCTGGGAAGAAACGATTGCCTTGCTGTGGCAATGGGTAATTATTCTGTCGGGGTGGTCTGTATGGAGGTAACGGAATGCTTGGTTTTCTGAAGGGATTCGGTTTGTGTATGGAATTCATCCTATATGCCATATTATCTAATTTCTGGCACAATTGTAGTGCTTGCGGTAAAGTGGTAGGTTCACGTACATTCAAAAGTCTTGGCAATTCGCCGTTGAGTCCTCTAATGAACGTATCTAATGCTTTTTCACGATAGGCATTAGTCATTGTTTGCAATGAGTCTTCACTTAATTCCAAGCATGCGATTTTGTCTAATATTAAAGAAAGATACTGATAAATGTGTTGGTAGAACTCAGTAACCGTATTATTGCGTTGGGTCAATGTTACCATCTCATATTCAAGGGTACCTAAATCCCTCTTGTCTGAATAGTGCATCATCAGACATTTTTTTATCTTACCCCAATCTAGTGGAGTCCTGTATGATTCTAACGCTGTATCAACCTCTCCTATTATTTTGTGTCGGACCGTATGCAAGATGGCATAGTATTTGGGAGAGCCTTTTATACTTTCGTATGCATCAAAAATCCTGTCGACTGTCTTACGCCAGGAGTTAAATTCTCCTAGTTTAGCGGAAAATTCCCTCAAGCTTTTTGCAATATCGGGCACTTTGTCTAATTCGACCACATTCGTTGCACTAAATGGTACACTATAGTCAGTTTCGTCTTTTTCTATGAAAGGGTTATTCAGATTTTGTACCGTTAGGGTGACTAAATCGGTTATTTGTTTTTTGAGTGTTTCGTCCATTGTTTGTGGAGTTTGATTGAAAGTATTTTGTCTAATTAAACTAATTTTCCTTAATTTATCTGCTAATTCTTCGGGTGTAGTCTCAGGCATTCTTCACAGACACAATCAATAAAGATAAATTTGCACTTAATTTTTTCACTTTCCTTTGAATTTAATTTCGTATTTTCGAAAACTTTCCGACAAAAACTATTATTACTTTCTTTTTTTTCCTAAAAAACTCGAAAATTTCAATAAGATTTTCGTTAGATTTCCTTACACTAGAAAATATTTCATAATAATTGCTATATTTTTCTCAAACTTTTTAGAATTTCTTATTTCTATAATTTTTCAATAAATTTCTTTTTACACTTTTGTAATTTTTTCACTTCTTAAATATTAAAAAAAACTAACTTACTATAACCATTTTTTTCGGTCATCAACGGATTTTGTACGGTGGGTGTAGTGCTTTTCCTGATGTACTGGGGCACCGTCTGGTAACGTAGTCCTTCGATTGTTTGGCCAGGCTCCACAGCTGAATTTGGTTCCCAAAGATTTTCGTTTAGCTGATCCTTCTCATCTGCAACTTTTAATTACTTTAGGCCCCACGTTAGGCGCCAATTATTGTTTTTCTGGTTTAAATTGTTTTTTTTAAAAAAAAGGCCGAAGCCAACTTTATTACTCAAGTTATTTTTCTTAACTAAAAACTCTAAAATAAATGAATAAAATGCAAAGCCAAATAATCAGTAAACTACCAGACGAAGGTATCAAATTTTAAGTTGCTATCGTTGTTGTTGCTTTTGCCAAAGCGTGGAAACTGCAGCGACTGCATTTATACATTTTATGGGAATGGAATTTGCATGAGTTTAATTCTATCAAAGGTTTAACTTATTTGTTGTTAGCTTACATTGTCCACAACTACCACACTCCTACGATTACGTAAGTAGGATTTGATCCATTCCAGAAAAACAGAATGAAAACCCAAAGATACTAATTTTTTTAAAAGGATTACATGTGAAACCGTGTCAAAAGCTTTAGATAGATCAGTATACACTGCATCGACCTGGAAACCTTTTTGAAAGGCAGAAATACAATCTTCGGAAAAAATCGCAAGATTAGAAACAGTAGAGCGCCCAGGTACAAAACCATGTTGATTAGGAATTATTAAACTTTTGACGGCAAAGAACAGCTTATCCTTAATAATACACTCAAAAAGTTTAGAAATGGCCGTCAGTTTGGATATCGGCCTATAATTACTTACATTATTTTTATTTCCACTCTTGAAAATAGGGATAATGAAAGCAATTTTCCAATCGTTAATAAAAACACCCGAAGACAGAGATTTATTAAAAATGACCATCAAAGGATAAACAAGAGAGCTACATTTTTTGAGTAAGATAACGGAGAGTCCATCAATATCAGTTTGGGTGGAAGATTTAAGCCGTTCAATACCTCTTATCACATCATCCATATCTAATATCAATGACCCAAAATCAAGTGACGACTGTAAATTACAAAAAGGACTAACACTAGAATCAGTCCCTGACGTAAAGTTAGAGCTAAAGAACTCAGTGAAGAGGTTGGACACATCTTTTGCGGAATTTGCAGATTTATCATTAAAGAATAAAGAGGCAGGAATGCTGGAGCTAGATTTCTTTAATTTAATATAGCGCCAAAAAGCTTTAGAATTAGATTTTATATTAGCTTCAAATTATAAAATGTGATTTCTGTATAAGAATTTATCCAAACAATTGAAATCTTTTGAATATTTTTTGTAAATATCTCAATTCATTTGTTTTTTTTGAATTTACGTAAAAATTTATTTCTTAAGTTCTTTAAATTCTTTAGGCGTTTTGTATGCCAAGGCAGTTTATACTGCTTCTTTTTTAAAAATGGAATATTTTCATTACAAATATTTACAATTTTTGATCGAAAGATATCAAAGCATATTGAAACATCGAGATCATGTAGTAGGACAACCCAGTTTATAGAGAGAAATAAATTATTTAGGTAGCAAAAGTTACATGCATTAAAATTATAAGATAATTTATGATTATCATTTTTAACATGCGAAAATTCATAAAATTCAAATTTTAGTATTAATGGCACATGATGTATGCCTGCAGTAGATAAAGGAAAAAAACATTCCATCAAATTGAAATTAATATTGTTGCTTATATAAATCAAATCTAAAGTTCTCTGAAGTTTATTTAAAAAACTATTGATTTGGATAAGATCAATGCTTAAAAAGTTATCGATAACATACAATTCACTTGAACTACTAACATTGCTGGGAATTAAACCAGTATTATTATCTATACGAGACTAAAATACATTTGATAAATTAAAATCATCTAAAACACAGAGATGATTATCATACATATAGATAATTTAAAGCAAGAGAAGTGATGTTATCAACATGCATCTTATATAGACATTCAGTACTATTAGGTGGAATGTAAGAAGCGCATATAAACAAAAAGCCCGATGAGCCTTGTACGCGCACGCAGAGCTCGTCAAGTAGAGAGTCTTGATTCTCAAGAACATGTAATGATGCTGTGCAATCACATAATAATGTTGCATATTTCGTTTAGCTTATGGCCAATGCACACGTAGCGTTCATATTATCAGAACTGCTTATTTTTAGTTCTTAAATTTATTGTAACCAGAGCTGATGCATGGTCAATGTACTGCGTAGCGCATTGACCGTACCATTACTTAAATTTATTGTAACCAGAGCTGATGCATGATCAATGTACTGCGTAGCGCATTGACCGTACCATAACTGCATACTTTGCAGTTTTACATTTATTTTATTATTTTAAGTCAATGCACCATTCATTTATTTAATTTATTAATTTTGCCTAATTCACAGTTTTTATATTTTACACCTTTTTGTATAATTGCATTTTACCAATTGCACCTTTTGTTTAATTTGTTTAATTGTTTAATTTCTATTTTGTATTACTTGCACTTTTGATTAAGCACTTTCATTATATATAGAGAAACTTAAATCAATAAAATTCATTCTAGCTAAGAAATTAACGGCTTTTGAATCAATTCCAATTTAGTGGTTCTAGTTCAAGTACTGGTAATCAATTCATCATTTCACCTTCTAGTTTATGTACTAGAAGGATTATACAGCCATACAAATCAACATTTGATAACCTTCTAGTTTATGTACTAGAAGAGATCTTAAACCACACAAATGAACATTTGGTGACCCCGACGGTCCGAGCCAGGACATATTCCAGCAAGGATCATCAGAAAGTGGACGCAGCAGCCACAATAAAGCAACATAAAACATTCTGGTGCAGGAGCCAGACAACATCATCAGTACAGTAACATACAACATTCTGGTACAGGAGCCAGTGTCAACATTTTTAACACAAAACATTTTCGAAAGTTTTCAAACGTCAACATTAATTAAAGTCGGCAGTCAGCAAGCATTAGCAGCTGACCAAACGTCAATTGGAGGCGAGATTCAAAAGATCATCGCAAACTACAAGAAAGATCCTGCTGAGAGGAAGAAAAACATTACCTATTTTGAAGACCATAAACAGCGTTTGCAGAGCGCCTTCCAACGATTTGAAGATACTGATGATCAGATTCGGTCACTGCAAGAAGTTCCGAACCATCATGAGTACTTCACAACGGGCTACTATGAAAAAATTTGCGAATTAAGTAAGCAGTATGTTGAAATCTTTGACAAGGCCATACAATCACTCACAGAAACGCCAGCACCGTCACAGCAGACAAACGTTGAACTACAAGCCACTCGCATTGCTAGAGATCAAAAGTCTGGGGCTACTTCTGAGTCACACAACAAAAGTATTGCCATGATCAGAAGGCAAGCAGCTGTCATGGATACACTGTAACGGGTCCTAGCCATGCTTACCAGCAATCCAGATATCGGACAAGATCGCAGTTTGAAAAGTATCAATGAGCTCTGGCAACAAATCGAGGAATTGCACTTCAGCATTTGGGAAAACTGTGACGATCCTGAAGCAAAAGGATACAATATGAACGCATACATAGAATTGGAAGCGCAAATTTTTGATCAACGTAACACCTTAGAAGACAATAGTGATATGTCCGTTTAAAGGCCTAATGCAAGGGAACAATTAGCACTTCATCTGCCGAAAGTAACTATTCCTTCATTTGATGGAAACTATTTAAAATGGCAACAAATTTTTGATATTTTCAAAAAAATGATTCATGAGCAAGCATTACCTGAAGTTCAAAAAATGTGGTACCTAAAGGCTAACATAACTGGCGAAGCTGAGCGGCTTATTAGACACCTGAGCTTGACTGCAGAAAACTACACAACAGCTTGGAAATTATTGCAAGACCGTTTTGACAATAAAAGAGTACTTGCACACGTACTATTGCAAAGGTTAACTGACCAATCGAACATAAGTCCTGACGCTAAATCAATAAAAAGCTTTCATGATTGCATTCATGAAAGTTTACTGGCCCTTAACAACATGGGCATAAACACAAGTTCTTGGGGACCTTTACTAGTTCACATCACAACAAAAAACTAGATCGTCATACCCATATGTTATATGAGCAAGCAATTAAAGATCCAAGAGCAATGCAATCGATAGAGGAGTTTCAGAATTTTTTGGCCAAACGGTTTCAAACTTTAGAAGCAATAGGACAAAAGGATAAAGTTAATGCCACAAAAACTTCAACATCAATGCTGACATCTCAAAAGGAACATAATTGTGTATTGTGCAAGCAGGGAAACCACTCCCTGTTTTATTGCGAAAGATTCATTAAACTTTCCGCAGCGGAACGCCTGAAATGGATTCAAAATCAGAAGCGATGTTTAAAATGTCTCAAGTCAGGACATAGCGCAAAAACGTGTCTATCACGTAGCTGCAGCAAATGTAAGCAAAGGCACAACACTCTTCTCCACCTAGAAGGAGTAAGGGGACAGGCATCTTCTACAAACAAATCACTAACTAACACAGATGAACCAAAACCAGCAGCAACACTAGCAGCATCAAATCTTGAACATAGCAAGCAAAACTATGTATTTCTTGCCACAGCCAAAATAATTATAAAGGCAAACAATGGACGAAGTGATGAGATAAGAGCCATCTTAGATTCTGGCTCACAAATCAACGTTATTTCGGAGCAACTCGTCAAACGTTTAGCCATCTCTACCACAAATACATCGATTTGCATTAAAGGGATAGGTCGCAGAACGCGCAATTCTACACGCCGCGTAAACGTCATAATACAGTCAAAAATAGGAAAATTCTCCTCGAGGTTTGACGCATTTGTGCTACCACATACAGTAGCTGCTCAGCCAACTCAGGACTTCGATGTAGCAGCTTGGCCACTTCCAGAGAATATATCGTTAGCAGACCCTGATTTCAACAAGTCTGAAAAAATCGACTTTCTTCTAGGAGCAGAGTTTTATCACAAACTGCTCCTACATAGACAAATTCAATTGGAAGATCATCTACCAACTCTACAAAATACGGTTTTTGGTTGGGTGGTCAGCGGAATGGTAGATCACTCACGATATGGAAATGCTACTTGCGGTGTATACAGTAATGATGACGAGTCCGCTAATCAACTAATCGAACGCTTTTGGAAACTAGAAGAGTCGCAGGATACTCAAAACCCACTAAGCCCAAAGGAAAAAATTTGCGAAATTAATTTTATACAAAATGTCGAGCGATCAAGTGAAGGCCGATTTATTATCAAGCTACCATTTGCAAAAAATCCTGAAACATTAGGCGATTCAAGGAATATAGCTTATAACAGATTTCTCGCCTTAGAAAGACGTCTAGAGAAAAATCAAAGTTTAAAGACAGATTATATAAACTTCATGAAGGAATATGAAAGCTTAGGACACATGACGGAAATACATCCTCATGAAATTCTAGAATCAAATTATTTCATTCCCCATCATTGTGTGCTAAAGCCGGATAGCACTACAACTAAACTACGTGTGGTGTTCGATGCATCAACAAAGTCATCGTCCGGATTATCACTTAACGACATCCTACATACAGGACCTACAGTGCAAAGTGAACTCATCACAATTCTTCTGCGATTCCGTCTACACAAATATGTATTTTCCACTGGCATCGAAAAAATGTACAGACAAATACTCATCAATCAAAGTGATCGCAAATATCAGTTAATATTTTGGAGGAATCATCCATCCGAAGAAATAAAAATATTTTGTTTGAACACTGTAACGTACGGAACAAGCTCAGCAACATATTTGGCTATAAAGTGTTTGCAATACTTAGCAACCAAAAACAATTGTAAATATCCATTGGGGGCGCAGGCTCTAAATGATGACTTCTATGTAGATGACGGACTCACCGGCTTTGACACCCTTGCAACAGCAATTAAAAAGCAAGCACAGCTGAAGATATGCCTAAACGAGGCGGAATTTAAGCCTCGAAGGTGGTGCGCAAATCACCCTCAACTATTACAAGGCATTCCACTTCAGGACCATGAGGTCAACTTGGACTTTACAGATGATGAATCTCCATCAATCAAGACTCTGGGGTTGACGTGGCTACCAAAAACTGACCAGCTCTGCATAAGGACAAAGGTTATTACAACAAATATTTTCACGAAGCGCAGCATCACTTCAGAACTAGCACGAATTTTTGATCCTTTGGGAATTCTCGGACCTGCAGTTGTAACAGTAAAAATATTCATACAAGAATTATGGCAAACAAACTTAGCTTGGGACGACAAGCTGCCAGAAGAATTTGAAAAAAGGTGGACTGAGTTCAGAAATGATGTAAAAACGTTAAACAATTTAACATTTTCGAGACACATCTTCAGCAAGGAAACGATAAACACAGTTCAGATTCACACCTTCGTAGATGCATCTGAAAAGGCATATGACGCAGCTGTATTTATATCTACGTTCGACATCCCAGCATGGAGTGACTCGGGTAAATCTTCTGTGCGCAAAGTCTCGCGTAGTACCCATCAAAAAACAGACTTTGCCACGACTCGAGTTATGTGCAGCGCTTCTGGGAGCAGAACTGACCACAAAAATTCAGAAAGATTTGAACATAAATAATACTGCCGCCATCCTCTGGACGGATTCTGAAATTGTGCTATCATGGATAAATTCATCAGCATCAACATTTCACACCTTTGTGGCGAACAGAGTGGCAAAGATACAAGAATTATCACAAAAGGAGCAATGGCGCCATGTTAGATCAAAGGACAACCCTGCAGATGTTCTATCTAGGGGAATATCTCCAAGGAAACTGATAGCATGTTCAATTTGGTTTTATAGACCTTTATACCTTCACGGAAAGGATTCATTGTGGCCAAACCCATGGTCGGCTTCAATATCATCAGATTTAGAAAAGAAAAAGATTCACCAAACAACAGCGATTGCATCAGAGGATAATGGTCTACAACATATGATATATAATCTGAATCATCGCAATTCTTTTCGATTTCTTTTGAGAGTGATTGGCTATACACTACGCTTTATCAATGTGATTAAGCATACTCCTGGATCATCCTCTAAACAAGAGTCCCTAACGACAGAGTAACTAAACGCCGCGCTGAAGGTCATCGTAAAAACAATCCAACAATCAGAATTCTTTGAAGAGATAAAACAACTAAAAAATCACAAGGACATCTGTAAGTCCAGCTCACTAACCACCTTGGCACCTTTCCTGGATAAAGATGGCATATTACGCGTTGGTGGTCGTCTTCAATCTACCGAGCTTGCCTATGACGCAAAACATCCTATGCTGTTACCATATAATGACCCATTAGTAAAACTTTTATTCAAAATGGAACACGACAATAATAAACATTGTGGACCACAAACTTTACTTGCAATCATAAGACAAAGATTTTGGCCAATAAAGGGAAAAACTTATGCACGAAACATAGTAAACAATTGTGTGCGTTGCGCCAAGGCCAATCCTGCATTAATGAATCAGATAATGGACAATCTTCCAACCGAAAGAGTGACATCAGCGCGACCATTTATTAATTCTGGCGTTGATTATTGTGGCCCCTTCTGGGTTCACTATAAGATTCGAGGAAAAAGGCCACACAAGGCTTATCTTGTAGTGTTTTGCTGTTTTGCCACCAAGGCAGTGCACTTAGAATTGGTCAGTGATCTAACCACAGAAGCTTTCATAGGAGCATTAAAAAGGTTCATCAGTCGGCGAGGTCGATGTAAAAACATATTCTGCGACAACGCCACAAATTTTATCGGTGCCAAAAGGCAACTACAAGACTTCAGTGATGTGATCCGTTCCGATTCAGCTCGAGAAAAGATAATCAAGACCAGTAGCGACAAGGGAATTAACTTCAAGTTTATTCCACCAAGATCACCAAACTTTGGCGGCTTATGGGAAGCTGCCGTAAAATCGGCAAAACATTTGCTACTTAGAAGTGTTTCAACGGCGTCACTCACATACGAAGAGCTGGAAACAGTTATAATTGAGATTGAAGCAATACTTAATTCGCGCCCAATTACTCCAATGCCTTCAAATCTCTCACTTAAAACAAGAATTTTGGACACGATGGTCTATAGAATACTTAAATCAGCTTCAATGTAGACACAAGTGGAAGACAATGTCACAACATAAAAAACGGTGACATGGTCATTATCAAAGAAGAAAATACGCCAGCTCTGAAATGGCCACTTGGGAGAATCATTAAAATATATGCGGGAAATGATGGATTTGTCCGCGTAGCCGACGTCAGAACATCAACAGGAGTTTGGAAACGTCCAGCTCGAAGTCTAGCACCATTACCGATCGAGACTGATGCTAGACAGGAGACATCATTACCATTAGAACTTGACTCTAAGGATGAAACACCTTTGTCAAATCACAGCAATTCGGCAGAAATATTTCAACAACCTCAAATAAAACGCAGAAAGGGATCAGGCAGTCCTCTAATGACTACCGTCGTGTTATCATTACTAATGCTACCACTAATTTGGCAGCCCCATCTTTATTAAACATTACACATTTTAGCAACAATCCAGGCATCTACTTTGAACATCTCGGATCTTCACATCTAATGACAAATGAATGGAAAATCATAGTATATTATGACTTGAAGCCGATTCGATTAGAGCTAGAAAAGTTTGCAATCAGCTACCACAAAAGGCATCATGTAATGTATTAGTAAGGCACTTTCACAACACCAACGATGAGCTACAATCAAGTACTAACTTAATATCAAGGCATCGAGTTCCACGGGGAGCAATCAACATAATCGGTAATGTGGCACATTCACTATTTGGACTATTGGATTCTGATTATGCAGAAGAAATATCCAGGAAGATTGATAAGGTTAATAACAATGAGGCGCATTTACTGACCATGCTAAGAAATCAAACCTCCATCATAGATTCTACGATAAATATAATCAAACACGATGAACTTGATATGAGAGACAAGTGAATAAAATCCTCTCCCGTGTTGGAGAAGAATCCGAAAGACCAGGATATTTGAAATTTTTACTACACTGACTATGCAACTATCACTTATTGCATCAAGGTTACGGCGCATTGAACATACTATACTAAACACCTTAACCGATGCACATTATGGGACCATCAGTCCGTTATTACTGTCACCTACTCAATTAAGAAGGGAAATCGTAAACATCAAAAATCATTTATCATCGTCACAAAGATTACCATTGGAGCAGGACGATTTGCTTCATTTTTACAAAATTCTAACAGCCAAGGGAGGAGCAACTGATGATCACCTCATATTTGAGATCAAATTTCCGCTAATACAACAAGAATCGTTTGATCTGTTTCGTATAATACCTTTTCCTGCGATCATAAATGACACTCTCATCATAATTGACACATCAATTGAAATTATGGCCATAAATAGACACAGGGACCAGTACTTTCCAATTACAACAACAGAACTGAACGAGTGTAAAGAAGTCATTGATATTCGGTATATTTGCTCCAACACAAAAGCAAAATACCATGCCGGATCTCAGGCTTATTGTTGTGAATTCAAGCTGTTTAACAACGTTACAATATCAGCTTGCAACTTAGTGAAAATAAGTAACAACCTTATTTTCACACAGTTACGTAGTAAAAATCACTGGATATTTGGGTCTCTACAAACTGTTCAAATGACTGCCGTGTGTAAAGAAGAAACGCTCCAAGTTGAACTTACTGAATCTGGACTGATATCAATTGACAAAAATTGTGTGATAAGAAACAATCTAGTCACCATTCAAGAAACTCAATTCACCACCAGTTCACTGAGATCTTCGTACACCAGATTTGGAAATATCTCCATAATGACCAGTTCTGATGAAATAACATTAGCATCAACATCAGCCTTGAACAACACACATCTGGACTCACTTAGAAGCCTTCAGGTGCAGCTTTCGGCGCTCCAGGAACAAGGACTCACAACACTACCTACTACGGTTTCTGCAAACAGTGTTCATCATCATGTAGTCAGCTACTTAGCTCTACTCGTATCAGTTATCTTAGGAGTTATAATTGTTTGGCGACTACGAAAGCGAATGACGTCATACTAACCAAGGCAAAATTGTCCTTGTATTCCACAACCTCGTCAACAACAAGCACAATTCATCATTACAGAAACATGAGAGCATGGTTGACCAGAATGCCAGTCAACGCGCGGGAGAATGTGAAATCACATAATTATGTTGCATATTTCGTTTAGCTTATGGTCAATGCACTACGTAGCGTTCATATTATCAGAACTGCTTATTTTTAGTTCTTAAATTTATTGTAACCAGAGCTGATGCATGGTCAATGTACTGCGTAGCGCATTGACCGTACCATTACTTAAATTTATTGTAACCAGAGCTGATGCATGGTCAATGTACTGCGTAGCGCATTGACCGTACCATAACTGCATACTTTGCAGTTTTACATTTATTTTATTATTTTAAGTCAATGCACCATCCATTTATTTAATTTATTAATTTTGCCTAATTCACAGTTTTTATATTTTGCACCTTTTTGTATAATTGCATTTTACCAATTGCACCTTTTGTTTAATTTGTTTAATTTCTATTTTGTATTACTTGCACTTTTTATTAAGCACTTTCATTATATAAAGAGAAACTTAAATCAATAAAATTCATTCTAATAATAATAATAATAATAGAGTTTAGCTACTACAGCTATTAGCTTTTTTAGCAATTTAGCATGAAGCTTTAAAACCAAGTAAAAAGCTTATATATTAATGGAAATGAAAAAATTATACATGCAATTAATTTTTTATTTTTTTATAATTTCTTCTTAGCTTTATCACACTTTCTCAACATACCCACCCAGATCATATGTATATAAACATACAATTGCATGAATGTAATTGTATGAATTTATTAACATGGTCCAAGGCATAAATGTTAGAAAAAATTTACCCATCATGCGGAGGGGCTCGGACAACACAAACATAAAGACCAACAACCATTAAGCTACAAAATTAACTATAGTTATTTTTCAATCTAAGCTTGAGTTGACCTTTTGACAAGCTAATATCATATACATCGCAATTATTAATAAGAGTAGTCATGCGATTAAAAGGAGCTGTAGCCATATAATTAGTTCTACTGAAAGGTTGGTAAAATAATTGATACGAGTTACGATTACTCCTGCGATTAGTATTTAAATGAATATAATTAAGAAGCTCTGGTGCAGCAAGAGAACCAGTCACAAGTTGATGCAGATAAAGTATATCCGCGATATTTCTACGCGAACTCAAAGACTGCATATGTAGTATATTCAAACGATCCTCATAAGGAGGAAGGTTTAAAGAGTCAATCCAATTTAAGCCATTGAGTGCAAAACGAATAAAATTTTTTTGAATTCTCTCAATTCTATTAATATGAATATTATAAAATGGTGACCACACTTGGCTGGCGTACTCTAAGTGAGGACGCACTATTGTATTATATAAAGTCACCGTTACTAAAGGGCTATTAAATTCTTTTGCCCACCTTTTAATGAAACCAAGCCGAGATGAGAATTTTTTACAAATTTGATTAATATGCTCATTAAAAGTTAATTTAACATCAAAATGTATACCTAGGTCTTTGACTAAATCAACACGACCAATTTTCTTATCTTTTAATTCGTAATCAAACTCCACAATATTTTTTCTCCTGGTGAAAATCATAGTTTGGCATTTATCAGGATTAAGATGTAAGTTATTTTTAGAACACCAAACCTCAAAGGATTTCAAGTCAGACTGAAGTGGAATAGTATCCCCAACCCCCTTCACGTTCCTGTAAATTTTCATGTCATCTGCATATATTAGCAGATGCGAGTTTTTAATGACATGTGTAACGTCATTAATCGCTAAAATGAACAGGAGCGGCCCCAGGTGGCTTCCTGATGCCGCGCTGAATGGAGAGGAAAACACCCTCCGAAATCTTATCTGATATGTGCGATCAGATAAATAAGATTCAATCCAGCTGACAAAACTTAAAGGAAATCCAAGCTTTTTTAACTTAAATAAAATCAAATTAGGTGGTAATTTGTCAAATGCTTTACTGAAGTCAGTGTAGATGCAGTCAACTTGCCCACCAGAGTCAAAAGAGCTTAATGCAAAGGAAGTAAAATCAAGGAGGTTAGAAACTGTAGATCTGCCATTAACAAAACCATGCTGACGAGTTGTTATGACTTCACCACAGCACACCTTAATTTGATCGTACACAATGCGTTCAAAAATTTTCGGTATCGATGATATCTTGGCTACGGGCCTGTAATTTGAAACATCATTTTTACACCCTTTCTTGAAAATGGGGCTTATGTATGCATTTTTCCAAAATTTAGGAAATAGCTATATCTAATTGATTTATTAAATAACAAACTGAGGGGCTGACTCAGCACAGAGCTACAGTTAACTAGTACTGTCGCAGGAATACCATCAGGTCCGGAACTGAAGTCATCATCAAGAGATGAGATATATTTCTCTATTAGGTCAGGTGAGAAAGATATCTCATTAATCGAAACTAAAGGGTCGTTATCCATATATTCAAAATAGTTGATATCAGGGCTAAATAATTCCGTAGAAAAGGATTCTTTAAACAAATTAGCAAACAACCCAGCTATAATTTGTGGGTCGCTAGTGAGCCCATCAACTGTTCTGAATTCTGATGGAAACCCGTCGGACTTTTTTTTTGTATTAATAAATCCCCAAAAATGTTTGGGGTCATGAAGAATATTCAACTTAATTTTATTCAAATATTCAGAATAAACTAAAGCCGACATATCCTTAAATTCATGGAAAAGTCGCTGGTAAGCAACTAAGTCATTTCGGTCCTGGCTACAAACGTATTAGTTCCATGCCCTATTACGGCCATTGCGAATTTTTTTTAAATCCCTTGTGTACCAAGGGTATGAAGAATTATTAACATACCTCTTTGCATAAGGCACCGACAATGCTATGGCCGAAAAAAGTTCACCATAGAAAAATTTAATGCACTCATCAAATGAATTACTCGTATTATTAAAAAAAATAATAAGGTCGTTTAATTTATTCCTTAAATTCTCATTCAACTTTAAAAAGTCAGCTTTTTTAAAATTGAATTCATAAATATTGATAGAAGAACATGCATTAATTAAATTTTCATTGTCAGATTGGTACACAATACTCAAAGGTGGGTGATAGGAATCAACCGTAGAAAGAGCATGGATAGCATTTCTCACAACAACATTACTACAATTTGCAGCCAAGACTAAGTCAAGTTGTCGTCCATGAGAATTAGTTATACAACTTACTTGTTGTAAACTTGAAAGTATTTCGTCAACAAAAATTTGTTGTTGTCGAGTTTTTGGACACGATGCATAAAAATATGTACCATCATCCGAAGGAGTCTATTTAATGTCAGGCAGATTGAAATCACCTAACAATAAAATGTCGTCATTAGTGTCTAGTTCATTTATTATGTATTCTACGGACATCGAAAGACATTCGTAGACATCTGCGCTACTATTTGGAGGAACATAAGCGATAAGAATATAAATATTGGAGTTACAATATGTAACTTTAACGCATAATAGTTCAATATTAGATGCGCAGGCAATTTCGATTAATGAACTAGTTAAATGATTTTTTATGGCTATTAAGACGCCTCCACCAACAGAAGAAATGTCTTCCAAGTGTCTCTCTTCTAAAAACATTGAAACTATTGTCAAAAAGTTCCAAATTAAGAAAAGTGTTATTTAACCAAGTTTCGGTAAAAACGATAATATCCTCAGAAAAATTCTGAATGGCTAAGAAGATGTCATGCGTCTTAGAACGCAAACCCCTTACATTTTGATAGTAAAGG
Source organism: Meiosimyza platycephala (assembly GCA_963662105.1). Lineage (NCBI taxonomy): Eukaryota > Metazoa > Arthropoda > Insecta > Diptera > Lauxaniidae > Meiosimyza > Meiosimyza platycephala. The sequence goes on along the minus strand of OY759210.1, from coordinate 58,518,320 downwards.
GATAGCCGCTTCAGTTTTTTGAATTGGAACAGACAGTCTTATTATTTTTTTTCGACTTAAATTCTGAAATAAAGATATTATCCACCCATGCATTAGAATTTAGAATGGCAGAAACATGAGAAGATGTCACTGTAATTTTAAAAGATGCATGAGTTGGTTTATTACCGATTTTCCTGCAAGAAACGAAGGCATCGGCAGGAATAATTTGGTTTTGTCTAATATAGTTTATAACATTGTCAGTGTTAGTGTTAGCATTAAGACGTGAAATGAAAATCGATTTCAACCTTGGCAATGCTTGCAAGGAGACAGGTGCCACAGAACCACCAATCGTAAAACTCCTTGCGGATTAGGAATAACAGAAATGGATAGAGGAGTATCGATAGTGGAGGAAAGGGATGGAGGGTTATTTATAGCGGCAGTAGCGGGAAAGTTGGAAGTAGACGGAGAGGTATTGAGAGGGGGATCTAAGGCAGTTACTTCACGATTAACAGCTGTGTCACTCACCCCCCCCACACTACCCAAGTTAACATTCGACTTACAATTCTTATTTAATTTTCGTTTAAGTTTTCTTTTCTTCTTCAGGGAAATAGCTTGCTTGGGTAGAGTAGAGATCGAAGGAGTAGAAGAAAAAACCATTGCAGCCTCAGTAATAGTTTTATTTTGAAGCCAACTAACATCGGGTGAGACAGCCTCATTAAGGCTTTTTTCTATTTGGGGAGTTATGTCTAAATAATTATTTAGAATATCTCTGAAATTAATATTCAAATTGTTAAGATTTTCCCCAAATTGTTTAATTTTGTCGAAAAAGACCGACGGGGACAGGGCCCTGCACGATGGACAGTACCAATGCAGGCCCGAACGATTAGAGGATAATAAATCAGTAATAGTGTTAGTTAGGCCTGCACAAGAGGCATGAAAGACCTGTTCACAGGGACCTGAACAGGAAAACATGGCATTCAATATATTTTGACTTTTACATCGATCTCTTAAAGAGCAAGCTAACAAGTTTTCAGACGAAAAATAATCCATCATGAAAAAAAGAAAAGACTAAGTTATAATGAAAAAGTATTATTTTTATATTGACCTAAAATATTTTAAAAAGTGCTTACAACGGGTTAATATTGTGAAAAATATACCCGTTGAACAGCAACAACAACAACCTATTGAGATTAAGGTAAAGCAATGTAAGCGGACAAAGCAGAAAAAGGAATGAAAAAACAAAACTGATCTCTGCTTTACACTGCTTGTAGAAAGAAATGTACTCACGTAGGTATGTATGTTTACATTAAAGAATAAATTAAATTAAAGTAAGCAAATATGCAAAACTAAATCAAATCAAATTTCTACCAACACCAATTATTATTAAACAGCGGCAATTATGTACGCGCAAAAATGAATAAAATTATTGTTATTGAACAAAATGATTAAACACAAAGAAATATACGTATTAAAAACAACACAAAAACACAACCGACACTGACAAAGAGACGAGATCAACTGAAGCTAAGAAATTCACGGCTTTTGAATCAATTCCAATTTAGTGGTTCTAGTTCAAGTACTGGTAATCAATTCATCATTTCACCTTCTAGTTTATGTACTAGAAGGACTATACAGCCATACAAATCAACATTTGATAACATTCTAGTTTATGTACTAGAAGGGATCTTAAACCACACATATCAACAGATGCATTAAGTTTTCTTTGAACTGCAATCAGAACACCACCTCCTCTCACAAAGCCAGTTTTCTCAGCATCTCTGTCTTTACGAAATACACTGTACAGATTAGAGTCAAAAAATTCATGGTCAAAAAAATTTTCATTTTCCATGATGACAAAGACATCGAAATCTAATTGCGAACTCATTGCAAGTAAAGATTTTGATTTTGTTCTGAGTCCAGAGACGTTATGGAAGTAAATTTTTAATTTTTTGCTGTTTATATTAAAACTTCTAGAATTATTTAAGTTATTTAGGGGATCGGCTGTTGGTTTCCTTGTTTTTGAAAAAACTGAAAAGGACGCACGTTTACATTGGCAGGTCACAGATCTGGAATTAACATGTTATTGTAAAACTTGTCAGATACACCCAATTTGAAATTAACTCTTCTTAAAGAGTCTACAGAGACATCCTTCTTAACCAAATTGTAGCATGAGAGAAGATTTTTATCAATACCAGCATTATTTGATACATAATCTATAATATTATCAGCCGTAACAGACGGCGCAAAAGATGACAAGTGTAACTATTTCTTCTTATCTGCAACAACAAGTTCCGAATTACGAGTAGCACTAGTACCAACAACTACTATTTGATTTTTATTATTGTTTTTTTGCAAACTATTAAAGTGCAAATTAGGTAGAGATGGAGAGAGCAAGATTAGAAGCACCATACAATGTAGAATTAGCAGCGACAGCAGCAGCATATGAAAGGGGTGGTTGCGTTGAACCAGACGCATGCGAATGAGTAGAAACAGCAGAAGCTTGCGAAATTACAGCAGCGACCGCAGCAGTAGTAGCCGCATATGATGTGGCAGCAGTTGAAACATCTGTACCAACAACAGTATCATCTGAACGAAGATCAACTAAAAAAGGTGACGGCGATCTTGCGTTAGGAGCACGAGAATGATTATTTTTCGAGAGCGTATTATTATCTTTTGTTTTATGGCTGTTCACAGCAACACCAGTATTGTTTTTTAAGAGAGTAACTTCTTGTGATGGAAGAGACAATACAGAAGTAAGATCATTTTTGCATAGTTGAGCTTTTAACGAATGTAACTCTGTTTGCATGTCATTTATTTTTTGCACAAGCACTTCTTTATTTTCTTGTAGAGAACCCTTACTAATTGTAAGGTCATTTCTTTCTCATTAGAGCTATACTGTTGTAAAACAGTTTTTGAGTGTAGTTCTTTTTGCACTTGTTGAACATTAGTTGACGACATCATAGAATCCGAGTTCTCACGATTTTTTGGAGTTCCGAATGTTATAGGCGAACGAATTGAATCTCGGCGCGCGGCCGAGCAATTTTTGCAATGATATCCATTGTTGGTTTTTTGAAGATATTCAAGATCTGCTGGCAAGATATTTACGCAAACCAAGTGAAAAAGATTATTGCACTTGATACACTTCGTCGATGGTTGACCCCGATCAACCTTTATACCACATACACATGGCATACCAAAAGAAAAATTAGGCGAAAGTATAAGTCTACTAGAAAAAATACACGGAGATAACTAAAAACACGTCCGCACCGTACGAAAGCTCGAATGCGAATTTTTTTTTTTTTAAATGAAGGACATGCTCAGTCCAATTCAGTTGATGGTCAATGAGTACCCCAAGATACTTAAAACAATTTACTGTTTCAATTTTAAAGCAGCTAGCACTAAACCTTATGTTTCGGTTAAAGCAGATTTTGAAGTTATTAATGGAACATACTTGACTATGCAAGCAGAACCGATTACAACAAGACGAGTGAAATATAATGTCAGTTAATGGTGATTCTTGTTCATAATGACTAAAATACATTAGTTTTGTTTTATTGCTAGCAATTAGCTTACGCCTAGCAAACCAGGTTCTCAGCACATGGAGGTCATGATTAACGCCAGTTACTAAATCAGGGGAACTGAGCGCACTATAGGCGATGGCAATATCATCATGCAAAAGCAGTGACTTTTCCCACAAATGGCATTGAAAAGATAGAATTCAAATAGATTAAAAAAAGGATGGGTCCGAGAACGGATCCTTGCGGAACACCCAGATTAATGTGTTGAGAGTTGCTAACACTAATAGCTACTTTTACTTTTTGTGTTCTGTCTGATAGATAAGATTTAAGCCAGCTATGTATCACCCCACGAAAACCAAAGCAATATAAATTATGGAGAAGAACCTGATGATCCACCATATCGAAGACTTTCGTAATATCAACGAAAAGTGCAGCACAGCTCTTTTTATCATTTATTTCTTTATGTACAAATGAGCAAAATTCCAAAAGTTCCGTTGAAAGACCGGTTCTAAATCCGAACTGCATTTTATTAAAAAACTCCTATTAAGATAGTAAAGGATTCTACTTTTTACAGCCTTTTCAAATATTTTAGAAAAGGAAGAGAGCAGCGAAATAGGCCTATAATTATTTTTATCTTTTTTATCACCTTTTTTGTGTAGTGGAATAACTATTGCACATTTCAAAGAATCGGGGAAAACGCCTGAAGTGATACTATTGTTGAAAATGTGCTTTAAAACATCAACTATGTTCAATGATATATTTTTTAAAATGCTATTTGATATCCCATCACTTCCACAAGAGCTAGAATTATTTAGCGAACTAATTATTTTTAATAGTTCAGCGCCAGTAATTGGATGAAAAAAAAACTATTTTCAGAACTAAGTGTGAAATTTGGAAGAAATGGACAAAAACTTGCCTAATTTTTGCTTTTTTCGCTTTTTTACTTAAAAATATTAGGCAATTTTTTGTCCATTTCTTCCAATTTTCACACTTAGAAGATAGGTAAAAACCTTTTTTTCGATACCTAACCCAAAGATATTATTATTCTTTAATATTTAGACAAGAAACAATTTAGTTTAGAAGTCATGAAAAAAAATATAAAGGAAAAAATGTATTGTGCGAGTTTTTTTATTAAAATGGCGATTGGCGAGTGGTAAATGACCTCAAAAAAATCTGAAAAAATTCATGAATTACTTTTTTTTGATAATAAATCGAATTTCGGTTTAAGGTTTGAATTTGAAGAACCTTAAAAAAAATGAAACACCCTAATGTACATGTAGTTGCAGAAGCCTGACCAATTGTTGAAAATAATTCGTTGAAACAGTTAGCTACAGCTCCAGAATCCACTATATTAACATCATTTTCACATAATGTAATTACCTCATTGCTCTCTATTGTTTTACGATTGGTAATGCTATTGATTATGTCCCATTTCTTTTTCATATTGCTTTGAGCAGCATTTAGCTTATTGAGAAAATAACTATCGCGTCGCAATGTGATCTTTTTTAATCTTTTTACATAATTTTTTAAAACGAGCACGAAGTCTGAAATTATTCGCGTGTTTATAACATTTAATGCGCAATTTATTTTTAAGGTTTATTTGCTTTAAAAGAAATCTATTGATCCATGGCTTAAGTCTTAGTACTTTTTTACGAAGCATAAATGTATATCTACAAGCATTTATATGTGTTGTTAAAATATTAAGAAAGGTTAAAAATGCTTTCGAGACATTTTCTTCAGTGAAAACGCCTGACCAATCTTCATATCGCAATTTTTCGTTTAGCAAAACAAAGTCAATTCTAGAAGTCTGTTTTTGAAATCTACAGCCACTCTGGAAAAATTTTTAAGTTGCATGCCAGTCATTGAATGGTTTGTTATCTGCATATCCAGATTTAAGCCCGTACAACAGTTAATTAAAATGCTATCAAAACGATAAAAAACATGATCGAGGCATGAACCTGAAGTTGCTCGAGTAGGTATATTTATGTATGAGGTGAGGCCATTACATGCCATAAGCTCAAAATAATAATCGATCATTACGCTTGAACGTAGAATATCTAAATTTAGATCACCAACAATAGAAAGATTTACTGATTTTTCATTCTTTAAAAGGTTAGAGAACTCTTCCAAAAAAGTGTAAATAGATTCCGAATGGAGTCTATACACACAAATAAAGCTTACTTGCGAACTATTTAAGCTAATTTTAAAAACACTAACAAGAATAAAACTGTTCATTCTCGTCGCTCTTTGAGTATGGCTTTGCCGTCTTCTGTTGCTGCTGTTGTTACTTCTACTGGTGTCTCTTCAGATGCTGTTAATTTACAGTCCAATGTTAATAATAACAATTCTGCTGCTATATCTTCGTATTGTGGTGCTGCGGCTATTTCGCCTATGCTTGGCAATGATACCTCTGTTGCTGTTACAGTAGATGCTAGTTCTCTGCATGAGTGTGATAATGATAGCTGGACAGAAGCTAAAAATAAAAAACGTAAAAAACGTTTTTCTGTTGTTGGGAAAAATGCAAGTACTGAGCTTGCTGTTATTGATCGTAAGAGATGGGTGCATCTTAGCTCTTTCAAATCATCTGTTACTGAATCTGATATCATTGAGTATATTGTCAAACACACAAAAATTTTGAAACAAAGCCTCTCTTGCTACAAACTTGTGAAAAAAGATACCCCGTTGGAAACAATGAAACGGGTGAATTTTAAATTAGGTGTTTCATCATCCCTTTATAAATATATTGTGGATCCATCTTTATGGCCTGTTGATGTACGGGTGAAGGACTTTCAGTTTTTTCAGAAAACCGCAAAGCAATTAGAGAAAAAGTAGTGAATACTGCACTTGATTTGAATATTTCTCCGAATAATGATACTCTTAAAGTTTACTATCAGAATGTGTCTGGTATAAGGACTAAAGCTGGAAATATTTTTGCTGCAACGTCTCATGGCGAACTTGATGTTATCATATTAACGGAAACTTGGTTAAATTGTAACTTTAATAATGCGGAATTTTTTGATCCACATATATATAATGTGTATCGGAAGGATCGTGATGTGACTGCAACTGGTCGTCATCTTGGTGGTGGTGTGTTAGTTGCTGTTAAACGCGAGTTTTTGTCTTCTAACGTGTCACTTGCAAATAATAACGTGTTACTGGATCAACTATGTGTAGTAGTTAGAGGTTCATCGGTGTCTCTCTACATAGTAGTGTGTTATCTGCCGCCAAATAGTTCTGTTGAACTGTACAAAATGCATCTTAACAACATCTCGACAATAGTTGCTGATTTTTCTATTGACGCAAATCAATTGATGGTTGCTGGTGACTTCAATCTTTGTGGTGTTACTTGGTCGGATGTCCGTGCTGATCGTTATCTCACACCATCTAAAGTATCTAGTGCTACTGAAATGTATGTTGTAGATAAATTTTTAGATCTAGGTCTTATGCAAATCAATAGCTGTTTTAATTGTCTCAATAGGCTACTAGATTTAGTGTTTATTAGTAGTAATATCAATTGGAATGTTTACGAATCCCCTTTTCCGTTATCAGCCATTAGTATGCATCATGTTCCATTATGCATCTCTATATCATTTTATAAGTTTAATACAGTTGAATCTAATTTTGATGTTTCCCACTTTAACTTTAAAAGATGTAATTTTCATTTGTTAAATAATGCTCTTAATCAAATTGATTGGGAAAAAGAATTTTACCTTTTAAAAACTGAGCCTTGCTATAACATTTTTATAACCTTAATTCATAACGAGTTTATTAATCATGTTCCGAAAGTTAAAGCATATTTTTATAAATGTCCTTGGCACACTCGAGGATTGAAGAAATTAAAAAATCTTCGTTCTAAGTTCTTCAAAAAATTTATTGTTACCAATCAAAATTGTTACTTTTTAAAATATAGGCACTATATGAGAGAATTCAATTTTTTGGATAAATACTTATACAAGCAATATATTATAAAATTTGAATCCAACATTAAGTCTGACCCTAAATCCTTTTGGCGTTATGTGAAATCTAAAAGGGGCTGCTCAAATATACCTGCTTCAATGTTTTTGGGGGCCGAATCTGCTAATGATCCTTTGTCCATTGCTAATTTATTTGTTGATTTTTTTAAGTCCAATTTTGAACCACCTATTAACTCTATCCCTCTAGTTAATGATAATGTGCAACCTGTGATAGATTTTGGTAACTTGTCCCTATCACAGGATGATATTTGGAAGGGTATTCAAAATCTTAAGCCATCCACACGTCCTGATGCTGATGGTTTTTGTGGCTTTTTCTTTAAAAATTGTGCATTAAATTTACTTTACCCTTTGATGGTAATTTTTAATAAATCGTTGTCGTCAGGTGTATTTTTGGATTGTTGGAAAGTAGCGTTTATTACACCTACGTATAAATCTGGTTGTAAAAATAACATTGCCAATTACAGACCTATATCCAAGCTCTCTACAATTTCCAAACTTTTTGAATCGATTGTTAAGGATAAACTATTCTTTGCTGTTAAAAGTATAGTTTCTCCTTATCAACATGGTTTTATGAGTGGCCGCTCAACTATTTCTAATTTAGTTTTATTTAGTGAATACTGCATATCGGCGTTTTTGCAAGGATGTCAGGTGGATGTGATATATACTGATTTCTCAAAAGCTTTTGATAAGTTATCACATGCTCTTTTAATTAAAAAATTTGAAGCTTTGGGTTTTCATTCCTGTTTTTTGAAATGGCTTAAGTCATATTTACAAAATCGCTTTTGTGTTGTAGTTTTTGATAACACTAAATCTAATGCTTATCTTGCTGTTTCTGGTGTTCCTCAAGGAAGCATTCTAGGGCCATTGTTATTCATTATTTTTATCAATGATATTGCGTCTCTATTTGTGAATTGTAAATGCCTTTTGTACGCTGATGACCTGAAGCTTTTCTTGCAAATTAGAAACGCGACTGATTCTGCTCTCCTACAATGTGATTTAAATAAACTTCATCTTTGGTCTATTAATAATTTACTTCCTCTTAATTTAAACAAATGTGTTTATATGTCTTTTTCTAAGTCTAATATCTTTCTTTCAACCTCTTATAATATTGCAAGTTTTCCACTTATGTCTGTTGTTGAATTTAAGGATCTCGGAGTAGTATTTGATGGAAATTTTTCCTTTCGAGCCCATTTGGACTTTGTAATTCCAAAAGCATATGCTATGCTGGCTTTTATAAGGCGTAATAGTGCCTCTTTTAATGATCCTTACACTCTAAAAGTTTTGTTCACTAGCCTTGTTAGATCAAGGTTAGAATATGCGTCAAATGTTTGGTTTCCTTTTTATGAAATACATAAATTTAGGATTGAAAAGGTGCAAAAATCCTTTACGAAGTTTGCGTTGCGATCGTTAAACTTTGAAAATGGTTCTCCCTCATATAATGCCCGATGCCTTTTGATTGGTTTAAAAACCTTAGAAAGTAGAAGAAATATTTTGTCTTTACTATTTTTACATGATATTGTTTCTAACTCAATGGATTGCCCTGATTTACTGGGCCTAATTAATTTTAATGTTCCAGCAAGAGCACTAAGAAATCAAATTCCTTTTCATCTTGCAACTCCTCGCACAAATTATGCCGAAAATGCGCCTATTTTTAGAGCAATGAAATTGTTTAACGAAGTTAATGCTGTTAATGATATAGACTTCTCGGCTACCAAAAATGTAGTTAAGCATATTTTAAATAATTTTTTTTGAATTAATGTAGATTATGTTATTCTAGTCTGTAAGAATCTTTATGTTCATAGACTTAATTAAATAAATAAAATAAAAAAAAAAATAATTGTAGCTTTTAAAGCATCAGCGCTTGACAGGTTATAGCTTACAAACATATACATTACGTATAAATACTCCAACTCCGCCTGCTGAGTAAGTATCATTTGTTTTTGCATAAAAAATGTAATTTGGTATTACAAAATCTTTAATTTCATATGAATAAATCCATATTTCTGACACAAAAATTATATCAGGGGGTTTTTTGAAGGCCTCAAGATTACAAATTAGGACGTCGAAATTTTGCCGAAGACTACGTATGTTTTGATGAACAATAAAAAAATCATTATCAGGTGTAATCTCTTCGTACCTCAATTCAACTAATCTTGCTGTATTTTGTCATCTGAATACTTTCATTTCTATATAAAGTTTTATAACCTGGCAATACTTTGCTGTTTTTGACAGTTCCATTTCTTAATGAAAATTTGGATATGGTAACAATTGAAAAGTGTCAGCCATTTTAAAAAATACTGTTTGTTTCAAGCTTTTTCCGGTGAAGTCGAACGAAAGCGATTGTACAAATAAAAAGACTTGACATTAATCTAAGTGTTTTTCTTAAACATCCACGACTATTAAAATTCAGATGTGGGGTAAACCTCGCCAGATCTCACAAGGAAACAAGTTAAAAGATTAAAAAGTATATTTTTCATGATGAACCAACGTCCTACACGACAAACACGAGGCGCTCCTGTCGTCAACACTGCTACTGGCGCTCCCGTGGTCACCGCTGACACAACTGCTGTTTTAACAAGTGCCCTATTGGCAACTGTAGCTAATACGGGTGCTCCCGAGAATATTGCTGTCAACACAGGCGCTCTCAAGGTCAATGCAGCTGAAATTAGCGCTTCCGCGGTCCCTGCTGTCATTGCTAGTGCTTCCGCGGTCACCGCTGCTAAAACTTCTGCAGTCAATGAGGCTTCCGTGGATACTGCTGTGCTCATTAGCACCCCTTCTGTCACTGCTAGCGCTCCCGCGGTGCCTATTGCCAATACTGCTGTTGCTGCTGCTAACACTGGCGCCCATATAGCTGCTGCTGGAACTTTTGGGGTCACTGTTGCTAATGGTGGCGTCCCCTCTAATACTGCTACTGAATCTGCTGTTATGCAGTGCGCTTCCGCTATCGTTGCTGCTACCACTAGTGCTCCTGTGGTCGTTACCAGTATTCCAATGGCATCGTTTTGCCAAGACGATCAATACCGATGCATCAGTGAATAGTGCTGCTGACACTGGTAGTTCTTCGCATACTGTTGCAGAGCCAATGGTTAATGTTGTTGCTGATTTTGCTTCTGCAACAAATTTTATTACCGATTACCAAGCATCGTACTCTGCTGCTTGCTTTGCACCTTCTGATGGTGCAAGCACCCGCGGTGAACATATGGTAGACGACACTAATGGATCTGAGGCCCGTACTTTAGAAGAAAAGTTAAAACTTTTAAGAATGCACCGGGAGATGCTTGAACTGAAACGACAGATAAATTGCTTGGAGGCCAACGAGTGTGATGCAAGTGTTAGACGGCAGATAAATTTTGAAGAACTAGATGCAGCTGTGCCTAAGTTTAGTGGTGATAACCACTATGATGTAAATCGGTGGTTTATGCAATTTGAAGACTACACTAAAGCTCGTGGCTATAAAAACCGGAAATGTGTCTAGGAATTCGACGTCGCTTGGAGGGAATGGCAAAAGATTTTGTTTTTAATTTGGGTCTTATTGAATACGACGATATGAAGGTCTCTTTAATAAAGATGTTTCGTCGTACAGTTACGCGTCAAGAAATTTATTGTCAATTACGTTTGCGTACTTTGAAGTCAACGGAGTCCTGCATCAGCTATGTGGTAGCTATGCAGTCCATTGCTGCCAAATCCGATATCAACGAACAAGAATTGGTTGACATAATCATAGATGGCATTCCAGATAATAGTAACAATGTCACTATATTATATGGGGCTCGCACTATTGATGAACTTGTTCAGCGTATGGACCGGTACGAGCAGCGCCGTCAAAAGTCGAATATACCAAGACCAAATCTGAAATCTTCAAATAGTCATGTTGTGTCTGCTACTGCTGTGGCTGAAAAACAAATCCGATGTTTTAACTGCTCGCAATTTGGGCATTATCAAAGTGCTTGCCCGAAACCATTGCGGCCACCTGGTTCCTGCTTTACCTGCCACCAGATGGGCCATTTCCATAAGGATTGCCCAAAGTTAAAACGTCAGCAGTCTCGAAATATTGCCGTGGTTTCGTCTGAAGCTGCCGAATATGACGATGAATCATATGTTCGTGTTATGCAAACGGTGAGTGTGGCTTTTTGTAATTCTTGTCAAACCATATGCACTGATTTCATAAAATTTTTTGCTTTGATTGATTCTGGTAGTCCGATTATTCTCATTCAACGTTCAAGCATACCATCGTCCATCAAAATACCAAGTACTCTTGTGCCCACCATGTTTCAAGGTCTTGGGAAACGCAAATTATATATGTATGGTTCACTACTTTGTAAAGTCAAATTTCGAAATGAAGTAAAAGTTATTTGCTTTTTGGTTATACCTGACGGTACAATGTCAATGCCTCTTATACTTGGAAGAGACTTTATGCATAAGTTTAAAATACGTTTAATACAGTTAAAAAAATCAGATAAAAAAAATGAAACAAATTTGAATATTGAATTAATAAATCCCTTGATTTCTAAACATCATTCGAGTTTTGCATATGATTTGACAAATGGTAAGCAATTAGTTGGTGGCTTTGGTAGACAGGTGCTCCAATTTTAAATCAAAATGATTTAGCTGAGAATAAAATTGAATGTGTATCGTCAATTGGGATTGATTTTCATAAGGAATGTGTTAATAATTTTTTTATGGGAGCATGTGCTATTGATCTATCTGTATTTAGCAATGAAGTAGATATTAATCCAGTTTTGAATAAAAAGCAAACTAATAGCTTAGGGGAAATAATAAATAAACATTATTTGTCACCGGGTATCATTTTTCGGGAAAAATATGATTATAAAATGAAAATACGTTTGACAGATGATACTCCCTTTCACTGTGCTCCGCGCCGACTGTCTTATAAGGATAGGGATGAAGTTGGGAAAATAACTGACGATCTATTGAAAAGAAAAATTATCCAGCCTAGCCAATCGCCTTATGCCTCCGCAATTGTTTTGGTCAAAAAGAAAAATGGCGAAACTAGAATGTGTGTCGATTATAGAGCTTTATTTAAAAAAACAATTCGTGATAATTTTCCGTTGCCAATAATTGAAGACTGTGTTGAGTATATGTCAGGAAAAGGGTGGTTTACTTTACTTGACTTGAAAGATGGGTTTAATCAGTGCTCAATGGAGGAAGATTCAATTCCATTAACATCTTTTGTGACACCACATGGACAATTTGAATACTTAAAAATGCCATTCGGGCTTAAAAATGCTCCCGCTCATTTCCAAAGATTCGTCTACAACGTATTTCGTGATTTGATCGATGAAAACAAAATAATTATTTATATTGACGATGTTTTAATTGCTTCAAAAGATTTTGAGTCACATTTGTCAACAGTTAAAGAGGTTTTACAAAGAGTTTCTGAGAGAAATCTGGAATTAAAGTTAAGGAAATGTAAATTTGGTTACAATGAACTTGATTATTTAGGATATACTGTAAATTTGTCAGGTATAAGGCCCAGTGATTCGAATATTCGAGCGATAAGAAACTACCCTGTTCCTAAGAACCAAAAGGAACTTCATACATGCATTGGACTGTTTTCATATTTTAGAAAATTTGTGCCATCATTTTCTAAGATAGCTAGACCATTGTTAAATCTTTTACGTAAGGAATCCTCATTCGATTTTTCCGAGGATTGTTCTAGTGCATTTGTTGAGTTACGGGATAAACTTGTATGCGCACCGATTTTGTCTTTAGTCCAAAAAACGAAACTGAGCTTCACTGTGATTCCAGTAGTCACGGTTTTGGTTCTGTTTTATTGCAAAGGCAAGAAGATACTAAATTTCATCCAGTAGCGTACTTTTCGAAGTCAACGACTGATACCGAATCGAGATATCATAGCTTTGAATTAGAGACCCTTTCCATTATTTATGCACTTCGAAGGTTTCGAGTATATTTGGAAGGAATTCCATTTAAAATCATTACCGACTGTAATTCACTTACAATGACTTTAAGCAAAAAACAAGTTAATCCGAGAATATCAAGATGGGCACTTGAGCTTGAAATTTATAACTATACTATACATCACCGTCCTGGTGCTACCATGGGTCATGTTGATGCTCTGAGTCGCTGTCCTTATACAACAAATGAAGTTTATTTCGGTATTACTTGCAAAATTCCAAATAAAGTTCAAATGATAGCTGCTGTTGATGCTAATGATTTGGATTTTCAAATCCAAGTGACTCAGAGTCGTGACGATAAAATTAAAGAACTACTAAATAAATTAGAAAGTGATTGTGTAGCTGGTTATGAGCTAAATGATGGATTAGTTTTTCGAAAGAGTGACTCAAATCGTTTAATGTTGTATGTTCCTCGAGAGATGGAAGAAAATGTTATACGTATGATTCATGAAAAAATAGGTCACTTAGGTGTTGACAAATGTTACGATCAAATTCGAAGAAATTATTGGTTCGAAAATATGAAAAAGAAAATTGAAGGTTTTATACGTTCTTGTATTAAGTGTATTATCTATTCAGCACCAGCTCGTGTTAACGAACATAATTTGCATAATATACCGAAAAAACCGATTCCATTTGACACAATACACATAGATCACTTCAAAGCGAAAGCATATATTAGTGGTCATTGATGCGTTTACAAAATTTGTTCGGTTATATCCTACTAATACTACTAGTACAAAAGAAGTATGCTGCTCTCTTGATAAATATTTTTCCTATTATAGTCGACCGAGGCGTGCTATATCAGATCGAGGAACATGCTTTACGTCAAATGAGTTCAGTGAGTTTCTTCTTAAACGCAATGTAGACCATGTTAAGGTAGCGGTGGCATCACCTCAAGCCAATGGCTAGGTAGAACTTGTTAACAGGGTGCTTAAGGCCGTTCTAAGTAAATTAAGTGAGCCAGTAGAACATGCAGACTGGTGTTCCCAACTCTCTAAAGTTGAATATGCCATTAATAATTCTGTAAGCAGTACTACCAAGTATACACCAAGTGAATTGCTATTCGGTGTAAGTCAGCGAGGTGAAATTGTTGATGAACTGACCGAACATTTAGAGGAAAAGAACCAAAAAGGTTTGAATCGTAATCTAGATAAAGTTAGATCAAATGCACTAAATGCTATTCAAAAGTCTCAGGAGTACAATTTGCAATACTTTTTGAAACATAGTGTACCTGCGAAAAAATACTCAGTGGGCGATTATGTCGTGATTAGACACATAGATACTTCTATAGGAGTAAATAAAAAATTTGTTCAAAAATACCGTGGTCCTTATGTTATACACAAAATATTAAATAATGATCGTTACGTAGTAAAAGATGTTGAGAATTGTCAGATAACTCAATTACCATATAACGGGATAGTTGAGGCAATCAAATTACGTAGATGGTTACCACGCGAGGAGCTGCCTGATGCTGAAGTCACCACTAATGAGAAGCCACACTAATCGAACTAGGACATTTATCATTAAGAAACTATTTTATTCTAGTATAAAACATGAAATGTAATTCATATTAAGATTGATTGTGGTCAATCAAAATGTTCAGATTGGCCGAACTGTAATCTCTTCGTTCCTCAATTCAACTAATCTTGCTGTATTTTGTCATCTGAATACTTTCATTTCTGTATAAAGTTTTATAACCTGGCAATACTTTGCTGTTTTTGACAGTTCCATTTCTTAATGAAAATTTGGATATGGTAACAATTGAAAAGCGTCAGCCATTTTAAAAAATACTGTTTGTTTCAAGCTTTTTCCGGTGAAGTCGAACGAAAGCGATTGTACAAATAAAAAGACTTGACATTAATCTAAGTGTTTTTCTTAAACATCCACGACTATTAAACAGGTATAAACGTATTACATTTATTAAGGTATTGGTTGGTATTGGTAAGGCCGCTAGTAAGAACATCGTTAAAATTCATTAAATAACAAGACTAAATTAGCCCTATAAAATTGACAGGTCTTCAAACGTTCTTACTGCGACTGCCCTACCATTATCAACCTTTTTCAACAAAATTTTAGAGTTCCTAAACCACAGATATTTATACTGCTTATCCAATTTCACCTTTTTCGCCTCCATGAATAACGCCTGGTTATATTTGGTTAAGCAATCATTAATATAAATGTTCCTTTTATTGCATTTAACAAATAATTCAGTTGTTAATTTGTTTTTATTTGTTTTCTTTGCACTCATTATTCTTTTCTTAATTTCTGTTGAAGAGAGATGTACACGAAGCCGAAGTCGAGTTTTTTTGCATAATTTTTCTAAAAAAACATTTCTTTATTGTATCAGCTGTTAATGGTGCTCCCAATGTATCATCAAAAATTTTTTTAACACACTCAGTGGCATTCGTATCACTCAAATTTGGTACACCAGTAATCTCAATAACATTCTCTAACTCTTTCCGCTCTACCCAGTTTAATTTGTTCTCCAATTTTGTTACTTTCTGTTTTAGTTCATTGTTTTCCTCTCTGAGAACATTAATAGTACTCAAAAAACTAATATTCATATTTTTAAGCTCACTTTTTAAACTCATTATTTCTGCATATAAGAGATCAAGGGTTATTGCACTTGAACTACTAGGGCTATTATTATTGTTGTTAGCTGTTGTTTTTGAGTGTTTTTGTAAAGTCGAATCGCGCGCAGTTTGTGTAGCTGTTATTGTTGTTGTTTTTTTATTATTTGCCTGTTTTGAACTACCTATAGTAGGGGAACTATTCTTTGTTGTAATCTGAACTTTATTAGACTGCTGCTGAATTTTTTCTGCAATAGCAGGTGAAGAGTCATCAATGATATGCCGCTGCGTTGATGTGTTTTCTGATCGATTTTGCAATGGAATTACTTGTTGAGACTTACGCCGAATAAGAGTGCAATTATCACATCGGAATTTAACGTTATTTTTTTTTCATGTATTCAATGTCAGTTACACTTAAATTGGCGTATGAACCATGCAAAATGCACTTGCAGTCGGAACAATCAATTTTATTCGCATCCGTGCGCTCAATTATTCCACTACAAACAGTACAGTTCATTTTTAAAGACGAAATTGTTTTGTTTTATTAATTATTAGAATATTTATTTATTTATAAATGCTTTTTCAAGCGCGTACCCCACGACACAACGAAAAAACACGTCCGTTCACTTTGAGTGACAGTACGACAGAGATTATAAACATTATAAACAGTTAAAGAAAAGTACCGTTATAATGCATTGGGAGTTGATTTTTTATCCTTAAGTAGTACATTACAAGAGATATTATATTTCTGAAAAGTTGGAATATTTATTGCTTCTGCATTCACAATTTATAGAGACTTTTTGCTTAAAATTCAGTTGGTTCTATCCTGATAAAGCACAGTGTAATCTATTAACATATTTTGATAGCTTTATATCGTCGAATCGACGATACGCTCTCACTCTTTGTTCATTTACTTTGTTTATACCGCATATTATGCTTTCATTTTTTTAACAATGTTAAGCTATATCGAGAGCTTGTCGTAAACGGAAGATCGTCGCGTAAACAGCCACCAAACGTGAAATTCAGCGGTACAGCGTCGTCGAATCGACGAAGTATAAGTTTTGTGTAACTTTTTGGGGTAGTATGGTGGAGTTTCTGTGCTGTTTGGTAATTTTTTTTGTAAACTATTGTTACTGTTTTTGTAAGTAAGTTTCGGTATTTATTCTCACAATATGTTTTCCGATGGAAAAAAGCCAAAAAACCGTCGTGAAATTGTGAAAGATCTTCAAGATATACTGACAACACTAAATTTGCAGAGAAGACTTGGGACACCCACTCTTCGGAAATCAATAAAAAGGAATATTCGACCTATTTTTCCTGATGCACAAGATGATACAGAAACCGAACCACAGCCTAAAATGCGCAAAATATGTCAAGAAATGCCAAAAAAGCGTATGAGGAGAACACAAATTTGAGTTTTGTAAGTTCTGCTCAAAATAAGCTTAATGATTGGAGTTTTCTTTTTTTTATATTTTTTAATATGTAATATTTAAAGACTGTATGCGTACTAAGTCAAATTTGCTTTTTTTTCTAATTTTTCGTACTAAAAAAATAAATAAATACTTAAAAAAAAAGAACTAAAAAACGTTAGTAAAAATACTATTGATTTTAAGCCAAAAAAAAAAGTATTTTTAAGTTTTATTTTTTTGTTTGTTTCTGAATATATTAGTTAAGTGAAAATGATTTTTGTGAATTTTTATTTTGAAAAGTTTACCCGTAATAATTTTTTGGAAAAAAAAGTTCATCGATTAGACGAAGTATAACGTTAAAGTATGCAAAATAAATATAACGTTCCAGGGTTAAATGGTTTATAAAAATTTTAATTTTTCAAAAATTTATGAGCGATTGAAAATGTTTAGTACTTTTTTTTTAAATTACAATATATCAGCAATTAATTACTGAATCTAAATGAAAATTGGATTGTATGTTAAGGAATAGTAGAGGAACAGAAAAAAAAATAGAATGTTGATTTTAGCGACTGATTATTTTTATTATAATTAAACATTATTTAATCGAACTCAAACATGACAAAGATAACAAATGGAACAATTTTAACCTGGTAATTGGTGACATGTTTCGGCTATTACCACACAATCAAAGCATTCGTAAATTATTAGAGTGCATGTGAAAAACTGATGGGAAGAAAATATGAAGCAATAGATATGAATAATTGTCTTTTAGTTAAATGAGAACACTCAATGGGGCATATGTGTCCCGTCAGTATTGAAAGGGTTAAAACAAAATGAAAAGTTACCTTTAGCCGAACTTCATTCGCTGTTGTAGCATTTCATTTATTTAGTTGTTGTTGTAAGACACTTTTTTAAGAAAAATTGCAATAAAAAACTCTCTTATTTATCTTATTGCCTACTAAATTTTAAGAAAACTGACAATGAGTTAGATATAAATTATATTATATATGGAGCATTTCCGGCGAAGCGGACAATGCAAGAAAACTGAGATTTTGAATTTTGTTCATATTCGGATTACTTGTACTTCTAGAAGTTATAAACACTTAATTTTTTTTTTATATAAGGCTTAGTTGTCAAGTTGTGGACTTCCAAAAATTGACGTAATATGAAGGATGGATTTTTCGGAAGCAGTTTTTCTAACTTCACAAATTTTCAATAAAATATTAAACATTGTAGCTTCTATGGGAAATTTACTGATGTTTTCAATTATGAAATCAGATTTGAAATTTGATTTTTTTTTTCATGTGGAAAACTGGAAGTGAACATTTCATTTTAGAATTTCAATAATTTCGACATATTTTATTTTTGTATTTTAACTTTAAAATAAAGCATAAAATATACCGATAATATGCTAAAAAAATTTTAATGTGATCTATATTATTTTACGAAATATTTTAATTGAAGTGCATGCGTGCCGCAATTTGTATCGGACCTGGAACTTTCTTAAGTACTTTAATTTATATATATATCTCCTTAACTAATAATGATCACGTAAACATTTTTTTTGTGAAATATCTATACAGTATCTACTCATTGAATTAGGGACGATGGAAAAATTTTGGAAATTTTCTATTTAGTATCGAATAAAATTAAAACCTCGGAATTTTTTAATTATTTTTTTTTATTGTACACGTTTAAAAGTTCAATAAACAAATTGATTTTTTGGAATTTTCATCTTTATAATTATTTTTGGCTTAAGTTCACTTTAGGGACAATCCTTCTTTTTTCTTTAAACCAAATTTTTCTAACTTAGATTTTTTTCCAAATATAATATGTAATTAAAAATGGTCGCTCGGATCTGGATTCGGAGACATAGCCATCGGAAGTTGAGGAGATAGCTTTATAAAAAAACTATATAAATTGGGAAAAAACAATTGTGATACAAACTTGATGACCTTAAATCTCAAAAAGTGTAAACAAATGACTTTTACAAGAAGGAAAGAATTTGAAACTTCATATTCAATAAATGGTGTAAAATTGGAAAAGGTTGAAAATTTTGTAGACTTAGGCGTCACTTCGTTTCAACGTTCATATAAGTTTAATGGCGAACAAAGCAAAGGGTGTCCTTGGATTTATAAAACGATGGTCAAAGGAATTTGATGACCCCTACACGACTAAGCTGCTCTTCACTTCACTTGTTCGTCCAATATTGGAATATGCGTCAGTGGTATGGAACCCACAATATAACATATGCAGTATCTACTCATTGAATTAGGGACGATGGAAAAATTTTGGAAATTTTCTATTTAGTATCGAATAAAATCAAAACCTCGGAATTTTTTAATTATTTTTTTATTGAAACATGTATTGGCGGTGTTAACTGTTATTATAAAACCTAAATTTGGTATTTACCCAACGTCTATGTGAATGTGGCAGCTGCCAAAGTAGTATGCATCAAAATAATGCTGTGTTTGTAATTTGATATAATTGATCATTTGTGCACTTTTCTCTTTTGGTTTTGGTTTTTTGTATGTGTTATGATTCTTATCATGTTCAGAAAACAAGGTGAAGAAAAGTGACTTGATAATTTCTTCACAATTACACCACTATGCCACCAAAACAGCCATTTTATAAGCGAAAATCGTTATTTTTGAAAAACCGATACTATACATAGGTAAAAAAAAGATATTTCTTCTTCTTCTTCTTGGCAATTGCCAAGTAAAGACCTATTCGGTGTGTTTACATTGTTTATTCATTCTTTGTGATCTGCTTGTTAGCCGTAAACAACAGTTTCCTGCTTTGTTTTCTTTTTTATAGTAATAAATTTATGTACACTTAAAGTAACAAAAAAAAAAAGAAAAAAACTATATGAAAACAAAACAGGGTGCTTTAAAGCATACGGTGTACCTTCGCCATGGACGGGCCGGAAACACATTATCGAAACAGGTTTAAAGATCTCAACCCAGACGAAACTTTAGACTCTACAAAAAACAACAAAAATAAACGTATCCGCACAGAAGAGCTACCAGAAACACAAAAACGCGACGATAACATTCCGAGATATTTAATCATTACTGCTGTAGGACATAAAGAAACTGAAAACGTTCTCCCAATCGTTTCATACAACGTCTTTCAAATAGAAAAGGGTCTTAATTTTATATCTCGCGATTATTCGGATGTGGTGGAGTTAAGGTCAGGCGATCTATTACTTAAAACAAAAAATTTTAAAATAGCTGAAAAGTTCCTTAAAGCTTCATACATTGACTCCGGTAAAAATTTCTCTTCATAAATCCTTGAACTCCATACAGGGCAGAATATATTCAAAAAGAATCATCGATTTTTCTGAGGCAGAACTGCTTGACGGCCTAAAAGTACAAAAAGTTATTGAAGTCAAAAAGCTTATGAAGAAGGTGAATGACTGCTTAGTTTCCACACGAGCAGCCATAATAACATTTGATCTCATTCGTCGACCTGAAAAGATAAAACTTGGCTGGAAAGAGTAACAGTGGACGAGTATATCCCTAACCCATTGAGGTGCGTCAACTGTCAGAAATTAGGACACACAAAAAACCGCTGCCGAGATCTGCCGAGAATGTGGTTACAATATTCCTCACGATGACTGCGGTAGGAAATTTTGTGTGAATTGTGAAAATGATTCACACCCTTCCTATGATTATTCTTGCCCAAGTTTTTTAAAACATAAGTCTGTCAACAAAATTAAAATTGATCGTCGCTGCACCATACGCGAAGTATGGAAGATTTTCAATAGTAATTCAACTGCCCACAGAATTGAAACAAAAAATAGAAATACTGTCAAACGATCCTTTGCACAGGTGGTCAAGAACACGATCACCCCCACAACAACCATTTCCTCAACAAACACAAATCAAAATAGCAACAACAACACCTCACAAAAAAATTAACACAATACAGGCACCACAATGAAAACTTACACGGTAACAAATAATCAAAATACTAAAGACAAAGAACAAAATCAAAAATCCGAAAAACCAACTAACATAATTTACAGCCCAATAGAGAAACAACACGAAAATCACCAAATATCAACGCACAACAAATCAATTACAAAATCTCCAAAAAAATCTAATGAAAACGATAAAACTTCAATAAATCCCTTGAGTGAAATGGACACAGACGAAAATTTAGAAAATACACTAACTGAACTACCTTTTCAAAATAAATTAAATCTTTCTCCTTATTCCCAGGCAATTTTTGATGACCTTCATAAACAATTATTTCAGTAACATTTTTTTCAGAATTACAATATAAACATGTTTTAGTACTTTACTTATATTTATGTTACATTCTTAATTCTTTAATTTCTGAATAATATTAATTAGAAGGAATTAGGTATTGATTTAAGTATTATTCAATGGAACATACAAGGATTCACGAACAACAAATATGCTTTAGAAAACTTAATAGCAATACATCAGCCCGATATAGTGATTCTTCAAGAGACACACATCGTCAAAAAAAATGTACACTTGCTTCACTTTAAACACTACAGAGTTTTCCATCACAACAAGGATTTTTCTTATGCAAAATCAGGCATAGCGATTTTGATAAAAGAAACAATGAATGTGTCTAACCATAGAACATCTAGCAATAATCTCCTCTTTCAATCTATTACAGTGCATGGTTTAAAAGACTTACACATAACAAATGTGTATAAAGAAACTGATGTGTTTCTGACTTCGCAACTTCTTGACGACATCCATAGTTACGGTACAGATCACCATTTAATTGTTGGAGACTTAAACGAACACAATACCTTGTGGGGTTCCCTTAACAATTCTAATAGTGGAATTTTATGGGAAAACTTCGCTAACGATCGTAATTTAACAATATTGAATGATGGATCTCCAACACTCTTAAACACCATAAACACTTTAACTGCGGTTGATGTTTCAATGGCAAGTGTTGATTTGGCGCCAGCCAAATTACGTTAGGAATCAGAAAACGTGAATAGAGAAGCAGCTCAAATTAAAAGAATTATAAGGATGAGTGCCAATAAATGTATACCTGCTAGTCGTAGCCCCAAAAAAACTAATCACCCAGTATGGTTTAATTCGGACATTAGCAAGCTAATAAGCCTCAAAAATAAAATTTGGAAAGGGTTCCGGAAAAGATGAACACAAGATAATATTTTAAAATATAGACGTATAAGTGCACAAGTCAAAAGAGCATGTAAACTGGCAAAACAAGAAACCTGGACCCGTTTTGTGAACTCCCTTAATCCAACTATGGACATAAGAACACTTTGGTACAAAGTCAAGAAATTTCGATGCCAAAGCATTGCAAATTTTTCACCGATTTACTTAGATAACAAAGTCATTTCACATTCAAAAGACTTTGCGGATAAATTTGCAGAATTGTGGACCTCTATTGGATCAGATAAGGCGTTTAATGACACACTGATTAGTTCGAAAACGCAATTCTGTTTTGATGAAATGGGATCAGATTTGACAACATATTGGAAGAAGTAACTCCACTGGAACTTCATTTAGCTCTAAAAAATGCAAAAGGTACTACACCGAGCGCAGATAAAATTACTTACGCAATGCTAAGGAGTTCTTCTAAAGAACTTAAACTTCGTACATGTAGGTTCTATAGCCATATTCTTCTAACCGCAGTCTATCCACATGACTGGAAGCACGCTCGTTTAGTACCGATCCCCAAACCTAGAACAAATTCTAACTCCCCTGAAGGATACCGGCCGATTTCCCTTTTACCAGTTATCTCAAAAACGTTTGATAAGATACTAGCTCAAAGGATTTGGATTATTGCCAAAAACAAAATAATTAATATTCAACATGCGTTCCTACCTAATCATGAAGTGCACACCTTGTGTCATTTGTTAGAGCTACAAATTAAAAAAAAAAATATCAAAAGGAATACATAGTATTGTTTTATCAGAGGATCTTGAAAAGGCTTTTGATAGGGTATTTATAACGATAATTTTAAACGAACTGAACGATTGGGGCGTTTCTAAAAAACTGCAAAAACTCATATATTCCTTTCTAAAAAATCGAAGAGTTACCGTTAAAGTCGATGGATTTTTGTCTCATACACAAAGGCTTGACAATGGTGTACCTCAAGGCTCTCCGCTTTCTGTCGTCCTGTATTCAATATACGCCAACTCACTGGCCAAATCGTTAAAAAGAGTTGAAGGCATAGACTATGTTAGTATTTATGCAGATAACATTTTTTCTGTTGCTTCTGGCCCTAAGGAAGTGGCAGAAAATATTTTAAACAATCTAGACAAAACAATACATCAGTGGGCAGTAAAAACTGGAGCAGTCATCCCTGCAGACACCGATTAGGCCTTGCACGTTTGTAGGAAACACAAATGCAATGCATCATACCTCAGAATAAGAAATGTTGATGTAAAACTAAAAACCAGACTTAAAATTCTTGGCATAACTTTCTCAAAAAATTTACTTTGGAACGAACAAGTAAAACACGTCGTTGACAAGCTCAAAAAAATCAATAATTTGTTAAAAATTATTTGCAATCGAAAGAAAGGTCTTCATATAGAAACAACTATCTCTATATGTCGCTCACTAACAGAAGGCACAGTGCAGTACTGTTTGACAATGTATGGATGGACATCTACCACAAACAAGCGAAAAATAAACATTGGACTAAACAGATGTTATAGGACAGCAACAGGGCTTTTACAGACTACACCCTTGGATGCATTAGGAGTAGAAGCTCAATTTCACGAGGTTGACTGGCTGATACACAAGAGATCCACCAAACTAGCTGCTAAATCTCTAACTTGTCCTATCCATCCTTTACTTAAATCATTTTGGTATGTCCTAAACAATAAGGAACATACAGTAAATAGTGGTAAAAGTATTTGTTCCAAACAGAAAATCTTATACTATTTACAAAATAATAACACGCCTTTGCCAGACAAACCGATCAACTCAATTCATACAACAAGTTCAAATCTGTTCATCGATACTTCCATCAGCAGCTATAAGAAAAATAATACGACTTCTATAGATTAAATACAAAACTTTTTAAAAATTAAACACGATTGTGCTCCCAAATTAATTCTTTACACTGATGGCTCCTTTCTAAATGGTGCATCAACTTATGCTGCACAGTCCACCAATCGCTTAAATATATAAAACTATTGAAATATCGAAGTCCTCTGTGATAAACATAAATATTCCCCCAAATAATCGTCAAAATTGTCCAAGGAAAAAAAAAACTTCAAAAAATTACCAAAGAATTGTGCAGAAAACCATAATGCAACGAAATGCATCAACGCAATCAGTACTGAACGACCTCAACGAAGCTGGAGTCGACATTTCGCTCAATACATTGTGACGCCGACATAAAGAAAATGTAAAAAAGCTAAAACTTACAAATCCTATGTGCAAACGGAGGCTGTATTGGGCTTAGATTCCGCGTAACACTCCCAACGACTACTGGAATATAGTGACTTACTTTAATTCAGTTAAATTCAGTGACGTTAACGTAAAATTCTCAGAAATTTTCTTTTGAATAATATCTTATGTTTTTATTTTTTCAAATGTCATTTTTAGTGATGAGTGCCTGTTGGAAGCAGTATCCCAAAGGGTCAGATTTGCTTGCAGAAGGCCTCAAATCCAGCTGTCTAGCTCCAACTACGAAAAACCCACCGTCTGTTATGATTTAGAGCCGCATAACCTCCGAAGGATCAGGGCCAATATAGTTTTTTGATTAAACAATAAGCTCCGAACAGTACATTAACATTTTGAAAAATGTTTTCCTGCCCTACATCGAGACATTAGGTCATTCCAAGGATAAGTACATATTCATACAAGATGAAGCTCCTTGCCATACGTCCAGAGTCAGTATGAATGTCCTGAACTCTTTAAATTTAGAAGTTTCACCATAGCCGGGCAATTCGGCGGACTAAATTGCAATTGAGAACTGCTGGTCTTATTTAAAGTCAGAAGCCCATAACTCGGTAATTAAGCCTCAAACGAAAAAAAAATTGTGTTTTGCTATGTGGATTGACTCGAGCGTCGCGGGGACCTATTGAGTTTTAAAGATTAGGTGGTAGGAAGAAAAAAAGATAATATAATGTTTAACCCTTCTCCGGTGGGGGAAGTCACTTCAGGCTTTTAAAAATGTAAAAAAAACATGCACATGGATTTACTCGAGCGCGTCAGATATTGATGGTGTATATGCTGGGGCATGCCTCTGATGACGGAGGTATATTAATCTGCCGATTTGGATGGTGGGTGTGGCCGTACGGATGAGTTAAAAATGGAAAAAGAAAACATTTACTCAAGCGCGTCAGATATTCATAGGGGATGTTAAGTGATCCCAAACGAAGCTCCCATTCATTAGACTGACGATTCGGATGTGACGCAAGCGAGTGGCGTGGCCACCTTTCGGAAATGGAAAAAAAAACGATATTTGTAGTTACTCGAGCGCGTCAGATTATTATACAGACGGTTCAGCTTGATGACCTGGTCATGCTGATCCATAATCTGACGATTATCTGGAGGAGTTTGCTTAATCTGACCGTTTGAGAAATTTTTTTTTCTTAAATCTTAAAAATTTTAAAAATCCCAATCAGTGATGCCATTTGGGTTTTGTGAAAATGTACAGAATCGAGACTTGAAATGTACTTTTAGAGGCCGAATTTCCTTTTTGTCTTGAACACCCAATTTTACTTAGATTTATCTATAGTTTCTAAAAAAAAAATCTCATTTTGCCACCTGAAAAACCTTAGCAAACTAACATATATTTCACACACATTAAATAACTAATTACATATTATACACATTGAATTATTTCCTTCAAAATAAAAAAAAAATGCCACTCCCTTGCGTCACGGTCAAATCGTCAGATTAGTGAAATGTAGACTCTTTGGCATGTAATTAACCCACCATGTCTTAATTTGACGCGCTCGAGTAAATCCAGCTATCGATTTTTTTTTACTATTCTGACCAGCTCCACAACACTCGCGGCACTATATAGAAGGCTAAGATTTGGTAGAGGTACTCAACAAGGTACAAAGTATCCCCCATATCTTAATCTGACGCGCTCGAGTAAATCCCAAAATCCCCGCTTGGGCTCCCCTACTATCACTTATGTCTACTAGATGTATAACTGACCGAAATATAAACAAATTTTACGACCTCACTTTATTTTCATTGCCCGCTTCGCCTGAAATGCCCCATATATTATATGTATGTGTATATATAAATTCGAATATTTTTGCTTGAATCCTGCAGCTTCATTCAATCTGGCAACCCTTGCAAGTGGTCGTATTTTTTAACAAAGTTTTTTCGCTCCGCAAAAATGTTTAGTTAAAGTGCGATTTGATCAAGTTTAACTTGGGTTTCCCGGTGGAAAGTAACTCAACATGTTGGTTTTATGATCGTGCTACTACACTTTTTGCAATTCCGGCGGTTCTCGCGTGTGGGATGGGATAAAGAAGTAAAAAATAAATAAACATAAACATAATTTACAACACATACTTATACATAAGTGATTTGCACACACATAACATAATTTTGCGTATAGTACGTTCTGTTCAGGTACTGTACGTAACTACTGTTCAAGTACTGTACAACATATGAACAATTCTCCATCTGTTCATAAATAAGGTGGCCAGACAGCAAAAAACAGATAAAGAATAAAATAAAGAAAATTAACCGCGCATGTCTCACGTGTCGGTCGTGAGTGAAAACGGCAGAAGTGCATATTTTAATATAACTGCCAATGTAACTGAATCAAATGCATTAAAAGCAAGTGAAGGTTCTGTCTTTAGTGCAGCAGCTTCATTATCAACATAAAGAGTAACTACACCATCAAACGTCTTGCCTACGCCTACAAAAAATAAAACTTCTCTTCCGAGTAATTTGATTGCTAACAGAGGATGTCTAGTGAATGCATTAGACGACTCAAATAACAAAAAATCGGCAATACAGACAGGTATGGACCGCTACGTGAATGTTGAAAAGAGGAAACGAAGCTCTCAAAATTCAAATACAAAAAAAGCTAAGCTTAATAAAATTAATGATACCAAAACCCCTACCGTGCCATTGAATGGAAATAGATTTGCAAGTTCAGCTGATATTAACGATAGCGATACTGGTTCAAGTAGCAACCGTCTACCTAAAGAGCTCAAACCTCCGCTAATATATTTGCGTGAGCGTAGTTCAAATGTTATTGTTTCTAATATTGTCAAACTAATAGGCAATGATAATTTTTATGTTGTGCATTTAACAAGGGGCAACATTAGATTGTACCACCTTACAGGGGAAAAAAAAGTTCACCGTACACCAGAAATCCGAAGCATTTTTGCAAGGTAATTTCGAAAAAAAAAAATTTTTTTTTGGACGAAAATAGAGGTCGCGCATTTGAGAAAAACATCATATCTTCGGCATTTACAGTCCGATTTTAAAGTATAATATATCACTATATGATCAATTGCTCAAATTCGAAGTGACTGAGCCGCCACGCTTGCAGTCCTTCACGCAAGACCAGCTGGAAGCATTACAATATTCAAAAGAAATAATCAAATTAGGGGCCGTTCAAGTATTACGTAACGCTTTTAGGTGGGTGGGGTTCGAACAATGCGTTACGTTGCTCTTGTTATATTTATTAACGCGACTAAAACAAAACAGAAGTCGCTAAAATGACTTTCCGGTACATTGGGCAACATAATTGTGACTTTTAGGTAAACATGGTCACTTGGGTGATACCGTAACGTTTAAGGAGAGAGGGGGGAGGCCTTTTACCAGGTTAGTGCAAGAAAATAACTTTATTTCACAGCTTCAATCACGTCGAAATATGGTCGATTAAAATTCTATGCTTTTTATAACGATTTTCGATGCCACTGTAAAACTATTGTAGAAAGAAAGACAGCAGTAGAGCTTAGAGGAAAGTAACTTGATAAATAAATTAAAATTTTAACATACATAAATAAGTTTTCTCACCATAAAAGCTCCATGTTTTGTTGAAATGATAAAAAGAGCGAATGAAATTGTACGGTGAGCTTTTTCGAGATGCTATATAGATCTGGTGTGTTCTTAAAGTCAATGACCTTTGGAGCAAAACAAAAATTGGTATCCTGGAGACAAAAACATCTTGTTTAAGATCCGATTCAAAATACCGGAGATATGACGAAAAATTTAATAAGGCGACCCCTACTTTCGGTAAAAAACTTTAAAAACATTTTTAAAAATAGTTCTAATGGAGTAATTGAAATACTTCAGTTGGAAAAATTTAATGATTTTTTGCAAGCTTTAATTTTCTGATATTAGGGTGGCACATTAGGATGGTAGGAACTGAGATATGGTGAGTAAGTTCAAAAACGGGGCACTTGATATCAAGGATCATTGGATCGAAAAGTTGGTCTACTCAAAACAAAAATATTGATATATTATACTTTAAGATCGGACTGTAAATGCCGAAGATATGATGTTTTTCTCAAATGCGCGACCATAGAGGTCCAAAAAAAAAAATTTTTTTTCAAAATTACCTTGCAAAAATGCTTCGGATTTGCTGGTGTACCGAGAAAATTTTTTTTTGAGGTACGGTCTAGGCAACATACATGAAACTAAAATTCAGATTAAAACTGAAAATTATTATCGTACTATTGTTAGAGACTTTGAGTCTAATGGTAAAAATTATTACACTTACCAACTTAAAAGCAGCAATTGGCTTACAGTCGTGGTAAAAGGCATTGAGTCCGATGTAGATACCGGAGAAATAAAAAATGCTCTTGGCGAGAAAGGCTTTCATGTTAGGGCAGTCATTAATATTGTCAACAAAGATAGAGTTCCACAACCCATGTTTAAAGTGCACCTCTTACCAGATGCTGCAAAGCTTAAGAAAAATGAGATTCATCCGATCTATAAACTGCAATATTTATTGCATCGTAGAATCTCTGTTGAAGAGCCTTAAAAACGTAACTGTCCGGTTCAATGTTCAATTTGTCAAGAATATGGCCACACAAAATCGTACTGCACTCTACGTTCTGTGTGTGTCGCATGTGGTGAACTTCACCACAGCTCCCAATGTGATAAAAAAAAGAACGATGATCCTAATTTAAAAAAAATGTATTGATTGCCAAGGAAATCATACGGCAAATTATAGAGGCTGCCCAGTCTACAAAAAATTAAAACAAAGGCAAACTCTGCAAAGAAAAACTTTCCCCTCTGCTCCTCAGCATTTTACTCCAGTCCAATTATTCCAGGTGTGTCTTTTTGCTAGTGCATTACGGTCAGGTACCGCTACGGAACAGAAAATTCCCTTACCAACAAATAACAACCTAGAGATATTAATATCTAACCTTACTCAGAGCTTGTTACAATTCATGCTAGCAATGCAAAATTCTTTTGACAGAATAGTCCAAATGCAAACCCAATTAATGACGGCTCTTTTGACTAAAAAATGATTTTCATTAATATCTGCGCATGGAACTGAAACAGTGTTGGCCAACATAACTTAGAAATTTCGAACTTTCTCTACCGAGAGAACGTTGATGTGATGCTCCTATCAGAAACCCACTTAACTAATAAATATTTTTTCACCATTCCTGGCTATACATTTGGCACTGGAATTCTAAATCGGCAGAGACTAAAACATAATTTTTTCGGGTCTTATGACACCAATTATATTCAAGCAACTTCAATTTGTCTACAAAGTCATGGTAAAGATCTAATTTTGACGGCAATATATTGCCCACCTCGTTTTGCCGTAACTGAAGCTCAGCTTATTGATTTTTTTTAAACTTTAGGCGATAAGTTGGTTGTAGCTGGGGGCTATAATGCAAAGCATACGTTCTGGGAATCTCCCATTAGTAATCCTAAAAGTAAACAATTTTATAATGCCATTATTAATAATAACTTCGATGTTGGTTCTCCTGGGCAACCAACATATTGGCCAACGGACAGAAACAAATCGCCTGATCTCATTGATTTTTCTATCACGAAAGGAGTGCGTAGGGAGTACATTTCTGTATGCACAAGCCTCGAGTTGTCCTATGATCACTCCCCTGTTGTAATCCACATACTTGAAGATCCTAAACAGATTGATGACTCTTATTGTCTCACAACACCTTTCACAAACTGGCTTAAGTATAAAAAGTATATAAGCACACATATTCATACAAATTATAAATTTGAATGTAAGGAGCATATTGATGACGCTGTTGCTATTTTGAACTCCATTATAACAACAGCAGCAGAAAACTCTACTCCTAAATATAAAATAAATTGGAATGCAGCCACTTTTGTCACAAATGCTGAAATTGAAAGATTAGTGCTAGAAAAACGAAGGCTGAGAAGGGAATGGCAACAGCAACGATCTTTAGCTAGTAAAACTAGGCTCGACCAGGCTGTAAAGTATCTTGAACTGGCACTTTTCAGTGAAAAGGGCAGAAATCAATATAGTCTTATTCAAAAATTCTCCCCAAATGGAACAAAAAGCTCATCTCTCTGGAAAGCTAACCGTAGCCTTAAAACTCCCACTGAGCCAGAGCAACCCATTAAGAACCCTAGTGGGCAGTGGGCTCGAAACGATGAAGATAAAGCTAACGTCTTTACAGATCATTTAAGTCAGGTTTTTCAACCGAATGCCGCCATTGGTGGTCTATGTCTACCCCAGCAAACTCTAAACACACAGTCTATTGGCACAAGCATAGCTCAAAGCGAGGTTGCAAGTTTTATCAAAAATAAATTAGTTAGTAAAAAATCTCCTGGACTTGATCGCATTACACCCATTATGCTTATAAAACTACCTTCTCAAGCCTTATCATTTATTACCAGGCTATTTAATGCTATAAAAGCGTTTGGGCATTTCCCTTCTGATTGGAAAAAATCTCTAATTATAATGGTCCAAAAGCCTGGTAAAGATCCTACTTTAGCATCTTCATATAAACCCATTAGGCCACATTTAATTTACGTCTGCAAGCAAAATCAGCGCAAGGGTAAACCGAGCAATTAAAAGTAAAATATGGCACTAATAAACTTTTTACTGCATTTTAATGCATTTTCATATAACTATGCAAGGACCAAGCTGAAGTTCTAAGGCTTCTAAGGCCTGCATATATATGTTTAATAGTTGCCGTAGTAGCGTCACAGCAACTTAACGACGGATTAATGGTATATCCAAGGTATTTTAAATTATTTTTGTACGGAATAGATAGGTCATTTAAAACAAGAGGAGGAAAATCCTCTTCAGATAAATTATACTTAGAACAAATCATTCCTACACACTTAGAAGTGTTGAGCTTAAGTTTGTTGCAGATTGACCATGTTTAGATGTTATATAAGTCTTCGTTTAATCTGGAAACACAGTCTTCCGAAAGACCTATGGGCCTGGATAAATATATAAGTTGTTTATCTTTTTTTACGTAAGCTATCAATTTTCAATATAAATACAATAAAATACAAAATGCAATAAAAAACATTATTTTTAAAAATACTTTGACCAATTTTAATAATTTTTTACTCAATGCGATTTTTATTGAAAATTGATTGTTAAGGTAAAAATTGCTTGTCAATACCTTGGCTATTCAAGGTCAAGACACAATTGAAATGCATTTTGCAGGCTGTTGAAATGTTGAAAATAATTATTTTGCAGATTTTGGATTTGAATATGCAATCTAAAAGAATATTTATTGGTAAAATTTTTTCTAATCCCGAAAATTCCGGGATTGTCATTTTATAATCCCGGGATTACTTTAGCCTATATATTGAGATCCCGGGATTGCCATCCCTAATAGTAATCCATTTTGGTGAAATTAACTAACCGGGGTTACCTTGCCAAAGTTCTTCCCGTTGCACTATGGGCCCACTTACAACTTTTACTGGCCAAAACTCTGAAAGGCTCCATAAGAAGGTTTGCGGAGTCGCTGATTTTCAATTGGATGTCAAAAATTCAAAATGGCGGATCCAGTATGGCGGCCAAAATTTGAAAATGTCAATTTATTCGTATGAAACGCTGTGTAAGGGGAATTTCGAGGTCGTTTATTTTGAATTTGATGTCAAAAATAAAAATTCAAAATGGCGCATCCAGTATGGCGGCCAAAATTTTAAAATTTCATTTTATCTGTATGAAACGCTGTGTAAGGGGGCTTTTGAGGTCGCTGATTTTGAATT
This sequence comes from Meiosimyza platycephala, assembly GCA_963662105.1. Lineage (NCBI taxonomy): Eukaryota > Metazoa > Arthropoda > Insecta > Diptera > Lauxaniidae > Meiosimyza > Meiosimyza platycephala. Next base: position 58,485,782 of record OY759210.1, on the reverse strand, counting down.
TGATGCCAAAAATTCAAAATTCAAAATGGCGGATCCAGTATGGCTGCTAAAATTTGAAAATTTGATTTTATCTGTATGAAACGTTGTGTAAGGGAGCTTTCGAGACTTGTAATACATTTTGCTTTCAAATTAAACTATATTTCATTAAATTTAGATGGAAACCTTAAACCATTCAACCCTTTTGATAAAAAATATATTTTTAAACTCGAAAAATCTCGGAATTTTTGAAGCAGTAGTAGCCTGGAAAAAAGTGTTTTTCTTAAAAATCGCAACACAAAACATGATAAAATAGACTTATCACATCCCAAATTATTTTTTTTTTTGTTTTAGGTTGGGCTAACTTGGGCAAAATTTTGCAAGCCAAGTTAGTATTTACAAAAACAAAGTGCATTTTTGTGTGCTCTGAAGTATTTTGTAATAGATTACAACTACAAAAAAAACAATAACAGAGTGTGAAAAAAATAGGTTTTGACCAGCGAAAGTAGTCAGCGGGCCCATAGTGCGTTGCCCGAATTTTAGCCAATTTTGTTGTTTTAATTAAAACTGTATAATATTACACCTCAAAATGTACATATGTATGTCAAATGATAGATCTCGAGGAGACCTAAACACAATATATTGGGTTGCAATGCTGAATCCTGTCCCAAACATGGGTTTCGACTGGTTTTTTAGCTCAATTTTCATTAATAAAGATAGCAGCTTAATTATAGAGCTCGAAGAGCCTAAATAGTCAGCGAAATAACCGAATACACACAAAGAGTTATAGCTTACGCATACATACAAAATTTAATAAACAAAACAGAATGAAAGTTCGTTTTTGGTCTTTGGAATTTCTTGGTTCACTTTTCATCTAGCTAATAAAATGGTTCACTTTTGTTCTGAGCGCGTCATATGTATGTATGTAAAGAAAACGAAAATTGAACGTATGCGTCGCCTACTGATCTTATTTAAATCTTTTTTCAATTTTAAAATAAAGAATTTAAAATGTTTGCCTTTGAAAATATTTTTGAACTTAATGTATATCGTTACGTAATATCCAAAAAGAAATGACACACTTTTTTAGTTTTTTAAAGGAAAGGCAAAAATATTTTAGATTTTAGCATTTTTTTCTTATCTTGCTTAAAACACAACGTCAGAGTTATTTCTGGAAGAAAGTTTTATTTTATTTAATGTCTTTCGAGCTACAGCTCCGTGCAACTAATTAGGGACACTAAATAAGCATTTGGTAATATTGGTATATTGGTAATTAGCTTGAATAACTCATTACTTTTCTTAAAAAACCATTATATTTCTATTATTTATCAAAATTTTTAAAATTATGTAAAAAACTTATATACACAACCAAAGTTGTCGTGCATATAATAAGGGACACTATGTGTTTATACCTATTTAATGTTGTCTTTTTTTCGAAGTTTTATCAATATTTTGTAGCAAAGCCATTGTTATCAGTTACTGCTTGACATCTGCGAGACATTGACTCCAATAAATGCTCACAAACACTGCTTCCCAGAATTTCTTAGTTTCGAAATACAGCTTATCAAAGTTGCATATCTTGAGCAAGCTCTCTTTGCTTTTTACCACTTGCCATAAGTTCTCAATTGGATTGTGATTGGATTGTGATGGACAGTTCAATACAGTAAGTTGTTTGCCAGTAAACTATTTATTAAACTGCCGGGCAGTGTGCTTCGGATCATTGTCTTGCTTAAATATTCAAGTTACGGGCATATTTTCTTCCGATTATGGCAGGATTCAAATTTATTGGAATTGCTCCATAATACCCTCAATTTTTCGAAGTAAGCCAACACCACACCATGACATAGCACCCCAAAGCATAATGCTTCCTCGCTCATTCTTTAGTGTAGATCGGGTGTACTTTGGGTCAAACTCCTTTGACTTAGGGCGGTGGGCATATTTTTTCCAATCGGGTGACACTCTATTTATTTTAGTTTCGTCTAAAAACAACACATTTCTATTCCTTTGCATTCCAATGACGATACTTTTTGGCAAACTCAAGTCTCTTCTTGCGGTTGCGTTCAAATAATAGAGGCTTCTTCAGAGAAATCCGTCCCAAAAGTCGTACTTCATGCAAACGTCTTTTAATTGTATCTACGGATAGTGCTGCTATATTTTCGCCGTAAATAGCCATCCAAACTTCGGTTGCGGACTTATGCGGATTATTTTTAGACTCCCGGACAATAAGAGCATCTTCTCGAGCAGTTGTTATGCGGCTTCTTTGTTTGCTTTGTACCTTTCTTATAGTCGAATTATTTTTTAAATATTGTAGCGCATTGCCTACAATGGTTTTGGAAACTTAAGGCAGCTGCGATTTGTCGAAACGCGTTCCATCTTGATGCATCTGTGTTATGATTTTTCATATGTGGAATTAAGCTTTGGCTTGGACTTTTGAGGACGGTGGAAATTTGTCCATTTTTAATTTTTTTTTTTTTCAACTATAACTCAAAAACCATACATTTTTAATGCATACACTTTATATAACTTTTTGTGGAGAATCAGATTTCCTATCAAATTGACACTTTATAAAGTCAAAAAACTTATTTTTTAAATAAGTTAAGTCAAAAAGACTACTTAAAAAACCCGAATATTTTCAATTTGTTGTCCTTGTTTAAATTTTTGTGTATAACTTTTTTCTGTGTGGATTTAGGAATAGTCATTGGTTCACAGGAAAGAAAGATGACGTAGTGTCCGTCAAAATAGTGATACTTAAAAGAATATTTGATGAAAATTGGCCGAGATACGGTCTTTCAAAGCTATCTACTATTGTATGACTTTACCAATTTTTTCACCTTTTGTTATTTTTAATTTTTACACACAAAAATAATGTTTATTCGATAAAAAAGTTATTTTCAGTCTATTAATGATATTTTAGGAAGGAAAATAGGAAAACTGCATTATTTTTATTTTGAAATATTTTCTAAAATAAAAGTTATTTATGTGTTTCTGAGAGAACCTTTTAAAATTCAGATTAACACCCGAATTCGATCTTCCGGCCAAAAGCGCAATATCTAACAGAAATATTTTTCAATTTTTTTTTATGCAAATCTTCTTTAAGGCCACCCGGTGGTCTAGCACCCGTAAATTTAAGGCATTTTGAAAAAATATTTTGAAGGTGAAGATAATGAACAACAATAATTAAACTTTGCAGGTATATTATATCACTCAAGGAGCATACAACAACATTTTAATAATAATCAAAAAACAATATTAGCTATATAAAAATTGACGCTGAAGATGACCCCTTCAAAAAAAGGTACATGTGCGGCGGGTAAAATATTAGCTCTGTCACTTATCTGAAAAATAAAAAGTAAAGAAATTAATAATGGCCCCTGCCTCAAGAAGTAAAAAAAAAGTTTTTGACAAAATGTCGCGTTCTTGAAATTTAAATATCGAAAACAGACCATTTTTCAGTAGTTTTCTTACGTAAAAAATAAGAATTATTAATTTAAAAAATTTGTCGAGGCACGGGCCATAGCCACTGCAATTCTGTATAACATATTCAAATTTGAGATTAATCGGATGAATGGTTTTTTTATTTTTATCCCGTCGAGCAGAAAAAAGTAGTTTCGAGATAAATAAGTTCAAAGTTTTACGCATGATAATTTTCGTACGCGGGCCAAACGTTCGCTACCTGCTATAAAGGCTGTATAACCTAAAATAATGTCAATATCTTTACAAAAATTTAACAGTATATTCTCAAAAGATTGTACTTTCGAAATATTAAAAAAAAAACAAAATCGATTTGTCTAAAATCCTAGACTACCGGGTGGCCTTAAATTCATAGAGCTTTCAGATAAGCTTTCAGCCCATTAAAAAATTCATATTTCGTAAATTTCTGAACAGGTCTAATGTAGATACAGTGGCGAACAGTGAAATCCGGACAAACAAAAAAAATTGAATAAAATCCTTTAGGATCTAAATTTTTTATCCATTCAAAAATTGATGCAAGGATCAGAGTAGCAAATAATTTTTATTGAAAATATTTTGCTGTAGGTCGATAAACCACACCATAAACATCTATTTTTAGCAAAAAAAGTGAAATATGTCCTTTATTGGTAAAAAAAGTTTTTGGTAAAATGTTGTAAAATTTTATTTTTAAGGAACTAAATCTAAAATATTTATAGCAAGTATTTTAAGAACTAATATTTTGGATTAAAAAAAAACAGGTATCAATATTTTGTTGTTCCTTCCTTCGCTTTTATGACCGCCAAAACTCGCTGCGGCATGGAAGAGATCAAATTTTTCAAAAGATCTTGCGATCTTGTTCGTACCAAACATTTTAAATTATTCTGTCTAACTTTCGTAAATTAGTGGGCTTTTGGCTTGCTACCTGCACCTTAATTATGTGCCGAAGATTTTCAATGGGGTTCAGATAGGGACTATTGCCTGGCTACGATAAAGTTGAAATGCCAAGTTCATTCAAGTAATTCTTTACCTGTAAAGGAAGAAGAAGAAAATAAGGGTTATTATTAAGCACAAAATAAGAATTTACAAAACACTAATGCTTACCAATTGCGCTCGATGGCAAGGCGCAGAATCATTTCGAAAAACAATAGAAGGTTCCAAGTTATCTGTCAGGATGTTTTTATAGCCGGCTGCTTTGACAGTTCCTTCAATCAAGGCCAGTTGTCCAACTTGATAATAAAAAAAGCATCTCCAGGCCATTCTACTAATCGGTTGCCTAAATGTTCTTTGGGTGCACTCGTCGCTATAACGCTCTCCAGCCCTTCGGTGCATTCCATCGGAGCCGGATATGTTGAACTTTGATTCATCTGAGATGATCGCATTCTGCCAATCGGATACAGTCCACGTTTTGTGCTGGTTGGCCCAATCCAAGCGTTTCCGACGCATTTGATTGGTCAAAAAAAGGCTTTTTAGCTAGGCTTTTTTTATTACTTCGCATTCAACAAACTATTTTCTAATTTCTACAGCCACTTTGAAGCGATTTTTAAGACAAATATTTTTTAAAAGTCGATCATCAGCTTTTTTCGCTCTTTTTCAAAAAGTCGGCTACTGAAGACTTACTGAAGCCTACTCTAGCAGAAATTTCCCGTATCATTAATCTATCGCTTCGAAACGCCAAAATCTCGCGCTTATCCGCTTTGTTCCTTTTTTTATGATTTTGCATTTTTTCGAGCACAACAACAAAGCAAGAATGATTAAAAATAACTAAAAAATTTCCAGATAACGGTTTTTCATTTAATTTCTTTGAATATTTACAGTATTGTCTTAAATTACATTACATTACATTTTATTTTTTCTTAACATACATTCGTATTTATCTAAGAGTTTCTTAATTAATATTTCTTGTTTTGTAAAAATAACAGGTTTTATTTTACTACATAGTTTTAATTATAAGATAAAAAGCTTACATTAGAATTTATTTTTCCAAAAAGTTTAAAAAAGGAAATTTCATTAACTGATTTTTTACTTAAAACTAAACAATAACTTATAACTACCTATAACTATATAACAACAGGTAAAGAACTCTTATTTTAACTTGTCACATGATACATGAATCATTAATATTATAGAAATTGCCCAGTGCTGTACACTGTATTTCTAACGTCAAGTGTGTTGTACCTTCTGTGGTAAAACAAGAGTTTTTTACCTGCGTACAGATTATAATTATTATTTAATACACTAAGATATATGGGTGACATATAATTTTCTAAAATTGGGTATACTATATCTCTTTCCTTATTTAGGAAGTTATCTAGTAGATTGTTACTAACGAAATGTAATTTTCCTAAGAATTTCAATTCTAATCCTACGAGAAAGGAATCTATTCTTTTTGTCTTATCAAGGTCGTAAATTATTTTATTGGGAGTACTTTAAAAAAAAACCCTGAGGATGTATCTTTTAAATGTTCTAAGTCTTTCCATTTGGGCTGACGAGATATCAAACCATATGGGGAACGCATAACCTATAATGGGCCTAATAATTTGCTTGTAGCAATTTAATCTTATCTCATGTTTAAGGTGTTTTGCCCTTCGAAACAAGTTCGAGTAGCAGAAAAATATTTTTTTGGCTTTGGATAGGGTGTAATCAATATTAGACTTAAAAATGAATTTTTTATCAAAAATGACTTTTAAATACTTAATTTTTTCACTGTGTCTAATACATTCTCCGTTTATTTTGATATCGGGGATGTATTGCCTAGCATTGGGATATAGGTGTTTCTTAAGGCCTTTGATAATTGTGCTCTCACACTTATCTATGTTCAACCTTAGTTCCATTTTATAAAGAACCTGTTGAGAGTTTCTAAGTGGTCATTTATGTTAATATTAGCCGTTGAGGCCCTTGCATTTGAACTGAGTAACAAAATGTCATCTGCATAAATCAGGGTTAATATATCTGAGTCTGGGTTAGGGATGTCTGCCAAAAGGATATTGTAGAGGATTGGTCCTAGAATTGAGCCCTGGGGTACCCCTGCAGTTACTGTCTTACAAATGGAATTTCCATTATTATAGTGTACAAAGAAGGACCTATTTGTGAGGTAGTCTAATACTATTTTGTAAAGATGCCTGTGGAAATTAAATTTTCTGTACATTTTGTACACTATCCCCTCTATCCAGGCTGTGTCAAAAGCTTCAAAGTCAAGGGCCACTGCAAATGTTGCACGCCGCTTATTTAAGTTGCACGTGACGAAGTCAGAGAGAAGAGTTAGTGCATGACTAGTGGAGTGGGAAGGTCTGAACCCAAACTGAAAATCTTTGAGAATATTGTGTTCGGCAATATGATTTTTGAGTTTATCATGAATAAAACCTTCATAAAGCTTACTAACGTTGGACAATAAGGAAATGGGTCTATAATTTTTGGGCACTTTTGGATCTGTATTCGGTTTTTGAATTGGTACAACTTATGCACATTTCAAAGAAGATGGAAAGTACCCTATACTAAAAGTATGGTTGAAAAGGATTGCTAGGAAATTCCAGAAAACATATCTTGTTTTCTTCAAAAGAAAATTGGAGATATTATCTTCTCCCGAGCTTCTTTTATTATGTTTTTTCTTAAGAGCTATGGCTTTTTCAGTGGGCTTAATTAACTTTAAATAATTTTGAAAGGATTCGTGATCTAACCTACTCACTAAGGATTCCGTTCGTTAAATCAGGCAGTTCCCTTTTCCTATCAAGGCCGCACATACCCTTAATTTTTTTGTATGTTTTATGGTTCATTTGAATGTCCCTACAGAGTTTTGCCCAGTGATTTTCCTCATGAATCCTTATGAGGTCGCTAATAATTTTATCTAAATTCCTAATTATTGCTTTCAGTGTGTTTTTCCTTTGAGGACCTACACATCTGTATACTATCATGCGCAGCCTACACTTTTCTTTAATGAAGTCTAACACATTTTGGGGCAGATCAGTCATACCTTTGTTCCTAACTTTCACCTTTGGGACGGAACCTGCTATAGCTAGTTCAACACATTCATTTAGGCCTTGTATGCAATTATCTATCTCTAGCCTGCTTGCATTTCTATCTACAGGAAGTGCATGTCTGGGAAGATGTCTTTGGAGTGAAATTTTGAAATCTGTAACGTTCATTTTGTTAAAATTGAGAATCTCTAGGGGGGGACTTTTTTCTATATCGCTAATAGCTATGACTAACTCAACACCTAAATGGTCTGACTCGTAGTCTAAGGTTCTAAGGCAGTTTGCGAAGTCCTCATGGTATTGAATACCAACAAAAGGAGAAGTTAAAAACAAATCTATGTAGGAGTTACAAGAGGAGATTCTTGTGGGGAATTTTGTGGGAACTATTTTAATATTGGTAATTTTGTCCGTCCAGTTTTTGAGAACACTCCCACTAGTATTAGTGTTTTGGTTTCCCCAGTCTGGATGCTTAGCATTAAGGTCCCCCCAAGGATAAATTGTTCTGTGACAATCGAACTAAGAATTTTGTTGAGGTCTTGTTCTGCAAGTGGGTCTTGTGGTCTTGTATACATTGATACGAAAGTGATTTTAGTCCCGTCTTTAAGTCCTATTTCTATTGCTGTGTTTTCCAAGCTAACAGTTGAAATTACCAGTCTTTTAAAACTAAACCCTTCCCGCAGACATATGGCTGTACCCCCACCGCTACCAGAGGACCTATACTGATACCACCTAGTGGTATCCCTTAAAACTCACATTATGCCTATTATTTAGTTTTGTTTCTGCTAACAGTACAATATTGGGATTGTGGTCATTTAGGAATCTGTTAAAGCAATGCCTCTTTTTGATGGAAACTTAGGAATTAACATTGATAAAAATGCATTTTATTTTCGTAATCATCTAATCTAAAACTGATAAGTAGACCAAATAATGCCTTGGATTTATCTTCATCGCAAGAGTGCTTCTTATACGAGGTGGAGAACTCACTAACCTTGTTAAGACAGGAAAGGAAATTCTTTCCTAACAGACGTTTGCAGTCTGTGGCAATTTCTTCAAATTGAATTTGGGGGTTGCCACTGCTGACCTTTGGTGGCGCTGTGGGCTTTGAAATGTTACTTGCAAATATGGATGCATAAGTTTGATTCGTACTGAACGATGAGGGTCTTGGTGCAGTTTTTGCTGCGAAAGTTACATTTTTGGCCTAACAACTCAATCCTCTTAGGACAGATTTTCGCATTAGCAGTACATTTTACTGGAATGCCAATGCGCTTCACTAATGCACCTGTGGTAGGCTCTGTAATAACTACCTCTTCAGTGTTTAAGTTTTGCAGGTAGCTTGCAATTTTTTGGACCATGCGACTCATCGCATTTAACGCAGCGGTATGGCATGCTGCAATTGCTTGCAACATGATTATACCGCTGACAGTTTTTACACAACAGGTAATTTCGATTTTACCTCTTCAAAGCCTATCCTGCAATTTCAAATATACCTGATGGCCCTAAGCTCATTATGGTTGGAATCCTTGCTAAGTTGAATCAACCACTTATGGTCGCTAATTTTCGAAAGGCCTACAATTTTAATGTTTAAATTTAATCCGTTAAGAAACCCTACAATTTCCTATTTCTCAAAAGTAGGAGCAAGTTTATTAATTACTAATGAGTATGGTTTGACTTCTGCCGGAGTAAAAGTATAAAAATTAGTTTGCATTTCTTTCAATATCTCTTTAATGCTGTCATAGTCAGCCATTGTTAAAGTATTAACATGGTGCATTTCTATTAATGATATTGAAGGAGAAATTTTTATGCTTCAACTTCAGCAGAATTTTGTCGGACAGAACTTTCTGACTTACATTATAAGCTACTAAAGGTGGAGGCACATTCTTCTTTTTGTTGTTGGTATTTGCCTTATTGTTGTTGATACTGTTGCTATTTTTGTTGGTGTTGTTATTTTGTTGTATAGTGCTGCTGGCTTGATTGGTGGTGCTGCTGTTGTCAGGTTTCAGAGTTGCAGTGGCTTTCTTAGTTTGCGGAATTTTTGCCTCCGCTAGTGTAGGAAATTCCTAGTCATTTGTTGTTGCCGATTTGGCTTTTGAAACAGCCTCGATGTCGCTCTGCAGGTCAATTTCAATATCCGTGTAGTCGCTTTGAATATTTTGTATCTGGTATTGTTGTTGTTGTTGTGGTTGTTGTGGTTGTATTTGCTACCGCAGAAGCATATAATCTTTTCACATCTCTTGAAATGCTTCTGCGAGCTTGTTATATTTTGCGACGAAATTGATGTGCTCATCGCTTTAGTTGTTCATCTTTTTGCGCTTTCTCTTCTTCTTTTTGGTGCCGATTTCGCTTCTTGTTGATGCCTCGCTCAAACTCACATCGAGGCTGCTAAATTTGTTCTCGCTGCCTGGCATTTCGCTTTATGACTTTTCGCTGGTACTTGTTTAAAAATTTGTCCGTGAACACAACCTTTCGCTTCGAACGCTGAGGTAAGAATCCTCCTGATTAAAAATAAAAGTATAACTTCTATTTATACTAAGATATTGTCCTATCTCTGAAACAAAGCCCTACCTACGCCATACCTGTAAAAAAAAACATACCTACAAAACAAATAGGTTGACGGGATCGTAAAAACCTTTTTTTTTACATTTTTTTGTTTGTCTGGATTTCACTGTTCGCCACTATACAATGTATACATATGTATGTATGTTGCCGTAATAAAAAAAAACACGTAAGATATAGCTTGTGAAAATAACTTTATTGCTGTGAATCTTAAGACAAACTATAATTATTTTTCTAACTCTATTTTATCGTATTTTCTGATTAACATTCAGTTGATCTTAAAATGCAAAATGTGCAATCAAGCAGATTTTGCATTTGGTGCTTCAACCGAATGTGAAGCTCCTTTGCCATACAATAACGGAAGCTTTCTAGACGCTTACGTTGCAGTATGCATTAGATTTATTTACTTATTTCATTAAGTAGGATAGGGATGGCCAACCCAAATGATCTCTCGGGCCACTTTGGAAATGCACCATAGCTCCGCAGGCCACTTATAAAATTATATATCCCCATATCGGATTTAGATACAACATACAATTTTTTTTGTTTTTCCTATTCTTACATCTACCCATTGAATTATGACCTATAAAAAAATATTAAAAATTTTCAATTTTTCCCAAATAAAATAAGTATCGTGGAATTTTTGTTTCTTTTTTTTATTGAAACATGTTTTCTGGATATTTTTAAAGAGTTATGTTTAGAAAAATTTAATATTTTTTGTTTCCACCTCTAGATTTTAGGCCTTGATTAATTTTACTCGGCATACTTGCAATACACTTGACTATCATTTCTTTTAAAGATGAATCAGTTTTTCCACACGACGCGAATGTTTCTCTCAATTGAGCTACGGTGTTATTTCTACGTCTGTAGACTAGAGATATTAAATGAGACCAGCAATTCTCAATAGCATCTATCTCCGCCAAATTGCCCGACAAAGGCAAAACTTCTAAATTGAAAGAATTCACGATGTGCCTACTGGCTCTGGACGTTGTGTTGTGTATTCATCCTTGATGACCTAATGTGTCGCAGCAAAATAGTCTTCAAAATGTTAATGTACTGTTCGGAGCCTCTGTACCTCTGACCCTTTGAGATACTGCTTCCGGGATTCATCGCTAAAGATGACCTTTAAATAAATAAAAACATAGTTCACTGAATTTAAGTGAATTAAAGTAAGTCACTTTATTCGTAGTCAATGGAAGTGTTACGAGGAAGCTGAGCCCAATACAGCCTACGTTTGCTCATAGCATTTGTAAGTTTTGGCTTTTTTAGTGATCGTCGGCATATCAAGCCAACTCACGGCTCGGGGGCCGCAAGCGTCCCGCTTAGATAATTTTTCTGGCCCGCGAGATTCATCACACTTTTACAAAATATATTTATTTTATAGTGAAAACCAATGTATTAAAAAAATATGTACATTAGGGGTATGACTTTTTTATGACACCTATTTTACATGGCACCACATTATGAGAAATAATGAAATGACTATGAAAAAGTTTGAAATTTTGTTTTATTTATCAAAAAAAGTTCCCGCATGAAGATAATTAAAAAATTTATATGTCTTCAAAAAATAATAACAAGATAAAAAAATTTCTTTGACAATAAAGTCTATTTAATTATTAAAAAATCGAGGATTTCGTTGAAGAATAGGTACATTTTATTTATTATTATATTAGAAAAATTAAATTTAGAATTTAATGTTCGCTCAGTTTTAGATTTTGGATACATTTCTTGTATAACTTTAATGGCTTGTTCTGCAAATATATTAGATTGCTTTAAATTTAAAATGGCAGGATCTTCCTTAACCCAATGTTTGAGTAAACATTTATGAGGACTTTTGTAGGGCTTGACTTATATATCCAAATTTTTAAAACCGTTGGTTTGAAAACAATGATCAGAGAACTACACGTCATGCCAAGCATTGCATATAAATTTACAAATTGGCAAAAGTTTTATCCTGTGTTCGGGGATGAGTATGAACTTTAAAATCGCAAGAATAGCCCTAAAATTCCAGCGAGCATTGCTTACCGCTGGTATAGCTCTAAACTTTATATAGGGAAATCTTTTATTTTTTTCATAAAACTTAAAAATTTGTCCAAGCTCATATAAATAGTGCATATCATCACGCCACTTGATGCATTTCATTTTCAATTTTTCATCGTTTTGAATGAACTTCTGTTTAAGGTACCGAAAAGATATATGAAATATATGGTGATGTTAATTTTCCGACAAGTAACTCATTCATAACATGTTTCAAAATTAAATCTAAACGTGATGCTGACAACCAACATATTGCAGTGGAGACCAAGCTTTTGATTTAAAAAGATATTGCAGCAACTTTACAACTCCATTTTTCTTCCACTAATAACATTTGTTGTATCACATTGAGTTCCAAAGCTGAAATTTTTCAAAAATTTCCTTAAGTCCTTTAATTGTTACTGCTGCCTTTGTTGAATCTGAACTCTTTTTTTATTTTTTTTTTTTTCAATATTCGCCAATGCATTATACCTGCTTATTATAACCGTCTGCTTTGGAATTTTGCACATTTTGCTTAAATATTTTTCTTTTAGTTTTACTTTTTTCAAAATGGGTGAGACTATTTTTCCATACCTTAACATCTTTAAAAACTATATTTTCACTTTTTTTTACAAAACATTATATACAGAATACGAGTAAAAGAAATTGAAAACAAAACAAAGCAAAAAGTATTATTCGTACAGAAACGCCTTCTTGTTTTTTATTAGGGAAATATTTGAAATTTGCCTGCAAAGTGTTTTTTTGATTTATGTGGGAGGTTTTTTTTTTGTAAAGTTATATTTCAGCTATTTGTATCATTTCGCAACATGTTTGGCAATGTAAAATTTTATTTTCGAAATATTGGTAAAAGTCATACCCTAATGTACATTACAAATTTGTGCTTCTCTGTATTCAAAAATTGACTGTCGAAATTATGAGAAAAAATTTACTTTGATTTTTAGATTGAAGCCATTTTGAGAACGTAAGAGTAAATCGATTTTCAATTGGCTTTCATCCTATATTTTTTTTTTATTTGCATTCATAACATTTCAATTGACCGTTCACCAAAGTTAAGCGCAAAACACTGACGCTAACCTGCAACACCAATTACGATTTGCATATACCCAAATTGAGATCGATTTTCAAAAGTTAAGTAAAAGAGTGGAGAAACAAGTATCACACTAGCAAAAAAGAATTAATTAATTTAATTTTTTTATTTCATTTATAAGAAGTATAATAAACACAATAAGAACTCATGTTTCAGTTTTCCACTCCAAAAAAATGTCTATAGTACATATATGGGATATATAATTTTATATGTAGCGCGCGAAGTTATGATACATTTCCAAAGAGGTTCGTAAGATCATTTGGGTTGGCCACCCCTGATGTAAATACACCTAATTCTGTTTTTACGCGATAGATACGTTCCTGAAAAAAATCGCGTAAAAAAAGATACAGTATCTATATAAAAGTAGGGGATTGGTTCCACACTTGGAAAATCAACAAAATTAATAACATAAAAGTATAAAAAATTATCAGTTTTACAGGCGCTGTGACCTATTTTATTTAAGTAGCTACAAAATACATATGTTAATTAATAAATTACATAGAAAAAAGAGAAATTGCAATAAAAATATTAATTAATCAAAAAGAAAATTCATACAACATATAAGAAATCAACAAAAAAAAAAGAAAATCATTTTAATAAAATAAAAACAATAAAAAAATATTGTACATCATTATTTAATCGGTATTATTTTCTGATAAAACGCGTATTCTTTATTGAGAGACTTGAATGTCATTGTCATCACTCAGAATTTCAACTTAATTTTCAAGCTCATGTATTGTTAAATAGCGTTAAATCAAATCAATTCGCGCAAAAACAGAACGCAACACTTTTTTTGAATCGGGTTAAATCAAATTTCGCGTAAAAAAAATTCGCGTAAAAACAGAATTAGGTGTAACCATAAAACATACAAAAAACAAAACCCTCTGCGATTGTTATTAACTATTTTTTGGAGAGAGAGCGAGCAGCTGTTTATTTCTCTTATTTTCGCGCTCATGTTTAACTACGTTTGGAGTAAACAGACACGATTTAGCTTCTGTGTCAAATCGCACCAAAAAATGAGTTTGTTCGATTTCTCTGCGATAAATTTTGTAGTGTCAATTTTGGACTCACTATTAACGTATAGGACGATATCGCACGTCTGCTTCTAAGGCAGATTTATGCAACAAAGTGCCTTTACTTTTTGGGCTAAATCCTGTTTTTTATTAATTTTTGAATATGTATATGGATGCACAATATTATAGTTTTTCAATACATTGGTTTTCACTACTTTAGCCATTACAAAATAAATATATTTTGTAAAAGTTTGATGAATCTCGCGGGACGGAAAAATGTTTAAGGCGGGTCTGGGGACATAACTCCTGCACCACTTGTTTAAAAATTCTCCTGAATTTAAATTTTTTATAAGAAAATAGTTATTGTTTTTTTTATTATTTCATACAGTTCTTATTACTTAATGCCATATTTGTTTTATATTTTTGACAATTCTTATTTAAATTTCAATATCGGTGCTTTTTTTAATATTAACAATATAAATTACAACAAGATCGATGCTGATTACCACCAAAGTCATGTTTATTCCATAAGACACATTTTCATGGAATTTTAGTTCCTTAATTTCTTTAATGTTTGAAAAGTCTTTTATTTCTAATGTTTCAAAATTTATCGGTTTTATATCCGTTTGTATGATTACACAGCTCAACACGAATTTTGTCTTTGGGTTCTAGATACCAAATTTTAATTTCTTTCTCAAAACTAAAAAGAGAAACCATGGTTTTTTTAGTTTGCTTTTGTAGGAACCAGATCGACCCAAAAGTGCGAAAATCGCATTTTTTCGAGATATTTGGGGCAAAGTTACATCGAAAGGTACCTTAAAACTATTAATGGAGTCTGAAATAACTACTTTTTCTCCTTAATACGCACTTCGAATTGTATCGATAACTTTTTTTTTTATCCAAAATATCGTAAACTGAAATTTATCATACAGATCTCCATACAAATCTTCATAAATTTTTGTAAGAAAAATGTGGAATAAATTTAAATTTATGATATTTCAAGGAAAAAAATAGATATTGACAAAACTTAACCCTATAGTGCGCCATGATGCATATTTGAATCAAACTGATTTTCGTTCTCTAGTTCAAAATTTTGAAATCGATGACATGCAACGGCTCATCACATCGTTTTTACGATGTTGTTGAAAATAAAAATTGTACGCATTTGAAGTTGCTTCATATAAGTTTAGTAAGTTCAGTGAAAACCGTGCTTCGTTCTAATATAATACACTAAGTATTTCATATTAAATTCAAAAGTAGTGATTTTTAAAAAATACTATTTTTTATCGAAATAAAGCAGTACATATTGATTTTTTTTGGTAAGTAGCTCGCTATGAATAAAAAAGAGTTTGATGCAAATTTGCATCAGTGCGCAAACAAGGGAAAAAAAAAATAAAATTTGAGTGTATGTAAAAGAATATTTAATTTTTAGAACTATGTCAAGAAAGCAATTATTGGAGGAAGAAATCCTTCGTATTTTGATTCATCCCGCTGCAAGTGAGGACGAGTTAGACTGCTCCGAAGATGAAGATGAAGTTATGGAAGGAAAGCTTCTATCTAATGAGGACTTAGAGCAGATTCTCGGCGACGAAAATATGGTGGAGTTAATAGACGAATTGGATAATAGAGACGTACTTAACTGAAATTATAGCTCCAGAGCTTTCGGCATGTCTACCTACTGCAAAAAACGATTTTCCACGAGAAGATTACAAGCACATTATTTGGAGAAAAAAAAAATTATCTATAAATGAGGACCAATTAAATTTTGGAGGAAAAACAGATCTACCGGACATTATAAAGAACTTAAAAATTCCTTTTCAATTTTTCAATTATTTCTTTTGCGAAGATATCCTTGAACATATCCGAGATTAGTCTAACTTATACATAAGACAAAAAAATATTGATGACAACTTCAATTTGACCAAAACTGATATTTACCTATATATGGGCATCCTTATTCTGTCGTCAATAGTTAACTTAGATTGTGGCTTAGATTGTGTAAAAGAATCCATGTCTCAAAAGAAATTTGAAAAAATCAGATCAATATTTCATTTAAATAATAACACTGTGCGATAGCTATAATCGGCGGGGGTTCTGACTACCGGGAAAAGTTATATCGGTCAAAGTTAAAAGTTATACGTGTCCCGGCGTTTCGCTGGGTCACGTCTAGGAACCGAGACATATCGATTTGAAGTTTATAAGTATCATATAGGGGAATTTCGTTTGACATAACTCGAGAACGACTAGTCCGATTTTACTGCAACAAACTTAGAAAAATTAAGAATAACAATTGCTTTTATCTATTCATATACTGTTTCTCTACATAATCAACAGTTTTGCAGTTATAAATAAATAAAGAAAACATACGCGCATGATTCGCCCATACGAAAAGTTTTAACCAACGCATTTTGATCACGTTCATGGCTGCATGAGGTACAGGCAAGGTGAGATGAGGTGAGGTGAAAAGCGAAATTAAATAAGATCATGGTCCATGGTTTTGTTCGTCATAAGTCGGCAAAATTCTTCCAAAGTTACAACTTGGTGGTACGGTCGAGTTTCGACCACAATACGAGTAATTATAAATAAATGTGCGAAAACAACAAAAAATTATGAAATAGTATCAAAAATTTTTACTTAAATCAAATGTTCAAATGTACATAATAACTTTTTAAAAATGCTACAGGAAAAAAGTTTCATTTTCATGTAGGTCGTAAACATCTACATCTATTTCTGACTCAGAGGCTGAGCTGCAGGCAATACTTTCTTCTTCTGTAATAGCAGATGGAGACGATAATAATTCAACAGCTTCTGTAGATAAGGACTTGAGCGGTTTGACTGGCAATTTTCGGCATCTGGAAATATATGGGTCAGAAGCTATTAAAAATCTTTTGAAAGTATCCTCCATTGTTTTTCAACGATAATTTTTTCGAGCAAAGCTCAGGCGATAGATCGAGTAAAATTTATTACAGGCCTCCTGTACATCTTCCGACCGATAGGTAGCACTGAATGTTTTATGATTTCTGGGCTATGAATTAATAGCTTATGCACTAAGGTCGGCATACAATACCACTTATAAGTTTTTACAATTTGTTTAGCTAATTCCACAGAATACTTCTGAAATACTTCTCTCTCTATCCCCTCTCTCTCTATCTCCCCTTCTCTCCCCTTTCTCTCTCTCTCTCTGTTTCTCATTCTCCTCCTTTGTACAGCTATGACTTTCTATGTCAATGCTCCGTTTTTCTATTTTTTTTCTATTAATGTTTAAATAATAATATACGTTAAAATTCAATCGGCAGATATTGGCAGCTGAATTTTGTTTTATTCAGTAGCAAGTACTTTTCTAAGTAATCTCCAATAGATTTAAAGGTAACATACGACAGCGTTTTATTACTGTTTCATTTAAAACTCAAATTTTGTTTAAAAAAAATCCAAAAAAAAACCTTATGATTTTTAGGTTTTTATAATTTTCTGTTACAGTATTGATATTCAAAAATTTTTTAACGTATTTGACTTACCTTCAGACGTAGAATCCATTTTGTTTTGTTGAATTTCCTTTACTCGGAGCACTTTCACAAATTTATAACTTTTAACTCAAAATCAACAATTATGTTGTACTTGGGCGAAGGCCTCATTCCGTCTGAAATTATAGAGGGGAATTAGGGTACAGGTCGTTACAGTGAACGGTTTTCACTTCTTAGAGGATCCCTTTATCCAACTCAGTGATAAAAAATCCCAATCTAGAAACTTTTTTTTTGAATTTTGGCCGCACTGTGCGCTGGTTGACCACCTTAATAAAAAATTTTCATCTGTTCCTTTAGAAGAGCTTTTATGCGTCGACGAACAAATGTGCGCAAGTAAAGCATCCCATCATTTGAAGCAGTATATGCCCGCAAAGCCACATAAGTGGGGCTACAAATTATTTGTACTTTCTGGAGTGTCTGGCTTTGCGTACAAATTTGAAATATATACGGGCCAAGACAACTTGCCGCATAAACGTTTGTCAGAAGAACCTGATCTGGGTGCCTCTGCCAATGTTGTGGTACGTTTAATGCAAAATGTTCCAAATGGATCTAACTACAAAGTTTACTTTGATAATTATTATACTTTCATCGCCCTAGAAGTTCATTTAGGAAAAAGAGGTATTATAACTTATTTATTTTTAATGAATAGATGCATCTATATTTCACTCTCCGCGTTTTTTATTGTGCAGGAATACATTCAGTCGGAACCGTTAGACGAAACAGGATCCTGAATCGTAAGCTGCCAACTGAACAGGAAATGAAAAAAATCTCCAGGGGGTCGTCAATTCAGTTTGTTGCTAATTTTGACGGGCTAGAGCTCGCAAACGTCTTGCGGAAAGATAATAAAAACGTTTCATTGCTGTCATCATTCGTTGGCGTCGATCCGGAAAGTAATTTCAGCAGATTTGATCGTCGCGAACGTAAGTCGATTGCAGTAAAATGCCCAGCAATTGTAAAAGAGTACAATCGTCACATGGGTGGCGTCGACCTTTTAGACAGTGTGATGGGGCGGTACAGGATAAGAATGAAAACCAGAAAATGGTATATGAGGCTGGCTTACCATCTCTTGGACCTAACAATAATAAATGCTTGGTTTTTGTATAAGCGAGCAACTGGAACTCCGATTTTTACTCTGTTTCGTAAGGATCTAGCCTTAACACTTTTAAAGCTCAACACCAAGAACAATAAGCGAGTAAGAGCCAGCGAGTCATCTACTGTAGAACAATTGTATTTGCAAAAGTGAAAAAAGGGGCCCAGCACGAGTTATTCCTTCCCTAGACGTTAGGAAGGATTGTGTGGATCATTTTCCAGAGTTCCAGACAAATAGGGTTAGATGCAAACTACCTGAATGCAAAGCACAAAGTCAAGTTATATGTACTAAACACGGTTGGCTGGAAAAAGTTCCAACCCTCAAGTTGCATCCTTCCGAAAATTCATGGTGCTCCATATTTGATCGCTCACTGATCATTTTTCTGCAAAAAAAAAAAAAAATCCCCCAGGCGCTTTTTTTTAAACCTAATTTTTGTGTTTTTCGCCTTAAATTCTTAAAAAGCTGATTTCAATGATTACACTTTTTTACACTCAAAATGTGCCATTGATAAGAAGTTACTTTTCTTATGTAATTTTTCCTGCTGAATTCGAAAATTAAAATAAAAATTTTTTAAATGGCACAGTTTTCGAGATATTGTGGTTTTTTTGGTACTTAGCACCAAATTGAAGGTATTAAAATGACAAATAAATGTGTATAATTACATATTTCATTGAGTTACCGGTTCAAAAGCTATCGATGAAAACAGGCCAGATTTTTAAAAAAATCAAATTTTACATTTGATTCTTTGGCCACGGAAAAATAGAAATAAAATAAACAAAAATAGTTTTACTTAATGCTCGTAGAGCTGATACTTTTACGCAAAAATGGAGACCCATTAGAAGAAGATCGACCATAAAATGACAACGTCAGAAGCGATTGAATGAGTGAATCCAATGCCACATTTTCTGAATATATTAACTTTTTCGACAATTTGTTGAGTCTAATCGTTACAAAAAAAAATTTCTAATTTGTTCGACCTCTCATCAAAGGAACAAACACAAAAACACAGAATCAAATGTAAAATTTGATTTTTTTAAAAATCTGGCCTGTTTTCGCACTTTTGGTTCCAACAAAAGCAAACTTTTTAAGAAATATGGGTATTTTTCCTTTATTTTAGAGCATAATGAATAGAAAAATCATAAAATAAATTTTAGGACAAACAAAATTTTCTTTTTTGTTGAGTAGTGTTATTTTTCAGATAAAAATATTTGTCTTGCACTGTTTTCTGATTTCGGAAAATTTCATATTTTATTTTTATTTCATAATTATAATTGCTGTGTTTTATTCGCCAAGTTGCTAGCTATGTACGAAAAAAACGATCAAGTCGCTAAGTTTCCTACTCGTTGTTCGTTTGCTGTTTTTCATACTTTTTTCATTTCGAATTGTTTATTTTTGACGCCTGACGTTTTAAGCAACTTGCTATGTATGCTTAGCAACTATAATTTTGCTCGTTGAGTTTCCGATTTTGTTTTTGTTTTCCCATACAATTATCATTGCTAGCTAAAGATATCTAGCAGAGGATGGCGAATAAAATCCAGCTATTATTATACAGAAGTTTAAGCAATATCGAAGACTATGTTTTTGTTTCCCTCTGCTAAACTTTGTCAATTTTTGCAAATTTCTTTTTCTTAAGGAAGTTTTCTTGTAAATGACCTTGAAGCCAAACTAATTCTTCAATGTTCTCAAAAATACTATTTTTGGAAAACAGAAACTTCAAATTTTTCAAAAATAAGTATATGTTTGTAAATTGACTGAATAGTTTTGAAGATAATAACAGCTAAACTTGAGATATTGAATTGCATAAAACTTAAATTGTAAAATTTTAGAATAAAACTTCAAGTTTCCGTGCATGCTGTTCATTCAAATTCCCACATATTTCCAAAATTCTTATAGATTGCTCTTAATTGAAAATTTTTTTGTCGATCTATGTATTAGTTTTTAAGAAATTTGGAACTTTTTTTTTTCCTTATGGCCGCTTATGTTACACTGTGCGTCGTCAATATGCTCCTTACATTCAAATTTATAATTTGTATGAATATGTGTGCTTATGAACTTTTTATACTTAAGCCAGTTTGTGAAAGGTGTTGTGAGACAATGAGTGTCATCAATCTGACTCTTCAAGTATGTGAATTACAACAGGGCAGTGATCAGAAGACAACTCGAAGCTCGTGCATACAGAAATGTACTCCCTACGCACTCCTTTCGTGATAGCAAAATCAATGAGATCAGGCGTTTTGTTTCTGTCCGTTGGCCAATATGTTGATTGCCCAGGAGAAGCAACATCGAAGTTATTATTAATAATGGCGTTAAAAAGATGTTTACCTTTAGGGTTACTTATGCGAGATCCCCAGAACGTATGCTTTGCAGTGTAGTCCCCAGCTACAACAAACTTATTGCCTAAAGTTTTAAAAAAATCAATAAACTGAGCTTCAGTTACGGTAAAACGAGGTGGGCAATATATCGCTGTCAAAATTAGATCTTTACCATGACTTTGTAGACAAATTGAAGTCGCTTGAATATAATTGGTGTCATAAGACCCGAAAAAATTATGTTTTAATCTCTGACGAATTAGAATTCCAGTGCCACCGTGTGCTTTGCCATCAGGGTGGTTGGTTTTGTAAAATGTATAGCCAGAAATGGTGAAAAAATATTTATTAGTTAAGTGGGCTTCTGATAGGGGCATCACATCAACGTTCTCTCGGTAGAGAAAGTTCGAAATTTCTAACTTATGTTGGCCAACACCGTTTGAGTTCCATGTGCAGATCTTAATGACACTAATTTTTTAGTCAAAAGAGCCGTCATTAATTGGGTTTGCATTTGAACTATTCTATCAATAGAATTTTGCATTGCTAGCATGAATTTTGACAAGCTCTGGGTAAGGTTAGATATTAATATCTCCAGGTTGTTGTTTGTTGGTAAGGGAATCTTCTGTTCCATAGCGGTACCTGACCTTAATGCACTAGCAAAAGACACACCTGGAATAATTGGACTTGGAGTAAAATGCTGAGGAGCAGAGGGGACAGTTTTTCTTTGCAGAGTTTGCCTTTGTTTTAAATTTTTGTAGACTGGGCAGCCTCTATAATTTGCCGTTTGATTTCCTTGGTAATTAATACATTTTTTTAAATTAGGATCATCGTTCTTTTTTTTATCACATTGGGAGCTGTGGTGAAGTTCACCACATGCGACACACACAGAATGTATAGTGCAGTACGATTTTGTGTGTCCATATTCTTGACAGTTTGAACATTGAACGGGGCTGTTACGTTTGTAAGGCTCTTCAACAGAGATTCTACGATGCAATAAATATTGCAGTTTATAGATCGGATGGATCTTAGCATCTGGTAAGAGGTCCACTTTGAACATGGGTTGTGGTACTCTATCTTTGTTGACAATATTTATGACTGCCCTAGTGAAAGCCTTTCTCGCCAAGAGTATTTTTTATTTCTTCAGTATCTACATCGGACTCAATGTCTTTTACCACGACTGTAAGCCCTTTACTGCTTTTTAGTTGGTAAGTGTAATAATTTTTACCATTAGACTCAAAGTCTCTAACAATAGTACGATAATTATTTTCAGTTTTAATCTGAATTTTAGTTTTATGTATGTTGCCCCTTGTTAAAGGGACAACATAAAAATTTTCATTGCCTATTAGTTAAGCAATATTAGAAACAATAACATTTGACCACCGACGCGTGCGGCATGCGCGGTTAATTTTCTTTATTTTGTTCTTTATTTGTTTATTGCAGTCTGGCCACCTTATTTATGAACAGATGGAAAATTGTCCATATGTTGTACAGTACTTGAACAGTAGTTACGTACAGTACATGAACTGAACGTACAGTACGCAAAATAGCAAAATTACGTTGTGTATGCAAATCACTTATTTATAAGTATGTGTGTATGTGCTGAAGATTATGTTTTTTGTTTATTTATTTATTATTTTTTCTTATTTTATCCCACACGCGAGAACTGCCGGAATTGCAAAAAGTGTAGAAGCACGATTATAAAACTAACAATACGCGTTACTTTAACCGGGAAACTTAAGTTAAACTAGATTAAATCGGACTTTAAATAAATATTTTTGCGGAGCGAAAAAACTTTGTTAAAAAATACGACCACTTGCAAGGGTTGCCAGATTATTGTAACCACAATTATAACACGTAATTTTCTTATTGTTTACCGATTTTATATTATCGTCGTTTTTATTTTTCTTAAATTCGTTATTCGTTTTTTCGTATGTCACCCGATTGTTTTTAAATTATTCGCATGCTTCACGCATTTGTCGCATTGTACTAAAGCGCAGTGGTGCAATTGCCGTTTGCATTTCTTTGTTTTTCAAACCGTCTCGAGCATACTTTATTATTGCCGTTTCACTCAAAACGAATCGCTGTCCTAACGCGCTAATGCGAAATAAATAGTTTACCACTTTTTCGTCATATTTATGATATGCGCAAGACCTTTTATTACTTATGTCTGCTTCATCGGGAGTATCACTTGAATGAAGATGCTGCGATGAGTCTAGCCACACCTCGCATACGACCAAATACTGCTAACATTAAACATTTTTCTTCCCACTGATATGCAGCGAGAGCGCTGTTCACTCGTTCAATAAATTGATCTGCAGAAAGAGAGTTCTCATTTGTTGGATCAAACGTAGGTATTGTTTCTGCATTTCCCCTAGAGAATAACGACGAGTAGAGAAAACTGAGCGTGATTTAGAATCGTTGATACACGTAGGCGTTGTTTGTGTCGTTTCTCTTTCTTCTCGTTGAGCACTCGTTTCTTCATGAATACGTTCGTTTTGTGTGTGTGCAATCACTGTTGTTGATTCTACCGTTAGCTGTTGCTGAGCAGTGTTGCCGCAGCATTAAAAATAAAAGTATCCCTGCAAAAGCCAAAAATGTATCCAAAAGTATCCACATAAAAAAAAAAAAGTATCAAAGTATCAAATTAAATACATAGTATAAAAACATCAAACACATATAACTTTCTAAGTCTCAATTTAATTGAGACTTTTTCATTATAGTGCACCAGTGTGACGAATTTTGTTTCAATCCAGTTTTTGCATTTTTTAGCAAACAAGAAAATTGCTTCTTTAATAGCTAAAATATTGTTTGGTAAAACCACTAAGTGTACCATGTGAAGATTATTTGGTTGTTAGAATTGGGGGCAGATAGAAGTAATTTATGAATGACACTATATCCCACCCTATCAAAAAAAATAAAACGAAAACTAAGTAGTTTCGATGAAAATCGGACTTGTTCTGTTGAAAAAAAAACTCCCTTAATTTTTGGTATTTTAAATTAAATATTTACTTATGAATATGGGCACATCAGTCATAACATTTATACAAAGTAACATAACATAACATAACATATATTACATACATGTATTACATGTATTAAAAAGGAACATAGATTGTAGGTACATGTACATGAGTTGAATTATTAAATTTTTGATAAATAATTTTGACATATTCAATCAATATATTCATTTTTAAGCGTCTTTGAAAACATTATGTTTTCAACCATTTCCAACGAGAGTCTATTTGTCTTATCATTTTTAGTAAGTTTTAAGTCCGAAAAAATCCGTTCCGCGGCAGCAGAGCTGTGCGGTAGACTAAGAATATTAAATACAAACTTAACTAATTCACCATAAAGAGGTTGTTTTATAGCATTTTTTAATAAAAAATATTTCCCCAAAATGATTCAATGTCATCGACAATTTTTATATTCTTATCAAATTTAAGGCACTGCCATTGCGAAAATATTGTTTCTTTCTGCTCTGATTTAAACAAATGAGGAAATTTAGTTAATAGATTTAGAAATGACGAGTTCTTTGCAACTTTAAATTGATTTGGATCAAGACAAGAAATATCTTTTATGACATCATTTTGGAAATCATATCTTTTTGTAATTTCGTGGCAGAGTTCAATATAAAAATTTCTTATGTTTTTTTTTATAATTAATAAATCGCTTCCCTCAAGTTCATTTTCCAAAATAAATTCCTGTGCTGTTGCACTTACGTAAAGTTCGTTGAGAGGAAGATAATTATTTGTCATTTATATCAATATTTTTAATATCGGAAATTAAGCAATCGTTTTTCATAAAATAGGAGCAAATTAGCTTATAGTTGCTATCAAAACAATTGTGCAACCTATGGAGCCGATACGACTCAGATTGGAATTCGACGTTCATTTTATTTACAATGTTAAGTACATTCGATAAAAAATAGAAATATAGTTTAAAATATGGATTACCAATTTTTTCCGCAATTTCTTTTGCATTATTAAGACCATCATCAAAACATGAAATAAAAAACAACTGGAGTACGCCCCATTAGGACAGCAAACGATCAACCACTTGCTGAAATGACAGCCAACGAACTTCTCTGAATATTTTCTGGTTTTTAACACCAGTGTAGTTTTGAAATTCTGCAAATTCATCGATTCTCTTAGCACTATGTGCGAAAAAGCCATAAACTTCCCTAGCCAGTTTTTCAACATCAACTGGAAGCTTTTTGCAAGCGTGTGAAGCACATAAATGTAATGAATGGCAAATACATCGCATTAAAACTATATTACTGTTTACAGCTTTAAACTTTGCAAAAAGTCCATTAAACTCACCGACCATAACACTGGCATTATCGGTTGCTAATCCAATAATATTTTCCAGTGGAATGTTGAGGCCAGTCACGTGATCTTTAATGGCATTGAAAATTGACTCAGCAGTACCACTTTTTAAGTGAACTAAACCAAAAAAAATATCTACAGTTTTTTGCTGTAATTTGTCAAAATATCTGGCTACTAAAGCCAAAGCTTTGCTTGTACTGACATCTGTAGTTTCATCTACAATTAATGAAAATTTTTGTTCCCGCAAAATATCACACATTTTATTTTTTGCTCTTGTTGACAATTTTTCCTTAATAATGTAGGAAGTTCGCTTACATTCTACGTTTCTAGCAATTTTGGAATCAGGAAAACACTTACGAAATAGTTCGGGAAAAGAATCAAATATCGATATTGGTAAGTGATGCATCAACACAAATAATACTAAGCAAAATTCTGCATTGCGCACCTGCTCCTGCATCATTGTTTCTTGGTGAGCGATGATCATATCGTCTACTCGTGCCTGATCCTTTTGAAGCTGTTGGTTCTTCTTATGTAAAGGTGTCTCTTCATGACGTCGTAAATGTGTCGCTAAATTGATCAAAAATTTATCACAAAGTAGACAGTATGCCTTTTCTTTGCGCTTCTCTACCCATGGGAATAGGTTCGACCACTGGTCACGAAAACGGCGATTGCGTTTTTTGCTGGTGCACGGATCTTGTGGCCTTAGAAAACGGATTCTTATTTTGGATCATAAATTTAGGAAATATAGTACTTACTCTCCTTCAGAATCCGAAGAACTGAGAATTTCAGCATCGTTGCTGGAACATGGCCGTTTTCCTCTTGTTACGAATCTAATGTTTATTCAACGTGTATAGTAGCCGAGTGCTTATAATAAAGTACATATGTATGCATATATAAACTTACTTGTCCATATTTTAGTTGATTTAGTTTTGCAGTTTTTTTTTATTTTGGAAACTAAAACTTTATGTAGTAGCTGCGATGCTAGTCAGATAAAAATTAAGTGATCTGTCAAACAACACGAGTGTTCCATGGTCGCATGTGAGTGAAAATATTAGCAAAAGAACTTATGCTGCATTTGCACTCATCCAACATATCGGTTGGATAAGAAAAATATGTTCAATAAAGCAACATTGAACCATAATAATAAGTTGCCACCATTTATACAATAAATCTTTGCAAAATATTTTTTGGTAAAAAAGTATCCAAATTTGCACTAGGGCAAAATAAAAAGTGTCCATCAAAATTTAAGAGAAAAAAGTATCCAAATGGATACTTATGTATCCATTCGGCAACACTGTTGCTGAGCCGTTTGCCGCTGCTCATCCGTTTGCCGCAGAAGTTTCAATAGCAAAACGTTAACCATCAATCTGGTCTTGTAAAGATGCCGTTTCTTCATATTCGATTTCGTCACTGCCTATAGCTTCTGTCAACCGAATAATTATCTCGCTTTTCGTACCCGTGG
This sequence comes from Meiosimyza platycephala, assembly GCA_963662105.1. Classification (NCBI taxonomy): domain Eukaryota; kingdom Metazoa; phylum Arthropoda; class Insecta; order Diptera; family Lauxaniidae; genus Meiosimyza; species Meiosimyza platycephala. Next base: position 58,459,000 of record OY759210.1, on the reverse strand, counting down.
TTATTAAACCTTTTTCGCTTAAAATTTCTTTTATTTTTCCACACGTCAAATCCGCAATTTTCACCATTTTTATTCCGTTTAGTTTTTCACGTTTTCGTTATTATTCTTTTCGTTTATAAAAATATCAAGCTTTGTCCGTTAGTTTTAAATTTTGTTTTAATTCGTTCACGTATAAATTTCGTTTCGTTATTTTATTCGTACACGTTTTCGTTGGTTCGTTTACGCGAAGATGAAACTCATCGTTTTTTTTAAACACGTTCGTACCGCTTAACGTATTTCGTTTTTCTTTTCAACGCTTCGCGGAATCACTGCAAGAAGCCAATTATAACGACGCTACTTTTTTTCTGTTTCTTTACGCACATGAATTCATATATTCCACATCTGAATTAAAAGCCTAGATATTTAAAATGAAAATAAAACGTTTGTTTTTATGATTGTGCTTTAATTAAATAAAAAGAACTTCCACAAGCAATCTATTACAAAAGAATTTAATACCAAATAAAAATATTGATTAGTTAACGTTAACGAGGTTCTCGCGTTAGCTTCACTACGATGACTGCCGGTTGAGTGTTCGTTTAAAAAGTAGGTTACTCAGGGCTACTCATCGTCGCCAGGGTTGCTTACAAAAGCAATTGATCCAAAATTTATTCCATTAGGAAAAAGAAAATTGGTCAGAAACTTATATAAGTTATTATTTTTGAAAAAATTTTGATGTACAAAGTACAACTTCATAAATATTTGTTTTAAAAATGCAGTTTGAAAACTATTAGTCATATTTATTATCATAAAATATAAGTACGATCATGTTAATCAGAGTTAAGCAAGAGCAACAAACATGAAATGAATATCTATAGTTCAAGACCCCTCTGTAGAAAAGTCGAGTGTAGAAGATTACAGGATAAGATTTACGGGAATGATAGTTATGCATTTTGTTGAAAACCCAGGATTGCCTCACCAAAGCCTGTCCCGATGTCCAAAAATGCCCGAATTTTAGTCAATTTTATTGTTTTAATTAAAACTGTAGTATAATACATACAGCTCAAAATGTATGCAAAATGATAGAATTCGAAAAGGACATAGGACATAAGGACTATACCATATATAGGGTTGCCTTGCCGAATCATGTCCTAAACATGGGTTTCCACCCGTTTTTAGGGCCAATTTTTCTTAAATGAGTGGCAACCCATATTTGGGACAGTATTCGACAAGGCAACCCTATAATTCTGTTTAGGCTCTTCGAGCTCTATTATTTGACACACATTTCAAACTGTTATCTTTATTAATAAAAATTGATCCAAAAAACCGGTGAAAACCCATGTTTGGGACAGGAGTCAACATTGCAACCCCACATATTAAATTTAGGCCTCTTTGAGTTCTATCATTTGGCATACACTTTGAGCTGTATTATACTACAGTTTTAATTATAACAACAAAATTCAAAATAATGTACTAAATTATGAAGAAAATGTATACTTAAAAAATTTAAAGAGAATTAAACACTGTACAGCTTCTAATAATTGTAAATTTATATAAAATAACAATACCCATATCGAAGATATGATATGATCTTATTAAAAAATGCTATTATTATACTTATTACTTATTAGCTGGGTTTTATTCGCCATCCTCTGCTAGATATCTTTAGCTAGCAATGATAATTGTATGGGAAAACAAAAACAAAATCGGAAACTCAACGAGCAAAATTATAGTTGCTAAGCATACATAGCAAGTTGCCTAAAACGTCAGGCGTCAAAAATAAACAATTTGAAATGAAAAAAGTATGAAAAACAACAAACGAGTACTCAAATAACAACGAGTAGGAAACTTAGCGACTTGATCGTTTTTTTCGTACATAGCTAGCAACTTGGCGAATAAAACACAGCAAATAATATATTCAATACAAATAGATGACAAAAATATAGATTTGCACTTTTGCGTTATATGTAGGAAATTCAATAATATCCTACACCACTTTTTCGCAGAAAATTGTCTAAAACCGAAATATGGAAATGGACTGAATTATGCGATATTTTTTTTCACTGATGCAGGTCATGTTATATACTTTTTAAAAATATGAAAAAAGCTTTTCAAAATCTGTAAAGTTTGCTTAATTCCGTTGAATAGTTTAAAAGCAGTTGTGCATTTAAAAACATGTTTCGATGTTCTTGATATATAGTAAAGTGAGTAAAACTGGAAATGTTTCCTAACTTTAAGTGTGAATAGCAAAAAAACATAGTCTTCGATTTTGCTTAAACTTCCGTATCTACTATTATTAAACGAGCAATAATTGTATGTATTTATATATACATATATATGTATATATATATACATATATATGTATATATATATATTTATATTTTAAGACTTTATTTCCAAAACGGGTGAAGCGATTTTGATGAAACTTGGGGGTTAGGTACATATGTAAACAAAATTAGGATTGGGCTGGGTTTTAACTTATCAAAGACTCCTGGAGGGGCGTGACACTGTAATAAAATTTGGTACACAGATCATAAATGTCTTAAATTTTGCCGAAAGTGGGCGGAATCGGAAAAGAGGGCGTGTCACTTTTAAATAATTGAAAATTTTGATTCAATATCACTCAAAAACGGCACTGACGATTTTCAAAAAATTTTTATAGATAATACCACTAAAAGCAGTCATCATAACATGCTATGTCACTATACTGGCAAAACTCGTTGAAAGGCGTGGCACAGCCCACAATATTTATAAACGTTATAATAGGAAAACTAACAATGCAGTCGATATGAAATTTAGCATGGTAGGTATACTTGCTATAAGGTATTTTTTAAACAAAAATGGGCAGAATAGTACATGTGGGCGTGGCACCTCCCATACAAGAAAAAAGCGTTAAATGTTATATTTAGGGTGCTATGAGAGTAATCTTCTTAAAATTTGGTGAGGAGGTGTCGGTTACTATAAGCTTTGAAATTAAATGTATTTCGACGGGATTGCTTCAGTGGGCGTGGCACCTCCCATATAAGCACATAACCTTTTGTGTAATATTTGGTGAACTATAAGAGTAATCCTAATAAAATTTTGTATAGAGAGGTTACTATAAGCTTTGAAATTATATGGAGTTCGACACGATTTTGTTAGTGGGCGTGGCACCTCCCATCCAAGCAAAAAACGTTTTGTGCAATATTTGGTGAACTATAAGAGTAATCCTAATGAAATTTGGTGTGGAGGTGTCGGTTACTATAAGATTTGAAATTAATTGGATTTCGACGGGATTTCATCAGTGGGCGTGGCACCTCCCATAGATGCAAAAAACGTTTTATGCTATATTTGGTGAACTGTACGAGTAATCCTAATGAAATTTGGTATAGAGATGTCGGTTACTATAAGCTTTAAAATTAATTGGATTCGACGGGATTGATTCAGTGGGCGTGGCACCTCCCATACAAGCAAAACACGTTTTGTGTTATATTTAGTGTGCTATGAGAGTTATCTTTTTAAAATTTGGTATAGATACATATGTCGGTTAGTAAAAACTGTAAAATTAAATGGACCTCGACGGGATTGTATCAGTGGGCGTGGTACTTTCAACTTTTTTTAACCTCTTTTAACATTTGAAATATTTTTCCGACTTTGTCAAACTCATTCAATTTTTTTCGACCTCATTCAATTTTTTAGAGATATTCAACTTCTTTCGAGATTTTCAACCTCTTTCAACTTTACTTAACCTCATACAATTTTTTCGACTTTTTTACCTACATTCAACTTTCTTCGACTTTTTGAACGTCATTCAACTTTTTTAGAATTATTCAATTTCTTTCATTTGTTTCAACATTTTTTTCAACATTTTCCGACTTTGTCAACCTCATTCAACTTTTTTAGAGTTATTCAACTTTTTTCAACCGTTTCAACATTCAACCTCTTTCAACTTTTTTCAACATTTTCCACCTTTGTCAACCATATTCACCTTTTTTGGACTTTTTTAACCTCATTCAACTTTTTTCGAATTATTCAACTTCTTTCAACTGTTTCAACATCTTTCAACATCTTTCAACCTCTTTCAACTTTTTTCAACATTTTCCTTATTTTTCCGACTTTTTGAACGTCATTCAACTGTTTTAGAGTTATTCAACTTCTTTAATTTGTTTCAACATTTTTCAACCTCTTTCAACTTTTTCAACATTTTCCGACTTTGTCAACCTTATTCAACTTTTTTGACTTTTTGAACCTCTTTCAACTTTTTTAGAGTTATTCAAATTTTTTCATTCGTTTCAACATTTTTCAACCTCTTTCAACTGCTTTCAACATTTTCATATTTTTCCGACTTTGTCAGACTCATTCAACTTTTTTCGACCTCATTAAATTTTTTTAGAGATATTCAACTTTTTTCGAGTTTTTCAACCACTTTCAACTTTATTCAACCTCATTAAATTTTTTCGACTTTTTCAACCATATTCAACTTTTTCAACCTCATCAAATTTTTTTTCAGATATTTCAACTTTTTTCGAGTTTTTCAAACTCTTTCAACTTTTTTCAATCTCATTTAATTTTTTCGACTGTTTCAACATTTTTCGACCTTATTCAACTTTCTTCGACTTTTTGAACCTCATTCAACTTTTTTCGAATTATTCAACTTCTTTCAACATTTTTCAACCTATTTCAACTTTTTTCAACATTTTCCGAGTTTGTCAACCTTATTCAACTTTTTTGACTTTTTGAACCTCATTCAACTTTTTTAAAGTTATTCAACTTTTTTCAACATTTTCCGCCGTTGTCATCCTTATTCACCTTTTTTTCGACTTTTTTAACCTCATGCAACTTTTTTCGAATTATTCAACTTCTTTTAACTGTTTAAACATTTTTCGACCTCTTTCACCTTTTTTCAACATTTTCCATATTTTTCCGACTTTTTGAACGTCATTCAGCTTCTTTCGACTTTTTCAGCCTCTTTCAATTTTTTTTGAGTTATTCAGCTTCTTTCAGCTGTTTCAACATTTTACAACATCTTTTAATTTTTGTCAACATTTTCCATATTTTTCCGACTTTGTCAACTTCATTTAACTTTTCTTGACTTTTTCAACATCGTTCAACTTTTTTCGAGATTTTCAACTTTTTAGAGATTTTCAACTTCTTTCAACTTTTTCAACACTTTTCACTTTCACGCTTCAACTTCTCTCAACATTTTCTTTTCCATTTTTTTTCCCACTTTTCCAACATTTTTCGCCTTTTCAACCCATTTCAACATTGCCCATACTACTTTTTTATTCTTTATTGACGTTTTTCAACCTCTTACAACTTTCCTAATTTTTATTTTTGGCTTTTCAACTCTTTTCAATGTTTTTTAAATATTTCAACTTATTCAATATTAGTCAACTTTATTCAACAAATTCCATATTTTTTCGATTTTTTCAACCTCAAAACGAAAAACCGAACAGTGGTCGGTCTTCTGGTACTAGTGATTATACGTCCGATACAAATAGGTGACAAAAGAATAGACTTCCACTTTTGCGTTATATGTACAAAATTCAATAATTACTTATAGCACTTTTCTGAAGAAAATTGCCTTAAATGACCACATAAAAACGGTTAAATTGCTTTAAATTCTACAAAAATGAATTGAATGACTTAAAATTTTGCACATATAATTTGATTTTAGTTGTGCACACTCACTTTTAGTTGTATCAAATTCGAACGAAAACCACGTCTATTTAAAATCCATACAAATTATATGTTAAGTTTAAGAACTTCAAATTTTGTACATCAGCCAGGGAAAATTCGAATCGTGATCGGATCGTTTTTTGGCTCAAATGGGTTGACAGGATTCATCATGGCGGATCCAATATGGCGGTCAAAAATCCAATATGGTGGCCGAATTTTTTAAAGTCAACGGATTTGCACCAAATTCGGTATACAAGGGTCTTAGGGGTCACTGATCACGAATCCGAAGTCAGAATTTACAAAATCAAGATGGCGGATTCAAGATGGCGGACGTTTTTTTAAAAATCAATCGATTTGTACCAAATTTGTTTAACAGGGGTTTTTAGGATCGCTCATTACGAATCTGAGGCTATATTTTAAAAATTTTCAAATTCAAAATGGCGGATTCAATATGGCGGACGTATTGTTTAAAAATCAATCGATTAGTACAAAATTGGGTTTATGGGGGTTTCTAGAGAAGCTGATTACGAATCCAAGGTCAGAAATTTAAATTCGGGAGTTTCTGGGGAAGCTGATTACGAGTCCAAGGTCAGAAATTTAAAATTCAAATTCAAGATGGCGAACCCAATATGGTGGATTAGGGTATTGAGCTTCCGCCATATTCGGTCCGCCATCTTGACTTTAATTTCAGCGACCCCCGTATATATGTATGTATATTTTTAAAAAAAAATAGCAAAAATACGTGAAAGCTGTTAACTGGTTTTTAATGTTTTTTTATTTCCTTTTAAAGAAGGTAAAAACTTGACATTTTTTTCCGCCTTATTTTTAAAGAAGAAGGAAACCTACTTGTAAAACTTTCTAAAAAAAGAAAATTTAAAAAAAAAATTTGGTTTTTGTATGGGAGCGATGCTTGATTATGAACCGATATTATTCATTTTCACAAAATTTCTTAATCTTTACAAAAAAACTGTCCATGCCAAATTTCATTACTTTACGACAACTCCTTATAGTTTTGGCCGCAGCTTATATGAAAGTGTTTTACTGTGCGACGCTGTTTCTACTTTGAACTCTATTATAACAACAGCAGCAGAAAACTCTACTCCAAAATATAATAAAAATGGGAATGCAGCCAATTTTGTCACAAATGCTAAAATTGAAAGATTAGTGCTAGAAAATCGAAATCTAAGAAGGGAATGGCAACAGCAACGATCTTTAGCTAGTAAAACTAGGCTCAACCAGGCTGTAAAGAATCTTAAACTGGCACTTTTCAGTCAAAAGGACAGAAATCAATATAGTTTTATTCAAAAACTCTCCCCAAATGGAATAAAAAGGTCATCTCTTTGGAAAGCTAACCGTAATCTGAAAACTCCCACTGAGCCAGAGCCACCAATTAAAGACCCTAGAGGGTACTGGGCTCGTAGCGATGAGGATAAAGCTAACGTGTTTGCAGATCATTTAAGTCAGGTTTTTCAACCAAATCCCGCCATTGGAGGTCTATGTCTACCCCAGCAAACTCTTAACACACAGTCTATTGGCACAAGCATAACTCAAAGCGAGGTTGCAAATTTTATCAAAAATAAATTAGTAAAAAATCTCCTGGACTTGATCGCATTACACCCATTATGCTTATAAAACTACCTTCTCAAGCCTTATTATTTATTACCAGGCTATTTAATGCTATAATAGCGTTTGGACATTTCCCTTCTGATTGGAAAAAATCTCTAATTATAATGGTTCAAAAGCCTGGTAAAGACCCTACCTTAGCATCTTCATATAGACCCATTAGTCTGCTTCCTTGTCTTTCAAAACTTTTTGAAAAACTGTTGCTAGCAAAATTGATGCCATTCTCACAAGAACAAAATCTTATCCCTTCTCATCAGTTTGGATTTAGGGAAAAACACGGAACCATTGAACAGGATAACCGTATAACTAATGAAATAAGGAAAGCATTCGAGCACCGCGAGTACTGCTCTGCTATGTTCCTTGATGTTCAACAGGCATTCGATAGAGTATGGCATGATGGGCTTATTTATAAAATAAGGTTGCTTCAGCTTCAATCCCACTTGTCGGCAGTCGAGAGTTGGTTGTCACAATGGCGAATAAAAGCCAATGAACAAAAATGTCTCCATGTTACTTTTACCCTCAACAAAAGTCTCTCTCCAGCAATATTTCTTAATGGAATCGTTATTCCACAAAAAGATAATGTCACATACCTCGGCATTCATTTGGACAAACGTTTGACATGGCGTAAGCACATAGACGCCAAGAGGTGTCAAATGAAACTTAAGGCTGCTAAAATATTAAGAACTATTACAGGAGCACCGTGGTTTATGAGAAACGAATGCATTCACAGAGATCTGCACATCCCAATGGTAAAAGTCGAGTTTGAAAGGCTAAAACAAAAATACATATCAAAATTACAAGGTCATGTTAGTCAATTGGCCAGGACTCTCTGTAACACATTGCCATTTTCGCGACTAAAGAGAGCTGACAGAGCGGGTGTTGAAAATAGACACCCCAGATGAGTCCTGTAATATCACAACCCAAATTCAGCTGGTTCATCGACTTACATTTTGACCAGATGGGGACTCTGTACCGGGACCTAGATCGTCTCGGGCACTGTCCTCTAGTCATAATAAATAAAAAAAAAAACAAAAAAAATAAAAAACAAAAAGAAAACCAACCACAGTACAATACTGCGTGGCCCACAGAGTTTGAAACATCCCATAAACCTTGCCAATAATTTTATAAATGTTGTCATTCCAAGTTCATATGATATTGAAGGTTACACCAACATTTTTTGCAGCTTTAACCACTTCGAGTTCTGAGCCATTAGGATTATTTTGGGTAGAATATCGTGTTCTAAGGACTTTTTGTAGATCAACAAACATTTTGATTTTAAAGGATTCAAGCAAAGATCATTTGTTTCAGCTCAGGTCCGAATTCGATCCAAGTCTTAATTAAGATTTGCAACACAAGAATTAATGCAACGGAAGTCACTAGTTGAGTGTAGTTGAACATCGTCCGCATATATTTGAACTTTACAGGACTTTTTGTAGGTCATTAGCGTACATAATGAAAATCAATAGTCCTATAGCACAATATAGACCCTTGAGACACTAATAGTAGCGCAGATATTAAACCATTCATACTTACTGCCTGTAATCTGTTTGAAAGATATGATTTCAACAAGTCAATTGCACCTTTAGAGAGCTCGAAGTAGTTTTCAAGTTTAGAAAATAGGATGTCATGATTGACGGAGTCAAACGCTTTTGAGCGACCTAAAAGTGTTAAATACATGCGTGATTTGATTCCAATACTGATCTTATGTCTTCCGAGACATCAATAAGGGCTGTCAAATAACTACGTTTGGGTCTGAAATAAGATTGCCTTTCAGTAATAAGATTATTTTGCAAGAGAAAGCTGCTAATCTGCTTTATAGAACTTTGATAGGTATGGTAAAATTGCAATTGGCCTGAAATCGCCTTTGGCTTTAGGTATCGGTATGATTTTTGCTACTTTAAAGGATTAAGGAAAAACTGAAGTATTGAGAATAGAGTTAAAATATAAGTGAAAAAAGGCAACAATAGTGGTAGCATAGATTTTATGAAAACGGGGTGAATGCGTCGAAACCAACAGAGTTTGATTTCACCGCTAAGAAAGCCTGCATAACCTCAATCTGGTCAACGCAAGCAAAACTATTATGGATAGCGTTACAATTATTCATATTTTTAGTGATGCTGTCTGAGGATGTGAGTATACAGTGCCTCCCAAAACTATTCGAAATTTGAAATTTTTTGAAAGAATCTTAAAATTTTTTTATAGCGAATTATTTTTTTTAAAAAATCAAAGTAAGTAATTGTAACTGTGTATATCTAGTTTTATTTATTAACAAAAATGTTTCATATATGCAGCTTAAATTTATAAAAATGATTATATAAACAAAAACTTAATGAAATTCAGTGCACAATAGTATTCGGAATTTCGAACAATATCTTAAATAGTAGATGAAAAAGAAATCCAAAAGCAGTGGAACACTTTTCAAAATCAATTTACAGTTACATTTAAGTAGTCCAGTTCAGTTTCCATTTTGTTTTCGGTATTTAGAGTTGAACTTTTTTATTGTGTTTTTGTAAAAAGCTATATGGGCATAAAATAAAAAAAAACACTTTCGAAGAAAGAAATTTTTTTTTTAATTTGCAAGAAAGAACCCTTAAGGAGATTGCTGGCAGCGCTAGAAGAAGTATTTCGGATATTCACAGCGTTTCAGAAAGAAACACGTTTCATAATTCTCATCGGTCCGATAGGCCAGAGAAAGTAAGCATTCGAGACAAGGCGGCTATCATACGAAAAATTTAAAATCAACCACGTTTTCCAGCAGTGGAAATAAATAAATGCATCTCTCAATATACTGGAGTACACATAAGTGACAAAACTGTTCCCAGGACACTCAGATGTGCCGGTTATAATGAAAAAACTCTACGTTTCAAGCCATCAATAAGCGTGGGTAACCAAGTAAAGCGCTTCCGAATACTTTTATGCACTGAAGTTTTTTTTTATAAATTAATTTTTATAATTTTAACCCATTTCTGCCGTGCTGTATGAAAGTTCGAATTTATTATTAAAAGTGATATTTCTAGACTAATTAGGACCCAAAAAACTCGAATGCGTTGTCCAAAATGTTGTACCACTTTTGGTTTCGTCAGGTGAGACTGTTCAAAAAGTCGAACAAAGGCGGATGGGCACAGTTCAGCTTATGTGAATATGCATATTTTCTCCAGTTATTGGTCAAAGACATATATAAATTTAATAAAAACACAAATATGTTATTATTATTTATTAAAAATGATTTTTATTTGATTTTGTTACAATTTTATTTATTTTTCTCCCAGTTGCTACGAAGTAATTTGTCATGTGCAAATGCACTTGACACTTTTTGCACATTCGCTGTGTAGGCTTATGGCATACTTTGCAACGTCTGGCTTTCCTTTCGGGCTACACAATTATTAGGTGATTTCCCGTAACACGGAGAAATAGATGACATTATCGTGAAGATAAATGCCCCCCATGAAACTATTATAATTTCGAATAAAAGCCAATAAATAAATAAAAAAATAAATTTTTTGTCAAAATATAATATAATCACTTTCGTACTTTGCCAACCCACGAAGTAAAGCAGAATAATTTCTGAGTGAAAAATTATCTAACAGATCGCTTACAAACACAAATTTTGTTATGAGCGGTGTTTCCACTAGGGATGTTATGGATATCCGTATCCGTAACCGAAACCACCGGAAAAAAAAACACTATCCGTAACCGTAACCGAAACCGAAATAAAGATTTTTTAATATCCGTATCCGTAACCGAAACCGAAATATCATATCCAGATATAAAAAGTTGTGCAATCATATTTGTAACAATTTCGCTACAGCACAACTCTTCTGAGTTTACCCAATAATCGATTTTGTAAATCAATAAAATGTCATATTTTGTAAAATCAAAATCAAAACTCGCGTTTTCTTTTGTATTCCTTTCAAAATTAAAAGTAAAGTCTGCGTTTACTTTACTACGGTTTAATATTTAATTTTATTTTATTTATTTATTTACTTATTGATTTTTTGAATATCCTTAGAGTACAAGATAATATAGCTATCCTGAATTTGACAAGCTTAAGTTACAGCTACGTAATATTTAATAAAGTAAATTTGATAAATAACACAGGCCGACAAAAATTATACCCAGAAACCAGATTATATATTTCCGTAGGTTTTCGATGCGCTGATTCCGAATCTGGTCGCAGAATTGCTCCATCACGTCAGGTTTTTGAGATATCCTAACCTAAAAGTGCAAAAAACACGGTTTTTGGCTATATTTGCGCTTATTTTACATCGCGAATAATTTTTTTTTTTCAAAATGGGTTACGGCATCTGAAAGTACTACCCTTACCCTTCAAATCTTGTTTTAGATTATATCAATAACTTTTTTTGTCTCCGAAATATCGTAACTTGAAATTTATTACATAGGCCTACATACAGATCTACATTAGCTCTAGTATGGCAGGATACATAGAAAATTTAAATTTATGATATTTCGGTGATTAAAAGGAATATCGACATAATTTAAAATGGGTTTTGAAGGGTAAGAGTAATACTTTCAGATGCCGCAACCAGTTTTGGAAAAAACGATTTTATTCGCGATGTAACTTAACCTCAAATATAGCCAAAAACCGTGTATTTTGCACTTTTAGGTTAGAATATCTCGAAAACCTGACGTGATGGAGCAATTCTGCGACCAGATTCGGAATCAGCGCATCGAAAACCTACGAAAATATATAGTCCGGTTTCTGGGTATGTATTTTGATCAAATTTTGTCGGCCTGTGTAATTATTAAAACTAAAAAACTAATTATTAAACTAATACAGATGATGCAATGCAAATTTTACAAAACATAATAAAATAAAAGGTTTTGGGCAAGCTAATACTAAAAAAAAACAAAAATATTTTAGTGAGTTCCTTCGCAAAAATAATTGAAAATATAAAACTTGAACTGTTTTGCGTTACTTAAATTAAGTAATCGTGTTGGTAATGCATTCCAAAGATGAATTGCATGAACATAAAATTGTCGATCCGATATTAAAAACCTACAGTTGTGTTCATGAAAATAGTAGTGCTGCAGGACATGACCTTTATATCTCTTTTCTAAAATATTTTGCCTTACAAATTGAGCTCCTTAGTAATATTTTCGTAGGATTGAGTAAAAAGAACAGAAAAGAAAAAAAATCCCGTTACTTTTGTTTCGTGTTGTCTTGTTTGTGATGTATTTACATGTTTGCACCAAAAAGCTGCTGTTCATTAAAATAGTAGTGCTTTACGTAATTAGTTGAAAAAAATTAAAAACTCTAGAAAACCGTCATAAGTAAGTGTAGTTGAGTAATTCAATAATGTGCTTATATGAATTTATTGCAATCGAGGTACTCTTCTTTTTTTTAGTGGGTAGAGGAAGGAATTGCTGAATCGAAAAGATAGAATCAATAATTAGACTAAGGAATCAGGGCAAGATATTCAAGGAAACTGAAAATATGGTTGGATTAACTGCACCTGATATTTAATGCTATTACCTATTCTAAGAAACCTGAAAATCGTGGTGGTAAGCGCCAGATTTCGTTATTAGACGACAGACGAAGTGCGCGATATTGCAAGACTAAGCCCTCAGCGTCCTCAAAAATTATTAAAAATCAGCTGAATCTGTCGATCAGGGCTCTGACAATTCGTCGTCGACTAATGGAAAATAATTTGAATGCAAGAAGTTACAGAAAGGTATACCATTAGACGAAGAAGCACGTGGTTGCAAGAATAAAATTTGCAAAAGATTATATGAAATGGAGTGCCGAAGAGTGACGCAATGTATTATAGTCAGATGAGATCAAAGTATTTTTTTTTTTATGGAACAGGCTCCAGACAGTATGTTCGTCGTCAACCAAACACAGAATACCACCACAAATACACTACCAAGATGGTTAAACATGGTGGACTGACCATTATGGTTTGCGCTTACTTTTGCTAGACTATCGTTGGCCCTATTTGATCAAAGATATTTGGACAAAGCAGTATACGTTAATTTATTGAAAGATGTTATACTACCGTATGCCAGTCGGGAAATGCCTTTAAAATGGACGATTCAACAGGATAACGATCCTAAACACACTAGTAAACTAGCTTATGAATGTTTGTAACTTAAAAAATCCGACGTGATGCCATGGTCAGCTCAGCCTCCGGACCTTAATCAGATAGAAAATTTGTGAAGAGATATCAAACGAATCGTAACAAAAGCAAAGCCCTGCAGTAGAACACAGCTTTGACAAGTGTTTAAAGGGGAGACGTGACATAATCCCAACGGTCATAATCCCAAGTAGAGTTTCAGACATAACCCCATATTTTGTTTTGGGATTATGACCTCATATGATGCGGTCATAACACCAAATTTGGGATTATGTCCTCCTCCAAGGCGGACTTAATCGCAAATGATTATTTTTAATAATTTTTGCAATTTGGTGAAGAATCGGATTTGGAAGAAATTTCGGCACGATTATGATATCCGTGGCTTCACGATTTGACGATGTTTAAAAAATAAATAAAACACGTCAAAATAAATCGAAAATGTTAAATAAAAAAAAATTGATAACTTGTTTGGTTTTCGAATATCGATACTTGAAAATGTGATTTTGATTATACCACTACAATTACGGCTCCCGTGGCACCATGATCTAAACTAGGGATGGCCAACTGCGGTGCCCAAAAGTCGACAGCGCGCTGACGTTTACAACAAACATTTCGCGCTAGTATGTGTACAAATGTGTGAAGGAATTCCAACGAAAAAAAAACATGAGTATAAATGTGTTTTGCCTTTTCCAGGTAAAGAAAACATTAATCAGTAGAAATTCGTGCATCACTGATATTAATAAATAAAGATAAATGTTGGCATATGAGACGTTCTTTTACATTCCGAACACTTTCTGACCGATACATTTTTAAATCGCTCCCAATTTTTTTTTACATATTCTAGGCATTATATTAGTGGACACGAAAATCAGGAATAGATTTGTTATCGAATACATATATCGAAAGATATCGAGTTGCGAAGCTCAAAGGTTTTACGTTTTTTGGTGTTTTACGCTCATATTCAAATAGTTATATCTCCGGTAAACTTTAACGGAAAATTAATTTTTTTATATCGTTTTAAAGCTAAAGAGATCAGCTTTCTTGTAAAATTTCCTTGGGCATTAAATAAAATAAAAAATTACTATTTTTTATAACAAATCAATTGTTTAAAGTTATTATTTAGAGTGAATACCATTCTATAAAAAACTAGAAAAAATACCACTGGATTCCTATCTTTTCTATTGAGCAACTCTGTCCTCTGCCCACTAAAAAAAGGAAGAGTGCCTCGATTGCAATAAATTCATATAAGCAAATTATTGAATTACTCTATTACACTTACTTATGACGGTTTTCTAAAATTTTTCATTTTTTTCAACTAATTACGTAAAGCACTAATATTTTAATGAGCAGCAGATTTTTGGTGCAAATATGTAAATGCATCACAAACAAGACAACACGAAACAAAAGTAACGGAATTTTTTTGCTTTTCTGCTCTTTTTATGCAGTCCTACGAAAATTTTACAAAGATGTTCAATGTGTAAGACAAAATATTTTAGAACAGAGATTTCAAATTCATGTCCTGCAACACTACTATTTTCATGAACACAACTGTACATATAGATAGAGTAGATCGAATTCAAAAAAATTTTGTTCGTTTTGCACTCAAAGGCTTGAATTGGAATGACCTCTTAAGCCTTCCTTCTTATGAGGATCGTTTAAAGTTATTAAGTATGAAATCTTTGAGCACTTGTAGAAATATTGCGGGTATAATTTACTTGCATCAGCTTGTGTCAGGGTCGCTTGCTGTGCCAGAGCTTCTTAATTATATTCATTTTAACTCTAATCGTAGGAGTAATCGTAACTCATATCAGATATTTTACCAACCAGTCAGTAGAACTAATTAGCTCCTTCTAATCGCATGACTACTCTCACTAACAATTGCGATATATATAATACTAGCTTGTCAAAAGGTCAACTCAAGATTAGATTGAAAACTAACTATTTTTAATTTTGTAGCTTATGTTTATGTTGTCCGAGCCCCACAGCATGATGTTTAATTTTTTTCTAACATTTATGCCTTAGACCATATGAATAAATCCATTCAATTACATTTATGCAATATATGCAGTTGTGTTCATGAAAATAGTAGTGTTGCAGGACATGACTTTTAAATCTCTTTTCTAAAATATTATATTATAATATTATATATTATTATCTAAAATTCAACTCCTTGGTAAAATTTTCGTAGGACTGAATAAAAAGAACAGAAAAGCAAAAAAATTCCGTTACTTTTGTTTCGCCTGAATCGTAAAGATAGAATCCATAATTAGGCTAAGGAATCAGGGCAAGACCTTCAAGGAAACTGAAAATATGGTTGGATGCACTGCCGCTGATATGTAATGCTATTAGCTATTGTAAGAAACCTGAAAATCATGGTGGTAAGCGCCAGATTTCGTTATTAGACTATAGACGAACTGTACGATATTGCAAGACTAAGTCCTCGGCGTCCACAAAAATTATTAAAAATCAGCCAAATCTGTCGTCGACTAATGGAAAATAATTTGAATACAAGAAGTTCCATGAAGGTATACCTTTAGACGAAGAAGCACGTAGTTGCAAGAATATAATTGTCAAAAGATTATATGAAATGGAATGCCGAAGAGTGGCGCAACGTATTATAGTCAGATGAGAGCAAAGTATTTGTTTTTTATGGAACAGGCTCCAGACAGTATGTTCGTCGTCAACCAAACACAGAATACCACCCCAAATACAGTACCAAGACGGTTAAAAATGGTGGACTGACCATTATAGTATGGGCCTACTTTTGCTTGACTTGCGTTGGCCCTATCCATTTGATCAAAGGTATTATAGATAAAGCAGTGTACGTTAATTTATTGAAGGATGTAATGCTACCGTATGTCAGTCGGGAAATGCCTTTAAAATTGACGATTCAACAGGATAACGATCCTAAGCACACTACACGGTTGAAAATATCAGTATAAAATTAATAACTTTTAGTTATTCATATAAATCCATAAGAAAATCGTATAGAATTTTATAAGTTCCAAAGTATAAAAATTTTTGTGAATATAAATTTTTTTTTTTATACTGAAATGTTTATATGTAATTTTAACGATATTGAAAAAAATGTATTTTTATGTCAGAGGTTAGAACGTTTGACTGGGACGCAGCACACACGGGTTCAAGCCCTGGAACAAATACTTCTTTTTAATTTAATTTTATTTACAATTTCTATTTATAAAATGATTTGACTAACACAACTTGAAAGGACTGAGATTTAAACATGCTTCATTTATAGAATAATTTGAATGCGACCCCATTCATTTGCTAGCTCGGCCACAGAATGTTGATGTTTTATTGGACAAAATTAAACATAAATAACTGTCCGCATAGCTAGTTTTTATATGTTGTAAAGCTATTAAATTTATACCTAAATTCATATAAAACGACTCTTAAACTGATATCATACAAAAATTTATACTTATTTTTTCAACCGTGTAGTAACCTAGCTTATGAGTGTTTGTATCTTAAAAAATCGACGTGATGCCATGGCCAGCTCAGTGTCCGGACCTTAATCGGATAGAAAATTTGTGAGGAGATATCAAACGAATCGTAACAACAGCAAAGCCATCAAGTAGAACACAGCTTTGACAAATGTTTAAAGGGACATGGGCTGAAATTCTTGTGAAGCGTTGTAAGGACCTTATTTACTCTATTCCACGTCGATGCAAAGTCGTAATAAACAATAAAGCATTTATCACAAAATATTAGACCCAAACAAACATGTATAACATGTAACATGTTGTTTAAATTAAGTTGTGTCGCTTTTTTTTTTAATTTTAGTAACCTAGTGGTGGTTTTCGTGAACAGCATTATTTTTGAATTTTATTTTGATTAAGCCATTGCGTTAATATAAAGAAAAGTTTATAATAAAAGAAACTGTAAATATTCTCGGAAATGAATATACATTACTATTTTTTCAAAACTTTAAAGGAAAATTGTACTCATCATTTAATTTGATAGTAAAACACCCAGGACCCAACGGCACTACTATTTTCGTGAACACAGCTGTATGTTCAAACTGAACAATTTGTCTCGATCGAGCAGAACGAGAAAACTTGAGACGCGAATAAAGATATTCCGGCTCTTTAGTAAAAATAATTTTATGCAACTGCAGCAGAGCTCGAATATTCAATAAATCATCAAAAGAGACACCGAAGATTTTTTTGGAATAGGCAGATATTCGATCTGAACGCTTTAAGCCATAAATATACCTAGCTATATTGTTAAAGATAACGTTTAGTTTTTGTCACAGCCATAAAGCAATGTTGGAATGAGGTAACTTTTCGCTAACAATAGACGTATTTTAAATGGCGTGTAATACTGCGTAACCCATAATACCCGTAGCATGCTATATACCTTACCGATAGTTTTGAGTATATGATCATTCCAAGTTAGCTTTTTATTGAAAACTATACCAAGATTATTTGCGTTACTTACCAGCTGAAGTTCAGAACCGTTAAGCAATATTTTAGGCAAAATATCATGGTCATGAGATCTTTTGCAAATCAGTAAACTTTTTGATTTGTTGGGATTTAGGGTGAGGTCATTTGTTTCTGCCCAAATCTGAATTCGGCTTAAGTCCTCGTTGAGCTCAGCGACGCAGGTATTGAGGTACTTGAGTTCACTACCTAAGTAGAGCTGAACGTTATCCGCATATAAGTGGATTTCACAACTTTTTAAGACATTTGGCAGGTCATTGACATACATTACAAAAATCAAAGGCCCTAACACAGACCCTTGAGGAACGCCTTTAGGCACTGGCAGGAAATCAGAAATGAAACCTTCTACACTTACTGCTTGCGTCCTGTCTGTAAGATATGATTTTAAAAGATCTATTGCTGTTTTTGAAAAATTGAATAGATTTTTAAGCTTAGAAAATAGAATAGCATGATTGAAAGAATCGAACGCCTTCGAGTG
This sequence comes from Meiosimyza platycephala, assembly GCA_963662105.1. Classification (NCBI taxonomy): domain Eukaryota; kingdom Metazoa; phylum Arthropoda; class Insecta; order Diptera; family Lauxaniidae; genus Meiosimyza; species Meiosimyza platycephala. The sequence continues at coordinate 58,440,707 of OY759210.1, read as the reverse complement.
ATCTAAAAGTGTTAAGATAGATGCCTTATCGTATCCAATTATTTCATATAATTGGTGTGAAACCTAACACGAGCAAGGTTTGGAAATATTTCACTGAAATTTATAGTGATTTAGCAAAGTGCAAGCAGTGTGAAAAAAAAAATTTCACGTGAAGGTTGCAGAACCAGTTCAATAGTGGGACCACTACCACTTCCCTTAAGTCCACCAAAATATCCGTATCCGAAACCGAAACCGAAATAAAATTATATCCTTATCCGTATCCGAAACCGATACAAAAATATTTAAATATCCGTATCCGTAACCAAATCCGAAACTTCATATCCATAACATCCCTAGTTTCCACCAACTTTTCGAACAGTCACTTTTGCGAGTCCGCCAATGTTTCCTTGTAGAAACAGATCTTGTGTAAAGTCACTTTTTGACTTTATTCGACCTTTATCTACAGAAAAATTTACTTTTTGAAATGAATTATTTTTAATTATATATTACTTAACTTACTAAAAATAGCTCTGCCAATAAGGTATTTTTCAACCATTAGCTGTAGCCCACCACGAAAAGGGGCGTGGCCAACACATTTTTTTCTGAAAGTTAATTTAATTTATTATAACACGCTGTATACCATTTAGCTTCTATTATACCTCGACATAGAATAAAAATTCGGTGAAAATGAGCAAATTTGCTGTTCGAAAACTCCAACAGTGGCAGAAAATGGGTTTAGCTACATATACGAAAAATGTTTATTAATAAATAAAACTAGATATACACAGTCACAATTACTTAGTTTGATTTTTTTTTTAAAAACTCATTCGCTATAAAAAAATTTAAGGTTCTTTCAAAAAATTTCAGAATAATTTTGTGAGGCACTGTACATACATATGTATTTCGAAACTTTGCATTTATTTCATTGATATCGATTTCAAAATAATCAACTGAAGAGGTAGTATTATTGTCAATTCCAATTTTTCGGATTTGTTGCCACATTTATTTTGAATTAATGCAAGAGTTAAACTTGTTTTCATAAAATTTTGATTTAGAAATTTTTAATCTTGTTACAATGTCTGCCCTGAACTGTTTGAATTTATCATATAGTTGAGGGGTTTTATATCTTTTCCATTTTTTGAATGCATAATTTCGATCACAAATAAGTTTTTTTATTTCCACATTAAACCATGATATTTGTCACATAGAATCCTTCTTGTTTTCAAATTTTTGTGGTGGTCCGATGGTCCTTTTTTTTCCGATTTAGTGCTTTTTGAGTACAGTACAGTGAATCACAAAAGTTTAGGCACAGCGCCATTTACAAAGTTTATCTGTCAATAACTTGTTTTCCACTTAACTAATAAAAACAATTAAGATGTAATTTTTATTATGTAACATTTTATTAAATATTTAGACAAAAGATATTTGAATTCCATTTTTTTTAGGTGTGATATTATAAAAATTACAGAAAATGCATTATTTTTAAATAAAAAAAGTTTAGGCACGCACTTGAAAAATTTAAATATAGGTCCGATTTTCGAATACCTAATATTTGGTTAGACCTCCTTTAGCTTGAACAACTGCCTGTAACCGTCTACGCATACTTCCAACTTAGTTTGATGTCTCCGCTGGTGTTATATTGGCCCTTTCCGTGCGTATGGCATCCTTAAGCGAATTCTTTGATGTTATGTGATGATGTCGTATTTGTTTTTCAGTAAGTGCCAAATATGTTCTATCGGATTCATATCCGGGGACTGTGGAGGTGTTTTGAATTGTTTGCAGTGGTATATTAGCCATTCCTGCACAAGAAACGATGAATGTTTCGGGTCGTTATCTTGTTGGAAAATAAATGGTTGCCCGTTCAACCCCAACTTCTCAACATTGGGAGCTAAATTTTCCTTATACAAGTGCTTGTCCATTTTCTCGTCAATAAAGACGAGATTTCCCACTCCAGATGTTGCTATACACCGCCAAACCATAACATTACCGCCGCCGCACAGTGGCGCACTTTCTAAAAAGTGGTTGCGAAAATCAACTTTGGTGTGGTGGAAATTCGCAAAGGTAATGATGCAGTTTGATAAACAATTGCTTTAAACTCGCGAATGTAAAATTTTAACTTATTTGAAGAAATGGTTCGCTTTGTAGAGCAGGTCAAAGTTGATGTTTTTTTCGAGTTTTTTAATTTTATTTTTTTTGTAGTTCTAGACGAGGTTCAAATTTTTCTGCAAGTTATGAAAGAAATGTTATTTTTTTACATATATGACATAAGCGGTTGTTGGACTATCAACTTACACTAAAAAAAAATGATTTTTTTTTTAATGTAGGAGGTGACTGTAATTTTCCGAAACACTATTTTTACCCATTTTTTCAACTTCGAATGGACTTTAAAAAAAAATATCGCAAAAGTTCAAGATCCGACTACAAAAATAAATTCTTTGAACAATTCTAAACACAATGAAAAATTTATATTGTCGGGAAAATGAGCAAATAACGACTTTTATCAAGAAATCTGTGACTTTTTTCATGCTCTTGCAATTGAACTTGCATTGTGCGTGTTCTGGCAGTTTTAAAGATATAGTTCAAAATAACTATTGTAAGCACATAAATAATATAGCAATCAACATTGTAAATTTTTTTTCCTGATATGCCAACCTCAATTTATAGGGTGCTACGAATATATTCCTGAAGTTCACATTTTTTATTAGGCAATAAGTGAAAATATTCTAATAATGATTTACACAAAAGGTAAAAAATAAAGTTAAAGGAGTTTTTTTTCCTAGGCTTGTTTTTATACGGGCTATAATTCCACAGGTAAAAAAAATTTAAAAACTCGACACGTAATGAGTGCGTACGTAGTTCATATCAGGGGCAATAAGAATATTATGCATTCTTTAACAGAATTCGATTACCTAAGGAAGGTAATTTCAAAAGTTATATTTGGGGTCATAAAAATTTTATGCTTTCTTTCAACTTATTTCAAGGAAAATGAAAAGCAATATATTGATTTGCATGGTATAAATAGTAATATTCTATAAGTTTTTCTATCAGTTCTTCAAAAAGCTGAAAACAGAGCGTTTCACTTTGTTCTATAAAAAAGCTCCTGTCAAAATGTCTATTTCAAATCAAATCATATATAAAATATTCAAAAGTTCATCAACTGAATTAGATTTCGAAGCAACATTACAAAAACTTCTTAACATCATGAGATAACCGCAGAGATAACGGATGTTGACGGAGAGATCATCAAAAGATTGCAAGTTATCCTCAATGTCTTGAACAGCAACGGAAACGTAGACCCAGAAAAGTATGGGATATATGCAACAGAAACAACCGATTTAATCCATAAAAAATATCCTGAAAAAATGTTCACACCTACACAGCATAAAGCCCTGGCGCACGGTAGAGACTAAAGGCCTGCATCAGTATAATCATTAACCTACGAAGCTGTTACCGAATGCAATTTTATTGCTTTCAAAAAGTATACATATCGTTTGTTCGTGTTACTGTTACCATCATTATAATATTCTCTTCTTACTTGTAACAAACTGTATGTACATAAATGTATCGTGTTATAGCGCGTACGTCTACTGCGCGTAAACAGATACTTCTGCTACTGCGCATTTGATGTTTTTGACTATGCAATAATGAATAATAATGATCAGTCATTATTTTGTGTGCGTAGGCGAGTGATGTGCATGTTTTTATCATTAGATTTACATATATAACAAAAAGAGAGTTTCTGAAATCAAATATGAGCCTTGTAAGAATTGCGTGTACATAAAGTGAAATATTATTATAATAATTATAGTGAACATGTTTTATTTGCTTGTCCTTTTTTATAACTTTTCATTTTGTTGGCAAAGTTGCCACTTGTTTCTATTGGAAGAAAATAAATTTAATTTTTTTTAATTTGGTATTATAATAGCATGGATAAATATTTTTAAAATATGATTAGTACTACAGTGGAACTAGATTTTAATAGTGATTTATAAATTAATTCATAAATTGTTTCCTTGTGAAACTTGAGCATTTTGTGTATACATAGTTACATATGTAATTTTATATGGACTGAAGTAAACTTTTTTGATTAATCGTTGAATAAATTATTTTGTAAATGTAAATATTTTGCCGTAGTTATAATAATTTTTCTACAACATTCTAAAGATAAAATTACCAAAAAGTATTTTGAACAGATCTAAAACACGAATTTGATGTTACAACAATGTTGAAAAATTACAATAATTACTGGACATTGCGTTTTATTTCAGTTTTCAGATATGTATATAAATAAAAAATTTGTACTTGTACAATTTCCATCTTCTGGCAACGCCATGGTGTACAAATGAATTCTCTCGCTCCCTCTCTTTTATCCAATACATAAAACCGATAGAGCACTTCATTCAGTTGGATTATGTTACCTTCAGTTTTGTTATGCGCTTGCATACATGATGTTTATTTATCTTTTTCTTACTATACGCTATGGTACTCACAAGAAATGAATAAATGTAATGATGGTAACAATAAACTAAATGCTTATTGAAACCAATAAATTTTTGGTAACAGTGCAGACCTTTAGTAGAGACATCATAGAATATCAGTTATTACCAATTGTCCGAAGAAGATTTCTCCCAAACGGCAAAACGAGGACCTCTTCAATATATTGGCCGCATCATCAGATCCGAAGATTTCATCATTAAGGCATGTCCGAACTCAAAATGAGTTAAAAAAATATATTCTCCGGAAATGTTAGATTTATTAGATAATTATATAAATATCGATGAATGTTTCCAAAAAATTTAGATTATGTTTTTAAATTATAGGTAATCACATAAAACTGCATGTTATAATAAATTTTTTTATCGAAACTTTTTTTTCTAATAAATTAAATTATACTGAAAATTTCGTTTTTATAGATTTTTCACTCTTCAGAAAGCCAACCTTCAAAAATAATTCCTAAGCATCCTGTACGTCTATTTAAATGAAAATTTGAATAGTTAGAGCTGTTTTAGTTTATAGTCTATAGAAAAAAAAAATAATGAGGTACATCATTTCCGGTGTTTTTAAAGTTTTGGAAAATTTTTTTTTTTTAGTGAAGAAAAAAAATTTTGACCTTTAAAAACTTTAATTTACTATGGATTTGTGTAAAGCAATCATAATTCATGGTTTTAATAATTTTTTTTCAAAAAACACACACTCATATGGAGAACTTCATATTCATAATTTGTACATATATTAGAAAGTCTAACTTTGCCCATGAATACCATAGTCAATTCCAATAAAATTTTGTGCAGTGAAAGCTGTATTATTTTTCTGTTCATAATAAAAAAAAAAAATTATAGAAATATCTCAATTCGTTCAGAAGTTATGATTTTATGTCAGAATGAGCCACTGTGCGCCGTGTTTAACTGTTTTGATTATATTATTTTCTTGCAGCTCTTTGGTTGGTTTTCGCCAAATTTTTTGTGCGCCATCTGAGCCAAATAAGTTTAACTTCGATTCGTCACTAAATATCACTCTTTTCCAAAATGATTCAGGCTGATTAACATTGATGACCAGCTCTATTTAAGGTGTTCCGTATTGTTTGGGGATCGAAGTGTTCTTTAAATCTTTGCTGCATTTCATGGCACACAGCAGCTACTACAATCCGCTCCTGGTGTGGTGTAAATTTTTTTGGCCGTCAAGATCTGCTCTCACGCTGTAATTTTCCAGAATTAATATAATGTTTTATTATATTTCGTACACTCGTATAAAGTGTCTGCACTATATTGTCAATTTCGCGATAAGACTTTAGCTGTACGTGAAGATTTATTATGATTTTACGGACCTCTACCGGAATTTCTGTACGACTGCCCATTTTGCTCATTCTATCACGACATTAAAATTAATACTAACTGAAAACCTTTGGCAAATAACTGCTGCGTAATTTATTATGACAAAAAACTGAAAGATTACCGTTATTTTACCAAAAACATGTGACACAACTGAAGTGTGCCTAAACTTTTTTGATGTGTTTTTGTGGACTTTTTCGTCTTTTTTTTACATTTCGAGTTGTGGAAAAGGTAACGGGACATTTTTTTGTGTATTATGCTTTTAATTAAATAATGATATTAACTACATCAAAAATGTCCATCGAAATAGTTCATACTAGGTACTTTGGCACACGTTGTCTCCAAAACGTTGCCTGTGCCTAAACTTTTTTGATTCACTGTATATATCGCTTAGTACTTAATCCTCCACTGCATGACTTTCTAGTTTCAAAAACAAAAAATTTTTCCTCAATCCAATAATTAAAAAAATTATTAAAAAAAAACTCGGGCCTTAGTTTTCCAGAAAAATGCATATGTTGCAGATTTGCATCATGTACAAAATGCTCGAATTGAACAGATTTCGTACGAAAAATAGTTCTTATTATAAATAAAAAATGCTTTTTATGATATTATTTGCACAAAAAAATTACTTTGAATTATATTTTCACTTTTTAATTACTTTTTTCAGTAAATTTTTGCGACATTACAATACTTTGATGTAACTGACTCAGTCAGTCTGACTGACTTCCAATTCCTTTAAAACGATAACGACAAAAACCATATAATATCTATATAAATGTTGCTTATACCATACATCGTACAACTAGTAAAAAATAAATGTTCAAATTAAATTTTTATACGTTACAAAGTGCGAGCACTTTAAATGTATGATGCATATCTGCATACGTAAAATTGCAAAGCTGAATATTTACTATTCATTAGTATGTTCCCCAGTATTAACCCATTAATTCCCAATCACAGCAATCCATTTATTTCAAAAAAATTTTATTTCATCCCTGGTTTATGTACCAGCCTGTCCTATATACATAAAATAAAATTTCATTTATTAGTTACTGATAAAAAAAGTAAGTAAAATTATATAGAATATAAGCTTATTTTGTATGGTAACATAAGATACTCATTGCAAAGGCTTTTTCATCTTTACCACAAAAATGAAGTGGTTTTTTTGCAGCCTCTCCTTGGTATTGCCTCTGTTTCTCTCTTTTTATCATATTATGTTCCAAATTAAAAAGAAAAAAAATTTAGAAGTAGCACGTTGAGCTATTCTTCCCTGGTAATTCTTTATCCCCGAAAAAGATATACGAACCGGTGCACCAGGGTTCACAAATTTTTGATAGGGTATTTTACAATCAGCCAATAATGCTTATCGACGCCTCATTGTTGTAGCTTTTAATCAGATTTGGCTGATTGACGGCGACTTTGGTCTTAGAGTACCTATTAGTTCTTGTGATAAATGGTCCAATAGGGTCAAATTTTGTCAAAAAACATAACCCGTTGTTATCTTGCCATTTCTTCATAATACCTGATTACTTTTCTTAAATAGGTGATCGGAAAATGCAAGATATTTCTACTTCATTTAATGATTCGTCATTATGTGGCATTTTTTTTGTTCCTATTTTCACGTATAGCCTTAGTAGCCCGTAATCCTTTACCTTTTAAATCGATTAGTAAATGACCTTAAGTATGCTGTTGATAATTTTTGCTCCTAAAACGTCACCGGTGTTGTTCTTGTCTGGTCTAGTTATTTCTTGGTTCTTTTTTTATAAAACTTTGAACGTAAAAAAAATTTCAGTGTGGCAACCGTGCCTACAAGTGCAGAAATACTCGCGCTCAGTACGACGCACTTTCGGTTTCAATATACAGTGGTCGGCATATATATTTTGACAAATACGTCAGTTTTAGTGTTCTTTCTGCAATGGCTAACTGTCAATGCTAACAGTACTATTTACTTATGGAAAAACAATGACACATGCTAGGCGTCAAAAAGAACAAAAAATCTGCGTATTTTTTTTTTTATTTAAGTGCTGCAGTATATTTAAAAGATATAAATCCATTTTGTGGGTGGCATAATAGCCCAGTCAAAATAGACATTTAGGTCTGCAATAATTCGCATAGAGTTGAAAATTGGTACAAGTCTTAAATACACTATTACAAATAAAATGTCAAAAGTACCCGCCGCCCCGCCCTTGGCAAACTGAGAAATATCGGTTTTTCGCATATTTCTCTTAAACCATAAGCGCCATTGCAAAAGTTGGTTTGAAGAAGTTGTAGATTATGCAATTGTCCACAAAAATGGTTCATATTATTTTTCTCTACGAACTACCATTCTAGAGATATGTTGATTTCAAAAGTTGGAAAAGTCGTATTATGCATTTCTTTTCAGATAATTACACTAGTTTACACTCAAAATGTTGCATTGATAAGAAGTTATTTTTCCTGCTGAATTCGGAAATGAAAATAAAAATTTTTTGAATGGCACAGTTTCCGAGATATTGTGGTTTTTTCATTTTTTCGACCTTCTTTCTTTCTATATCTTGATCTCTAAATGTCAAATTTTATCGTGCTTGCACCAAATTAATTGTATTAAAATGACAAATAAACATGTATGTATTAAGAGATATTGATTCTGTGGCCACGGAAAAATAGAAATAAAATAAACAAAAATAAATTTGGACTTGGAATTATTCATTCATTCGGTTCCAACTTTGTCATTTTCAATTTTTTTTTTTTTATTTATTTTATTTCTATTTTTTCGTGGCCACATAATCAAATGTAAGGGAAAAGCATGTACCTTGGACCGATTGTACCTTGGACCAACAGCGATGTGTCATGTTTGCCAGTGTATAGCTAAAAATTGTAAAAGTACAATTTTCTCTATTTATGTTACCGATTACAGCAACGCTGCATAAAAGCTATTTTGATGTACGTTCTTTAATTCAACTGAGGAAGACAAAACTTTCACGTGATTTGTAAATTTTGTGCAAATTTTCAAGGTCGAATTACGAGCTGTGTAATTTTGTTGTGTTAAGGATGAATGACGAAATAACGGTACCCAACGTTTCTCTTCAAGTTAATTATCTTAAAATCTTATTATCTCCTAGGGTGAAATTTATTTGGATTTTTTCCAAATTTTGTGCTTGGCGTGTACCTTGGACCCATGCATGGAATGTACCTTGAACCTATCCTAATTGCATAGTTTTTCTGTGACGTGAAATATATTATGAATGTAATTCAGAAATATTCCTCGAAGCAAAAATGACAGTAAAGGTAAAGTAGGCTATTTAAAATGGTTTAAGGGGTAGATCTGCTGCTAAAAAGGATAAGATCAGAAAAGCAAATTTAATTCGCCATTTAGCTAAACTTTGATTATCTGGAAGCACTATATTGATATATAAGTCCAAAATTGATCATAAAAACTATTTAGTACAGAGGAAAGAACAATTTTGGTAAATTTAGTTTCATGGTCCAAGGTACAATGCCTGATTGTACCTTGAACCACTTTGGCATTCTAAAGAAAAACGTCTTTTACGTGGGTTTAGAAAAAAGACTGCGGCTTTTTGTATTCATGCCATTATAGCTAAAATATCAGTTTAAAAATAGAGGCGTCAGAGAAAAAAAAGCAGCCGTATTTTGGAGTTAGCAAACGATTTACTCAAAATCGGTCCAAGGTACACGCACTTCCCCTAAAATTTGACTTTTTTTTTAAATTTGGCCTCTTTTCATCGATATCTCTTGAGCCGTTTACTCAATGGAATATGTAATTAAACATGTTTATTTGTCAATTTAATACCTTTAATTTGGTGCCAAGCACAATAAAATTTGACATTTAGAGGTATAGATATAGATTTTAAAGTGAAAGAAGGTCGAAAAAATTAAAAAAACCACAATATCTCGAAAACTGTGCCATTCAAAAAATTTTTATTTTCATTTCTGAATCTAGCAGGAAAAAGTACATAAGAAAAGTAACTTCTTATTAATGGAACATTTTGAGTGTAAACTAGTGTAGTTATTTCAATAAAAATGCAGAATACTACTTTTCCAACTTTTGAAATCAATATATCTCTAGAATGGTAGTTCGTAGAGAAAAATAATATGAACCAATTGCATGATCTACAACTTTTTTAAACCAATTTTTACAGTGGCGCTTACCGTTTAAAAGAAATATGCGAAAAACCGAAAATTCTCAGTTTGATATTGAATAAAAATTTTTCCAGAAGTAGGATCGGCGGCGACTTTTGACATTTTATTTGTAATAGTTTATTTAAGACGTGTACCAATTTTCAGCTTTGTGCGAATTATTGCAAACCTACGCCTTTTTTTCGTCTAATTTGACTGGAGTATAAGTATTTTGACAATTTTTATGGCATAAGTTTACTTTGTGAGTGCCGCTCATATTTTAATAAAATCCTACTTTCTTACGAGGCCTTCAATACTGAACACGAATATGGAATCAAAAGTTGGGTGACACATCTAGTTTCGGAGATATAGCCATCAGAAGTCGGGGATATAGATTTTAATGACATCATTCTCATAATTTGGGAACCTCTGGACCAACTTTCAAAATATGGATGTCATATGAAAGATAATTTAATGAACTATAACAGCGATTCTTAAACTGTGATCCGCGGACCCCTGGGGGTCCGCGAAGCCATTTTAGGGGTCCGTGAAACAATTTTGACACCAATAATTTTACATCATAAAACTTTTCGCTTTATTTAAATAACTAATTAATTAAAAATTCTACATGAACATGGCTTTTTGAATGATTGCACATATTTTTAAAAAACAAAGTGTGCATTTACTTTTGTTCAAACCCGGGATGCCCAGCACCTAACTGTTTCCACTCTTCCCACTGTTTGACAACATCATCAATTTTTGTAAATTTTAATTTGAGCCTTCAAGGTGCAGCTTCAAATAAATTTAAAATTGAAGTTAAGAGCTAAACACAGTTGGGATGTGCGATATAGTCCATATTTTTCCTATACGTTAATAGTGCGTACAAAATTGATACTAGAAAATTTATCGCAGAGAAATAGAACCAATTCTATTTTTTGCTGATTTTTGACACAGAAGCTAAATCGCAAGTCCCAACGGTATTTAGCTATTAAACATAGAAGCGATTATAATAATACGAATTATGGTCAAAGCGCATTCAAAAGTGTGTGTGTATGAGTCTTTTTCAACACTCAGCGATTTTATAGAGTTTTCTAATAAAGTGCTCGATAATAAAACGCGCATGCTTTTTATCGAACATTTAATGCCTCTAAAAAGCAGCTTCCGGAAGTATTTTCCCTATCCTGATTCTGGCAACGACTGGATCAGGGATCCATTCAACACAGATGTTAGTATCGCTAAGCAATTATCGACATTAGAGCAAGATATACTCATGGCTATCTCTTGCGATACTTCTTTGAAACTAAAGTTCAATAAAATTTAACTAACTTTTAGTTACTCCTAAAATTCGATTATTCTGCACTTGCAAATAAGGGCATCCAAAACTTGATTCCGTTTTGTACAACGTATTTGTATAAGCAGGCTTTTCGGTACTATTATATATAAAATCAACGTACAGAAACCAGCTTAATGTAGAAGCAGACCTGAGAATAAAACTTCCGAATATAGAGCCCGATATTGTGGATTTGGTTTCAAGAAAACAACATCATCCATCTCATTAAGTAAAAACTTTTACAGAAGAAAATATAACAATTTTCGCTTATAAAATAACCAATAGTCACCAAAAAATAATTTTCAGTTTAAGCTTTATTATTATTATATTATTTATTAAAAAAGATATGAAAAAAAAAACAAATTATTTTCTAGATTTCATTTTGACCAAGATATATTTGTCTGAGTTTAATGTACATACATATTTTGACTTCAAACTTTTTTAATTCTTTATATTTCCCCAATTTTTATTCATTTTGTATTTTAATTACATGAAAATCCTAATAAAAAATGTTTGCCTCTATAAATGCGCAAGATTTGTTAAAATGCAGAGAGATATATGGTGCTTTTAAACTTTTGGATCTTCAAAAAAAAAAAGTTTAAAGCAAAATAAAAATTCTTCGTTCCTTAACCTTGTCAGATAACCGGACATTTTATGTCTGGTTGAGTTCGACATCGATTGGCAAGCCTGAGTGTCTTTGTCATTATTGAGTCAGAAATTAAGCTTAGAACGACGTCAAATGTCTAGAGTTGGGATGGGGTCCGCAAAAACAATTTAGCTCGATATAAGCTCATAAAAGTTTGAAATTTCAGCTTTAGTTTTTGAAAATTTTCGAGATATTACAATTTATCTAAGTTTCTGGTCAATTTTTTTTTTTTAAACCGTTATTTTTTTGGAAAAGTTTTTTTTTAGTAAACATTTGAATTAATACATAAGAAAACGTATTTTATTTCCTTTCTAAGTTGGTTTTCTTGAGCAACCGGATTTTTTAAGGAAAGAAAGTGAACGAGCTCTAGAAATTTACTTCAAATTTTGGGATTTCCTGAAAAAAAAAGCAAGAACAATTAAAACAATAATAAATTTGTTTGCAGTGGTATTTTTCACAAAAAAACTAAAAGTTTTAATAAAAAATTAAGCGATCCAATATTTCAAGTAAATTTCTAGAGCTCGTTCATTTTCCTTCCTTAAAAAATCCGGTTGCCCAAAAAAAACCAACTAAGAATAGCACACTATTTGAAAGGACATAAAATGCGCTTTCTTATGTATTAATAAAAATCTTTGCAAAACAAAACTTTTACCAAAAAAATAACGGTTTTTTAAAAAAAAAGTTGACCAGAAATTCAGATAAATTGTTATATTTAGAAAAATATCAAAAACTGAAGCTGAAATTTCAAACTTTTATGAGCTTATATTATAGTTCATTAAATTATCTTTCATATTCATATTTTCATATTTTGAAAGTCAATCCAGGGGTTCCAAAATTATGAGAATGATTTCATTAAAAGCTATATTCCCGACTTCTGATGGCTATATCTCCGACTCTAGATGCGCCGCCCATTTTTTGATTCCATATTCGTGTTCAGTATTGAAAGCCTCGTAAGAAAGTAGGATTTTATTAAAATATGAGCGGCACTCTCAAAGTAAACTTATGCCATAAAAATTGTCAAAATACTTATGCCACCCACAAAATGGATTTATATCTTTTAAATATACTGCAGCTTTTTGACGCCTTCCATGTGTTTTTGTTTTTACATAAGTATATAGTACCGTTAGCATTGACAGTTAGCCATTGCAGAAAGAGCACTCTTGCTGGTATACCAAAACGGCGCACGACGTGGCAGGAGTAGAAAGTATAAATATTCTTGAAAAATGTCATCACCTGAGTCGATTTAGCAATTATAGGAAAACCAAATGAGATAATTAAATAAAATTTGGTACACATTAAAAATGGGTAAAATGGGATTACGAACACGCTTACCGCCCATACAAATAGAAGATTTTAAACACCATTTTGAGACAGGTGTTTGATGTAGTGTGACTAAATTTCTTAGAAATACTTGGAATAACTCGGGCAAGCTCTGGATTGGCGGACTGCGACAAGCGGACGTTTTAGTTCCTATACAAATAAAAACTTGAAAACCTTTTACTGAGAAAATTATTTAAGGCAATGAAACCAGGGTATTTAATTTTTGACGAGGCCAAAGATAACCTTAGTTGTTTGTTGTCCTCATTTCGTAACATATTGATGTCGTTGCGAATCTCATTAGTTTCTTTCAAAAGCATTTTACACATCGCACCCTAAAAGACATCATTAGATGACGAGCGTTTTTGCTCACATCCCATGCATATGGAAGGTGTCTATGGCACATTTTGTGTGGCACCAGTGGTTTTTGTTATGTTTTGTTGTTGGTGCAAGAATAATTGAAAGATTATAAATTTGAAAGACGTGTTAGCTGCTTAAATCTTATTTTATGCTTAATTATAATGTAGCAAAGACGCGAGTTAATGAGTCTTTGGTAGGACTGACGCATTACAAATTCGTGAAATAGCTTCGGCAATTATAAGAACGCAATATTTGTTAAATAGGGCATAGATTAGATGGTTTAATGACCACCAGTATTCATGAAGGTAAGTAATTTTAAACAAGCTTATTTGTGTTGTGTATGTTAGGTTTTAAGGCCATCATAAGTTAATAAGCCGCCTTTCATTAATACCGTTGTTCAATTGATCCCACTTTAGATACAATTCATAAATTTATTTTATAGATAATTATTCTCTTTAATATATCAGCTATATGATTTCTTACGACTAGTTGACTGGTTGTGGTAACTAGTGACGTTACTCTCGTTTTCTGGTCCCGCTTGGACGCCTTTATATTTTTATCTCAAGTGTAATATATTTGTAATTTTTAGATTATCGGACTTCTCAATGCATTTACTCCACAAAGGAATCTTGATGAATTTCAAGATGTGTATCTTGTTATGGAACTTATGGATGCCAATCTCTGTCAGGTTATTCAAATGGACCTCGACCATGATAGAATGTCGTATTTGCTCTATCAAATGCTATGTGGTATCAAGCATTTACATTCAGCTGGAATTATCCATAGGGTAAGTAGATATTTTATGAATTTTCGCTAGAAAATCAAAATTTGTATTCACGAAACTTTCTACATTTAGAATTGCAATTGCACTCATTTTTTTTAAGAGTTGAGTTTTTAATTTGTGTAGCCGGTGAAATGTATTTTTTGATATCGTATACATAGGGAATATTCTTTATGTCATTTTGTTAGTTAGCATCGAAGGTGGAGTAACAGGTATGTATAAGCATTATGTGTAGGCGTCACCTCTTAAGTTAAGCCATGTCTGGCTGTCTGTCCATTGGTCCGTACAGTGGCTCAAGCTTATTTGATGAAGTGCATACTTTTAACTTCAATGCTTTGTAACTTTGAAACTAAGTGGAATATGAAAAATATTTTGATATCATTTGAAAGAACAAAAATATTCTCTTTCGCGACATGCTATCTGACTCAAATAAGTTAAATTTCGATTCGTCCACGAATATTACTGAATTCCAGTACTCAGTGGTCTTCAAAACATGTTATTTGGCGAAAATCAGACGGATAATCTGATTCTTAACTGATAAACGACTTTTTGCGAACTACTCGCCAGTTAAACACTTTCGGTTTGGGCTTGCAAGTTACAGAGCATGTTACGGATTTCCTTTTTGAAAACGCTAGAACCACGTTAAGAAGTTGTCAACGCGATTGCAATTTGTTAAAAGATACGGCAACATACCTCAATTGAAGTGCAAATGTCAAATTTTAATTTCAGCCACCTGTCGGCTACCGTAGAAACTTCAATTGAGATATGAAAATGTTTAAAAATCAGCCGATAAAATCGCCCAATTGCAGTTTGACCCCTTTTTTCACTTTTGTCCAATAGAAACGCACATTACGGCGTCTCTATTAACACCTCAATCTCCTGTTGAAGGAAAAAAGTTTCTAAAGGGTTTTGATTTTAATTTTACTATATGTTGCGCGCTATTTCCAAATATTCCCACTAAAATTAACGCAAAGATAAACAAATGTAACCACCCTGTATCCATAAGTGAACTCTAACAAAAAAAAATTATATGTATCACGCCTGTCAAATAAAAGAAATGTCGTACAAGTCAAAAAGGCTAATGTTGGCACTAATGGGCCAATGCTGCCGTTCATTTTTTTTTGTATGTATGTATGCATGGTGTGAGCGGACGAACGGCTGGTAAGCGGCATTAGGCGACAAATAAACAACAGTTGCTGTGTGGAGTTTTTTTTTTGAGTCGTCAGTTGTGGAAATTTTTGGTAGCGAGCAGTTGGCAGAAAAATTTAGCGCGTGCGGTCGTAGATTGAAAAGAATTTTCTACAACGCGGTAGACACAAGTTGTGTGGCGGAAAACAAAAAAATTGATTTTTAGAACCCTTTTAATATCAAGAAAAAGGGAGGAGCACAAAAAAAAAGTGAATCTATCTAGCGGAGGTGCTCGGAACCGTGCGCAAAGTTATATAGAAAAAAAAAATATATTGTTAATTAAAAAATTTTTAAAAAAAAAACGATAATACAACTTGTGCATATACGTTGGCGAAAATATTTGCAAATTTTTTAAAAATTATAATAAAAACCTGACTTTCAAAATGTGCTTAATATGAATTATGTCGCAGCGCTACAAAGCAGCGGCTGCCAAGTGATTGCATGACGTCGAATTCAGCACGTCTGTGAGCAGTAGAAAAAAGTGAAAATTTCCCCAGAAATGGAAAAAAAAATAAAAACAAAAACTTCAACTGAGACAGCAGCAGCAAAAGCAACTTAAAGCGTTCTTTAAAACGCACATTGCAACAACAGCGAAAACGGCAGCAGCAGAAGCGCGGAAGTGGCAGCAGCAACCTTAAAAATAAAACAAAATCTTCATCGATTTTTACTGTATTTATTTTTGGCTCGTTTGCTTGCATTTGCCCATTTGTTCATTTTACTTGTCACCTTTGTGAAAATCAAGATTAGAAAAACAAAAATCACTAGGAAAAGCACAACAACATTCGTTAATGAATCTTAAAACGAGTGAGTTTTCCAATGTAAAAATCTAAGTTAATAAATAGTATTTACAAAAAAATATTAACGTTTAATAAGGAACAAAATCTATCCATAAATATATAAAAAAATTATTAAAACAGCGGTATAATTGATAAAACTGTCAGTTTAATTTAAATTTCAATTTATAAAAATAGCATAGTGTGTTATTAAATATAAAAATAACAAAATTATAAATAAATGTATAAAAATTCCAATCGTCGTGTTTCGCGCGAAATAATAAAATGATTTGACATAAAATTTTCAATTCAAATCAAATTACAATTTCAACTGTGAGGTGCATAAAAAGTTGTTGTGGTTAGCGACATCATTAAAACAAAAAGCTCAAGATTCAATCAAGCAGTTCTTTCTTTCTAACAAAATTCAATAAGAATAAGAAATAAGAAATAAGAACAAACAACATCACAACTTTCAACCAAATTACAACAACAATAGTAGCAGCAACACCAACAGCCAGAGCTGTCGACAACCACAGCCGCCAGCTAAGTCGCTAACTATTCGATTTTTTTTTGTATTTTTACATTTGTATATACTTACGTATATTTTTTTTCTCCTCACTTTATCATTAGTATTTCTTTGTATAATCAATGGCTTTCTTGAAACCTGGTTTTTGATTGTGTGCAAATTATTGCTAAAAAGAATTAATAAACGTATGTATACATGAAGATGCATATATATTAGGGCGGAGCAATGAAACACTTTTGGAGCCGATCGCCTTGTAATAGCAATAGATCGTTAGTATTACATAAAAAAAGATAGAAGCCGCGAGGTAGGCGCGTACAAATGATATCTTCAGTAACCGCATGAAGCTCAAAGTTTGAATTTCGCGTAAACAATATAGTTATGCGTCAGAATAAAATCGTTTTAAAATTTCTCGGCGCAGGAGTTACCGATTTGACTGAAATTTTTAGGGCGTATTCTACATAATTTTGTTTGAATGATGTCAAAACAATCGTAAATAAAGTTTCATGTACTTCGAATCACGGCAACCCGTGCCGACTTGTATCAAAACATGTTACTACTTGCATACCAAGGCGTACTTGTAATTGCACATCATTTTGTTTGAAATATTAACTTTAATTCATCTTATGAACCACTACAAGGAAATAAGTCTCAGCATTAAATAGTTGTCAGTTAAGTATGAGAAATTCTGTATTTATTATTGAAGCAATATTTAGGCACTTGGATATAACACTGACGAATTTCTCATAAGCAATTCATCCATTCAAAGAATTCGTACGGAAAAGCGAAAAAAGAGCGCAGAAGCTATAAAATTCGCTTTCCAAAACGAAGTACCGAATACTGTAACTGTCCATTGGGATGATAAACTGTAGTGGGCTTTAGATGCACGCCAATGTAAAGTAGAACGTCTACCTACAGTTATTTCGAATGGTAATAAAGAACAACGTATCATTGTGCCAAAATTAGACAACTCTTCACGAAGTGAACAGGCACAGGCAGTTTGGAACGCTGTTATCGACTGGAACCTTGAAGATAAAGTTTTTTTTTTTCATTATATGTGCTTCATTGGATCTTCCATATTGAGGAACTAACAATAATTTGTCATACTTATAATACATATTTTATTTATATCTGACAGATGTAAGGATTAAAGTGAGAAAATAAGGATTGGAGTGAAAACGTTACTTAAATTGTAATTACTATGTTATTAAATCTTTTATTACGCGAAAAGCTGGGGTTGTTAAGCATGTCCTTAGCTAGATTATTAGGATGAGTTGATAAGCGTTTCTTGTAATTTATTGAAAATCTAGTTATTTCATCTATGAAGAATTTTGAGTTCTTTGTGCAATCTAGAATTTTTGAAGTACCACGGAGCTCTTGTTTTAATACGAAGAATACGAAACTGTGAACGTTGAAGCAACTCAATATTAGGTGAGCTAGTAGAGCCCCAAAAATCTAGATTGGTTTAATAATTGCAAAGTGCAAATTATTTGTTTTAATACTATAGTTCCATATACTGGTCGTATTAATGGTTCCTGTGAAACTGAATACTGAAATGCCTATTTTTCCTTGCTGCCATCACATCACTAAATGTTTCAGATATTGAAACTGCTAGAATTTTACCGAACTGAATTGACTAAAAAATATTGCAACAGATGACTAATTAATAGAGCTATCAATAATATTTCTTGGCGGAGATCAGATCAGAACTTTAAGATTCGGCCTCCAGGTGTCATGCACCAAGCTCGATGGATGGCGAGAGCAATTCATTAAAAATATTATTACTTAGCTCTCAATTCAGAATATCAAACAAGGATAAGGTAGCTCTGTTAGACATATGCCTGTTCATCGTGACTTCCTACATCAAGCCTTGGCTGCACTGCATTTTAGCGGTTGAAGTATCTTACCAGGATTTAAGCATTTTGAAGGCCATGGAGGGTTACGAAACAGTCGACAAAAGCATCTCAAAGCAGGTTTACAGAAGTTCTGCCAAGAAACGAAAGTAAAAATAGTTACTAACTTAGCCAAAGAAAATCCTTCAGCCTACAGTAAATGCTACGTCCCATCGAATTGTTTAATTTTATTACTTTGATCACTTTTTTAATATCAGAGAAAAACATCGTCGACTTTATTTCAATAAAAAGCAACTTCATGTTCAATCTACTCAAAATTAATAACAGTTTCCTCAAAGAGTGTCCTACTTCATGGTCATATAATGTTTCATTTCAACAAGCTAAAACAGAAGTGCTGACACAGCAGACTTTCATGGCTTAGTCCCTGTTGGTTCGTCAAACCGGAACCGGAAGTCGGAAAAATTTTAAATTTGGTTTTTAAACATTTCTAATAAAGATGAGTTATTCCTCCTAAAATCTTTTGGAAATTCGAAAAATTGTTTTGGTTGGGCGGTAACCGATTAATGATAAATTCTTAATACATACATATTTATAAGATATAAGTAAAACAGTGTTTTATTTACTAGGAAACTATTAAGTTCTAAAATCCCTTTAGGGCTTCCATACTAATTTTTAGGTCAAACTTTTGACATCAAGTCGGCACGGGTTATTATTATCCGATACATGTCAGTAATACTTAATTTTTGAGCTATTAGGGTCAAACGGAAAAAAATAGAGGGTATGCGTATCTCAATTAAAAAAAAATTCGCCCTTATAGCCTGGGACACCCTAATGTACATACAGTAGCCATTATAACGAACTAATTAGTGCACGGGTCAGCCGTAATATCGTATAATTCGTTATATTGAAGTGTGTTTTATTAAAAAAACTTCCTTTTATTAACGCATATATTTACTCGTATAAAAAATGAGTTAGATTTTGGAATGCTATATTCACTTGCGATCACCTCTACTGGTAGAATTCCTAATTTAGAGACAAATGAAAAATTTCCAATTTGAAAAATTGTTCATTAAAATGGAAATTAGTTATGTCGCTATGCGTTATATTGGACGTCTACTGTATTACGACGCATTAGACGCAGTTCATTAGATGCGTAATTTCTTAAGCTATCCGATGGCATAAGAATCTCGAATATCAAGTTTTTTGAGATACGTTTATTTCGCTTCAGACGGCAGAATAGAGGTCGCGCATTTGAGTTTTTCATCATATCTTCGGCATTAATAGTGCGATCTTAAAGTTTTTGTCTTGAGTAGACCAACTTTTTGATCCGATGATCATTGACATCAAGTACTCCGTTCTTGAACTTACCCACCAGATCTCAGTTCCTACCATCCTAATGTACCACCCTAACGTTAGAAAATTAAAGCTTGTAAAAAATCATTAAATTTTCCCAACTGAAGTATTTCGATTATTCCATTAGAACTACATATTTTTAAAAATGTTTTTAAAGTTTTTTTACCGAAGTTAGGGGTCCACGGTGCGTTTTAAATATTTTAAATGAAAATCATTTGTCACCGAAAATTTTCTTTTGGATATTGTTTGTTATTCCAAAAGAAACATTGTCGCGTGAAAATGAAAATGATTTAACGTAAAGATTTTTTTTTATCTCAATTATCTCAAAGTTTGTTTAATAAACAAAGCATTTAATCAACTTATAAAATTTTACATGAACGTTGATCGCTGCTAAATTGACTGTAGTTCATTATTTAATTTTTATTATATAATAATAATAATTATTATTTATTTTCACCATAGTCTCAATTTACATTTTATTTTGTTTTGTTTTAAGCGATCATTGTCATTGTCTTTATTTACACTTCTTTTGTTAAAATAATAAATTTAATTACACGGCTGCAAGCTTTTGTTTCAAAAATAATTTTCTTTTCACACCAAAAAAGAAAAAACTTAAAATTTACGGAACTAGAGTAAAATACATACAAATTACTATTTTTCAATACTTTGGCAAATATGTTGTAGGACGATGGGCGCAACAGGAAAATAAAATATTTGAATTTGAACCTTTATTACTGCATGTAGTGCCAGTTAAAATGTAATCTAAAGAAATATAAACATTTCTACATTCTAAGCTCTAGCACCCGTTGACTGCGCTGTCGCAAACTCAGAACAATGCTGAGTTTGCACCTCGTGCAAGACATCGCATTACCGCAGCGGATGTATTTGTCTGCTGCGCTTGCCCAGTAGAGAGCTGGGGTATCAGTCGTTAACTACTCCCACTTCGAAACATTGCCATCCTCAGCAGTGCTTAAGTTTGCCGCCATCTCGCTTATTTCGCTTTTTTCTAAATTATTGTTTTAGGAAAACGAGCCCGATGATCATCGCGCAAACACCTAGTCCCATACAGAATGGCACCACTAACTTGGTAGTAGTCTAAGCCTCGACCTTAACTGCCTTGATAAAAACCAGGTTTTTTTCGCTAAGGGGCCGTTGAAGTATTACGTAACGCATTTAGGGGGTTTTCGAACAAGGCGTTACGCTACAAGATAGAACATTTTTTATTATTTATTACTATTGCAAACGCAACTAAAACATAACGAAAGTCGCTAAAATGACTTTCCGGGACATTTAATTTAATTTATTTAATTTAATTTTTGGTTGTACAGTAAGACTAAGTCTTTTATAGTACGCTAACAAAGATATATAACTTCATACGGAATATAATTTAATTTAAAATAGAAAAATTAGCTAATGTTAATTTACAAAATGATAAATTTATAAAAATAAATAAATAATAAACTTATATAAATAAATAAAGACTTAAAGTTCAAAAAGGAAATAAGGGAAAAGAATATAGAGAAGAATAAGGTATAGAGAAGTAAAGATTTATCAAAGGTAGACCTAATCAGTAATTGAATAGTAATTTAAAATAGAACGTTTGAAGCTGTTTAATGAAATTTCCTGTTTTAAATAGTTAGGTAGAGAGTTCCATAGTCTAATGGTGCTTATAAAAAAGAACCTACTGCTGTTGAGATAGCTGTGTCTAGGAATAATGAGATTAGGCGACCTAACAGAAAGAGAAAATTGTAATTTACAAAATAGGTAGCCAGGAGTTTTGCTGTAAATGAGTTTGTGCAAAAAAATCATCCTACGTGTATTTAAGTAATCAGCCAAGCCGCAACCGAGTATATCTTTACTTTTATTAGAGATATGGCCAAAACGACTAACACCATATACATATCTCGCCACACTATTGAACGCAACTAATAATTTATGTTGCGACTGAGAGTCCAACCTACAGTACACAATATCAAAAAACGTTACGAGAGGCATAATCAGCTGTCTTACGAGTCGACGTTTAGTTTCAGTTGGGGTAAAATCAGTGGACGTCCGTAGACAGCGTAAGATACCATAGACTTTGCCTACAGTACTGTTAATATGGTCAGAACAAGTGAATTTGGAATTAATTACATATCCCAGATTTTTTACCATTGCGCAATATAATTGTGACTTTTAGGAAAACATGGTCACTTGGGTAATACCGTAACGTTTAAGGAGAGGGCGGATGGGGTTCAAAAATCTTCAAAAATTGTGTTACGTAATACTTGAACGGCCCCTAAGCTGATGAAGAAAGGGGAGGCTCAATACGGTATCGTGGCCGGTGATGTTTAATAATTGGGACGACGCAATTCTCAGGAGTCTTTTCTGAACGCTATTGCGGTTTATGTACCACGTTCCGTTTTTAAGGACGTAACTGTCGAACGTGATGAGATAGGTACCCTCCACAGCAATAAAATTAGTCTATACTAAAAATAACCTATTTAACAAATTCTTATAGTACGAGAGCTAGCAACATCGCCAAAACAAGAATTTCAGAAAGACAATTATTTTGATATTCCCTCTATTTCATAAACTCGATAGGTATGGGGACAGTCTGGCTAGTAGGAGAGGTTACGTATACCTGTTCGCATAATCGAAAAGTGTGGATATAGCTTTTGAAAAAATTATTATTAATTGGGAAACTCTGAATGGATATCAAAATTATGGGTGTCTTAATAAAGATAATTTATTGGCTTACAATAATGGTTTGCAAAGTTTTAAAATTTTAATTTTAATTTTGGAGATATGACGATATTTCTGAAATTTTAATCAATTTTTTTTTCTCAAAAAAACATATTTTTTCCAAAAAATATGTTAAAAACCTGAAAGAGGATATCAAAAAACTACCATTTCTAAAATAATTGGTCAAAAACGTTGCCAGCTCTTATACGGTTAATCCTCTAGTGCGCCATGATGCATATTTGAATCATACCGAATTTCGTTCTTTAGGTCAAAATTCTGAATGCGTTAATATGTAACGGCTCATCATATCATTTTTACGATGATGTGTGGGTACTTTCAGCCGCTGAAGTGTCCCTATAATTGAAAATAAAAATTATACACATTTGAAATTGCTTCATATAAGATTTTCATGTTCAGAGAAAACCTGGGTTTGCTATACTTTGCTTACACTGTCATTATCATTCATTAAACTATCATTTACAAATTTATATTTTTTTTTAATAATACTAAAAACTGTTCGTTGTAACGATATAAAATTCAATTTCGAATTCAAAAGTTTTATTGGCTAAATGCGCTGAATTTATGTGCTTTGTTTCTAATTCCGTAATAGACTTTCTCCAAACAATTTGTTTTCCATCGAACCCAAACAAATTACTTTTTGTTTCGTCGAACCACAAAATACCTTCCCAGAAACTTTCTGGTTGATTTATATGTTGCCGAGCAAACTCTAATCGTTTTTTCTTATTTACTGACAAAATGTACAGTCGTTTTTGCACACAAAAATAAAGCACGGAGGAAGTTGTGTGATGTGGGGTTGTATAGCTTCAAGTGGTTGTGGAATTTTTGAGTTTCTTGAAAATGAGATGGACAAAGTGATATACGTTAATATTCTGCAGAGAAATATGAGGAGCTCCGCCATAAAATTAAAGTTAACTGGGAATTATTACTTTCAACAGGATAACGATCCGAAGCACTCATCTCATTTAGTGCGCGAATGGTTGATATATAATGCCCCGAAGCAGCTTAAAACTCCTCCGCAATCGCTCGATCTTATCCCAATCAAGAATTTATGGCATGAAGTTCAAATGAGACCAATAAGTGTTTAAATCAAAAATCAAAGAAGTTTGGATCTCACAGAAAAACTGGTAAAATCTATGCGGCGGTTGCAAGCTATCATAAATGCTCAAGGAGACAGCACAAAATGCTAAGGAGTGCGTCATAAGAAATTAGTGTATTGAAAAATAAAAATTGCTCAATAACCACAGATCCAATTTTCAAAAAGATTACTTTTTTTAACGCAAATTTAATTCAAATGCAGAAAATAATAGTAAAAAAAAATATAAATATTTTTTATTTTCTCTGGAACACCTCTTATTAGTGCTTTGATCTTATTTTTTTGGCTTGACGCGAAGCCTCTTTTGAAGCATTCCATGATGTTGATTGTGCCTGTGCTCACGAAATTTTGGCTTCTTTTACCACAATTGCAAATTGCCCGGCAAACAAGAAATTTTCTGGGAAATTTTTTATTTTTTCTTCTGTTTTAATTTTTCGTGACATGCCCCCTAGCATTTGCAACACAAAGTTCTTGGCCAGGAAACTGAGAAATGTCGGAAAGGATGTATGTTTCGTCTTCCATAATGCAACATTCGAATTTGAACACAAAATCTTTACTCAGTTTTTGAGCGCGTATTTTTGGTTCGTAATTCTTTTTAGCATTCCGATCCGGCACTTTTTGAACATTGTAGGTCTTCAGCCTAGCCTTTCCTTTCACTTTTTGCACAAATGATTCGGAAGAATTTGCTAGCTGAGCTGTTTTTCTTCCTGAAAGGTTGGAACTTTTCTTCAGCATGGTTACGACCTTCTTTGCGTTATTACGGTCACCACAACCTTTTTTTTAGCGTGTTCCCTACTAAAATTTTTGCAATCCTTTTGAAGGTACATTGCAGGTTATTTAGTTTTTTTCATGCATTTTTATTTTACTGCTCATGTCTTCGCAAAATAATAGATGAGACTTCAAAGTGATATGAAATAATATATGACATGATTTTCTAAGCTAACCTGATCAAAATAATTTAAATTTTTTTTTTTTTTTGTGAAAAAGTTATAAGCAAAAACGTGTGCACTAATTTCTTTTGACGCACTCCTTAGAGCTTGAGTTTGCATTGATTTCGTAGTATTTTGGCAGGATTTAGAATGCTAATTATTTATTTTCTTTCATATGTACGCTCAATTTTGTGCCTTAAAATTGAGTATATTTTTTATTTTGCTATAAGAAAAAAGTTTATTTGTGAAATTAGTTTTTGTTTTGTTACTTATTATTGTGAATGAAATGTCTACGTTTCGAACTGGATTTTTTTTTTTAATAAAATTTAAGTTTTTTGGCCAAAACAAACCATAATGTGTTTTAATGAAGCCAGTATGTTCAATTTTACAATACAATATAGCAAATAATTGAGAAATTACGATAACAAAGGAAATTGGCGGTCAATGTACTCAAGTTGACGTCATTCCTTAGGAATGTAAACAAAACGAACAGCTGATTGAAATTTCAATGCAATGGTGTAATCTTGTTTTCACTCAAAAATTTGCTACATTTGTTTAAAGTTAAAAGTAAGCCTTTCGTTAGGTTTGCATTAATTAGCGGGTGTAATTTGAGTACTGACGTCATCAACCAAAAATATACTGATGAGGTTTTAAGAATCGAAACATATATCTATCTATATTCTGGAGTTGGGGTTTTTTCCTTTGTTTTTCTCAAAGTTTGTTTACAAACAAAGCATTGAATCAACCTGTAAAATTTTACAAGAATGTTGATCGCTGCTAAATTGGCTGCAGTTCATTATTTAATTATTATTATGTACGATAAAAAACATCAAACTCCAACGAAGTATTCTGAAAGTGACCTGGTGGTCATAGATTATATCCCGCAAGCTACTGGGGAGTCGCACAAATTAGATCCATGTTATAAGGGGCTGTATGTTATCACCAAGGTTTTGGATTATTACAGTTACATAGTGGAAGATCTCCCAGATCTTCAAGAAACTCAGAAGAGATATAGTGGCGTCATGTCCAGTGATCCTTTGAAATCATGGTACCGATGATGATAATGAATTTACAGGTGAGGTTCGGCGATGGGTCAGGAGCGGCCGACTGTGAAGTATAAAAGTCATCCCTTAAATTATTCTCTCTCTAACAGTTGAAGTGAACGGTGGTACTATTGAATAAGTTATTTCGCTTTCTATTTATTCGCTATTTTTAATATATATAAATTATCGTTTTTCTGGTTTAAATTGTTTTTAAAAAAAAAGGCCAAAGCCAACTTTATTACTCAAGTTATTTTTCTTAACTAAAAACTCTAAAATAAATGAATAAAATGCAAAGCAAAATAATTAGTAAACTACCAGACGGAGGTATCAAATTTTAAGTTGCTATCGTTGTTGTTGCTTTTGCCAAAGCGTGGAAACTGCAGCGACTGCATTTATGCATTTTATGGGAATGGAATTTGCATGAGTTTAATTTTATCAAAGGTTTAACTTATTTGTTGTTAACTTCCCCCTTCCTGAATTCAAGCGTCCTCGGTTGGATTGTCAAAGATTCTATTAAGTCCTTCGATGACTGATACTGAAAGATGGGGATGTTGGTTATCCAATGAATTTGTATTGGGTCTCTGAATTTTCAT
Source organism: Meiosimyza platycephala (assembly GCA_963662105.1). NCBI lineage: Eukaryota > Metazoa > Arthropoda > Insecta > Diptera > Lauxaniidae > Meiosimyza > Meiosimyza platycephala. Next base: position 58,414,257 of record OY759210.1, on the reverse strand, counting down.
TTTTTTGCGGATGTAAAATATTGCCATGATTATTCCCAATGCTATTGTAATCGCAGTGCATGTGGTTATGGATATCTTGTTGCGGACATCTAATGATTTGATGTAATCAGTATTTTTCACGTTCAATTCTTTAATCATTTTTAAGGATAATATTTCTTCAGTATAATTTTTCATGGACTTCGGTTGCAGCAAAGCAGGTAATGGTGCGTAAATTATAGTTTCATTTGAGGTGTATGATGCACTTCCGACCCTAATAGTCTCATTGTGAAAGCGTATTAAAAAAGTCCCTTGTAGCATGGTTGTTTCATTATTTATGCAAATTGATCCTTTGAATTGGTTTAAAAATATCAGTCCTGTTGATATTTCTTCTACCTTTGGTATGTGCTGATTGTTGATTAATTGACATGTTGATATTTGGCTTGCTAATAGATTTGGTATACAAGTAGAATTGCTTAAGTCTATTACATTTTTTCGAACAAATTGATAGCTTATTATAAGTTTTACAATCATTTTTTATTCCATATACTTTATTTTTACATTGAAGTATTGACTCAAAATGTATTCTATTAATTTTTGTCTTGAATTTTACTGGTTTTAATATAATTTTTTTACAGTATTCAGTATTGGTTTCTGGTAAATTTATAATGTAAATAATCGTTTCGCCGTTTGAGGCTATTTTAACTTCTAAAAACTCTAGAGCTTCATCTATATTTGAGTACGGTATGTTTTCCTTATTGAAAATTTCTCTAGCAATTTTTATTTCGATATTTGACAAAATATAAGAATTTATAATTTTAGCCTTTGTCCAATGAATGGCATACTCCATGTTAATTATTTCTTCTTTCATGAGGTCTAATTTATATTTTAACTCCATTACAAATTTATCTTTCGTGCTGTTTTCTGAGTTCACCACCTTTAAAATTTCATTGGTTCTATTTGTCATTTCATTTATGCTATCTATCGTCATTATATTAACTACTGAGAGTTTGTATAATCCAATATTTGTGAGTCGGCATGACATAATGGCAGGAAACAAATTATTAGCTGCAAGTAGAAAGTACAATTAGTTTCTTATTAGGCTTTTGTGTATTATTCTACCAGTCTCTGTCACTAGTGCACTTGTTCGGTCTTCTTTAACTATTTCTTTGACGTATGGTTTTGAAAGTTTTGTTCCTAATCTTTTATTCCTTTTTACGTAAATGACTTGTCCAGGTAGGTACTGTCACCGAGTGTATGGAATGATTGTACTCCGTTACAGCGCGTTCTAAAAGTTCCTCAAAATTTCTATGTGTTTCATTTTCTTTAAGGCATCTCATTATTTCTACTAAGTTTGAGTGGAATCGTTCGATCTGTCCATTGGCTTGACTTTTGTATGGTGGTGCTGTGTAAACATCAATACCTAATTCGTCCTGCATCATGAATTTCATTGAGTCTGATTTGAGGGATGGTTCGTTGTCAATAACTATGGATTTTGGTACTCCAAAGGAAAATATAATGTCCCTAAGTGGTCTTCTTAAGTCTTGTATTGACCTACTTTTTACAATTTTTGTCTGCGCATACTTTGTGAATTTATCGAGTGCTGTCATTACAATTTTCTTTTCCGTAAGGAATAAATCTATATGAACTGTGTGCCCTGGGAAGGTAGGTATAGGGGTTTCACCTAGTTTTACCTGATTAGGGTGTCTTTCGTATTTATTTTGCTTACAAATCTGGCAAATACTTGTTATTCTCTTTATTTTATTTAACATTGAAGGAAAGTAGTAATTTTCAAGTATCTGGGATTTATTTTCAATTGCGTTGCGGTGCGCGCGGTTATGCGTTTCTAAGATTATATTTTCTTGCTCTTGTTCATCGTTTACATCTTGAAAAAGTTTTTGGGTATAACGTGCCTTATAATTGGAAAAGTGAATAGGATAAATATTTTGTATAATTCCCATAATTCTTTCTTCGGTTTGGATGCCGTTTACTACTAAAGGATTTAAACGTCTTTTTAGGTGTGAAATTAATATTTCTTCTGTATAACTTGGTTCTGTGATTATATGTCTATAAATTCCTGGAAATATGATTTTAACTTGATATGTCGCAATGTCATCAATTTTCAGAAAAATCTGGTTCTTAAAGACATTAACTGTGGCTTCAATACAAGGTATTAAGTCGTGGCTAGAGCTTTGATCGCTATGTATAGTTGAGGTTAATGAATTGATCTCGGTCGGTATTCTCGATAAAGCATCGGCTACAACATTTGTTTTGCCAGGTTTATAGATAAGCTGGTAATTATACTCTTCGAGTATTGCCTTCCACGTGTTTGAATTTTTAGAGCTCAAGGCATATGTGAGTGGTTGATGATCTGTAAATATTTTAACTTTTTTTGAACCGTGGAGGTAATTTCTTAGAGAATTAAGAGACCAAATTATTGCCAGCATTTCTTTTTCGTTTGCGGCATAATTTTCTTCAGTCTTTGATAAAGACCGTGAAATGAATGTTATGGGCTTATCGCTCTGGGATAGTACAGCTCCTATCGCGTAGTTCGAAGCATCTGTGGTTAATTCGAACTCTTTTTCGAAGTTTGGGTGAGTGAGTATTACTTCCCTTGAAATCAGAGCGTTTTTAATTTTTTCAAAAGTTTCAATTGCATTTTCATCTAAACTGATTGGTTAACTTTTGGAAGCGTGTTTGGACACTCATCCATCTTCCCCTCGTAAAAGATTTGTTAGAGGTTTTGCAATCTTGGCATAATCTCTAATAAATCGCCTATAATAGCCTGACATTCCGAGGAATGAACGAAGTTCTTTTAACGTTTTTGGTGATGGCATTTTGGCATTTTTGCTTCAACCTTGGAAGGGTTGGTTTTAATTCCGTCTATTCCTACAACGTACCCTAGAAATTCCACATCCTTCCTTAAAAATTCACACTTGTCCAACTGCACCTTCATATTTGCAGCTTCAAGTGTTTTCATAACAATCTTTAAATTTTCGAGGTGTTCCTCTAAATTCTTTCCAAAGATAATAATATCGTCGATGTACACATAGCATCTTTTACCTATGTGTTGTCTGAGTATGTCATCCAGCCCAAAGGGTAACCTAAGGAATTCATAATTTCCGTTGTTAACGGAGAAAGCGGTCTTCTCTATATCAGATTCCTTTAAAGGAATTTGATGAAATCCACTTTTTAAATCAATGATTGAAAAGAATTGATTTTTGCCGAGGTTCTTGAATTTCAGGTATCGGATACCTGTCGGGAACGGTGACATCATTCAATTTTCGATAGTCTATGACCATGCGGTACTTTTTTTCTCCGGATGTGTCCATTTTTTTGGGACAACCCATACCGGTGAATTATAAGGAGATCTTGATGGTCTTATGATTCCATCAGCTAAGAGTTCTTCTACCTGTTTTTTCGACTTCTTCCTTTAGTGCCATGGGATATGAGTAGGTCTTGGAATAAATAGGCGTATCATTAATTGTTCGGATTTCTCCTTTTATTGTAGTAGTGTATGTTAAATTCATATTGGGGTCCGAAAATAGGTGTGGACAACTTCTAACTAGATTCGTTAACCTTTCTTTTTGGTATTCGGTTAAATGTGAATTTCGTAAATTTATATTATTTACGTCCTGTGCACCCTGTTGTTTTAAAAGAATTTCAATATTTGGTGAAATTATCATGTAACTTTTGCCTGTATGAATTGTAGCTTTCAATTGCCTAAGGGTATCATTTCCTATGATACCGTGGAATGTTTTTAGTGATGGCAGTATGAAGAATTTAAGTTTGCTTGTTTTTTGTCCAAAAATGTCTATAAAAGTGTGGTGTGTTATTTGAATATTTCCAGCAACTGAATTTATAGAAAATGGTTTCTCATTTGGTAAAGGATTTCTGATTCGTGTAGATTGAATGTAGTTTTTATTGGATCCTGTGTCAATAAGGAATTTAAGGGTATCCTCATCTCTCGTTCTAAATTCGAAGTACGGGAGAGAAGATTCAGTTAATCTAAAAAATATATTTTGTCAGTTTCCAAGCTTTTCTTATGATCCTGTTCTATTCTAGGATATTCACCTTCAGCTGATTGCTGACAATTATCCTGCTGAAACTGCCCTGTATATCCTTGATTTGGATCGGGAATATCTTCCTGATACCCTGTAGTTGGATAGATTTGATTATAACAGATATCGTAGTTATTAGCTGTTTCTACAAAGGGGTTTTGATTATCATACGTTTCATAATTATTAACTGCCTCTACAAAAGGATTTGTGTTTACGAGGAAGTTTCTCTGAATTTTGTTTGGAACAGGAGCTAGTTGAGCACCCTGTCGCTTTGGAGCAAAGTTATTTTGATTGAAATTAGGCCTATTCTGATAATTCACTTGTCGTGTGTGTATTGATTGATCGATTTCCATTGGTACTGGAGGTTTGGGTGGTAAGTTTGATCTATTGTTAAATCCTGACTGCTGTTGTTGACCATATTGTCGATACGTCCAATTGTTATTGTTGTTAGAAAAATTTGGTTTATTAATTTGAGCGGAGTATGGATTAGGATAGAATCTAGCTTGTGGCACGTGTGCCAGTTCTGGGAAGAAACGATTGCCTTGCTGTGGCAATGGGTAATTATTCTGTCGGGGTGGTCTGTATGGAGGTAACGGAATGCTTGGTTTTCTGAAGGGATTCGGTTTGTGTATGGAATTCATCCTATATGCCATATTATCTAATTTCTGGCACAATTGTAGTGCTTGCGGTAAAGTGGTAGGTTCACGTACACTCAAAAGTCTTGGCAATTCGCCGTTGAGTCCTCTAATGAACGTATCTAATGCTTTTTCACGATAGGCATTAGTCATTGTTTGCAATGAGTCTTCACTTAATTCCAAGCATGCGATTTTGTCTAATATTAAAGAAAGATACTGATAAATGTGTTGGTAGAACTCAATAACCGTATTATTGCGTTGGGTCAATGTTACCATCTCATATTCAAGGGTACCTAAATCCCTCTTGTCTGAATAGTGCATCATCAGACATTTTTTTATCTTACCTCAATCTAGTGGAGTCCTGTATGATTCTAACGCTGTATCAGCCTCTCCTATTATTTTGTGTCGGACCGTATGCAAGATGGCATAATATTTGGGAGAGCCTTTTATACTTTCGTAGGCATCAAAAATCCTATCGACTGTCTTACACCAGGAGTTAAATTCTCCTAGTTTACCGGAAAATTCCCTCAAGCTTTTTGCAATATCGGGCACTTTGTCTAATTCGACCACATTCGTTGCACTAAATGGTACACTATAGTCAGTTTTGTCACTTTCTATGAAAGGGTTATTCAGATTTTGTACCGTTAGGGTGACTAAATCGGTTATTTGTTTTTTGAGTGTTTCGTCCATTGTTTGTGCAGTTTGACTGAAAGCAGTTTGTCTAATTAAACTAATTTTCCTTAATTTATCTGCTAATACTTCGGGTAGTCTCAGGCATTCTTCACAGACACAATCAATAAAGGTAAATTTGCACTTAATTTTTTCACTTTCCTTTGAATTTAATTTCGAATCTCCGAAAACTTTCCGACAAAAACTATTATTACTTTCTTTTTTTTTCTAAAAAACTCGAAATTTTCAATAAGATTTTCGATAGATTTCCTTACACTAGAAAATATTTCATAATAATTGCTATATTTTTCTCAAAACTTTTTAGAATATCTTATTTTTATAAATTTTCAATAGATTTCTTTTAACTTTTTTGTAATTTTTTCACTTCTTAAATATTAAAAACTAACTTACTATAATCATTTTTTTCGGTCATCAACTGATTTTGTACGGTAGGTGTAGTTCTTTTCCTGATGTACTGGGGCACCGTCTGGTAACATAGTCCTTCGATTGTTTGGCCAGGCTCCACAGCTGAATTTGGTTCCCAAAGATTTTCGTTTAGCTGATTCTTCTCATCTGCAACTTTTAATTACTTTGGGCCCCACGTTGGGCGCCAATTATCGTTTTTCTGGTTTAAATTGTTTTTTAAAAAAAAGGCCGAAGCCAACTTTATTACTCAAGTTATTTTTCTTAACTAAAAACTTTAAAATAAATGAATAAAATGCAAAGCCAAATAATTAGTAAACTACCAGACGGAGGTATCAAATTTTAAGTTGCTATCGTTGTTGTTGCTTTTGCCAAAGCGTGGAAACTGCAGCGACTGCATTTATGCATTTTATGGGAATGGAATTTGCATGAGTTTAATTTTATCAAAGGTTTAACTTATTTGTTAACTTATATACTTTAAATAAATAAATGAATTCAAATTATAAACGGAATCGGTTTATTTTGACAATTTATAAAAGCATAAAACTCAATATTAATCACTAAGGGAATGCGATGGATATTAGATGGAGAAATCGGACATAAACACTCCGATAAAGTATTTTTAAAGTTCTTAGAAACAAAATCTAAATCTATTTAATTTGTTAACAAGGGCCGCATCTCTATCCTTACGGTACACTTGATAAATGTTCAATTAAAAAAATTCAGCATCGAAAAAATCGGAACTAAGCCATGTTTCAACTAACACAATAATATCAAAGTCAGCTTGCGATGTCCAATTAAAGATAATATTAGACTTAGTTCTGATTTCGGACGTATTGTGGTTATACAGTCTGAGTTTACTAACTTGAGTTGGGCTATTAGTTATTATTTCGTTTCTGTATTCACTCCCAACTTTTGAAAACTTACAAACAGTCGCACCTCCACGTTCTCTTGCCGAAGAGATGGACTGAGAATTTTATTGTAGCATATTTCAGACACACCGAATTTAAATTGTCACTTAAGATTTTTCAGAATAGTTTTCTTTATAATTTTATAACAAACTAAATGCATTTCATCAATATTTGAGTGTTTATGGACATACTCAATAATGTCATCTTCTTCCACTGTCGGCTTAAAAGAGAATCGATGCACAAATTTATTTTTCAGTACAACATCAATATCAGAACTCTCTTTAAGCCCAATAAGACCCTTAGCATATTCCTTAAATTTCTTTTTATTGTTCACTGTTTGCCATGGATTACCTTAAGCAGCATCAGCAAAAGTAAAATGTAATTCCTCCTGAGAGATAACATCAACAGCTGTACCATTGACGGAACCAGCTCCCGGAGAACCAACATCAACATTAGTAACTGCACCCACACTAGGATAAGGATGAGTAACTAAATTATTGTTTACACTCGTAGTTTGAGGTTGCGGCTTACCAGAAATGGATTGAGCTAAGCAGAGATTCCCTTTAGAAATTCCCTCAGAGAGATGAGAAATTATTGTACTCAGAGAAAGTAGAATTGGAAGCAGAACTAACAAATGGAGCAGAAGACACATTTGGAACAGCAACAATATTTGAAGCAGCGTTTACAGCAACATCCGCGCCAAAATTATTGTTTACATATATTGAGTTTACCACTTGCAAAGCAAAGTCATTTTCGTGGTTACTCAATTTCTCAAGAACGCATTTTTTAACTCCAATAACACTAGTCTACAAATTTGAGCTTCGTCTCGAGATCTGGTATCTCATAAAATTTTTACGTTGTATTTTGAAGCGTAGATTCCAAAAATGCCAACCATTTTTTTTTTTTTCTTAAGAATTGTTTTCGATATATCCCCAAAAAACCCGTTTTTTGGCACTTTTTTCATTTTTTTGCCCAAATCTCCATCAAATTTTTTTCGACTCAAATACAATGTACACCATTCTAAAGATATTTTTGTTGTTTTTCTAATGATATACTGTTTGAGTGAATCAAATTGATGGAGTTACAAGCGATCAAAGTTCAAAAAAAGTGACTTTTTTGGTTTTTTTTTAAAAGTCACTAAATTTCAATTGCTCCGTTTGAATACTGAAAGACTATTGTCTTACAAATATTTAAAGTGTGATTTGGTCCAAGTCGGACAAAAACTGTGAGTGCTATTTCAAAATCAATTAAAATAGGTAATTTCCATACATATTTTCATGCATTCCCGTATATAGCCCAGTAATTATAGTAATTAAATAACGAACTGATTCGTTAAAGATATTGTATTGTCTTATATGTTCAATTGTTCCCTATAAAAGATAAATCCAAAAGTACTATTAAACGTAAGCTTGGACTTTTGAGGACGGTGCATATTTGTCCTATTTTTATTTTTTTAATTATAACTCAGAAACTATACATTTTGGGTATATACTGATTACCAGAGTTTTTGTAGGACATAAAATTTCCTATCGAAATGACACTTTATAAAGTCAAAAAATTTATTTTTTCACCAAAATAACTTTAAAAAACTATTTTAAAAAAACCAAAAAAAAATATTTTTTTTTTAATTTTTGGAAATAATGGAATGAATCTAGGGGTCTTTTTAGCACAAAAAAAAACTGGCGTTTTTTTCGTCAAAATGGTGTCTAATAAAATTAGTTTCTGGTGAAAATTGGCTGAGATATAGACTTTCAAAATTGCCTACTTTTGTATGATTTTACAAATTTTTACCTTTACACCCTGCTAGTTTCAATTTTTACCCACAAAAATATTTTTTATTCAATAAAAAAGTTATTTTCAGCTTATTAATGATAATGATGAAGGTATTTATTCAAAATTTCGATATAAAATATATGATCTTAGATATGGAAAAAGCTTCAGAAAATTTATATTTTTCGGATTTTTTAGATCAGTTTCTTAAGGTTATTTTATTGAAAAACTAAGATTTTTGATTTTATAAAATGCCATTTCGATAGTTAACTTTATTCCCTACAAAAAATCTGATAATTACTATGCACCAAAAATGTATAGTTTCTGCGTAATAATTAAAAAAAGGGAAAAATGTGCACCGTTCTCAAAAGTCCAAGCCTAAATTTAAAAGCATTTTTGGTTTTATCTTTTTTAGGGTTTTATTGAACATATAAGATAAAAAAACCTTTATCGAAGTAGTTCCTTATTCTATTACAAAGTTAAAGGCCTATATCGGTCGTTCTTTTACAAACCGCACAAAATTCAGGGGAAAAAACCTCGACCTGGAGAAAAATGCGGTGAAAATTTTTTCCTGCATTTTTCAATATCCACATATGAATTTTTGATAATTGGCTGGATTTTGTCAAATCTACTCATACTTGAAGTCTATTATCTCCAGTTCTACTGATCCGATCAATGTCGGATTTTTTTATTTAGTAGTCCATAACGTTAGCTTTTGCAGTAAATTAAAAAAAAAGTTTTATATTGTCAACAAATGAAAAATAATAACAATTTAATTGTTTAAATAGTTTTAACATGATATTCCCCCAAATAGAATAAATTTAAAAAAATAACATTTTATTCTACAAAACACATTTTACAAAAATAACATTTTATTCTACAAAACTCATTCTACAAAAAAGTTGAGTCTCTGTTAGATCGGAAGTTATTAAATATTTTCGATCGAAAGTCATGAATTCCTGAAGGAAACCAAGTGTGCAACGTGCGACGACTCAAAATTTAATAACGAGTGTTAGATACTCGTTCCTTTGTTTTGACTCGTCGCACGCTGCACACTTAAATTCCTTCTGGAATTCATGACTTGCGCTCGAAAATATTTAATAACTTCCGGATTCAGAGACAGAGACATCACGTTAAAACTATTTAAACAATTAAATTGTTATTCTTTTTCAGTTGATAATATAAAACTTTTTTTTTAATTTACTGCAAAACCTAACGTTATGGACTACTAAATAAAAAAAAATCCGACATTGATCGGATCAGTAAAACTGGAGATAATAGACTTCAAGTATGAGTAGATTTGACAAAATCCAGTCAATTATCAAAAATTCATATGTGGATATTTTCAAAAAAAAAAAAATTTTCAGCAAAATCAAAAAAACATTGGTCAAGTAATTTTAAGGGGTGATTCATAAGTTTTGAGACTAGCTTTTAGCGCTTGTAAAAATTAAGTAATAACAAATACCCAAATAAAGTTGCTTGCATTTTTTAATTTTACTCAAAATCTGTTAAATTGCATATTTATATTGCAGCAAATAGATCATTTTCTTAAATTTTACTCAGCTTGCTTGGAACGCTATCCATCATACTTTGGACGACCGATATCTCAATTTCTCTCAAATTTTTCATAATTCTGCCAATCAATTGGCAGTGGTTCTGTGCTTTCTAATTATTTTCACAAACCTTACGTTAAAGAATTGCCCAAAATTTTTCAATTGGTCGTACCTGTAGAACATTTGGTGGATTACCATTTTGCGGTACAAATTCGATTTTTTAACTTTTTAGCCAATATTGTGTGTTTTCGCATAATGACAACGTGCCAAGTCTGATCAGAAGATTGTTTTGTCGTCTGCGTGATTTTTCTCGATAAACAGCTTCAATTTTTTCAACCATTCACAGATATACACATCAGAATTAACCGCGACTTCCTTGTTCGAAAATACGGAACTGAGATACCTTTCGATGAAATGGCAATCCACATCAACACTTACGGTTTAAATTTCATTTTGGCAGCATATTTGACATCGTTGGGTTTAGCTTCGTAATCGTCAGTGTAGAAGAAATCATTTCCACTAAGAGAACTGTTTGAAAAAGCGAAGTGCTTTTCATCATCCATTATGTTGACTTTCCCATGCGTGAGATGCTTAATACAAAGTGCGTGACAACATTTTTATATTTTTGAAGTTTTTTTTCGGCGTACTCCGGTGCCTTTATACGTTTTCGAACTTGCACCTTATACTTCTTTAAAATTCGATGCACAATAGATTTTGGAATACGGATTTTTCTCGAAAACTTCCATTGGGATTGCCCAGCTCTCTCTTTTGAGCTTGAAAGCAGATTCTTCATTTTCTACTACTAATAGTAGCAGGCCGACTGGGTTTTATTTTATTTTCTTGGTCTTTGCCATTATGGCAATCACGGAATACACGAAAAATAGTTTCACGTGATATTATTTTAATTTTAAACACTTCCAGAATTCGCTTTGTGGACATTCGTCCAAACCAAGACACGACACTGTTTCGTAAATCCACCTTTTACAACATATTGAATATAACTAAGCAAACGCGAACATTGTTGAATCATAGAAGAGGTACCATTACACCTACACTGTAAGCAACTTCGCAATCTGCCAACAGGAAAATTACTTTTCAGTGCACAGCATTTAGTCTCAAAACTTATGAATCACCCCTTATGTATATAAGGTGTAAAAAAAATTTCAGACGATTCTAAAATACCAAGTCCAAAATGCTGTGCGGTTTGTAAAAGAATGACCGATATACGGGATTGCATGAAAATATGGAAACTATCTTTTTCCATTGATTTTTGAATAACTTTTGCATTTTTTGTCCGATTGGAGCAAATATATACTTAAAATATTTGGTAAGGATTTGGTGGGATTTCATTCTAAATTTTAATAATATAAAAAAAATGGAGTTTTGAACTTCAACGGAGCAATTTAAATATTGTAACTTTTAAAAAAGTCCAAAAAAATCACTTTTTTTAGACTTTGATCGCTTGTAACTCCATCAAATCTTATTCGATTCATTCAAACAGCATATCATTAGAAAAAAGACAAAAATATCTTTAGAATGGTGCACTTTGTGTTTGATGGAGATATGGCCAAATAAATGAAAAAAGTGCCAAAAAACGTTTTTTTTTGGGGATATCTCGAAAACGATTCTTAAGAAAAAAAATAGTTTGCATTTTTGGAATCTACGCCCCAAAATACATCGTAAAAAGTGCATGAGAAACCTGATCTTTTTTTGTGTAAACTAGTGTAATTGATAACACTGGTCAACACTAGTTTTGGTGCCGAGAAGCTGTACCTTTTTTTGACTAAGGACCTTATACTGATTACATTATTAGAAAAAATTTTGGTATCCTACGTGTTGTTTTCTAGATTTTGCCTTGTAAAAAAATGAACAAGTTTACATAAAAAACAACATTTTTTACATTAATATTTAAATTAAAACTTTCTTATGTGCGACTTTCGTGATTGAGGTGTAGTGGGACTATCACGTTACATCCCCCAGCAATAGTCAGCCATCATAAGCCGATCCCATCGGCCTTGGTATCTTTCTTCCATAGTTCTTAGGTCCTGGTGAAACCGTTATAATAATAATAGAGTTTAGCTACTACAGCTATTTGCTTTCTTAGCAATTTAGCATGAAGCTTTAAAACCAAGTAAAAAGCTTATATAATAATGGAAATGAAAAAATTATACATGCAATTAATTTTTTATTTTTTTATAATTTCTTCTTAGCTTTATCACACTTTCTCAACATACCCACCCGGATCATATGTATATAAACATACAATTGCATGAATGTAATTGTATGAATTTATTAACATGGTCCAAGGCATAAATGTTAGAAAAAATTTACCCATCATGCGGTGGGGCTCGGACAACACAAACATAAAGACCAACAACCATTAAGCTACAAAATTAACTATAGTTATTTTTCAATCTAAGCTTGAGTTGACCTTTTGACAAGCTAATATCATATACATTGCAATTATTAATAAGAGTAGTCATGCGATTAAAAGGAGCTGTAGCCATATAATTAGTTCTACTGAAAGGTTGGTAAAATAATTGATAAGAGTTACGGTTACTCCTGCGATTAGTATTTAAATGAATATAATTAAGAAGCTCTGGTGCAGCAAGAGACCCAGTCACAAGTTGATGCAGAAAAAGTATATCCGCGATATTTCTACGCGAGCTCAAAGACTGCATATGTAGTAACTTCAAACGATCCTCATAAGGAGGAAGGTTTAAAGAGTCAATCCAATTTAAGCCATTGAGAGCAAAACGAATAAAATTTTTTTGAATTCTCTCAATTCTATTAATGTGAATATTATAAAATGGTGACCACACTTGGCTGGCGTACTCTAAGTGAGGACGCACTATTGTATTATATAAAGTCACCGTTACTAAAGGGCTATTAAATTCTTTTGCCCACCTCTTAATGAAGCCAAGCAGAGATGAGGATTTTTTACAAATTTGATTAATATGCTCATTAAAAGTTAATTTTACATCAAAATGTATACCTAGGTCTTTGACTAAATCAACACGACCAATTTTCTTATCTTTTAATTCGTAATCAAACTCCACAATATTTTTTCTCCTGGTGAAAATCATAGTTTGGCATTTATCAGGATTAAGATGTAAGTTATTTTTAGAACACCAAACCTCAAAGGATTTCAAATCAGACTGAAGTGGAATAGTATCCCCAACCCCCTTCACGTTCCTGTAAATTTTCATGTCATCTGCATATATTAGCAGATGCGAGTTTTTAATGACATGTGTAACGTCATTAATTGCTAAAATGAACAGGAGCGGCCCCAGGTGGCTTCCTTGTGGAACACCTGATGTCGCGCTGAATGGGGAGGAAAAAACCCTCCGAAATCTTATCTGATATGAGCGATCAGATAAATAAGATTCAATCCAGCTGACAAAACTTAAAGGAAATCCAAGCTTTTTTAACTTAAACAAAATCAAATTATGTGGTAATTTGTCAAATGCTTTACTGAAGTCAGTGTAGATGCAGTCAACTTGCCCACCAGAGTCAAAAGAGCTTAATGCAAAGGAAGTAAAATCAAGGAGGTTAGAAACTGTAGATCTGCCATTAACAAAACCATGCTGACGAGTTGTTATGACTTCACTACAGCACACCTTAACTTGATCGTACACAATGCGTTCAAAAATTTTCGGTATCGATGATAACTTCGCTACGGGCCTGTAATTTGAAACATCATTTTTACACCCTTTCTTGAAAATGGGGCTTATGTATGCATTTTTCCAAAATTTAGGAAAATAGCTATATCTAATTGATTTATTAAATAACAAACTGAGGGGCTGACTCAGCACAGAGCTACAGTTGACTAGTACTGTCGCAGGAATACCATCAGGTCCGGAGCTGAAGTCATCATCAAGAGATGAGATATATTTCTCTATTAGTTCAGGTGAGAAATATATCTCATTAATCGAAACTAAAGGGTCGTTATCCATATATTCAAAATAGTTGATCTCAGGGCTAAATAATTCCGTAGAAAAGGATTCTTTAAACAAATTAGCAAACAACCCAGCTATAATTTGTGGGTCGCTAGTGAGCCCATCAACTGTTCTGAATTCTGATGGAAACCCGTCAGACTTTTTTTTTGTATTAATAAATCCCCAAAAATGCTTGGGGTCATGAAGAATATTCAACCTAATTTTATTCAAATATTCAGAATAAACTAAAGCCGACATATCCTTAAATTCATGGAAAAGTCGCTGGTAAGCAACTAAGTCATTTCGGTCCTGGCTACAAACGTATTTGTTCCATGCCCTATTACGGCCATTGCGAATTTTTTTTAAATCCTTTGTGTACCAGGGGTATGAAGAATTATTAACATACCTCTTTGCATAAGGCACCGACAATGCTATAGCCGAAAAAAGTTCACCATAGAAAAATTGAATGCACTCATCAAATGAATTACTCGTATTATTAAAAAAAATAATAAGGTCGTTTAATTTATTCCTTAAATTCTCATTCAACTTTAAAAAGTCAGCTTTTTTAAAATTGAATTCATAAATATTGATGGAAGAACATGCATTAATTAAATTTTCATTGTCAGATTGGTACACAATACTCAAAGGTGGATGATAGGAATCAACCGTAGAAAGAGCATGGATAGCATTTCTCACAACAACATTACTACTATTTGCAGCCAAGACTAAGTCAAGTTGTCGTCCATGAGAATTAGTTATACAACTTACTTGTTGTAAACTTGAAAGTATTTCGTCAACAAAAATTTGTTGTTGTCGAGTTTTTGGACACGATGCATAAAAATATGTACCATCATCCGAAGGAGTCCATTTAAGGTCAGGCAGATTGAAATCACCTAACAATAAAATGTCGTCATTAGTGTCTAGTTCATTTATTATGTATTCTACGGACATCGAAAGACATTCGTAGACATCTGCGCTACTATTTGGAGGAACATAAGCGTTAAGAATATAAATATTGGAGTTACAATATGTAACTTTAACGCATAATAGTTCAATATTAGATGCGCAGGCAATTTCGATTAATGAACTAGTTAAATGATTTTTTATGGCTATTAAGACACCTCCACCAACAGAAGAAATGTCTTCCAAGTGTCTGTCTCTTCTAAAAACATTGAAACTGTTGTCAAAAAGTTCCAAATTGAGAAAAGTGTTATTTAACCAAGTTTCGGTAAAAACGATAATATCCTCAGAAAAATTCTGAGTGGCTAAAAAGATGTCATGCGTCTTAGAACGCAAACCCCTTACATTTTGATAGTAAAGGGATAGCCGCTTCAGTTTTTTGAATTGGAACGGACAGTCTTATTATTTTTTTTCGACTTAAATTCTGAAATAAAGATATTATCCACCCATGCATTAGAATTTAGAATGGCAGAAACATGAGAAGATGCCACTGTAATTTTAAAAGATGCATGAGTTGGTTTATTACCAATTTTCCTGCAAGAAACGAAGGCATCGGCAGGAATAATTTGGTTTTGTTTAATATAGTTTATAACATTGTCAGTGGTAGTGTTAGCATTAAGACGTGAAATGAAAATCGATTTCAACCTTGGCAATGCTTGCAAGGAGACAGGTGCCACAGAACCACCAATCGTAACAACTCCTTGCGGATTAGGAATAACAGAAATGGATAGAGGAGTATCGATAGTGGAGGAAAGGGGTGGAGGATTATTTATAGGAGCAGAAGCGGGAAAGTTGGAAGTAGACGGAGAGATATTTAGAGGGGGATCTAAGGCAGTTACTTCACGATTAGCAGCTGTGTCACTCGCCCCCCCCACACTACCCAAGTTAACATTCGACTTACGATTCTTATTTAATTTTCGTTTAAGTTTTCTTTTCTTCTTCAGGGAAATAGCTTGCTTGGGTAGAGTAGAGATCGAAGGAGTAGAAGAAAAAACCATTGCAGCCTCAGTAATAGTTTTATTTTGAAGCGAACTAACATCGGGTGAGACAGCCTCATTAAGGCTTTTTTCAATTTGGGGAGTTATGTCTAAATAATTATTTAGAATATCTCTGAAATTAATATTCAAATTGTTAAGATTTTCCCCAAATTGTTTAATTTTGTCGAAAAACACCGACGGGGACAGGGCCCTGCACGATGGACAGTACCAATGCAGGCCCGAACGATTAGAGGATAATAAATCAGTAATAGTGTTAGTTAGGCCTGCACAAGAGGCATGAAAGACCTGTTCACAGGGACCTGAACAGGAAAACATGGCATTCAATATATTTTGACTTTTACATTGATCTCTTAAAGAGCAAGCTAACAAGTTTTCAGACGAAAAATAATCCATCATGAAAAAAAGAAAAGACTAAGTTAAGACCTAAAATATTTTTAAAAGTGCTTACAACGGGTTAAAATTGTGAAAAATATACCCGTTGAACAGCAACAACAACAACCTATTGAGATTAAGGTAAAGCAATGTAAGCGGACAAAGCAGAAAAGGGAATGAAAAAACAAAACTGATCACTGCTTTACACTGCTTGTAGAAAGAAATGTACTCACGTACGTATGTATGTTTACATTAAAGAATAAATTAAATTAAAGTAAGCAAACATGCAAAACTAAATCAAATCAAATTTCTACCAACACCAATTATTATTAAACAGCGACAATTATGTACGCGCAAAATAAATAAAATTATTGTTATTGAACAAAATTATTAAACACAAAGAAATATACGTATTAAAAAAAACAACACAAAAACACAACCGACACTGACAAAGAGACGAGATCAACTGACCGTTCTCTTTATTCTTCGCTATAAGATCCAAGATTGTCTGGGAATTGGTCAAGATGACTGTGAAGGTAGTGCACTTTGATGGACATATTACATCCTAAGTTCTTAAAGTTTTCTAGCATGTCATTTACAATTTTAGAGTAGTTACTTGACTTGTGATTTCCGAGAAAGTTTTCAGTAACTTCAACAAACGAAGTCTTGCTCTTGCTCGATAGAACGTCACTTTTGTACCTGACTCCAACAAGTTTTTTTTCTTTTAATTTAAAAGCCAAACCCTCTGCAGTTTCTTTAGGTAGTTCAAGATCCCTTATCAAGTCATTTAATTCTTCTTGGGTAAAAGGTTTCGGCTCCGTAGATGGTATTCCTTCGAAATACTAGTTTAGTTCGCGCTGTCGTGGGTTCAACACGTTCTAAATTAAGCTAGCAACTTAGGTCAATTACCTAATCGTTTTAAACTTACATTCGAAATCTTTTTTGCGCTTTTTGACATGCCGTGTGTTTGTGGACAGAAAGTTGATCGCAGTCAAGCAGAAAAATTGTTTGTGCGGTTTGTAATAAATTCTATCATTATACTTGTGTCAATTTGTTGCCGTCTGATGTAGAATTTTTAGAAAAAAGCTATAATGCGTTTCGGTGCAAAGGTTGTTCTACAGCGAGACGAGGCTTTATTTGCTCTCCCTCTCTTTCTACGTCTCCATCTCTGCAGACTCAGCATGAAGCTGAAAAACAGCAGCCACTTGCTGAAAAAGTTCAATGCCTTCAAATTAGGCAAAAACAGCAACAAAAACCATCGATGCAATCAAAACAACAGTCTCAGAAGCAAGTAGTGCAGCCTAGCACAAGCAAAATGGTACAACAACAACAACAAATGCAAAACAAAGTGAGTGGGCAGAAACAATTACAACAGCATCTTCATCAACCGATTTCTAATCAGCGGCAGCAGACTGATGACTCAGAAAGTATTACCCTTGAAAAAATTTATAACGAAATTGTAGCTATGCGAGCGGAGAATGCGACCTTGCGCTCTCTTGTTTCTTCTCTCCAAGAAAATAAACTAACATTAACGCAACAAATAAATGATCTCCAGAACCATGTCGCAGTTCTTCAGCAGAGAGACAGATCTAAATGTATTGAAATCGTGGGAATTCCTAATGTTGATAACAACAATGCATTGGACTGCGCTCTTCATGTATTTTCTAAGAGAGTTGGCGTGAAAATTACTGAAGCACATTTGGACACTTGTTATGTTAAAAAAGTTAAAAACAATAACAACGGGGCTACGTTAAATGTTGTTGTATTTAAATTTGTATCGCTTTTAAAGAAAAATGATGTAATGAAGAGTAAATATAGTAAACGGGATAACCTTACTTCTAAATTATTTGGTTGTAATGATGAGCAAAAAATTTTTTTACATGACAGTCTAAATAGTAATACTAGATCTCTTTTAAAGGCTGCTCAAAGAGCAAAAAGAGAAAAACTATTTAAATATGCTTGGGTTAGAAATGGAAGAGTTCTTGTGCGCAGAGGAGATAACGACAATTATATTGTCATTAATTCTTTAGAGGATCTAGAGAACGTTATTTAGCTTTTTTAGTTTTTTTAATCTTGATTTTTTAACTTAATATGTCAAATGACTTTTTAGATTATATCTCCTCTGCCAGTTGTAGTAACACCAACTCAAATGATCTCTGCTTCGACCCTATATATAACAACAACTTGCTTGTTATCCATCAAAGTATACGAAGTATGCGTAAAAACTTCGATAATTTACTAGTGCATCTGAATTCTTTCGTAAATAGGCCTGACTTGATATTTTTAACGGAAACATGGATATATGATTCTGAAACCTCGCTATATAATATTCCTGGGTATAAACTAATTGCTTGCTGCAATAATAAATATGCTTCAGGGGGAGTTGCTGCCTTTTTACCTTCTACAACTAGAAGAGTTCCCCAGGGCTCTATCTTGGGACCACTGCTATTTTCAATTTACATCAATGATTTGCCTAAGTGTATAAAATATTGTAATATCCAGATGTATGCGGATGACGTGCAGTTGTATGTTAGTTGTAATCGTGATTCTATTATTGACAGTGTGACTAGTTTAAATATGGATCTTAATAGTGTTTCAATTTGGGCTTATAAAAATGGTTTATGTCTTAATCCAAAAAAATCTAAATGTTTAGTGATAAGTAAAAGAGCTACGAATGTTTCATGTTTTTCCAAAATATCACTTGATAATTGTGACATAGATTTTGTAGATTCATGTAAAAACCTTGGAATACACTTTGACAGAAGCTTATCATGGAATCATATTAACTGCACAATTGGCAAAGTTTATGGGATGTTGCGCGAGCTATGGATTTTTCAATATTTAACTACCATAAGGATAAGGCTCTTGCTTGCAAGGGCATACCTTCTTCCCACTCTTTTATATGGATGCGAAATTTTTGCAAATTGTGACTCCTCTTCGAAGCAAAAGTTTAAGGTTATTTTCAATAATATAGCTAGATACGTTTTCGGCTTAAGACGGATGGACCATGTCTCTTCCTATACATACAAATTGTGCAACATGGCGTTCGAAAACGTTTTAAAGTTTCGAACCTTAATATTATTACATAAAGTGATGTACAAAATGCAACCAAGCTATCTATTATGTAGAATTATTTTTACAAGATCGACTCGTACCAAAGCACTGATTCCATTACGTCACTCGTGCTTAACATCAGAGCGGCAATTTTTCATACATGCAATACGTCTTTGGAATGCTCTCCCTCCAAAAGTGAGAACAATTCCTCATCCCGTGCAATATAAAAATAGTCTAATAAATTATTTTTCAAAACTGCAATAATATTTTAATTTTGAATGTTTCCTAATGTTTTACGTGGTCTAATTTTAATTTTAGTTTATTTTATTTAATTAAATTCATTATTATTTGTTAATTAATTTCTAAGAATTGTAAAACTTAATGTTTAAGATGAAACTATCATTGTGTGCCTAATACCTTATTTATAAGATATATATCTTGTTGTTATAGGGAGAATCCCAGCAAACATTCTCACTCTTTTTAGAGTCAGATTTGAATTATAATTCTGAGCTTATACACTCATTATGAGTTCATAAAAGAGTCAGAAATGTGTGTATTTCCGTTCTTGGGAGGGCACACAGGAATGAGTCAGAAATTAGACTCATATTAGAGTCTGATATGAAACGATTATGAGTCTGAAATATAAATGTTTTCACTCTTTTTGGAGACATATGTGACTCATGATTCAAAGTTTTTAAGAGTCAAAAATTAGACCCATATTAGAGTCTGAAATTTGAAACTATTCTGAGCCAAAAATATCAATATTTTGACTCTTTTTGGACACATATGGGACTCATAATTCAGAGTTATTTTGGTCTGCAAAAAAAACAAGCTTCCATTAAAGAGATAAAAAATTCTTTTAATTTTGATAGACAATTGTCTACTATCATTTTTTATTACAATCAGTTCAGTGTTTTTTGCGCCAAAGCGTTACAATTGTTTAAAAAAATTTCATGTAAGCAATTTTATATAAAGAGTACAGATCTCAGCAATTGTGTTTAACAAAATTGATACAATGAGGTCAGAACTTTAACCACCTTTAAATAATATATATCATTAAAACATATTGGCTATCAGAATCGTAGTACTGCAAGTATTGTGTCCTTGCTCGATCAAGATCAGTATTTCTGATATTTCCACAATTTGGTAAAAGATTTTTGTAAAGTTCAATTTCATGAGTCATGATCTAATAAATAAATGTTATGAAATGAGCGATTTACAGTAAGATACATATATTTATGACAGATTTCCTACCTTTAATATTTATTTTTAGACTTCTCAGTAAATGTAGTGGGTGGTTCTTGCATATATCAGCGACTTATGGCTTTTATTCATACTATGTTTTTTTGCAAAATTTTAAACATATTGTGAAGAGAAATGAAATATTTATTCGAAAAAAGATAAATTTTTCTTTTTGTAAATTTTTTTGTTTATTTATTTGCAACTATAGTAACAGTTTCAGTTCAAATTTCGTTTCAGAATTTATGAACCAAATCAGAGTCAGAAAAGAGTCATAGGTCAGCGTATTTGTTACTCTTTTGAAGTTCAAAATTTATGAAACATAAGGGAGTCAGAAAAGAGTCAAAATATGTGCGAGGCTAGCAACTAGTTTTAGGCTCATGTTTTTGTCAATAATATGAATCATTTCAGACTCACAAAATCTGAACGCTCAGAAAATTGTTTGAAGGGTAATAAGTTCAATTTATTTTAGAAAGTATTAATAAAATATATATCATTAATATAACTTCTTTTTTTATGTAACATTCACACATAAAAAAAAAGGTAAAAGGGGTTTCAAGTAAAATATAAATTAAAGTTAATTCATAAATAATTTTTGTGCAGCTCGCATTTCCAAAATTCTGCATATGCATAATTTTATTGCAAAGTTTAAAAACAAATTTGGTTAAATTAAAAAAACCCAATTTTTTTGTCTTAATTATTTAAAGAGCCTCTAATTACCATTGAAATATATGAAATTTCACCTAGTAAATAAGTTTGATCAAACACTTAACTAATAAATAAAACAGAGATAAATTTAAATAAAAAATATTATATTAATTTAATCCTACTTAAGAGCACTGCAGATGTATAACTAAATACAAATCAATGAGAAACAACAATTTTTGAAATTTGATATTAAAAATGAAAACGAAATTAAAAATTATTTCTTTTTAATTAATTACGAAGGTATGAAGATGTGTTAAGCAGTAGGTTTAAGGTAGGTGCCAGTGTGAGTGATCCGTGATGCCATCGCCAAATTAAAGTTAACGAATCGGACCTGGGGTTTTTCTGCTCCCCGTTAGCGATTTTTTTTTAGTGTGTCAAATTTTAAATTTGATTATTTTTCTATGCATACGCACACAAGCGGCGTAGGGAAACCGCGCCCCAGACGGGACTAACTTCGGTGGTCGATACCGAAAGTTTCTTTTTCACGTCATATGCCGCGCGTAACAACATCAATCCAAGTACATGAACATAATAAATTAAGAAATATAACTTCGAAAAAGAAGTTAAAAATTAAGCAAAAAATTAAAGTTTTTCACCAGAATCGGAACTAACCTCCGCGGAGGCAGCACTTTCTTAATCGGATATGTTTTCCGTTTGCGACGAAGATGATGGCAATGATTTTGTTAAAAAAAGAAACTCTAAGGCTTTTCAGAAAATTCTGTTTTTTTTCCTTCTGAAGGCCGCTTATATGATAGCAGCGGGTCAGAAGTTAGCAGCAGCCTATTTATTACATCAAGATTGCAAGATATTCTTGAAAATTTTCTTGCAAAATCTTGCCTGTACGGACGAAAATGTTAGTTGCGGACTTCAGCCGCTTCTTCAGATAATTGGCCATTTGGTACTAAGTAACGTATGATTGATTATTATGGGTGCATGAATCAATATTTTATGCATTGTTGGCGCCATCAGATGCCACTTATATTTAGTTACGTATAACTTTGCAGTTTCTGCACAAAATATTTCCAATTTTCTTGTATCTATTTCATGTCCACTTGCAATGACTTCAAGAATTATTTTTAATCTTTGAATTAAGTCGATATCTATCCCAGTAATTTTGGCTGCAGTCTCAGGATCAGCAAATAATCTTCTTGTATTGTTGCCATCGTTAGCATTGCCAAAACCAGCTTTGGGAACATAGACCAACAACGACATTTCTTCTTTAAAAGACTGTTGTATGTACTCTTCTTTTCTTATTTCTAAATTATTAAATACCTGGAGTTTTCTACTGAACAACTTGTTATTTTTGACAAACGATTTTCCAAATAATCTATCTTTTCTTCGATCGAACGCTCCATACTCCACTTCATGTAGATAAAGAGTTGACTTTTAGCCATTGTCTTGAAGTATTTACAGCTTAGTCAGATAAGTGTTAGTAGCCACCTAAAGTTGTGCAATGACCACAAAGTCTGGACACAGGAAGATCGGATTGGTGTTTCTGAATCCTTTTCTGGGGATGCCAATAATATTGCTTTCAATCATATTGATAACGGTAAATTTTCTTTTCGTCACTCCAGGTTACGTGTCTCCAATCTTCCTGGGTTCAGTTGCACAACTTTAAGTGCTAAGCACGATGAAATTGGACATTTATAGCTGAAGATATGTATTTTAAAGTGAAAGAAGGTCGAAAAAATGAAAAAACCACAATATCTCGAAAACTGTGCCATTCAAAAAATTTTTATTTTTATTTCCAAACTCAGCAGGAAAAACTACATAAGAAAAGTAACTTCTTATCAATAGAACATTTTGAGTGTAAACTAATGTTACACTTATGTTAGAATGCAATTTTTGCATGTTGACAGGGGTAACTATATAAGTTGAAGAAAAAATTTGGGGATGAAAAAATTTATGTGGGTCGGTGATACAAAGGAATCCGCTTAGGACACGCTGGAAGTGGTGGAAAGGTAAGAGTAGTCAGCCAAATTCCGTATGAAGTTAAATTTTGTATGGGGAACCCCTTAAGGGGTTGAGATAGGGGGTTAGTATTTTCTGAAGAAATGTTGGGAAGAATTAATTAGGGGGGGTTGGGCATATACTTGAACCTTCTAGGAGCACCCTGGTAGCATTGGGAACGTTGGGAGTAAATTTCATAAAAACATCCCTTTTGTATGGAAACCTCCCAAAGGGGTGGAGAAGGGGGATAAGTATGTTTGAAAAAAATGTTGGCCATGAAAAATAATTGAGGGTCGGTGATACGACCTACTGCTCTATGGGCTACTCCTTAGCAGCTATGGGCTGATTTGTCTGAAAATCTCGCAAATTTTGAAATTTTGACCTTGATGAGACGCCATTCAGCCTTTTCCAATCCACTTAATTTTTTGGCTCACGCATTTTTTTATCAAACCTCACAAAAAAAAAGTTCCCAGCGTATCGAAATCGAAAAATCCTGCGCTATTCCATAGCTAGTGCACATGTTGTGCTGAAACTTCTGCGCAACCAGAACTTCATTCAATATTATTTGATAACTTCATCATATTACTTGCTCTGCTTATTCCGGGAAAGAAAATTTCACGCAACAGGAACAATTCGATCCAATTGCTTACGAGGTGGTGAAGAATATCTGAAAACTGTTCGAAACATGCCAAAATGTTCTTATGACCATTGCTTCAATCGTATAAATAAAATTTTACTTGTTCGCCTCCGAGATAATGCGGAAGTCACCTTAGCTTCCAACTACGATGAAATCGAACCAGAAAATTAAACAACCCGGTGGAATAAACTCACAAAATAAGAAGAAGCAATCATGCAACCAAAACTGATCAACACTTATAATCACGGAATGGGTGGCGTTGATTTACACGACAATGCTGTTGCGAACTACCGGGTAAGAATTAGAGGAAAAAAATGGTGGATGGGATCAGCATTAGCAAACGCGTGGAAATTACAGTGCATGATTCGAAAGTATGGCCAATCCCAAGAACGTCAATTGACCCAACATGATTTTCGGTCGTTTGTTGCCAAATCGCTGCTTTCCTTTACAGAAGAGGGCGTCATATCAGAGGATTCAGATATCGAAAAAGAAGAACATGTTCGAGAATTACCGAGAATCCATGAAAAGACACATTCCGTTGTGCTATTTGCAGATGGGAAACGGCTACGTTGCAAAATTTGTCACAAGAATTCGCGATTTCAGCGCAAGAAGTGCAATGTCACCTTACACCCAAAAAATTGTTTTGAAGAATATTCTCGTCCATCTCAATCCATCCCAAACCATGCAGTCGGAGTGACTTCAAATTGCGGAATTGGTTGCCGATTAAATATGTTGTTTTTCAAAGTAATTAAGATTTGATTGAAAATTATTTTTTACGAAGTTATGCCCATTTAAAGTTTTAGTGTCAGAGCTTGAAAAACCGCTGGAAATTAGTTCAAAATAGTTGCATTTTCATCCAAATCAAAATAATTAATTTGTGTCTTTTTATTCTAATAGAACTTCTGATTCTCTGTTAGAATCTTTAAGAAATTTTGAAAACTGTTGAATTGGCAGAGTTATATCGCGTTTTATGAAAAAAATAAGGCTGATTTTCTCAAAAACCCCAATTTTTTTTATGCTTAAAATTTTATTGTAGATTTGTATTAATATGAGAGAGAAATGACATGAGTTTAATGATTGTTAAAACATATTTGAAGTCAGTAGATTTTTTTCCCCAAAATCAAAATGTTAATTTTTTTTTTCATCATTGCCAAGCCACTC
The DNA here is from genome assembly GCA_963662105.1 of Meiosimyza platycephala. Classification (NCBI taxonomy): domain Eukaryota; kingdom Metazoa; phylum Arthropoda; class Insecta; order Diptera; family Lauxaniidae; genus Meiosimyza; species Meiosimyza platycephala. Next base: position 58,389,242 of record OY759210.1, on the reverse strand, counting down.
TACGGTACTATTTGTAAAGCAAATAACAACAGCAAAATTCCAAATTACTTTCTGCAAATCCTCCTTGCATTCTGCATACTTTTTTTTCACCGTTATTTTCGTAATAACATTTTATCATAGGAAATATATAAAAACATTGTAAGCACATATAGCTTTTTCGCTGACAAAGTCAAGCAAACAAAACATTCAAAACCCACAGAAGTACAGTCAGTTATGTATTCCAAATTACTATCTGCAAATCCTGCTTGCATTTTGCATACTTTTTTTCACCGTTATTTTCGTAATAACATTTTATTATGGGAAATATATAAAAATATTGTACGCAAATATAGCTATTTCCCTGATGATTTAATGAAAAAACAAAGTCCAATAGAAAGTTGTGCTCTAGACTTAGCTTATTGTGTAGTACTAGGGGAGGTCTATATTTAGGAAAAATAATGGGCTCGATCGAGCATGCAGTTCCAAGATATTAACCAGTATAAAGCGATACGGACGTAACACAAAATGGAAATGCTTTTGAGGCGCGTACACAAATATCCGAATTTCAGCGAAAAATTATGGACAAATTTTTTTTTCTTAAAATGGAAAATAAATAAATAATGCACTTATTTTTCAAAGAATATCAGTTTTAGTTTGTTTTTATGCAAGCAAAAATGTGATGGCGGACGTGACATTACGGACGTGTCAAATTTTTCCCTTACAGTAATTTAGATAGTGAGACACAATTTTTGTGCTTTTAAGTACAGCTAATTCTGTTTTTACGTGAATTTGATTTAACGCGATTCAAAAAAAGAGTTGAGTTCTGTTGTTGCGCGAATTGATTTGATATAACGCGATTTAACAATACATGAGCTTGAAAATTAAGTTGAAACTCTGAGTGATGACAATGACATTCAAGTTTCTCAAAAAAGAATGTGCATTTTATCAGAAAATAATACCGATTAAATAATGATCTACAATATTTTTTACCTGTTTTTATTTAATTAAAATGAATTGAATTTTTTTTTTTGTTGTTGATTTCTTATATGTTTTATGAATTTTCTTTTTGGTTAATTAATATTTTTATTGCATTTTTTCTTTTTTCCATATAATTTATTAATAAATATATGTATTTTATAAGCTACTTAAATAAAATAGGTCACAGCGCCTGTAAAACTGATAATTTTTTATACTTTTATGTTATTATTTTTGTTGATTTTTCAAATGTGGAACCAATCCCCTACTTTTATATGGATACTGTAGCTTTTTTTACGCGATTTTTTTTTACGCGGATTTTTCAGGAACGTATCTATCGCGTAAAAACAGAATTAGGTGTAATTTAAATAGTTTTTATTCATTCGGAATATGCTACGTCACTCTTGACTTTAAAATATGGTATTTTTAGGGCTATTTGAGCAGGTGTATATATATATAGGGCGTGGTCGGCCCATATCCAGTTCGCTAGCCACAGTAGTTCTTACATAAAAGTTAGGGTAAGTGGACGGCATTCGGTCGGTTCGGGTTTACGTTTTCCAATACGTCCCAGACTGGCTTCGCTAGTTACAATAGTTGAACATAAAAAATAGTAAAGAAAGCGATTTTCAATCTAAAAAAAAAAATTTGAGGAAGGTCCGAGCGAGCCCTACATTTGTACATACGCTTCCTCAGAATAACCTCAGTAATAACGTATTTCACGGTCAAGGTCATCGGCGACGTGTAACATTTTCCGAATATATCAAACTGAGAGCGACTTTTAAGCCCAAAAAAAATATGAAGGAGGACCGAGCGGTTCCTATACTGAAATATACACTTGCTCAGAATAACTTCAAAAATAACATACTTCTAGGTGACGTGTAGCATTTTATGAATAATTTCCAAAAACTTATATTAAGCAGAAAAATTATTTTGTATAACATTTATTACTTACGATAGCGGACGTGACAAATTTCAGACGCTTATAACTTTTTCGATATGTTTTATTGACAGTTAATAAATATGTATTTTCTTAGTGCACTATGATCTTGTTTAAGGTATAGAGTTTCAATCATATATGACCGCGAATATTCTAATGGCAACAGCAAATGATGTTTTGGGGATACTTGACTTAAAGCAAATTGAAAAATTACCGTTTTCCGAACTTCATTCGCTCTTGTAGCATTCTATTTATTTAGTTGTGGTTGTAAGACACATTTTTAAACACAATTGCAATAAAAAGACTCTCTTAACTTATCCTAATTTATGCTTAAAGAAATAAGACTACTAAATTTGTAAAAAACTGAGATGAAAAAAAAATTCATCTTTTAGACCATTTTTTGTGGGTCAACACTGATTTAACTTATACATACACCTAAATCTGTGTTAACGCGATAGATACGTTCTCGAAAAATCCGCGTAAAAAGAAATCGCGTTAAAAAAGATACAGTGTCCATATAAAAGTAGGGGATTAATTGGTTCCACATTTGAAAAATCAACAAAAATAATAACATAAAAGTATAAAAAATTATCGTTTTTACAGGCGCTGTGACCAACATTATTTAAGTAGCTTATAAATTACATATGTTATTAATAAATTATATAAAAAAAAAAAAATGCAATGAAAATATTAATTAATCAAAAAGAAAATTCATACAACCTATAAGAAATCAAAAAAAATGCATTTTAATAAAATAAAAACAGGTACAATATATTGTAAAGAATTATTAAATCGGTATCATTTTCTGATAAAACACGCATTCTTTTTTAAGAAACCCGAATGTCATTGTCAGCACTCAGAATTTCAACTTCATTTTCAAGCTCATGTATTGTTGAACCGCGTTAAATCAAATCAGAATGCAACACTTTTTTTAAATCGCGTAAAAAAATTCGCTAAAAACAGAATTAGGTGTATATAATATATGTATATATAAATTCAAATATTTTTACTTCACTCTTGGCGCTTAAATCAAAGTATCAAACATTTTTGATTTTTCACTAACGGTTGACGTTTCTGCAGAAAAACCCAGGCCCGTGCGCAAAATTATCCATGGGGGGGGGGGGGTTTCACTCGGATATTTCATGTCAGGTTTTAAAGTTCTAAAAAAGGTATTTTAAACTACAAAGCATACAAAAATAGACAAAAATTGTCTTATAAATATATTATTTATGTATGTATATCGGTCATTCTTTTAATAAACACACACTTTTTTTTTTTGACGTTATTGACCATTTTTTGAAACGAAATATCTCGAAAACTATAGGAGATACGATAAAAAATTATTTAATCATTTTTGTTAAGAAATACTATAACTTTATAAAAACAATTAAAAAGATTTAAATAAATTTGTTAAAACACAAATTTTTTTAATTAAAAAAATTTTTCTCAAAATATATTCAATAGACCTTTTGTTTTTTCTTTTGGTTTTTTTATTTGTTATTCCTCAATTAATCCTAAGAATTCATGTGCTTTCATATCGGAATTCCCGCCATAACTTTGGAAACTACGAATTTTTTACTTATGACCCGCACCATGTTTTTTCAACATAAAATTCGGCATACATTTTTTTTTGTTTTTTTTTGTAATATTATCTTCAATTAATCCTAAGAATGTATCTGGATAATATGAGTTTTTTATGAAGGCGCGCATCATTCCAATTGTATGAATTGTATGATATTTTCCAAAGTTATGTCGGGAATTTCGATCAGATGCATTCTTAGGATTAATTGAAAATAACATTACAAAAAACAAAAAAAAATGTATGTCGAATTTTATGTTAAAAAACATGGTGCGCGTCATCAGTAAAAGATTCGTAGTTTCCAAAGTTATGGCGGGAATTTCGATATGAAAACACATGCATTCTTAGGATTAATTGAGGAATAACATAAGAAAAACAAAAGGTGTTATGTTGAAAATATTTTGAGAAAAATTTTTTTAATTAAAAAATTTGTGTTTAAACAAATTTATTTAAATCTTTTTAATTTTTTTTATAAAATAAGAGTATTTCTTAGCAAAAATTATTAAAAGACTTTTTATCCTATCTCCTATAGTTTTTGAGATATTTCGTTTCATGCTCAAAAACGTCAATAGCAACAAAGTGCGCGTTTATTAAAAGAATGACCGATATGTACATATATGATTATGTGTGTATAGTACATATGTATGTATGTACATTGTACATATCGGTCAAACTTATAATAACTGAAATCTTTGTTTTTTATTACCTTTTTGAGCATTTTTTGAAACGAAATATCTCAAAAACTATAGGAGATAGGATAAAAATTATAGAATCTTTTTTGTTAAGAAATACTATAACTTTATATATAATTAAAAAGATTTAAATAAATTTGTTAAAACATTAATTTTTATTTAAAAAAAATTTTTCTCGAAACAACTTTAATATAACATCTTCTTTTTTTATTATTTTTTTTATATGTTATTTCTCATTCAAACCTAAGAACGCATGTACTTTCATACCGAAATTCCCGACATAACTTTGGAAAATATCATAAAATTCATACAATTTGAACTCACATTTTCCAAAATTATGGCGGGAATTTCAAAGGAAAGTACATATCAAATTTTTGAGAAACATTTTTGTGAATCAAAAAAATAATTGCAAAAAAAGATTTAAGGAAGTATTAGTTGGGAAAAATTTTGAAGCAAGATAACCTTACCAACACTTTGAATAATCTTATTCTTCTCCTAAAATAAGGTTTTTTTTTAATGAAAAAACAGAATATTTAAACGACAACTTTTGCTTGGATCTGGTTTGTGAAATATCGGAAGTTGCGGATAAATTTTCTAAAAATTACTACGAGTATAAGCTGCAAACCTTTTAACTGATCTCAACAAACTGGGCATCATTTGAAAAGTATATACATATGTACATAAGTAAATTTTTAAGTGTATCATTTAGTATACCTTTTTCTATACATACTTATGTACTTGGGATGTTATGGATATGAAGTTTCGGATTCGGTTACGGATACGGATATTTAAATATTTTTGTATCGGCTCAGGCCCGTACCTACCCGATTTCGCTTGGGGGGGCACAAAAAATTTTACTATACATAACGTTTTTTTTGAAAAATTTTGGATGGAGTTACACGCGATCAAAGTTCACAAAAAGCTATTTTTTTGGTCTTTTTTAAAAGTCACTAAATTTCAATTACTCCGTTTGAACACAAAAATATTATTTCACAAATATTTGAAGTGTAATTTTGTCCAAGTCGCACAAAATCTGTGAGTGCTATTCTATTGTCTTATATGTTCAATTGTTCCCTATAAAAGATAAATCCAACAGTGCTGTTAAACTTAGGCTTGGACTTTTGAGACGGTGCATATTTGTTTTTTTTTTTATTTTTTTAATTATATATATATATATATGTATATGTATATTTTTTTTGTGGATATCTCGAAAACGATTCTTAAGAAGAAAGAAAATGATTAGTATTTTTGGAATCTACGCCCCAAAATACATAGAAAAAAGTATTTGAGAAATAAGATTATTTTTTGTGTAAACAATATGAATATCTAGTGTGCTTAATGCGTATTTTAATATTTTCGGGAAAACATATTGCAAAATTTTTCCGTCGCCACAAAGTACAACAACATTATGAAGGCCACTCCATTTTGAAATTAATCGAAACTCGTTGGGTTGGCCATTTACGTGCTTCTAAATCCATCTTTGAAAACTATATCCATATTATGAATACTTTGCCTCAAATGGTTTGCGAACGATTCGATGGTGATGACGTAGCAATAGCAGTTGTTTTGTCACACGTGATGGTATCGTTGGAATTTGTCTTCACATTAGTGTTTATGAAGGATTTATTGCAATCGATTGAACCAGTAACGAAAGCGATTCAAGGCCGAGCAATGGGATACAAAGATGCTATGCCACTCATTAGAGCTGTTTTTACAATGCTTGAAAAAATGAGATCACAAAATAGTTTCGATCAATACTATTTTCAAACGATAGATCTGTTGGAACAATTAAAGCTCACAGAATCAGCTCACGCCTCAAATCGTCCAATTCGGAATAGGCAGCAGTCAAAAATGCTGAAAGAGTCAGTTGTTGAAGAAACACTGGGTGAACGAAGCGAATCGATCATCATGCTGAAATCAACATTCTACGAAATAATCGATATCGTATTAATTGAAATGACCAATCGCTTATTTACAAACAATGGCACTCTCACAGCTATCGATACAGCTGATGAAATGGATTTGGGCGATTTGGGCATCCAGTTACCAAGTGAAATTGAGCTCAAAATTGCCAAAGAATATATAGATAGAATTCGTTCGGAGAATGATCAATTAAACAAATTTAAAAAACCGGAACAAAAAAAAATTAAGACGGTGGTGCTGACTTAGCTGTATAAGGTGCGTCAAGTAATGGAAAAAGTGTACAATTTTTTGCAACCATCGAAACTTTCCCGGCTGGAACGGAAGTATGCGAATCATCATTTTCGGCATTAACACGAATTATACGGTCACAACGAATAGGCATGTTGACTGATAGGCTGAATAATTTATCGTTCCTGGCTTTCAAGCAGAAACGTCTTGAGTCTATAGATATAGACATGGTTTTAAAAAGATTCAATGCTCTGAAAGATCGCAGAGTACAGCTATTTTAAATTGTTATAATTGTTATTGTTTAAAAAGAAATAAACTTTAAACCTAAGTAGTATAAACTATAAATATAATTTTCTAATTGCTTTTGTTTTTGAAGTTTTCCTAAAAAACGCGTGAAGAGCAAATGAAACGCTAGGGGCAAATGAAGCGCTAGGGGGGGGCTTAGCCCCTAGGTAGGTACGGGCCTGTATCGGTTGCGGATACGGATAAGGATATGATTTTATTTCGGTTTCGGATACGGATATTTTGGTGGACTTAAGGTAAGTGGTAGTGGTTCCACTATTGAACTGGTCCCGCAACCTTTACGTGAGAATTTTTTTTCACACTGCTTGCACTTTGCTAAATCACTATAAATTTCAGTGAAATATTTCCAAACCTTGCTCGTTTTAGGTTTCACACCATTGTCAGCGAAAAGTTACCTCATTTCAACATTGCTTTATGGCTGTGAATTGTTCGCCAACTGTGACAGTCATTGCAGACAAAAACTAAACGTTATCTTTAACAATATAGGTATATTTATGGCTTGAAGCGCTCAGATCGAATATCTGCCTATTCCAAAAAAAGTCTTCGGTGTCTCTTTTGATGATTTATTGAATATCGTTATTGGTTTTCTCGTTCTGCTCGATCGAGACAAATTGTTCAGTTTGAACATAGGTTTTTAATATCGGATCGACAATTTTATGTTTATGCAATTCATCTTTGGAACACAACACGATTACTTAATTTAAGTAACGCAAAACAGTTCAAGTTTTATATTTTCTAACATTTTTGTGAAGGAACTCACTAAAATATTTTTATTGTTTTTTTTTTTTTTAGTATTAGCTTGCCCAAAACCTTTTCTTTTATTATGTTTTGTAAAATTTTCATTGTATCGTCTGTATTAGTTTAGTAATTAGTTTTTTAATTTTCATAATTATTTACTTTATTAAATATTACGTAGCTGTGACTTAAGCTTGTCAAATTCAGGATAGCTTACTTACTTACTTTTTTCCACTGCTGAAGAACGTGGGTGATTTTTAATTTTTCGTATGATAGCCGCCATGTATCGAATGATTACTTTCTGTCCTATCGGAGAGTTGAGAATTATGAAGCTTGTTTCTTTCTAAAATGCTTTGAATAGTCGAAATACTTCTTCTAACGTTGCCAGCAATCTACTTAAGGGTTCTACTTAAAAATTTTTTTTTTTTCTTCGAAATTTTTTTTTTTTTGATTTTCTGACCATATTTCTTTTTTACAAAATCACAATAAAAAAAGTGCAAGTCTAAATACCGAAAACAAAATGGAAACTGAACTGGACTACTTAAATCTAACTGTAAATTGATTTTGAAGAGTATTCCACTACTTTTGGATAACTATTTGATATACTATTTAAGATATTGTTCGAAATTCCGAATACTTTTGTGCACTGAATTTCATTAACTTTTTGTTTATAAATAAATTTTTATAATTTTAAGCTACATATTCGAAAAAATGTTGTGAGTAAATAAAATTAGATATACACAGTTATAATTACTTAGTTTAATTTTTTAAAAAAACTCATTCGCTATAAAAAAATTTTAAGATTCTTTCAAAAAATTTCAAATTCCAAATACTTTTGTGAGGCACTGTACATTTTTAATGTCTACACATCCCATAACCTTTTGTAGAGAATCAGATTTCCTATCAAAATGGCACTTTATAAAGTCAAAATCCTAATTTTTTCAATAAAATAAGTTAAAAAACTATTTAAAAAACTAAAAAATTTATATTTTTTGAATTTTTTTTTTAATTCTTTTGTATAACTTTTTTCTGAGTGGATTAGGGTAGAGTCATTGGTTCTTTAAAAGGAAAGGTGACATATACCTCAAAACAGTGATCCACAAAAGTACTTTTGATAAAAATTGACTGAGATACGGTCGTTCAAAGTTATCTACTATTGTATGATTTTACCAATTTCTTACCTTTTATTAGTTTTAATTTTTACACAAAAAAAATAGTGTTTATTTAATAAAAAGTTATTTTCAGTCTATTAATGAAATTTTTTAGTTTTTTATATAGTTTTTTTAAATGATTTTTTGAAAAAATAAGTTTTTTGACTTTATAAAGTGTCATTTTGACAGGAAATCTGACTCTCTACAAAAAGTTATGTGATGTGTAGACATTAAAAATGTATAGTTTTTGAGTTAAAGTTAAAAAAGTGGACAAATTTGCACCGTTCTCAAAAGTCCAAGCCGAAGTTTTATCGCATTTTTGGATCTATCATTTATAGGGTGCAATTTAACATATAAGGCAATACAATACCTTAAAGGAATAAGTTCCTTATTCAAATACATAGTCAATAGCCTATATGCAGGGCTAGTAGAAATAAAATAAAAAATATGGAACATCAACCATTTGTACATTTTCTTTTGAATGAAGCAATTTAAAGACGGGCAAAGATAAATAGCTTACTTAAGTTAAACACAAAGGTTATAGGGTATATAACAATAAAAAAATAATTGCAAATTTGTTCTCGGAAATATTTAAAGTTAAAGTTGGAATTTCAGAGAAAAAAAATTTGAAATTGCATGTTTTGAGTGATGTAAAAAAGAACAGAAACCATTTTATAAGTTTCTGACTTTAAAAACTGGTTAATTAAGCTAAGCATAGGAAAACTGCATTATTATTTTGCAATATTTTTTAAAATAAAAGTTATTTAATAAAGCTAAGCTTAGGAATACTGCATTATTATTATTTTGCAATATTTTTTAAAATAAAAGTTATTTATGTGTTTCTGAGAGAACCTTTTAAAATACAGATTAACACTCGAATTCGACCTTCCGGCGAAAAGCGCAATATTTATAACAAATATTTTTCAACTTTTTTTTTGCAAATCTTATTAAAATGCATAGAGCTTACAGATAAGCTTTCGGCGCATTAAAAAGTTCATATTTTGCAAATTTCTGGACAGTTCTGATGGTTATGCAGAATGCTGCCAACTCTGGACCGGCAAAAAGCAGTACATTTCAGTAAAATAACAAAAAAAAGGTCACGAATGGAATAAAAACAACTTTTGCACTGCAGAAGCAGTACATTTATCTGTGAAATATCTAAAAAAAATGTTCTCAATTTGAAGCATTTTCGAAATAAGTATATTTGATACACATTTGCTGATATTAAAACTGTAATTGAAGCAGATTTCAATGCACTTAGGTGTTTACTAATAAGCAAATGCTTTTCAATAAGGTGTGCGTCATAAGAAATTAATTATTTTGATCAGGTTAGCTTAGAAAATCATGTCAAATACTATTTCATATCACTTTGCATTCTCATCTATTATTTTTCGAAGACATGAGCATTAAATTAGAAATGCGTTAATATACCTTCAAGTGGATTGCAAGGGATGCTAAAGTTAACATAAATTCGGTATCTTGGGTAATGAAAATTTTTAAAACAAACGTTAGCATGAATAAAAAGCAGGGAACGCTCTGGAAAAAAGGTTGTGGTGACCGTAATAATCCAAAGAAGGTCGTGACCATGCTGAAGGAAACTCCCAACCTTTCAGGAAGAAAAATCGCTCAGCTAGCATATTTCTCCGTATCATTTGTGCGAAAAGTGAAAGGGGAGGCTAGGCTGAAAACCTACAAAGTTCAGAAAGTGCCGGAGCAAAAATTCGCGCTCAAAAACTGAGTAAAGATTTTGTGTCCAAATTTGAATGTTGCATTATGGATGACGAAACCTTCATCCTTTCCGACATTTTTCAGTTTCCTGACCAAGAATTTTATTTTTCCAACGCTAGTGGACATGTTCCAAAAAATTTAAAACACAAAATAAATAAAAAATTTCCCAGAAAATTTCTTGTTTGGTGGGCAATTTACAGTTGTGGTAAAAGAAGCCAAAATTTCGTGACCAGAGGCACAATAAACATCGAAATCTTCATCATGGAATGCTTCAAAAGAGGTTCCGACAATTTGTAAGAGATCATTAGGTATCTACCTTTTATTGCCATTATCTTGCTTCATGTCACTACAGTAAAGCGGCTCTTGAGTGGTACCAGTAAAATAACATTACTTTTGTTCCTAGAGAAGCGAACCCACCCAATTGCCCTGAACTCCTGCCAATCGAGAGACATTGGGTTCTAGTGAAAAGGCAACAAAAAGGACATCCAAGGACACAACTCATTTTAGACGAACGTGGTGCGCGTCAAGCCAAAAAATCCAAAAAAATACAATCAAAGCACTAATAAGAGGTGTCCCAGAGAAAGTAAAAAATTTTACGCTTCCAAATTAATATTCTTTTTTTAATATTATTTTCTGCATTTGAATTAAATTTGCGTTAAACAAATATAATCTTTTTGAAAATTGAATCTGTGGTTATTGAGATATATTTATTTTTCAATGCACTAATTTCTTATGACGCACTCCTTAGCTGTTTTCTCAGAATTTCCAATGTTAAATTCGGAATTACACGTATTACACATAAAAACATTACTTAGTACGCCGCGCATTCATTTTTTTAATTTTTAATAAAATATCAACCAATACCGAACACAAAAATTACAATAAGCGGCTAAAAGAGCGTCACTGAACGACTGACAGAATAATGATATTGGTAGCATTCAGAAAATGCTGCATCAAAGCTTCTAACATTTCATCTGGGTCAAAATTTACCAAACTGGGCCACTTTTAAAAAAAAAAAATTATTTTTTAATGAAATTTTGTTATTTAGATAGTGGTATGTGCTAGAAATTAAAGTGTGAAATGATTTTTTTTTTTTTGTTATAGGCAATTGAAATTCGGGGATGCGGATGCGACGATTTTTATAAATTGAACTGTGTTCGATTCGTATTGAAATAAAGTATAAGTGAGATTTTTTTCAATTTTAAATAATGTATTTTTCAATGTTTAAAACTTGTTTATTTATTAAATGTTTATTAAAAACAGCCTTCCCTGTCCGATCGAAAAACGAAAAAAATTATATAAATGTTTAAAATATTAAAGTAAAATATTGCGTTGAGAAAAAAAATGGATTGCCCTTGACGTAATTTTTATTTATATGTATATTTCTAACTCTGCACAATGGGCTTATAGTGGATTCTGTGAGTCGGAAAAGAACTTGAAAAATACAAATATTTAAAGCAGCAACCAAATCACCTCCACCTCCCGTTTTCGATGATGCTAAGCACGATGGTGGTGTTCAAAATTCTATTGGAGTTGACCCCACCCCTAAAATGACCAAAAACCGCCGCCGGGCCAGTTCCAAAAAAATTCTAAGCACCGTGTTCGTGTTCAGCATCCTCGAAAATGGGGGGTGACAAATATTTTACTGATGATAGGCGCGGAATATGCGATTCCCCCATTTTGGGTTGGTTTTTGGCCTTTTTAGGGGTGGGGTCAACTCCAAAATAGTTTTAAACACCACCATCGTGTTTTGCATCCCCGAAAACGGGGGGTGGAGGTGGTTTGGTTGCTGCGTTAAAAAATCTGACTTATTCTCTATTTCAATACGAATCGAACACCGTTAAATTTGTAAAAATCGTCGCATCCGTTCAAAAGTTATAAGCTTTTGAAAAAGTTTTGTCCCCGAATTTCAATTGCCATAACAAAAAAAAAAAAAAAAAAATGATTTCACATTTTAATTTCTAGCACATACTACTATTTAAATCAGGGGTGGCCAACCCAAATGGATTGGCGGGCCACTTTAGATATGTATCATAATTCCGCGGGCCACATATAAAATTATATATCCACATATTAGACTTGGATGAACTATAGACATTTTTTGTAGTAACATAATCACCCCTACCATGAATGTCCGAAGGAACTCTGTTCTTTCGGATTTTTTTTTTCCTGAGAGCAAACTTTTGCAATCATGATTAATTTCGGATTAGAAATCTTCATATCCAGTCAGTGCTGCCAAAATATTTCCAATTACTTCCAATCAGCCAGTAATGCAACTGTGATTTTGCATATTTGACATTAGCTTATCTGTAATTTCGCATATTTGACATTAGCTTATCTGTCAGCTGAACAAGTTTATAAATAACAATCAAATGCAAAGAATAAATTCAAATAATTAAAAAAATTTGTGCAGAAAAATTGTGAAATTTTATTTAGAAAACAAAAAAAATAACCTAAAATAGAGAATAGAATAGCATAGCTTCATAGTTTGCCATCTATTTCTTTTTGTGAAGACTTTGGCGATATTCGAATTGGACTCCATTTACTGGACCAATATCTATAATTGCTCTTTATTTGTGTTGTTAGATCTTGTAAATCTGTTAAAAAATTTTTTTATCAAATAAAATTACAAAATATTGCTTACATTGCTTTTTTCCTCATTCAGTTCCTTACTACAAAGTTGGAGAAAAAAAACTTGCGAAAAACGTCAAAAATTTTCCCTCAAATATTATTGTCGATAGCTAATTTTCCAGGGAATTTTTTCTCATTCCCCAAATATTTCCACGATTGCAAAACAGGGAATTGGGGGAAAAAGTCGAAGGAATGTTTATTCATGATAGGGGTGAATAACAATGATACTAATCGTTAATTATAAAGAAATATATAACACTAACAATTGAATATAAAAAGTATATAAATATAAATGAATTTAAAAAAAATTAAATTAATAAAAAAGAATTATTTTGCTAGTGCGATATTTGTTTCTTCACTCCTTCACTTAGCTTTTGCAAATCCGTCTCAATTTTGGTATTTGCACATCGTAATTGGTGTTGCAGGTTAGCGTTCGTTATATTTGTGTTTGGTCAATTTCCGAAAAAAAAAAAACGATTCGCAGGTGTAAGTTCAACCAAAAACAAAACCAAAAAACAACTTTTTGTGCCAGATTTCTCAAATTGGAAAATTTCTCTTTTTATTTGAAAACTATCTTTTCCTTGCAATGATATATTTAATTGATTCAGTTTTTCGACAATGTCCACTAAATATCCGCTCATACTTTCATAATTCTGGTACAGGTTTTTGCTTCTAATTCGTAAACAAGTCAGTTTATTCTCGTTACTCATAAAACTGCTTTTAACATTTTCCACGACTGACTTAACTGAAGTATACAACGGCACCATATTCAGAATCTAATTCTTTCAGGAACTCCTTAAATTGTTGGATTGTGATCAAATGTAATTTTGTTGATGAATCAAACAAAGGTTTATAATAAAATCCTCTCTTTTGGAACGATTGCTAGTTTTGTTGGTGAATTTCATTTTATCGATTAGTTATTTTATAGCTCCCTTTTCTTTACCTATCATAGCAGGTGCTCCATCAGTTGACATTCCAGAAAGCATTTCCAAATCCATGTTGTTTTCGCATAAACAGTTTTCATCAGCAAGGAAAATCTTTTCCTGTTGTACTTTTTAAACTTATCAAATTTAACATTTATTGAGTTACTTGAAATGATTCATTTTTTTCACGTAGGAACACTACAGGCTAAGCTGAGTCTGAAATGTCTGTGCGTTCATCAAATGCCAAGGAAAAATATTTGAAATCATCTGTCGCGCAATTTTAAGATGTAATTTAATTTGAAATGTCATTAGTTCGACGACACACTGTTTGGCGCGATAGGTTTAGGTTCGAACACAGTTTACTTTTATCGGGCAAAATATCCTTTACAACAGCTTCCAAACATTCTTTCACAATTTCGCCTTCGGAAAATGTTTTATTTTTTTTTTGCAATCACAACTGAAACATAATCGCTGGCATTAAAAGGCGATACACACTAGCGATCATGTTCGTCAGTTTTGCTCAAATTTCTCTTGTTTGCGTGTGTGACCGCACTTTTTCGTCATTTAACAGTCATCCACAAAAATTTTTGTGTTTGAGTGACAGTCAGCGGTCATTTTTTTTTTGACTCATAAAGTGTACCAAAAAGCGTCATTCAAGCGGTTTACTTGAAGCGAAAAGATGGATGCGGACAATGAATTCTTAAAAGATTTCATATTTTGCTATGAATGCAATGTTGTCTCTGGGACATAACTAGTCCAGATTACATGATACGTGATATGATAAGAAAATCAGATGAAGAATTACTAAATATCATGAAAAAATATGAAAAAAATTGTTCTTTTGAGGATATCAAAAGAAAAATCAAAACAATTCGGTCGTCCTACAAACGGGAGTTGGAAAAAAGAAAGAATATGCGCGCACCTAATTTTCTTATTCCTTATGTCTGCTAGTCACATTTCACTACTTGAATGATGGTTTGAGCTTCGAACATGAGTGACAGTTTGACCGCTGCGAATAATCATTCAAAACAGATGAATTTTTGACTGACGAAAATGATCGCTAGTGTGTACCGCCTTTAACAATATTGGACAGCTCATTTTTGAATATATAATGTATTTCTTTAATACATTGGTTTTCACTACTTTGACTAAATATGTTTTGTAAAAGTGTAATGAATCTCGTGGGGCGGAAAAATTATCAAGGCGGGCCGCGGGTTGGCCACCCCTGATCTAAATAACAAAATTTCATTAAAAATTATTTTTTTTTTTTTAAATGTGGCCCAGTTGGTAAATTCTGACCCATCTGACAAGTGTTTTTCTGAGTGCGGTTTGCATTTCGTCCGCTTACATCTACGTTCTTTCCGCTTTGTTTGAACGCAAGCAGGAGTACAAATGGAAGTACAATATCTCTAGAAGTACAGACAGCTGTGAAGGAGTATTGTACTCCTAAAATAAGTACAGTTGGCAGCATTAGTTATGCATTGTAAATACATTTTTAGAAAAAATATAAAATTCCTCTTGTATTTTCAAGCAAAACGAAAGTGGTAATAACACCTATGGGTGTTATGTCCATCGTTATGAGTGGTCATAATCCCCAAAATAATTTTGGGGACTATGAACGTTTTTTGGGTGGACATATCGCCCAAAATCTTTTGGGCATTATGACCATGGGGGTTATAACATGGCACCATTTTTTACAGTATCCACTGCACGGAACAGTTTGGATTTCTCCTCTAGCAAAATTTCTGTTGCATTTTCTACAGAAATCATCCATTATAAGTGTTCGTGAACGAATACTTTTTTATAGTTTTAAGTGTCATCACTAATGCATTAAGTATTCGCATTAAATTTATTTGCATCTCTAACAAGTGCAATGGAATAGCCGTTATAGTAATTCATTATTTTTTGTCTCACTGCACTCTTATGCTTATTAGCAGTATAACAGTTTGCTAGCTTAAGATTCTCACAATGTTGTTTGGTTTTTTGTTATTGTTAACTCTCATTAGAATTATGTTCTTGATTTTGTTTTTGTAAGCTAAACGGTAGAATCATACGATTCAATACCTAATTGTTATTTTTGGCTCTTTGAGCAACATCAAAATTTGTTAAACGCATTGATGATGAAACTGTCGTAAAATAAAGTCGTACTTTTTGAATAATTTTAAATCAAGAGTTTTTCTAATTTTATATTAACTTTTTTCGCATTCATCATCATAAAATGGTCCTTCGCGTCGCCGGAGTCTAAAATCGGCTTAAATTTAAAAGTAAAAGTTTCGCGATTTATAAAACAGTAAACGTTTTTAAAAATCATTTCTCATCGAATATAAATAAAATTAATTGTGGTTCTTTGACATTGGAGCTGTAAAAGAGACAGACAGCGTTGGAACCTCTGCAGCAGCAGCAACTTAGCGCAACTTGGAGTCTCATCGAAATCAATTGCAGCATTTGTGTAATATTGAAAGGAATTTCCCCAAGACAGCGTTGGAGTCTTATCGAGATCAAGTTGTCAGTACAGTGTTGGAGCGCTATTGAAAGCAGGTACTCAAGTCAGTCGGTGTCCCAGACGCTACGTTACGAAAATTGGAAATATTTTGGCAAAACAGGTAACATTTTGTATTTAAATTATGGCGGAAGACATGATCAATTTGGTGCAAAAACGTGGCCGTCTCAAAGGCTCTATAACCCGTGCGCTTGCATATGCAGATAGTCCTCCTGAGGACTGTACATACGAGCAAATAATAATTAGGCTTGAACGCTTGGAAGAGATTTGGCAGCAGTTTGTGAAATCGGTAGATGACATGTATTTGTTCAAAAATGTTCCTGACTACAGTGATCCTGAAGTTGACTTTCCGTTATACGAAGAAAAATATTTGTCGGCTCGTGGTCGCATGGCTGCATTAAAAAATAATTTAACTACAACTGAGCAATCTGAAGATAACGGGGACGCAATTTCAAAACTGATTGAACAACAGTCATTATTCCTAAAGCGATTTTCTACCGTTTCCACTCCTTCACCTCATAGGGAAAGTGAATTACCTAAAATTAGCATGCCTCAATTTTTAGGACAATATAAAGATTGGCCGGCATTTCGAGATTTATTTGTCAGCTCCATTGATTCTAAATCTAACTTATCTAGTACGCAAAAATTTTATTATTTAAAGTCGCTATTACGTGATGATGCAGCAAATTTAATTAAACATATTCCTGTTACTGAGTCGGTGCCATGTCATAACCCCAATGGTCATAATCCCCAAAAAGTTTTGGGCGTTATGTCCTCCTAAAAAACGGTCGTAGTCCCCAAAAAACTTTTGGGGATTATGACCACTCATAACAATGGACATAACACCCATGGGTGTTATGACCACTTTCGTTTTGCCTGAAAATACAAGAGGAATTTTATATTTATATTCGAGGATTACATCCTTGAATATGTCCAACAACGCTTCTACATAAAAGTTAGGGTAAGTGGGCGGCCTACGGCCGCAGCTCAGGATTTAAAACTCCCAAAAATCCAACACTGGCTTCGCGGATCAGTCTATAATATATCCAACACCTGGTTTGCTAGCCACAGTAATTTTAAATTAAAGTTAGGGAAAGTGGGCGGCCTACGGCCGCAACTCAGGATTTAAAACTCCCAAATGTCCGACACCGGCTTCGCGGCGGCCTTCGGCCGCGGATCAGTCTATAATATATCCAACACCTGATTTGCTAGCCACAGTAATTTTACATAAAAGTTAGGGAAAGTGGGCGGCCTATGGCCGCAACTCAGGATTTAAAACTCCCAAAAATCCAACACCGGCTTCGCGGCAGCCTTCGGTCGCGGATCAGTCTATAATATATCCAACACCTGGTTTGCTAGCCACAGTAATTTTACATAAAAGTTAGGGAAAGTGGGCGGCCTATGGCCGCAACTCAGGATTTAAAACTCCCAAAAATCCAACACCGGCTTCGCGGCGGCCTTCGGCCGCGGATCAGTCTATAATATATCCAACACCTGGTGCGATACCCATAGTAATTCTAAATAGAAGTTAGTATATTATGCGAAATTTTTTTTGGTCTTAGAACCGAATATTTCCCAATAGTTAATTTTGGGCATTATTTCCGCTTTTAATGTGGACATAACGCCCAAAATTATTTGGCATTATGTCCTCAAGTTTTTGGGGATTATGTCTGTTCTTACAAGTGGTCACAGCCCCAAAAAAAAATGGGGATTATGACCGGAAAAAAAACGGACATAATGCTCAAAATCATTTTGGGGATTATGACCATTGGGGTTATGACCGGGTACCTACTGAGTCTGCATACAATACAGCGTGGACCCGTCTCCAAGATCGTTTTGATCGTCCTAGACACATTGTTTCATCTTACATTGAAACTTTCATGTCACTGCCTTCGACATCAAATGAAAATATTTTGCTGTTGAGGAAAATTTCTGATGGGGCTAACGAAATTATAAGAGGCCTTGATGCTATAAGTCAAAATCAACGCGATTGTTGGCTTATTTATTTGCTGCTAGCGAAAATTGATCCCGAGTCCCGTCGTAGGTGGATTCAAGATAGTCGCGAGAACTCTGTTCCTACGATTTCGAATTTTTTTGAGTTTTTGGATTCACGCTGTGAAGAGTTAGAACTAGGCCAAAGTAAATCTTGTTTATTTTCGAAGCCTCAGGGCACACAAAAACCAAATTCTTGTCGTTCTTTTGTGTCTTTCGATGAGAAATTGTCTGAAATCGGGACATTCTTCATATACATGCAATTCCAAATTCCGATGCAAGGAATGTCACAAACGTCATCACACTCTTGTACACAGCATGCAAGTTCAATCATCACCTTCGATTTCTTCATCGACGTCAGCATCTTTGTCATTTGCTGCAATATCCTCAGGCAAACCATGGTCTACTGTTGCTCATGTTTCTCGTCCAGGTTTTTTGAATTCCACTGCCCACCTGGATTATTCCCCAACAGTACATCCTGCGATTGTTTATCAAGGCAGCAGATATCTTTTGCCCACGGCACTTGTTGAAGTTCGTAACGCTCAAAACCGATTCGTTACATGCCGTGTTCTTTTCGACTGTGCGTCGGAACTGTCGTATATCTCGGAGAGATGTGCTCAGGCTCTTGGCCTACCTCGCTCATCTTCTCGTATTGCTGTGTCAGGAATTTCATCTGTTAAGGCTGAGACTACACGTGGCTGTTGTTCACTTCATATCAAATCTAAGGTTTCTCAGCAAGTTCTTGACGTTTGTGTTCATGTTTTGAGCAAAATTACTTCGTCGCTTCCTACTTCGGAAATCGATACTCCAACAATGGAGCAGCTTAGAGAAGTGACCCTTGCGGATCCATCATTCAATATCTCATCACCAATTGATATTTTGCTTTGAATTTATCAAGTGTGGAAAATATTTACTTTCAATAAAATTTTTGACTCGGCTGGCAACCCTATAGCTATTTCATCTATTTTTGGTTGGATTGCAACATCTGTAATAGCATCCGATGAAAACTCAACATCATCATTTGTAGCTGTTGCTGATGTTGACCGTTCTCTTCGAAGATTTTGGGAAATTGAGGAAATAAATGATTCCTTGCCACCTGACTCAAACGATATTCTTGTTGAAAATCATTTCACAGAAACTCATTCACGCCATTCGGATGGCAAATATATAGTTGAACTCCTATTCAAAGAAAAACTTGTTCAATTTGGGAACACACTCCAAGGTGCTATTAAACGATTTAACGCTGTTGAACGTCGTTTACTAAGGGACACTCAACTTCGCCAGCAATACGTCGCCTGTATGCGCGATTATATTAAATTAGGACATATGCGTGAACTTGACTCTTATGAAATCATGGTCCCTGATGGTCGTGTTTTCTACATGCCACACCATCCAGTTATTGGTCCAAAACTTCGTGTTGTTTTTGATGGATCATTTCAAGATGTAAATGGAGTCGCACTCAACAGTACCTTACATAATGGCCCAAGTATTCAGTGCAATTTATTTGCCGTATGCCTCCGCTTCCGTATGTACAGATACGTTTTCTCTGCGGAAATAGTAAAAATGTTTCGCCAAATTATGGTATCTGAAAATCATCGAAATTATCATCGAATCGTTTGGAGAGAGGATCCATCAGAAAGACTTAGACATTTTCAATTATGTACTGTTACATATGGCACATCGTGTGCGCCTTTTCTCTCCGTAAGAGTACTCGAACAGCTTGCAAAAGATTACGAAAAGGAATACCCTTTAGCTGCAAAAACAGTTCTTGAGGATTTTTACGTCGATGACGTCATCACTGGCTCCCAGTCTGAAAAAGAGTTGATTGAAAAACGTGATGAATTGATTCAACTTTTATCTCACGCAGGACTTGAGCTCCGAAAATGGGTTTCAAATTTCCATTCAATAACCACGAGCTTTCGCGATCAACCTGATCAATGGTTTTTGAAAACCGAAGACGAAACCACTAAGGTTCTGGGTATTTATTGGAAGCCGAATGATGACGTACTTGGATACAAAGTATGCTTGGAAAAATTTCCGAAGGTTTGCAAAAGACAAGTTTTATCCGATGTATCTCGAGTATTTGATCCATTGGGACTCCTTGCTCCCGTAATAATTAAATTTAAAATATTTTTTCAAGAATTATGGCTACTTAATTTGAGCTGAGATGACCCACTTCCTCCTAATCTTGCTGAGTGGTGGCTAAAGTGTCGTGAAGACTTAAGCCATATTTCAAAATTATTATTTCCACGTTTTGTGCATAACTGCAGTGGTTTCATCGAGTTGCATGGATTTTCAGATGCATCGATTAAAGCTTACTCTGCAGCAGTATACTGTCGATTCAAGTATGTAAATGGTGATATAAGGGTAGCGCTCATATCTGCAAAGACTCGCGTGGCTCCTTTGAAGCAAATTTCTCTGCCGCGTTTGGAGTTATGTGGTGCACTTTTGTTGACCAGGCTTTTAAACTTATTGAAGAAAGCTTTGCCACATAAAGAAATCATTATGAAAGCTTGGTGCGACTCTACTGTGGTTTTAGCGTGGCTATCGCAGCCGCCAATCAAATTAAAAACATTTGTCGCCAACCGCACAGCAGAAATTCTCGATACCCTTCCACGAAACGCTTGGAGACACGTCGTATCCAAAGATAACCCCGCTGACTGCGCGTCACGTGGAATGATGGCTTTCAATTTGATGGAATTTGACCTCTGGTGGAAGGGACCTGTTTGGCTCAGGAATGACGATACAGATTATTCTATACTTGAGAATGAAGGTAACCCGGTAATATTTACAGAAAAAGAAATGGACGCTTAAATGAAAACTTCAACAGTTAACATGGTCTCCACTGAACTCATCAGTCAGAATCCACTGGAAAATCTTGTAAAAAGGGTCTCAACATGGAGAAGGCTCTTACGAGTCATGTCATACGTCCTATCCTTTATAAGAAAAATTCACACTCGTGATGATCAACCAGCATCAGGCCAATCAACTTTCAATAAAACTAACGAAGCTAGACTATGTCTCCGATTAGCTCAGACATGCTACACCGATGATCGAATCAAGCTGCAAGCCACCTTAGTAAAGGGTCTCAATTAATTAAACTTGATCCATTTATTGACGAAAATGGACTTTTACGGGTTGGAGGTAGAATTCGGAATTCAACTTTAGATGAAACTATCCGTCATCCAATTATTCTCCCTAAGGAGCTTATAATCACATATTTGATTCTACTTGATGAACATGAAAAAATCTTCACCCAGGAGTGTCTGCATTTTTTGTTCAAATTCGGCAGACCTACTGGATTTTTGGAGCATGAAATTTAAAACGAAAGCTGACTCATAAATGTCTCAAATGCTTCCGCCAACGCCAACTTTCAACACAGCAATTTATGGCTGATCTACCGGCTATACGTGTTCGACAGGCGCATCCATTCGAAAATTGTGGATGTGACTACGCTGGTCCTTTGACTCTAAAATTGTACCGCGGAAGAAATGCACGCACTTCAAAGGGTTATATTTGTTTATTTGTTTGCCTTGTTACATCTGCCATACACCTCGAACTTGCCACTGACTTGAGTACTGATTGCTTCTTAGCAGCACTTCGTCGTTTTATGTCCCGCCGTGGAAAATGTTTTGCAATATTCAGCGACTCATAATGAAATCGTTGCCGCATCCTTAGCAGAGGACGGTATCCGATGGATTTATATTCCACCACACGCACCACATTGGGGTGGTATTTGGGAATCGGCAGTGCGATCAGTGAAACTGCATCTACGCCGTGTTATAGGAAATGCAATACTCACGTTTGAGCAAATGCACACTTTACTTGCACAGATTGAAGCAGTGGTCAACTCACGCCCTTTGGGCATAGCGCCTGACTCGGACACTAATTATCTTTCTCCTTCTCATTTTTTAATAGGTCGCCCATATACTATGGTTCCAGAAGGAGATTTGAGCCATGTTAATGTCAATAAGCTGGACTACTGACAGCATATTCAAAATATGTATCAAGGTTTTTGGCGTACTTGGCATCAAGAGTATCTGACATCATTGCAGAATCGTCCAAAATGGTCTCATCGACAGCCTAATGTAGCTGTGGGCAACATAGTAGTCGTCAAAGAAAACAATGCACCTCCAGCAAAATGGCTCATGGGACGAATTACCGAAATTCATCCAGGCTCAGATGGACTCGTTCGAGTTTGTTAGACGGCCTATAACCAAGATTGTAGTCCTACCTATATTCTGAAACGTTGCTTCAGGGCCGCCCGGGATGTTCGTGAACGAATACTTTTTTATAGTTTTAAGTGTCATCACTAATGCATTAAGTATTCGCATTAAATTTATTTGCATCTCTAACAAGTGCAATGGAATAGCCGTTATAGTAATTCATTATTTTTTGTCTCACTGCACTCTTATGCTTATTAGCAGTATAACAGTTTGCTAGCTTAAGATTCTCACAATGTTGTTTGGTTTTTTGTTATTGTTAACTCTCATTAGAATTATGTTCTTGATTTTGTTTTTGTAAGCTAAACGGTAGAATCATACGATTCAATACCTAATTGTTATTTTTGGCTCTTTGAGCAACATCAAAATTTGTTAAACGCATTGATGATGAAACTGTCGTAAAATAAATTCGTACTTTTTGAATAATTAAATCAAGAGTTTTTCTAATTTTATATTAACTTTTTTCGCATTCATCATCAATAAGTACTAAGAAACTACAAGTAGTCATAAGGTGTTCAAACAAATGTTCAAACTTAAAAAAAAAAAAATCAAAACTTTCATGAGCAAATAAAACAACACGTCTTCTCTTGACGACAGAGAGAAAAGAGCTGTCAAAGCTAATTTTCGCCGGGTGATAATAATTTCTTCATTGACTAGAATTATGGGGCTCAGGTGGATAGGTTGAATCTGGCAATGGTCCAAATTACCGGCATGTAAACCCTGTGCGCATGTGCCATTTGCTGCCATTCTGCAAAAGTTGTTACGGTCGTCAGCGAGCAATTGGTGAAAGCAAACATTTGGTTGTCACATTCGGCCACAAAGTTGCCAAAAAGCTGTTGAATCGTTCCATTATGCGCAACGGGGAAGATTGTTAACTTCTTACATGAAAACTTAATCCTAGGTTACTTTATATTGATTTTGTATTTCCGTAATCAACATTCTATTTCTTGCCGGTAGAGTTTCAAATAGGTGAGCCGAATTAATGTGTTAATTTTTTTGTAGATTCCAACCTACTGTTCACAGTGTTTGTTAATTGGTTGATTTGATTTTGTGTTTGGGTGTCTATTGTTGGACTCGACCAGCTGAGCTTTAGTTATCTTAATCCGTTCCAAGTCGTCAGCGTCCGATGTGCCAGCAACAACATTTATGGCTATGCCCAGGAAATCTAGACTTCTCACTAACCTGTGGTGTACATTTAAAGCGGATAGAAAATTTTTCACATGTTCGGTGTCTATCTTTAGTAGCTTCCTCATGTGAGACTGAGGGAACAGGATCGCCATCCTAATTGTCTCATCCGTCAAGCGAGCGTAGTCGGTAAAGTTGGTGGAGTGTCTTAAGTAGTTATGCTGATCCCACACTAGTCTGTCACCGTCCAGTATCGGTACGTAATCAGAGCCGTCGGTACGGTACGTGATTCGAGCCGTCACTATTGTGAGTAAAGACAGTATCGTTCGAAAAAACATGTCATTATAAAATGAAACCTACGTAAGCCTAAATTACTTAAAATTTCTAGAGAATGCCAAAGGTAAAACCGAGATAACTACCTAAGGTTGTCCTTGTGGACCACCCTCCCCTTAATTAAGACTGTTGTCCCTAAATCTGCCTGGTTTATCTGTTTGTTTTTACAAAAACTTTTTCGCCTACTTCGAAAACCTTGTTTCGGCTTGTCTGTTTATTTCTGTGGATTTGGAGCTCTTGTGCTACCCGAACTTTATCTTTTACTTCCTCACAGAAACTTGGGGAAGCTGAGTGGAGTAAGTTTTCAATGGGTTTCATGCCGATGACAGAGTGTACTGATCTGTTGTACTCTACCGTTGCCTGTAAGATGAGGTCAACCGTATTATCAGTCCCTCTTCGAGCTTTAGGCACCTCACTATCTCCAGGAGAGTGAAATGAAACCGCTCCACCTGGCCATTCGAAGTACTGTGAAGTAGGGGCGTGTTGGCAATGCAAACCCCAAACTGATTCAACAGTAGAAATTTTATTGTCTCTGAATTAAAAAAAGCTTCATTGTCGCAGCAGACCAATTTCGTATATAGGAAAATATTTATCAGTTGAACCAACGGTGTTTTCACATCTTCGATAGTACGAGTACTTACATCGGTTGTTCGATTGCAAACTACGAGAATTTGTCAGTGCAGGTCAGGAAGAACTTCCTATCTGTGGAAAAAATGTCGATGTGCAACATTTCGCGCGTGTAGGAGGAAATTGGCTTTTTGCCGAGCTCCTGCTTTTTTTTGGGTGTCTGTCATTTATTTATTTATTTATTAACATTGATAGTTAAATTTATAAAATTAAAACTAACAAAAAAAGAAAACTTATAGCATTGGCTACTCAGGCCTTCAGCTATATTAAAGTGTAACATAACTTTTGTATATTAAATTTAATCATATTTCTTAACAAAGTAGTACATGTAATTTTAATAATAAGTAATAATTCGAAAAGTGTGGGTATGTTTAAGTTTTATAAGTTATGTATTAATATGTTTTGGGTGAAGTGATTATGGGTGAAAATTTAAATTTCATGATAAATTTTGGTTTCTTTTAAGAATTGAATGATTTTTTTTATGTTTACTTTGTTAATGTTATGTAGACTAACAGTGGGTTTAATATTGCCAAAAATTTTATGTCTGGTTTGGTTAAGTGTTGGACAAAGGTTTAAAAGATGTTTGATGTATATAGTTGTGTTTGAGTTGCAAAAAGGACAGTAAGGTATAATATTTTTATCAATGTAGTGTTGGTTAGTTATTTTAGTATGTCCTAGACGTAGTCTAATTATTTTAATTTGGTCGAGTCTATTTAATTCATTTAGTGAAGTGTGGTGTAAGTAGTCAGTGATGTTTAATTGATTTTTATTAATACTTTGGTACCATTTATTGCAATTTTGAAAAGTTAGTTTTTGATTATCATTCATAATTTTTCTAAGATATTTGTGTATGTCTGTGTAGTTTATGTTTGGTGTTAAAATAAGTGGCATTTTTGTAGTAGCCTTTGCGGTTTGATCTGCAAATTCATTACCTTTTATGTTTGCATGTCCTGGTACCCATATCAGTCGGATTTAGGGAGAGTAATGTGAAAGAAGAGATCTTATCTTCGATTGATAAATATTGTTGTTATTGATGTTTGAGATTGCATCGAGTGATGATAGTGATTCAGAACATATAATAAAGTTGCCTTTTCTATTTTTTATTATTTCTATTGCTTGCAATATTGCTATTATTTCTGCAGACATCACTGAAGAATAAAAGGGAAGAAGTTCCTTTTTTAAAATATTATTGTCTGTGGTTATGGCATAGCTAGTTAAATTATTTATTTTGGATCTGTCAGTGTATATGAATTTATGATTTTTGTATTGTTCTTTAATGTATTCGAAACATTGATTGTAGATATGGAAAGAAGTGTTTTTTTTGTTAAATTTTTGTAGGTCGGTTAGAATAAGATTCTTTGGGAAGAGCCAAGAGGGTCTATGTTGAACGGTTTATAGGGTGTGAAAGGTATTTCGTAGGTTTTGCAGTGTTCTATTGTTTTAGTTATTGTGGATGGTATTAAATATGTTTGTAATTTTGGAGAATTTTGAATGTAGGAGTATGTCTTGAGTTCAGAAGGTTTTTGTAAAGAATTGCCGTGAGGTAATCTCTTGTTTTCTATTTCGGGTATATTTGCTTCAAATAGTAGATTTTTTATAGGTGTTGTGCGGTATGCACCTAGGGCTATACGTACAGCTGCATTAAAAGGACTTTTTAATGTGTATAACCCTGTCCATATATAAAAATTGCATAATCTAATTTTGAAATAATCATTGCTTTTGTTATTGAGATTAGTGTATAAGTGTTGCAATTAAATTTAGCGCTTGCTAAGCATTTTATAATGTTAATATGTGTTTGCCAATTATATTTGTTATTTACTAATAAGTCCAGGATTTTTAATGATTGAACAGTTGGAATGTGTATTCCATTGCAGGATGTAGTACATCTACATTTTTGTTTTTTACATATATGAAGTTGTTTACTTTTGCTTAATGATAGTGAAGCTCCAGAATATATACACCAATTTTCTATATTTTTAAAAAGAGTCTAAATTGTAAGTAGTGTTTTTTTGTTTATTTTTGAAATTAATGATTAATTGAAAATCATCTGCGTAAGCACAGAGTTTAATGTCTTTTTGAATTGAGATGGTTTTTGCCAGTTTATTATATGCAATGAGAAATAGTATTACGGATAGTGGAGATCCTTGAGGTATTCCGTTATCTAATGGATATGTGTCAGATGTATATGTTCCTACTCTTACCATTATTTTGCGGTTTGTCATGAAGTTTCTTATATAATTTATTATTTTTGTACCTATTTTCCATTCATGTAGTTGGTCAATGATGGTATGTTTACCTATTCTATCGAATGCTTTCGAAAAGTCGAGGGATATGATAGTTAGATGTCCTTTTTTGGCTATTGATTTGGTAATCAGATGATCTGTATAAATCAGAGTATCTGTAACTGATTTTCCTTTTTAAAACCTATTTGGTTTTCATGTAGTAGTTTTCTTTGTATTGTCAACCACCATAGTCGTTTGGCTATGATTTTGTCTAGAGTTTTTGCAAGGCAGCAGTTTAATGAAATTGGTCTATATGAGTTTATTTATAATTTATCTGATTGTGATTTCAAAATTGGTATTGTAAGATTTGTTTTGTATGTTTGTGGAATAATAGTGTTGAAGATGTCATTGTATAGTCTAATAATTCTGTATTTAAAAGATGTTGAAGAATGTTTTATCATTGGGTATGATATTCTATTGAGTCCTGGTGTTGATCCCTTGAGTGTATGAATGGCTGATAATAGTTCTGTATAAGTTATTTCTTTTTCTATTTTTAGAGTAAGAGGACGGAGAAGGTAGTTTGGTTGAGTGTTTTTATATTTATTGGAAACGAAGACTGGATTGTGATCTTGTGAAATTTCAGACCAATATTGTCCGAAATTATTTGCTATTGTTCTTTTGGATGATGTTTTTTGATTATTAATTGGGCTATGTATGCAATGTATTGTTTTAGACGGATTTAATCCACAAAATTTTCTGATATTTGACCAGATTTTGGTTGTGGGAGAGTTTGGTTGTATTTCTGAGGTAAATTGTATTGTACATTGTCTTTTTCTTTGTTTTAGTTCTCTTCTAAATAGAGCATTAGATTTTTTATAATTTAGGATATTTACTTGTGTGATATTTCTTTAGAGTGTTCGCCAGTTTTATTTTTGTTTTCCCTAAGGGTTGCTCCACCATGGAACTTTATATTTCAGTGTTTTTGTAGATGTTTGAGGAATGCTGTAATGAGCGCTTTGTAGAATTATCCTAGTGATATTTGCATTTTCTTTATTAATGTTTATACTTATTGGGGTCTTAAGTTTTCAAATTTTGTCCAGTCTGCTTGTTTAATTTTGAAGTGCGGTCTACATAAATTTTGGGTATGGGTTTTTGAGAAGATTGATATGATTATAGGAAAATGGTCGCTTCCATTAAGGTCGTTTATTGTATTCCAGTGTATATGGGGTGTGATATCAGGTGAACAAAATGTTAGGTCAATGTGAGTAAAAGTGTTGTGTGTACTATAATGTGTTGGTGATTTGTCATTTAAAAGTGAGAGATTTGAGTTATCTAAGAATTTAGCAATGATTTTACCTTTCTTGTTACTGTTTGGTGATCCCCATCTGGGATGCCAACTATTGAAGTCTCCGGTAATGATTACTGGAGAATTTGTGGTAGTGAGTACATTCTCTAAATTTTTATATGTAAAAGTATTTGATGGTGAAATGTACGTTGAAAAAACTGTAATTTTCTTTAAGGAGTCTATTTCTATGGCAATTGCTTCAAAGTCTTTTTTGATGTATTTTTCGGTGTATTGAATAGATTTGTGTATTAAGAGTGCAACACCTCCAAATCTGTTTGATGCAGTGTTTGTAACAATGTTATAATTTATAGGTATGGGTATGATATTAGTGTTGCAAATATGAGTTTCTTGCAGTGAAATTATATTTGGTGACTGTTCCTTAAATAATATTAAAAGTTCATTATAATTATTCAAGTAACCTTTTATGTTCCATTGCAAAATTATCAGGGACATTTTTTGTTTAAAATTTAATACAATGGTTTAAAGAGTTGTAGTAGTATGTAATATGTTATAATTTAAATCAGTAACTATTTAGATAGATAAATCGCTATCACTTATAGCTTGATGATTGTGTTCGTTTTTATATTTTTTGCTCTTTGGTTTTTGTTTTGATTTACTCTTTGCTTTGAGAGGTTTTGAAAGTGTATTTTGTTTGTGAAAATTTTGAGATTGGGTTCTTCAGTAAGTTGTGAGTGTATTGGATGTTTATTGAAGGGGGTAGTGGTGTCCATGTCGTTGATGTCATCGTATCATGTGACTGATCTTTGATGTATTTGTAGTTTAGGTTTTGTTGTTAGGTCGGAAGAATTGTTTGGATTTTGAATTGTTTTTGTTGAATTTAATGTGTTTTGGGTGTGAGTTGCGATATTTTGGCTAGGTTGGTTAGCTGTTATTTTAGAGTATAGGGTGGCTTTATGAGTGTGTCGGGTCCAATATATGTTTAATGCTGTTTTGTGATCAACTTTCTGTAATGTTTTTATGGCTGTAATTTCTTTCTGTTTTATGAAGGCTGGACAGGTTTTGTCCAATGGGCTGTGTTTGTTATTGTTTTCTATATCATATTTACAGTTAATACAGAATTTTTCTAAAATACAGGTTTCGCCTTCTGTTGTTTGATGTTCAGCAGAGCAGTTATTACATGTTGTTGGTTTTTTACAGGTGGAGGTGGGATGTCCAAATAGAAAGCAGTTTCTGCATCGTAGAGGGAGTGGAATGTACGGTCTTACCTGTACTCTCTCATAGCCTATCATTATTTTTTCTGGTAGATTTGTTGATGCGAATGTCAAAATTATTAGACCGGTTTCTATTAATAAGTTAGCATCTTTTTTCATAATTTTACGAACTTCTGAGACATTTTGAGTTTTAAGTTCATTTAATATTACCTCTTCAGGAACGTTGCGCAGTTCGTTCGAGTAGATTACTGCCTTGGAGCAGTTAAGAGTTTTGTGCTCTTGCACTTCAATAGGATATTCGTTGAAAGTTGTAAGTTTTAGAAGCTTGGCGGCTTGTGATACATTTTTTGTTTTGATTAATAGAGAGCCGGCTCTTGTTTTTTTGCATGTATCGACTTCACCATTGCATGTGTAGTCAATTACTTTTTTTATCAGGAATGGAGATATGTTATCGAAGTTTTCATTGTTTTTTCTGTTGATAATTATATATTTTGCTTCACTGTTTGGTAATTTATTGGTAGTGAACAGATTGCTTATATCTGGTGGCCGAGACATTTTTACTGTCTTAGGGCTTATGCCCTGCACTGCACTTGTTGTGATTGTTCAGTTGTTTTTGTTTTTGTTTTGTACGCTTTATTGTAATATGAACTTTTAGTTTATGAGGAATTCTTTTTATTTTATAATTATTTTCAAAATTCACAAATTTTATTTTTTTTACAAAGCAAAAAAAAATTGTTGTTCTTTTGATAACAATTTCAAATCGGGGTGTCTGTCATACTTGATCAACTTCGTGATTTTTGAGAAATAATAGTCGGCCCGAACCTGTTTCACATTCTCTTCGGAAGCCCTGTGGGCCCGATTATGCTCTACAGTAATTAAAGCAACTAAATTCTTACAATGTCAAAACTTTATGGTTGAGAAGCACCTTACCAAACCATGCTGAATGAGGGCTAAAGTTGGCAGGTCACAACGTATGGCATTGAGCACTAGGGTGGTTGAAAATATTAAAGTTGCTCCATGTATGACAAGGTCCCATTACTTTTTCTCATCCAACATTTTTCTTCAACATAATAACCCCCTATCACAGCCCCTTAGGGGGGTTCCCCTGAAAAAATGGCATTCTTGTGAAATTAGGAAATTGACTCCCCCTCTTCTCAGATGCCTCTGGAGGGGTAAATCGCATCAGTTTTACTCTTCCAAACTTTCCCCTGACACACCTACCCCCTTTTGGGGGTCCCCCCACAAAAAATTTCGAAAAATAATTTATAACTCCCCGGGAGTTCATATCTGTCACCAGGTCCTATTATATTTTCTTGTCTAATATTTTTCCCGAACACACTTACCCTTGATCAGCCACCCTTTTGGGGGTCCACCTACAAAAAGCACAAAAAAAAAAGCATGCAACTGTAATACATACATAAAAACGGAAAAAAAGGCAAACAAGCAATTCGGCCATTTTTCATTCAATTTTATATAACTTTTCCATTCTTAATCGATTTTCTTAAGTACATACTCAGCTTTTTTTAATTCATAAATATATAGACTCTGATTTTTGAATGATTTTTTACAATTTTTTTTGTTGTATAAATTTGCAGTGGATATTGACTTTTTTTAATTTTTCAAAAAAAAATGTTTTTTTAGAAATCAATTTATTTCATATCTATCTGCTATTATTAAACGAGTATGTATTTATATACATATATATATATATATATGTATTTATATTTTCAGACTTTATTTCCAAAACGGGTGCAGCGATTTTGATGAAACTTGGGGGTTAGGTACATATGTAAACAAAATTAGGATTGGGCTGGGTTTTAACTTATCAAAGACTCCTGGAGGGGCGTGGCACAGCCCTAAACTTTTATTTTCATAACGTCATATCTCGAAAACCATTCAAGATATTGTAATAAAATTTGATACACAGATGCAGACCATAAATGTATTTAATTTTGCCGAAAGTGGGCGGAATCGGAAAAGTGGTCGTGGCACTTTTAAATAATTGAAAATTTTGATTCAATATTACTCAAAAACGGCACTGACGATTTTCATAAAATTCTTATAGATAATACCACTAAAAGCAGTCATCATAACATGCTATGTCACTATACTGGCAAAACTCGTTGAAGGGCGTCACAGCCCACAATATTTATAAACGTTATAATAGGAAAACTAACAATGCAGTCTATATGAAATTTAGCATGGTAGGTATACTTGCTATAAGGTATTTTTTAAACAAAAATGGGCACAATAGTACATGTGGGCGTGGCACCTCCCATATAAGCAAAAAACGTTTTGTGTAATATTTGGTGAAGTAAATGAGTAATCCTAATAAAATTTTGTATAGAGATGTCGGTTACTATAAGCTTTGAAATTATATTGAGTTCGACACGATTTTGTTAGTGGGCGTGGCACCTCCCATGCAAGCAAAAACGTTTTGTGCAATATTTGGTGAACTATAAGAGTAATCCTAATGAAATTTGGTATGGAGGTGTCGGTTACTATAAGCTTTGAAATTAATTGGATTTCGACGGGATTTCATCAGTAGACGTGGCACCTCCCATAGATGCAAAAAACGTTTTGTGCTATATTTGGTGAACTGTACGAGTAATCCTAATGAAATTTGGTATAGAGATGTCGGTTACTATAAGCTATAAAATTAATTCGACTTCGACGGGATTGATTCAGTGGGCGTGGCACCTCCAAGCAAAACACGTTTTGTGTTATATTTAGTGTGCTATGAGAGTTATCTTTTTAAAATTTGGTACAGATACATATGTCGGTTAGTAAAAACTCTGAAATTAAATGGACTTCGACGGGATTGCATCAAAATGCAAATATTTTTCGGACTTTGTCAAACTCATTCAACTTTTTTCGACCTTATTCAATTTTTTTAGAGATATTCTACTTCTTTCGAGATTTTCAACCTCTTTCAACTTTATTCAACCTCATACAATTTTTTCGACTTTTTCACCCATATTCAACTTTCTTCGACTTTTTGAACGTCATTCAACATTTTTAGAATTATTCAATTTCTTTCATTTGTTTCAACATTTTTCAACCTCTTTCAACCTCTTTCAACTTTTTTCAACATTTTCCGACTTTGTCAACCTTATTCAACTTTTTTGACTTTTTGAACCTCATTCAACTTTTCTAGAGTTATTCAACTTTTTTCAACCGTTTCAACATTTTTCAACTGATTTCAACATTTTCCATATTTTTCCGACTCATTCAACTTTTTTCGATTCATTCAAATTTTTTTAGAGATATTCAACTTTTTTCGAGTTTTTCAACCACTTTCAACTTTATTCAACCTCATTCAATTTTTTCGACTTTTTCAACCATATTCAACTTTTTCAACCTCATCAAATTTTTTTTGAGATATTTCAACTTTTTTCGAGTTTTTTAAACTCTAAACCTATTTCAATCTCATTTAATTTTTTCAACTGTTTCAACATTTTTCAACCTTATTCAACTTTCTTCGACTTTTTGAACCTCATTTAACTTTTTTCGAATTATTCAACTTCTTTTAACTGTTTAAACATTTTTCGACCTCTTTCACTTTTTTCAACATTTTCCATATTTTTCCGACTTTTTGAACGTCATTCAACTTTTTTAGAGTTATTCAACTTTTTTCAACCGTTTCAACATTCAACCTCTTTCAACTTTTTTCAACATTTTCCACCTTTGTCAACCTTATTCACCTTTTTTCAACTTTTTTAACCTCATTCAACTTTTTTCGAATTATTCAACTTCTTTCAACTGTTTCAACATTTTTCAACCTCTTTCAACATTTTCCATATTTTTCCGACTTTTTGAACGTCATTCAACTGTTTTTGAGTTATTCAACTTCTTTTATTTGTTTCAACATTTTTCAACCTCTTTCAACTTTTTTCAACATTTTCCGACTTTGTCAACCTTATTCAACTTTTTTGACTTTTTGAAACTCTTTCAACTTTTCTAGAGTTATACAACTTTTTTCAACCGTTTCAACATTTTTCAACCTGTTTCAACTGTTTTCAACATTTTCCATATTTTTCCAACTCATTCAACTTTTTTCGACCTCATTAAATTTTTTTAGAGATATTCAACTTTTTTCGAGTTTTTCAACCACTTTCAACTTTATTCAACCTCATTAAATTTTTTCGACTTTTTCAACCATATTCAACTTTTTCAACCTCATCAAATTTTTTTTGAGATATTTCAACTTTTTTCGAGTTTTTCAAACTCTTTCAACATTTTTCAATCTCATTTAATTTTTTCGACTGTTTCAACATTTTTCGACCTTATTCAACTTTCTTCGACTTTTTGAACCTCATTCAACTTTTTTCGAATTATTCAACTTCTTTCGACTGTTTCAACATTTTTCAACCTATTTCAACTTTTTTCAACATTGTCCGAGTTTGTCAACCTTATTCAACTTTTTTGACTTTTTGAACCTCATTCAACTTTTTTAGAGTTATTCAACTTTTTTCAACCTTTTCAACATTTTCAAGCTCTTTCAACTTTTTTCAACATTTTCCGCCGTTGTCAACCTTATTCACCTTTTTTCGACTTTTTTAATTTCATTCAACTTTTTTCGAATTATTCAACTTCTTTTAACTGTTTAAACATTTTTCGACCTCTTTCACTTTTTTTCAACATTTTCCATATTTTTCCGACTTTTTGAACGTCATTCAGCTTCTTTCGACTTTTTCAACCTCTTTCAATTTTTTTTGAGCTATTCAGCTTCTTTCAACTGTTTCATCATTTTACAACATCTTTTAATTTATGTCAACATTTACCATATTTTTCCGACTTTGTCAACTTCATTTAACTTTTCTTGACTTTTTCAACATCGTTCAACTTTTTTCGAGATTTTGAACTTTTTGGAAATTTTCAACTTCTTTCAACTTTTTCAACACTTTTCACTTTCACGCTTCAACTTCTCTCAACTTTTTCTGTTCCATTTTTTTTCCGACTTTTCCAACATTTTTCGCCTTTTCAACCCATTTCAACATTGCCCATACTACTTTTTATTCTTTATTGACGTTTTTCAACCTCTTACAACTTTCCTAATTTTTATTTTTGGCTTTTCAACTCTTTTCAATGTTTTTTAAATATTTCAACTTATTCAATATTAGTCAACTTTTTTCAACAAATTCCATATTTTTTCGATTTTTTCAACCTCAAAACGAAAAACCGAACAGTGGTCGGTCTCCTGGTACTTCATATCTTAAGCTTACATCAAAGTTGTGTCAAAAAGCTGATGTTTTTTTTTGATCGTTACCTAATAAAAATTAAAGTACATGTAACAAAAATTTTCCAATTAACGGCTTTTTACGAAATTTTTCAATTTCTAGGAGGCCCACGGCTTTGGCTGCGTCAAAAGCGGGTACTTAGCAACCCTGAAAGTTAGTGTGAGTAGGCGTCCTAGGGGCTGCCGGGTGGGCCTTCGGCCATAGTATATCGATTCTCGGGATGGAAGTCTTGATTGTGTTGTTCGTGATTAACATGAATTGTCTAAAATAATTTCATAGCTCTTAAACAAACTTCTTATTTTCTTTACAAACGTCACTACTTCACTTTCAACTACCATTGTATAATTTTTTAAACAGAATCGTATTTTGTACACGTTTTGATTACTATATTTGTTCTTAATATGAATTTTTTTACGTTTGCAGGACTTGAAACCATCCAACATTGTAGTCAAAGCTGACTGTACGTTGAAAATATTAGATTTTGGACTAGCAAGAACAGCCGGTACTACATTTATGATGACGCCATATGTAGTAACACGATATTATCGAGCTCCAGAAGTTATATTAGGAATGGGTTATACTGAAAACGTAGATATATGGTCTGTTGGATGTATAATGGGAGAAATGATACGTGGCGGTGTTCTATTTCCCGGCACTGATCATATTGATCAATGGAATAAAATTATTGGTAAGCTTAATTTGCTATGCTTAAAATAAAATAGGTTACACCTTTGCGCTAAAGTTGACGACCAGTACTAGTTTCCTTAAATAAATAAAATTTTTACCATTCATTGGCTCAAAAGAACTGGACGAAAGAATTAAAACTTAAAAAATGCATATCGAAAAATATTTGAAGAATAAAATTTTTATTTTGTTGTGTTTTATAATAACTAATTTATAAAGTAAGACTTAAAACAAATACGCAAAAGTGATATTAAACTCTTTTAAACACTAACATGCTCCGCGCCTTGAAAGTTCCTACTTTTAAAATACAAAAATTTATATGTGTAAAAAGCAAATATGTAGACAAAGTAAGAAATAATTTTAAAAACTATCTGTTGAGATCGTGTTGAATCGTTCCCGTTCACTGATCTGTTGGCTGTGGGCAAATTTTGTGCATATGTATTTCGCTTGATGATGCCCGCCATGGCTCGGTTCTCACAAGCTCGTCGTTGCTGTGGCAAACTGCTTTAACACTTATCCTGTAATCAAAAAAACTAAAACTCACTGTATTAGTTTGTCAATTTTGCCCAATGTAATTTACTCATATATTTATTTAATCAGTGCAATTTTGACAGGTTATTCTTACAAATGTATGAATTTTACAAATGAAATTAGCACAAGAAGAGCATTTTAGTGAATATTTTAAGCTATTTGACCGAATTAAATGCATGTAGCAACGCCCTACTTTAGAGCTTCCCACCGAAGATGTCCTTTCATGAACACGCTGATTCTGAATTTTCTGCAGAACTAACTTTGCTGCTGGACCTTTAGGTAGGGTCGATCGGCAAGATAGCTCTGGCTGAATAAGAGACAGACATACCAAATTCCTCTAGAAATATACGTCGCTGACGTACGGACGGATTGCCTTTGTTCCAGTCCGTGTTTATGGATGTATGTATATAGGACAAAGTTGTAGGCTGATATATCCAATACATTGTACAACAGAGTTACGGCCATATTTTGGTTATTTTTTGCAAGAATAGTGACTGAGAATCTGATCAATAGTATCAACAACAGATTTAGTATGATAATAGAAATCAATTATTTTTGGTTTCTTTTTACTTGTATGCATCGGCTAGATTGTTACCTGCCAAAAGGAGTTTTCTTTTCCGTAGTTCAATTTCTATCTCATGTGTATTTAAAAATTTATAGAAGGTAATATTTCGGCTCTTCGAGTCTTCCACTAAGTTTAATACTATGCGGCATTCATGTTTGACTACTCTTTGACAGTTTTGGTCTCTTCTCGTATAAATCTATAGCGACCAAGCATAACTGCTTTTTGAATCACAAAGAACTCAAATGTTCATTCCATACTTCTCAAGTTTTGATTCCACAGCTTGAATGGGCATCGACCTCGATAAATTAATATTTGCTCATCAATAGCAACATTCTCATCTAGGATTTACATTTTTCTGAGTTGCATTCCCATTTATCCCAAACATCTCTGCTAATAGTCTAAGAGCTGGCAGCCACTTTGAGCAACCTACCAGATACACAGCTAAAATCTGTGCTTGATTTAGTACTAGTAAATTAAGAATATCAAAATCTCTCAGCCTTGGCGCGGTCGCGAAGGTACACCCTAAAATTTTCAAAATTTTGTGAACAAAAATATAGCTTATTAAATTATCTTCCATATGACATATATATTTTGGAAATCCCTTCAGCCGATCTCCAGTTATAATGATTTTTTCAAAAATATTTTGCATTTCGAAACGCTTAGAGTGTACCTTCGCGATCGCGCCAATTCTGCCAGATATTGACTTTCTTATCTTACTAGTACTAAATTACATGTACACAAAATTTTAGTTGTGAGTGTATGTTTTTTTATGAATAGTTTGCATTTTGAAAATTTTAGGGTGTACTTTCGCGACCGCGCCAACGCTGCCAGATTTTGATTTTCTTATTTTACTAGTACTAAATCAATCACAGACAAAATTTTAGCTTTGTTTCTAGTAGGTTGCTCAAAGTGGCTGCCAGCTCTTCTACTATAATTTATCACGATCTCGTTGTTCATTTCTATCACTCGTCATATCAAAGCGCAGAGCTCGTGATATATTCTCAAATCTGCGGGGGCTCATAACATCTGAAGATGGGCTTACATTTCTTAGCATCCCATAAGCTCTACAAACCTTTTCACGTCCATGATATTCCCCTGCCTATATAATACAATTTTTTTTTTTTGCGGGTGAGGCAGGTGAAATGCTTTTCGCACCATCAACCAGGTCGTCACCTGGTCGGAGTGTGGAACTTCCGTATTGGTATACCCACTAAAACACCTCCCTCTTTGTCCGTGAGTTTGTTCCCCCACTGGGAGGCTCTTTTAAGCATTACTTCAGTGGGGTTCCCTTTATTTAGGCATCCAATGCCATTAGCTGCTTTCTGAGCCTACGGCCAGGCCTCCGCCTCCATCTTGTCTTCTTTGAGATACGTCGAGGTCCCTTCTCTTTATCCGTAGTACACTTTCGACGTATCTCGTTATCAGCGTGCAGTACTCCTCACTTCTAAGCATCGTCGGCACGATTCCTGCAGTTAAAGAACGTGCGTTCCGCATCATCAGCATCTGCGTCACCGTATATGCAGTTTGGCGTCTCGCCTTTTTCCATCCTGTGCAGGTATTTTTGGAAATACTCGTGGCCAGACAGGAGCTGCGTGATGTAGTAGCCTACCTCTCCAAAACTTCTATTCAGCCATATGTTTAGCTGTGGTATTAAACGTGCTGTCCATCGCCCGTAGGTTTCATTTTGCCACCTTTGTAATATGTGGCTTCTAGCCTCTTGTTTTTTCAGTCGATTTTCAGCTTGATTTTTCTGCTCCCATATCCTTTGTCGCTCTAAGACCAGTAGGTCAACTGGGATTGTTCCGCTTATTACTAACACCGCAGCTAGTGAAACAGTGCGGTATGCTGAGGCTACCCTTAAAGCTGCCGTTCTTTGTACTGAACTCAGTGCTTTCCGGTGTTGCTGCTTTTTCACTGCATCCGCCCATACCTCGCAACCATACAGCAAGGCCGCCTGAGTGGTTGTCATAAGGAGTTCACGTTTGCTAGCTATTG
Organism: Meiosimyza platycephala; assembly: GCA_963662105.1. Classification (NCBI taxonomy): domain Eukaryota; kingdom Metazoa; phylum Arthropoda; class Insecta; order Diptera; family Lauxaniidae; genus Meiosimyza; species Meiosimyza platycephala. The sequence continues at coordinate 58,350,904 of OY759210.1, read as the reverse complement.
GCCCACCTGTGGTTGCCATTAATCTTGACAGTGATGTTGTGGCTTGTGCTGCTTTTGTAGTCGCGTGCTGTATTTGCGCCCAATAAGTCAGCCTCGAGTCCAACCGAACTCCCAGGTATTTAACCGATTTTGAAAGGATCGTTTGAAAGGATTCTGAGACCGTGTTTATCGGTATCTCTATCGGTATATGCTTCTTCCTAAGGATAAGTAGCTCCGTCTTTTCAGATGCTAGCTTGAGCCCGTAATTCGCCATCCACGCCTGCGTTCGTATCATGACCTGGTTTAGCTTCCGCTGAGCGTCTTCGATGTTTTTTGCTGTGATAACTGCTGCAATATCGTCCGCGTAGCCGACCAGATAGGTGTCGTCCGGCATCTCAATGCGTAGTACTTCGTCGTAACAAACATTCCAAAGGTCTGGGCCAAGGATGGAGCCTTGCGCTGCATCTGATGATATTTCTTTACGACTAGGGCCACTGCTGGTGTCGTAAATTAGCGTTCTGTTATGTAAGTGACTACGTATCATCCTTCTTTGATATTCTGGAATCCGGAATTTGTTTTCCAGGGCGTCGATCATATCCACCCACCTAGCACTGTTGATTGCGTTTTTAACATCTAATGTTGCAAGTAATACTATTTTTCTGCTGAAGTGGCTCTGCGCAAATTGTAAACTTTTTATTACGTCGGTTATAGCATCAACTGTAGATCTTCCTGATCGGAAACCGTACTGTCTGTTTGAAAGACCACCAGAGTTTTCTATCGCCTGGGATAGGCGCGGCTTTATCAGCTTTTCCAACAGTTTTCCCGCTGTGTCCAACATGCAAAGTGGGCGGTATGAAGATGGTGCCTCTGGGTTGCCTTTGCCCTTGCTAATAAGAACTAGATATTGTGTTTTCCAAACTTCTGAAAAAAGTCCATCCGTCAAACAAGCATTATACACTCTAAGAAGCAACTGAGGTCGTTCTCTTGCGAGAGTCTGGATTATCTCTGCTAGAATTCCGTCCGGACCCGGTTCCTTTCAGTTCTTCATCGTGCTTGCTGCCCTGGTTTACTCTTCCTCAGTGAAAAGTTCTAATGGGGCGTCATTTGGTTGCCTATTTCTTTCAGTAGGTCTAATTTCGTGTGTTGGCATATTAATGATGTTATTTATTTTGTCTTCTGAAAAATTTGCTATTGGAGGTTTACCACCAAGTTTCTTTGTGACTAGTTTATAGCCAAGGCCCCATGGATCATTATTGATGTCGCTACGAAGTTCCTCCCATTTTTACTTTTTACTTGCGAGCATCGCAGTTTTGAGCAGTTTTTTGGCTTCCTTGTAGTCCTGGGCTTCTACAGCTGCGTTGCCTTGTCTCCTTGCTCTTGTATATCGTCTTCGACTACGGAAGCATGATTTTCTAAGGCAGCTTATTTCATCCGTCCACCAGTAGGCAGCTTTCCTTGGTTGCCTACTTCCGATTCTTGGCATTGATGCCTCGCAAGCTCGGGTGATGCAAAGCATCGTGTCTTCTACCATCCTTACAGTGTCATTTGTTTCTCCGTGCGCGATGGCACCCGCATCAATGGCAGATAAGAAAACATTTTGTCGAAGCTTTGAAAGGTTCCATTTCCGTGTACCTCTTCTTCTGTGGCCGGTGTCAGCGTCATTGTTTGATCTAATGTGGTATGTCAAATATTGGTGGTCACTGCCGGTGTAATCCTCCAGAACTTTCCATTGCTGCATTTTATTGGCTATTCTTCAGATATGAATGTGATGTCTGGGATTTTACCCTCACAGCCTGGTCTCCTGAATGTAGGTGTTGAGCCCATGTTTACGACTATAAGGCCTAGTCTAGCCACCATATCCAATATTCGCCTTTCTCTAGAGTTTGTTCTGGGCATACCCCATTCTGTTGCCCTGGAATTAAAATCCTCTGCAATGATGAAGTTTCCTCCGATGCGGCGTGCTGTATCTTCAATGTTGTCGAGTTTGGTCTGAAATTCTTGAATAGTCGTTTGATGAGAGGTATTAGCTCATAACGGTGTAATTACTGCTACTAATCCAGGCGAAACATTCGCACCTTCCGTTTCCTGTGCTCTGGAACTTTGCGCTGTTCTTGATCCATATCGCTGCCGTTTTTGTCGTATCTTCAATCCAAAGTCCGTTTTCGGCCCTTTATTGTTCGCTAATGATCGCTACGTTTGCTTCATGCTCGATCATTAGTTGCGTCCGCGGTCGCGCTTCGATGTAAATTTGCTTGTAAGAACTTCTTCTTCTTCTTTTTTTGGAAGCCAAGCACCTCCTCGTTCCCGGTAGATGGGCCGGCGATTTAGAACCTTCATCCGAGCAGATGCAGCATCTCGGTTGACTTGTGCAGTCCTTCATCTTGTAGCTTTGGGTTCCACATCGGATACACAGACCCTGTCCTTTCCTATCAGATTCTTTACAATAAAATTGTGTGTATCCTAGTCCAAAACATCTGAAACAGCGTTTTCCTCAATCAATAGCTTTACTCTGCAGTACGTCCAACCGATTTTTATGCGCTGCTTTCCTACGATGGTGTTTGCCGCCTCTATTGTCAGGGTAGCGAACGCTCGGCGTTGTTCTCGGCTGTTTGTGTTGGAAATCTTTACTGTGACTTCCTCATTTTCATTTTGGGTTTCTTTCTTGACGGCAGAAACTACCTCATCTACGCTAGTGAGAGTGTCCAAGTCTCTGATCTCTACTTTTGCCTTTGATTTTAATTCGGTCATGGTTGCAGCTTCTTTTAAAGATCCCTTTACAGCTTCGCGGAACTGCTCCTGCCTTCCGCCTTCTGCCAGTTCCAAAAGAATAGCCCCGTCTCTTGGTTTACGTATCGAGTTGATTTTCACATCTGACTCTTCCGGTTTCACCGATTGGTTAAGGTTTTTAAGCACATCAGCAAAACTGCTACCAGCCAACGGTTTTACCAGTACAGCTTCTGGTCATTTCCGCGCTGCCTTTTCTCTTCTCTTCTTTGGTTTTCTAATTTCCTCTTCTGTATTTTCCGCTACAGCGGGTGTATTTTCTGCTTTTTTGTCGGCCTCTTTATTTTTGTTTTTTTGCCGCCTTCGGTTTATGGTTTGCCAAATTCCAGGACCATTTTCCCTTATCTTTCTTGTTTCTGAAGCAGCTGGGCTTGTGGCGGGTCTTTTTTCTCGACCAGTTAAAGGTGTGCTTACATCCTCCGAGCTAGCGATTTTGTCTTTTTCTGCTGCTATGGCCACGAATCTTTCTCCCTCTTTTTCTTTCCAGCTTCTCCTATAACTTTCAGTGCAGTCTGTCAGCTCGCATAACTGAAGTATTCCATCTTTGACACTCAAACAAGTTTTCTTCGTTTTTAGCTATAGCCATTTTCATCTTTTTAAGTACAGCTTTACATCTCTCTATAGCGTCCTCTTCTAAAATTCTCATTTTATAGATCAGCTCCTGCCTAGGAGAGCAATTCATGCGGACACTACTTGTGAGTGCTGCTTGCGTCGTTGTATCTGTTGTGTTTACGTGACTGCCACTTATTGGTGTTGCTTGCGTCGGTGTGTTTTCATCTTTCTCTGCTTGAGTGGCTACAGAGGTATAGGCACTGCATTCCAGTTGGTTCAACGGACACCCTGTTGTATCACAATGGATCACGTTTGGTCCAAGTGAGTCAGTTTGCAACTGACTGCCGAAAACACGGACGGACTAACGCTCGCCCGGAGCAATGCGGGCTTCTACTCCCACATCCAATATACACTGCCTGACCAAGGCCCAAAGTATCTGGATGCTACGTACCGCGACAACATATCGGCAGAGCTAGCTCACAACGGATGGCGCCTCCGGAGGACTTCCAATGTGCCGCGGCAAATAGCGGTCGTTTTTCTTCCGTAGGTTAAATCGTCGTCAGGGGACATATCCGGGTCATCATCGTTTGGATGTTTAGTCGCTTCATTCGACAGGCATACCTACCTCGGGAATATTCTGACCCCTTACCCGCAGGCAGGGCCGAATTAAGGCCAATAAAATTTTGCCGCCCCAAAATTAAAAAAAAAATTATAAATAAATTTTTGGTAGTACAAACGCCTGACAACAAAAGCAACCTTAGGAATTTATTAGTTATATGCCATTCAAGTGACCTTCAAGTAACCTCAAGTAACCCCAGTAACCTCAGTAACCTTAAGCTATTTTTTTGAACTTTGAAACTGCAAACTAAAGTAACCGAAACGACCCAGATCGTGCAATTTTTTGATTTCTGAATATGCAATCCTAAGTAATCGAATCGACCCAGCTCGTGCATTTTTTGATCTTTAAGAATGCAATCGCAAGTAACCAAAGCGACCCAGCTGAAGCTATATTTTTGAACTTTGAAACTGCAAACGAAAGTAACCGAATCGACCCAACTGGTACAATTTTTCGGAGCAAACCGTCTCTTTCAACTCTGAATAAGCAATATTGGATGTTGAAAAATCAATAAAAACTGCACCAGCTAAGTCGATTCGGTTACTGGTAAAAAAATCGTCAATTTGGCGATAAATAATCGCGACTTCAAACGCTGTATTTTTACGCCTTACGGTTTTTTGTCAGAACTCCGAAACGAAAATTCATTTAATTATTATGAGACTAGAAGTAAAGATAAGAGCCAAATAAAATGTTATACAATGGAAAATAAACGCTCTCGAAAGCGTGAAGCACATTTTGACGAGGGAAACTCCACGGAAAATTTTCAGTTTTCTGCATCAGAACATTTCCGAGTGAACGTTTATTTTTCAATTTAAGATGTATTGATTCAGAATTTGAAAAATCGCAAAATTGCTTATGTGGAGATTAATAAAAATTACGGGTTTCTCGTCAAAATACAACAGATGAGTCTTGATGTGATTGCCAAAGAAGTCGATGAGATTATAAAAATTTATCCTCAAGATTTAGATGACTCCCTCACAGTTGAATGCGTGCACTTCGCATCTTACTTAAATTCAATAAAAATTGAAAAACCCATAGCTTTAGATTTATCAAAAATAATCTGTGAGAATAAATTTCATAATATCTATCCAAATCTCCATACTGTGTCATGCATGAATTTATGCATGATGGTATCAAATTGTAGTGGAGAGCGATCTTTTTCAGTTTCGAAGAGGGTAAAAAATTTCTATCGTTCCACTCAACGCAACGAGCGTCTAAACGCACTCGCTTTGCTGTGCATTGAGGCTGAGCTGAATGAAAAATTTGATTATAACCAGCTCATAGATGAATTCAGCTTACTGAAAACGAGAAAATAAAAATTCTAAAGAAAATATTCTTATAGACTTTCATTTCTTTCTACCACTTCATACTTGGTGTTAATTTTTGGATATAAAAAAAAAAAATTTTCAAAATTTTTCCGCCCCCGTGGTCTTGCCGCCCATACGCCATGGCGTCGGTGGCGTATGTGGTAATACGGGGGTATGATCTACATTACTGGATCCAAGCGAGACAGGTCCACCGCCTGCCAAAGAACACCGAAACCCCTCCCAGCCCGCACAGTGAGTCAAACACCAAAGTACAGTTCCGCTAGGAGTGTAAACCGCACCCAAATACACGAGAAAACCGCGCAAACCGGGAAAAACCCCATCACTCTCCAACAAACAGCAAACCTATCCTACTCAGTTCCAATAATACAAATCGTTTGGATGTTTATCGCCTCTTACGAAAGGCATGCCTACCTCGGGAATATTCTGACCCCTTACCCGCAGGGGGAAATATAATACAATAGGCCCGCCATTATGTGTGCAGTATGCTCGAAGTCAAAACAAATGACACCTGTCCCCCGTTTTACACTCTACTCGTTTAACTTGTTTTCGATCTTACACCGTTTTTAAAATCAAAAATTCGACTACGAAAATTTTTTTTTATCTCAATTTTATTAATTCATATTCACATATAATATAATATTGCTCAAAATTAACATTTTGCCTTCGCACGCACTTATTTCAAGTCAATTTAAATCAATTCTTTTGTGAATAATTATGATATACATTTGTTTAAAAATAAAACACTTGTACCAGATCTAAAATAAAGATTTTTCTCTGATTTTCTGTATGCACAAATACATTATTATTATACTTTTTTTATACATTATATTTTGTTGTAAAGTAATTTTTCATAGTATATGATATAGCAAATTGAAAGACATTTCGAATAATTTTTTGGTCAAATAGCTCTTGAGAAAAATGCTATCAAAATGATAGACTGTGATTGTGATTTTTATTTTTAGTTAAATCTCTGAACTACAGAAAACATTTTAAATTTAATTTAACTGTCTAAAATCTTAGTTTATCCTCAAAACATTGCTAAGACTATTCTCTTTTAATTGGAAAAATATGGTAGATAAATAATTTTAACACCGATTTAAAATTCAAGGTAAACTAAATTTTTGAAATCTGTAATAGTGAAGCTAAGCAATTATCTTTAAATCGGCAAAAAATGTTAGTAGACATAATTTTGAACATGACTTTCGAGGTTAAATGTATGTTTTTCTATGAATTAAATAGTTATTTTATGTTTTTCTAAGTGTATTGCTTTTATTTTATGCTGAATACATGACTGAATAAGTACATTTGAGGCTTTTTTCGTTTTACATGGTTTTTCATACAAATATTTTCAATTTCAAGTTACACGGTTTTCTGAGGAACCTATCTCCCGTGTAAAACGGGGGACAGGTGTATAAGCAAACCAAATTTCTAAAGACGGGAAATCCCCGTCTTGCATGTAGCGGTACAGTTACAAAGAATTCCCAAACAACGGTAAAAGCAAAATTTCGATAAGCGGAACTTTACACGCAGTGTCAAGTGTGTTGTGACTCTATATAACGTAGAAAAATTGTATTGGGCAATTTTGACCCATGTTAACTGGCCAAACTAAACGTGCTAGAAACTATTTTTTTTTTAAGTTTTTGTGTATATAGTCAAAAGAATAAAAGTCGTAAAAGCTTATACTTGTACATGGTACAGGGCCGGTATTACCTTAGTTGAAATACGTCGGTGGACAATTTTGACCCATACAGGATAAGGGTTAAATCTACCAGGCAGCCATTTACGCGGGCATAAATTTTGGATCAAGCAAAAATTAAAAAAAAATGTTGGTCCATAACTTTTTGACCATTTGTTCAAAACCAGGTAACAATGCAAAATCTTGATTGTTATGCTTATCTGAAGGTGAACCAATATTTAGAAACAGTGTACCATAAATAGGAAAAATAAAATTTTTGAATAAACATTTTTGTTCTATTTTTGTTCGTTTTTGCTCTATAACTTTTTGAACATTTGTTCAAAATGAGGCAACAATGCAAAATCTTGATTGTTATGCTTATCTGAAGGTGAACCAATATTTAGAAATAGTGTGCCTTAGGTTTGAAAAGAAATTTTTTTTTTTCCTCATAAAGTTACAACTTTACGGATTTGCCCATATAATTATGTAAAAAGTTTTTACTGATTCATAAAAAATGGGAGAAAAAGTAAGAATTAAAAATGAGTATTTCTGCCTTTTGCATCACAATATTTTCGGTTAGGAAAAAATGTCCTTATCAACTTTACCAAACAATGTTAGACTCTATCACGTAAATTGTTTTATACAATAAACAAACAGCCCCTTCATGGTTGGCTACTATCTCGCCGTTTTAGTCGCCTACCAAAAATTTGCTTCACGGCGACATTTGCTAAGTATCAATGTCTTCCACACTTTTTGTCTTTACATGGTTGGCGACAGTCTCTTATAGTTGTATCCCGAAATGTCAAATTTTGGAGACAGCTATTTTGATATCGCCAATATGAAAAACTGCACGTAAATAAAAAAGTATGTTTAGTTTATATCAAAAAATTGTAATTGAAAATGTTTTCAGTACAAAAAACACCACCTAAAGGTAATTTGAACGAAAAATTGATATTTTCGAAAAAATCCAAAATATTAATATGGCAGGCTTGATGCAAGTATGTATTGGCTTTCTAAAAGAATCCTTTATTTCGTTGATAACGTACATAAATCTTCTTTGTTGAGCGAAAATTGGAAATGAATCTACAAAAGTTTAATGGCAAAATTTATGTTAATAAATGTTAGGCAGAAGTTTCAAATTTCGTCACAAATGTTAAGTAAGTCCAGAAATTTCAATATTTTTGTCATCCACGAAGTGTGGAACCTGATTCTATGGAGACAATAAAATGTAGCCAACCATGAAACCAAACAATGAAACCGTCTCCATACAGTATCGTCTCGGAGATAAAAACCAATAGCCAACCATGAAGGCGCTGAAAATCTGGTTCACATCTTTCGATACGAATATCTAAAAAATTCAACACACCGAATCCATTTCAAATCATGTAACTCTAATTGACTTCAAATTCCGGTATTGGTTGCCGGTTAAATATATTGTTTTTCACAGGAAATTAGGGGACATGTATTCCCCCGATTGGAATGAAAAACATTTTTTACAAAGCTATACGCATTTTTTAAAGATTCTGATAGAGAAAGAGAAGTTCTATTAGAATAAAAAGAGAAAAATTAATTATTTTGATTTTGATAGAAATTCCGACTTTTTTGGAAAACACTTGGGCGATTTTTAACACCTAAAATGGAAATGCACATGACTTCGTAAAAAATTTTTTTTCACTCAAATCGGGGGAATACGTGTCCTCTTATTTGCTCTGAAAAACAACATGTTTGATCGGCAACAAATTCCACAATTTGAAGTCAGTCAGACTGAATGATTTGAAATGGATCCGGTTAACTTATCATTGCATCTTTCAATTTGTAAAACCTTAAAATATAAATACGTATTTTTGTTTTAGAGCAACTTGGTACTCCATCAACATCATTCATGCAACGCTTACAGCCAACTGTGCGAAACTATGTGGAAAATAGGCCGAGATACTCTGGATATTCATTTGATAGACTATTTCCAGATGTTTTATTTCCAAGCGACAACAATGAACAAAGTCGACGAAAAGCATCTGAAGCTCGTGATTTACTTGGCAGAATGCTTGTTATCGACCCAGAGCAGCGTATTTCAGTAGAACAAGCCTTGCTGCACAGTTATATAAATGTTTGGTATGATGCTGAGGAAGTAAACGCAGTAAGTACACTAAAAATTATAAAGTTTTCTAGCTTATAAACTAAATACAGAGTGTCCGCCGGGAAGGTATACTAGTTTGTTCTGCCGCCATTTCGGTAAATGTTAGTTTTGACAGTTCATATTTGGCAGTCGTGGAGTAGAGATGTGCCAAATTTATTATGGAAATATTCGATAAACAAACGTGTTTTAATTGTTAAAACATTGTTGATATGCCTCGGCAGTTTTGAAAAATTTTAATATTTTTCATACCACCGGGTTTTTTTTCGAATTTTGTTTTGCAGAGAGAAAGAAAACACAAAATTTGAAATCCGGGAACTAGGCATTTTTTAAGAAATTCATTTTAAAGTTATTAATTCATTTTCGTCGTTAATTATTAAGAAAGTGCAAAATTAACAAAAAAGGCAAGCAGTAAAATTATTTCTTAAATTTAGCTAGTAAGCGCATGTGCGGTGATTACACAATTTTAAAAACTTTTTTTACAACTTAGAACTTTGTCGCTATAACTATCAAAAGTTTTATTGCGTTATTCTTTATTACTTATTGATGTGTTTTCAATAAATTTTAAATAACACTAGTTTACACAAAAAAATACCTGGTTTCTGCTATCCTTTTTTCTATGTATTTTTGGGCATAGATTCCAGGAATTCCAACAAATCAGATGCACTTGATTATACCATTACAATTACGACTCCCGTCGCACCACGATCTAAATGTTTACATCCTATAGTTTGTCCAACACCGGCTTCGCTAGCCACAGTAATTATACATAAAAATTAGGGTAAGTGGGCGGCCCCAGCTCAGGACTTAAAACTTTCAGAAATCTAACAGCAGCTTCGTGGCAGCATTCGGCGGCGGATCAGTCTATAATATATCCAACACGATTAATTTTGTTGTGTTTTATTGAAAACCATCCTTAAATTGCCACGGAAATTATAGTTCTAGTGCTACATAAAAATCAAATATTTAAGTATCGATTTCTCGAAAACCAATTTGTAAATACCAAACAAGAAACCATCGACTAAGGTTAATTGGTATTATGTATTTAAATTTTTTGGCTGACACTATTTCACTTTGAAAAACGAAATAATGTCAATTGACGTTATTTCCGCAGACCCTATTACCTGTCACCTATTTTTATTATATATTATATATATTTAATTCAGGGATCTGATTTACCATCCGAAAGAATTAAATTTCATTGTTTATCGTGAGTAAAAAATTGTGTGAGAGAAAGTGTAATCGACTAACCGATTGGTGCCTTGAACGCGGACATCGTGAACAGCGGCAGCACGAGCTGGTTTGCCTCGCTAGCAGTTTCAGGAGATGGTATGGGTTCGCTGCTGCCCAAGGTGTACCTGCACCACAAACTTATTTCTCGTGCTTAAACTGCGTTTTGCTGAGCACGGATAATCAAAAAATATCAAAATCTAAAATCTAATAAAAATCTTTAAAAAAAATATGGGACTCCCTAATATTCCTCTTAGCTAAACCATCGAGCACTGGTGTTCAGCTCGGGTCCCTACTCTACCCACCCTACCTTGTGGACCATTGGGACAAGGTATACGGTCCACCCTAATCTGTTTTTAGCTCTACATAGGACCTACTGGTATTTCGTTCAAACTGTCATTTATATTCTTCTTTTAAATAAAAAGAAATTATTTTTTTTTTATTTAATTCATATTCCTTTTTTTTATTTGTTTTTATTGTTGGAGTTGTATTTTTATGATTTATTCTTTTTTGATAAGTTAAGTTATTTGTAATGGTTACATAAATAAACTACAATATTTATGTGCAATAGTTTTACAATATCATGTAATTTTACAAAAAAATATAACAGGAAATGAGTCGTTCTCATTCCAAAGTATTACATATTAAATAGAAAACTGGAAAATTTCTTTAATCGTATTGTGACTTTTAGATGTACAGAAATGATTTCTTACTAAAATCACACAACAAGAAAAAAAACCTTTCAATTTTATTTGAACTTAACAAAAGAAAATTACGTACTAGAAGTTTTATAAGGAAATTGGTTAAATGCTGGATAAATAGCTTAATATAGCTATTTTATACTCAGATTCTTATAACTTATATTAAATTTTTTTTTATATTTTTCTTGTTATATTATCAAGTCGAAAAAAAAAACTTTAACTCACAGAGAATATAAAGCATTGATATTTTCATTTAAACTCAAACATTTTCGAATTAAGTGAATAATTTTTTTTTTTTAAATATGATACTGAATGAAAACATTTATTTTAGAAAATTATTTCGATATGGATAGAATTTATTCAAATCCAATAAAGCTTTTGTCAAAATAAATTATTGTTAAATTTTTGTCCTTTAATAGGGCTGCAAGTACCATTCGTATTGAAAAGGGTTCACTTAATTTGAAAATTCCAATTAAAAAAAAAAATGGTCGAATTTAATCTGAAAATCCAATTTTAACTTTTTTGTAATGAAAGGCAACATTGATTATTTTGATAAAACTCAATGACAATGAAATTCACAGCTTAGTTTTATTTTTAAAGTGATAATGAAAATATTGTGATGCTAAATCTATTGCAGTTTTAATATATAAAAAAATAATTTATTTATCGCTCACGCTTTGTTGGAACTTAAATGTTCATGTTGTTGTCTTTGCCGGTATTTTGTGATGTCAACGATGTTATGGTTAAAGTTGGGATGTAAATGCTGTTGTTGTATAAGTCTTACTGGTGTTGAGTATCGTTATATTTGTGTAGCTTCTACAATGTTGTTATTTATAAATTTGTAGTGTTGTTATTTATGTTGATTCTAATTTGTTGTTATTTAAAGTTGCTGTCTATTGTTGTTTATGTATTCTTTTTATTATGTCTTTTTTTTCTCAATTTTTCTTTATCAGATTTTTCCTTACAATTTTCACTGTCCTTTTGCAGTTTTTTTCTCTTTCTTTTTTTTAGTAAAAAATTTTTCTTTTCAATTTTTCTCTTTATGTCTAACTTTTTCTTTTCAATTTTTCTCACTGTCACTATGCATTATTTCCATTTTTTCTTTTTTTTCAAATTTTCCTGCTTCTCTCAAACTTTTTTTTTCTTATCTATCTTTTTCCTCACTGTCATATTCGCAGTTTTTCTATTCTCTTATTTTTGTTAACTTTTCTGTGTCTATTTTTTTCTGTGGTGTGTGGTGGAGCGCTAACGTTCCCCACCCTACTTTCCGCGACTAAGACCGTCGATGACTTAAATTTTATTTATTTTGTTAGAGGATAAAACTTTTCTCAATTGAAATGCAACTTCTCTTACGTTGCCGTGTGAAGCGCTAGCGCTCCACCAACACCGTTTCCGCGAACAGACGCTTGGTCTTTTTTTTTAATTTTTAATATACTTAACAAAATTCAAATACTTTTTTTATTATTATTTTTAGCTGAAAACTTTTACGGTGCCAATTGTGTATTTCAACCTTTGTTTAGTTAAGGTTTTATTAAATTTCCTATAAGGCTCTAAATCACTTTCTGTTTACGTGTTCGTCGCACGATTAACTTCTAAATTTTTCTTTCTTTAGTTCTAAATTTTCTTTCTTTTTTTTTATTTTCAATCGACAAGACAAACTGACTAACCGACCGCACGATTTCATCTCCCAACATCAACTCAAGCGTTCTTTCGAACCTTTTTTCTTGCCTACAAAAGTTCGAAACGACGCGCTGTTCTGACATTTTTTCCTGCTCAGAACGCATGTAGGCAAATTTCGAACGAAAGACCAAAAATGTCAGACTGACATTTTTGCTATGACTTTCGCATTCCAATGCCAGTGTACATTAGATGCCACTCTGCCGTTACAAAACAGTTTTTCGAAATCTGCTGTGGTTGGTTACAAAAACTGAAGGCACTACTTTCTAATATCCTTCGCGTGAAAAATGCCAAGTCGTTTATTGTTCATGTCTGCTAGCTCATAATAAGCCGTACCCATTCTTTTAATCACCTGAGCCTTTTCATAAACCTTTCCCAATTTTGCATTAAAGTGATCGGAAGCTTTGCTTTGATCAAAACTCCTACGACGTGAACGTATATTATAATTTTTAGCATTTGTATCATATGCCTTTTTTAAATTCTCTCGCACGTTTTCGCGAATCAACTCAGTTTTTTCTTCATGTTGTATGTTAGCGGTCGGATCTTCAATAAGTTTTAGCTTTCGCAATACTTCAAAAGAATTTGCATGGCAGATCATATTTTGACCGAAAACAACAAAGTATGGAGAAAAACCAGAGGACGAGTGCACTGAGCTTCTGAGAGTAATGCTAATAGCAAATAATTTTTCATCCCAATCTTTCTGATTTGGGTTAATGTAAGCTCTAGCAGCAGTAATGACTGAACTATTGACTCGTTCAACGGCATTAGATTGCGGAGAATAGTTGGCAGTATAATTATGCGTCACCCCATATTTCTTTAAAAGGTCTTTGAAAAGTTTAGATCTGAATTGCACACCATTGTCAGAGGTGATGACTTCAGGAACACCAAAAATGGCAAAAATTCGTTTTTCAAGAAAGTCAATAATTTTGTTGGCAGTGAAACTTCTGATTGGCTCTAGAAAATTAAACTTGGAGAGATGGTCTAGGACAATCACCATACCCAAGTTTCCTGATCGTGATCTTGGATAAGGTCCAAGAAGGTCTACGTAGAGTTTTTGAAAAATTTGGACACACGTAGCCTGCTTTCCCATAGGAGGACGAAGTATGTGATTTGGGGCTTTTGTTTGCTTGCAGATTTCGCAAGATAGAACGTGATCTCGCACTTGTTTGGACATGCCATGGACCCATACCTTCCATGATTGCTCTTCTTGAATCGGAAATCGCTAGCAAATTCGCAACGCTTATAAATTATACCATCTATAACTTGTATATCTGGTTGCTTACTTGGCTCTTTCTGAAATTCCTCAATCATCTTTAAATAATATTCGGTTTTGAAAAATTCCGAATTAAAATCAATTTCGAAAAATTGAACAGTTTTTGACGCAGTCAGAGACGAAATGTGGAGGCTTTCCTGAGAATAAGTTCTCGATAAAGTGCCAGGAACCACGTTTTGGCTGCCTTTCCGATGAAGAATTGTAAATTTGAAGCCCTGCAACTTCAGTGCCCAGCGCGGAAGTTTGCCATGGAAATCGGTTTGACTCATAAGCTATTTTAAAGAAGCAAGATCGGTTATAACCTCGAATTTATGTCTTTCGACATAAGCTCGAAATTTTTTTATGGCTATAACCGCCCCAAGACATTCTTGTTCGGAAACTGTATAGTTTCTTTATGGGACATGTATGCAATGGGAACTTCATCACCTTCATCGGTACGTTGTGTCAAAACCGCTCCAACTCCAAATTGACTAGCGTCACATTGTATGGAAAAGGGACGAGAAAAATCAGGACTGTGTAGCACTGGTACACTACTTAAATTATTTTTGAGTGAGTCGAAAGCAGCAATTGCGTCTTCGGTCCAAACAAATTTACGAGCTTTTTGTAGCATGTTTGTCAAAGGGGTAGAAATTGAAGCATAATTTTGCACAAACCTTCGATACCATCCACAGACACCTAGAAAGCGACGAAGTTGTCTAACTGATTTCGGACGAGGAAATTCTTTTATCGTCCAATGTCCAATGACATGACCAAGGTAGTGAATTTGTTCTATATTAATTGTCAGGCCAGCACGTTTAATGCAAAATGCTACTTCTTGCAGAAGCGAAATATGGTCATCGAAAGTTTCGGTTATTAACAACAAATCGTCTAAGTATACAAATACTTTATTTCGCAAATGGGCAGGAATTACCTTGTCCATGATACGGGTCATGGTCTGCGGCGCATTACATAAGCCAAATGGCATTGTAACAAATTGATATAGAGGTCGGTTGGGGACAGTAAAGGCTGTCTTATTTCTTGACGCTTCATCCAACGGAGTTTGCCAGAAGGCATCCTTCAGGTCTAAGCTTGAAATAAACTGTGCCTTCGGGAGCCTGCTGAGAACTCCGTCGATGAGCGGCAAAGGATAAGCATCCTTCACTGTGACCTCATTGACTTTACGTACGTCGAGACACATACGAACTTTATTCGGTTTGACGTTTAGTGCAACAGGAGATGGCCATGCGCTTTGAGATTCTTCGATAACGCCAAGAGAAAGCATTCGATCAATCTCCGCAAAAATAAGTTTTTCAACGCCTGGTGAAACAGAAAAATGCCTTTGTTTTATAGGCTTCGCTTGCCCTACATCAATGACATGGCTTATAAAATTTGTTCGGCCTAAGCCTTTTTCAGAAAAAGAAGGAATTAATAAAACTGTTGCATTTAAATTTGCTTACTGTCGAGCATTTAACACATGATGACAACTCCGCAATGTTCAAATTAACAGAGATCGGAATATTCTCACGAAAAAGATCACTTGCCAAACCGAAAGTCTTCACAAAATCAACGCCCAAATATAAGTCTTGAGAAACCTTTTGAGAGGTTTGGTTATTCCTCTAAAAGTAATACAAGTTTCAACGAAACCCAATGCAAAATGATTTGTTCCATCTGCAGTTTAAAGGTTAGTCTTAATTTTGTGCCAATGGTGTTGGCACAAATGTGTCTAAAAATTTTTTAGGCTAAACAACTGATATAGGCACCAGTATCGACTAGTCCTTCAATTTTTTCATTAAAAATTAAAATTTGAGCATAGGGACGTAAATCATCTTTAGGTTTATCAGAAACCACAGAAGAACAAATAAATTTTTTCTTCGCTTTTAAATTTTTCCAAAACTTTCTCAATCTTAAAGTGGAACGTTTCTTATGCGTTGACCCCGGCGAAGCAATGACTTCATCAGAAAAAGTTCGCTTACGGGCTGCTTTACATTCCTGCCAACGAATGTGCAGAGGTTTAAATTGCCGAATAGGTAAAACAGTAGGATGTGGTAGTATTTCAGGTTTATTTTCAATTTTTAAATTAGGATTAACGGGTTTCAAAAGCAAAGTTGTGGTTTGACATTCTGCATCTCTTTTTAAAGTGGTGGTGGTGCGGTTGGCAACTCTAAAAAATGGTTATTTGAGATATCTTCTGTATTAACGTTTACTTCCGATACGTTGCGTGCAGCTTGAATGTTTCTGGTCGACCTGCCGTACTCTTCATCCAACAACTCACGTTTTTGAACAAATGTTCGAAGCTGTCGTCAATTTCGTTGAATGATTTCCAACAAAGTTGCTGGTTCAAGAGGTCATTGCAATTTATTGCAGAGCTGAAGAACAGATTCATAAAATTCATTGAATTTTTCATCATATTTTTGTTTCCTTTGATGAATCAAATTCATTATGTCTAAATCTGTTCTCCGATCTCGAAACTGACCACGAAGTTCTGTGCACAGAGTTTCCCAATCTATTTGAGTCACACTACGGTGATAGCGCCAAACCACTCCAACGCTTTCCCAGCAAAAAAAATGTGTGCATAATTGCACAAGGCTTCAAAATCACCTCGCCAACTTTGAACGGTCAGAGAATGTACTCGGTAAATAAATTTATCGACGGACAAAGCGTCTTCTTTGCCACTAAAAGTGACTTTCCAATTGGAAATGAGATTTGAGACTTTCTCTGACGCCATAAAAGGTTGAACTGACCTATGGTGAGTTGAAGTGCCTTGCGCCATAATGTTTTGGGTTAATTGTTGGTGATTGTTTTGATGAAAAACAGGCGTAGGAGGAAGCTGTGGGTTATATTGAGGAAGTCCAAGTGAAAATGGAGAATTGTCGATCACATTTCTAGGAGCTTGGTGTATGTCCGAAGAACGACCAAAAGTCCCAGGTGGATTTGGATCTCGATTCAGATCAGGAGGTGCATTACTGACTGAGTTTAAATTCATTTTAGCCAGTAGAGCTTTCACAGCTTCGTCAATCAACTTTTGCAACTGTGCGTCTGAAAACAAAGGTACATTAGTTTGCGCACTTGTGTGATTGGACAAGTCTGTGGATAATGAATGCACTCCTGACATATTGAGATTATGTGAAGGTGTCACTGAAATATTTTGATCCATTAAGTTTTTGTAACTTCGGGTTACTGGACGACTATTTTTAGAGATCGTACCTGTGTGTGTAGTAGCTGGTGTTATTGTAAAAGACTCCAATCCCAAACTAGGAATGGGCTTGTATGGTTTAATTTTTTTCGTACTTCACAACGCCTGACAGTAACGGCAGTTGCGAGTCTCCTGCAACCAATTGGAAATGCATTCCAAATGGAAAATATGGAAGCAGAGAGTTATACTAAAATGTTCACCATCTAGCATTTGTTGCTTGCAAACCACACAGGGATTGTTAGGGACTTCATCCAGAATGGACAAATTCTCATTGCTACGATGCAGAGGCATTTTTCACACAAATCACAAAAACCGAATTCGCGACCGAGATGTAAAGGTATCGAAAGACCGAAAGTTAAAATTTTGTAATAAAAAAAAATGGCCGAAAGTTAAATTTAGGAATACCCCGTGGTATTTCCACTAATTTACCAAATATCAAATCTTAAATTATATCGTTTTTAAATTTGTAGCATAGCTACATTATGCCAAAAAAATTATCAAATGTCAAATTTTGTAGTGTTTAAAGTTTTATTAATTTATAGCATAAGTACATTTATGCAGAATTATGGATACTTATCCAAAGTTAAATTTGTTTTTCATAAAAATATTTTCAAAAATGTTCTTATAAAATTAAACATTATTTAATCGAACTTACAGTCATTAAGCAAAGACCAATACTGTAAATTTTTACTTATTGATTAATGCTATTTTTCAACAAACATGACAAAGACAACAAATGGAACAATTTTAACCTGGTGACCATGCATCATGCATTGCAATTGCATATTTGCGACGGCCGCTCTAACACTTGAGCTACTGAGGGACTTGTCATGAAGTGTACAGAGTGCGCATATTCCATTTGTCATCTTTTGTCGCTTGCTGCCATAGCCGTTAGACCGTCGGCCTAAAGTCATGCTATGATTTATTTTTCGAAACTGTGGTGTTGCCAGCCACATATTTTTGTAATTCGGTTCTTATAAAATTTTTTTTTTGTTGCATGATAAAAGAAAAAAAAGAATTTGGTTTTTCCTTTTCTTAAATTTCTTTTCATTTGTTTTTATTTTATAAGTTTCAAGTTTGAAACTTTAGATATTTTACAAAAGAAATAATAATTTTCTTTTCTTTTCTTGTAAAAGAAAAATTCAAAACTTTCTCAAAATATATTTAATGACAGCTTGGTCCCATGTTGAACTTTTTCAAATTTTCGTTATTAATTGTTTGGTCAGCCGCGAAGAAAAATTTAGGGAGGAGAGTCGGAAACTACAAAAATTTAAATCTCATTTCAAACATGAACTTGAATTACAACACATTCAAGTCTCAGTAAAGCGGTCGAAAAGCGCAATAAAATGCAACTTAGTCGCAAAATCCAGCAATATTACCTTGACTTGCAGCTGCAATTCGCATTCAAGCTAAAAGAGTATACCAAAATATCAAAATGTCAAAAGTTAATGAAATTTACTTTACGAAAAAAAACTGTGCAAATAATTTAGTCTTCTATTTCCACAAAAAGGAATAAACAGGCTCAAAAGCGTCTGAGCGGTTCAGAATGGAATCCTCCCGTACTGTTAAATCCAGCTTCAGGATTTGAGTATTAAATTCTTAAATTTAAAATGCAAATGAAAAATAAAAAAAAAAATTTCAAAAATCCAGAGCTCAGCGAGGGTAAATCGGATGAAACCGAATGAAACTAGAGACAAAATACTAAAAAGATTTTTAAGGGACACTGACGGAAAGTTTTCTTTTAGCCTCCAGCAACAAACGGCTCCACGTTGGGCGCCAAAATTTGTAATCGACTAAGCGACATCGTGAACAGCGGCAGCACGAGCTGGTTTGCCTCGCTAGCAGTTTCGGGAGATGGTATGGGTTCGCTGCTGCCCAAGGTGTACCTGCACCACAAATTTATTTCTCGTGCTTAAACTGCGTTTTGCTGAGCACGGATAATCAAAAATTATCAAAATCTAAAATCTAATAAAAATCTTTAAAAAAAAATATGGGCTTCCCTAATTTTCCTCTTTGCTAAACCATCGAGCACTCTCTACTACTCCCTACCAGGGATGATATTTGGGGGCTTTTAGGGCTTTTTTGAGCCCTTTTAATTGTGAAAAGCCCCGTGGCCCTTTTTATTCATTTTTGGCCCTTATGCAAAATTCTACCGAATATGATCATTTATCTCGGTTTTTTATGATAAAATGGTTTGGCCTTGTACTGAATGTTAAAAACAACATTTCGTACAAGGGCAAATCATTTTATCATAAAAAGAGCTATTTTTTAAAAATATGTTTTCCCTGTGGGCCTTTTATCTCCTTTCAATTAACGTAAATCTTCTCCACAAAGAATTTTCAAATTAAAAAATTTGGGTTTTTTTTTTGGGCCAAATATCATTTTAGGTGGTGGAGCAATATTTCATAATCTTTTCGTTTTGGGGCCATTTTACGCAGAGCCCAAATTTGTTTGTATAGGGTGTTTTTTTTAGAGGTATAGAACTTTAAAATGGAATAAAACAAAGATGAATTTTTTAAATAGACATGAAAATTACTTTATTCGAAAGATAATCTTCTGGCATTATAATTTAAATATGACTTCTGGCATATGAACACCACGGCTAGCTCGGACGTAGTCTAAAATGGAGGTCCAATTTTCAAGGTATATCGCGAATTACGCGAGTAATGTTGGCTTCGAAGTATTGAATCGTAGCTGGCTTATCGACGCATACTTTTGGCTTCACATAACCCCAAAAAAAAAATTAAGGTGTGATATCACAAGATCTAGGCGGCCTTCTTGACTTCATAATTGCAAAAATCATGTGAATTTTGAGTGAAAATAAAGTTGAAATTTTAGTGACTATAATAAATTTGCACAATTTGGACGCGTTGTTCATGCGTCAACCTGTTCATGATGAAATGGCAAACCAAACTGAATATAAATGACATTAGAGTTGCCACAAAATCCCAGTTTTATCTCTATTCGAAAAACAAACCTCTAAAAAAAACACCCTTTACATTATAATTAGACCAGAGCCTGAAAATAATTCTTTCAATAAATTATTTTTTAAGTTTTATTTTTAAAAATATTTTTTAATATCTTTAAAGACTTATTTGAAAATTTAGTTTTAAGGGTCTTTTGAGACTTTTTTTTTATAATGAGTCTTAACGCGCAACAAATATATATCAAGGAAAGATGAAAGCAGCAGTCCCAAAAGACTAAAAAAAAAGTTTTTACTTTTTGGAATAAATTTTTTTTCAGACTTTTAAAAAACATCTTCAAAAATAAAACTTTTTAAAGACTTTTGTTCGATTTAATTTATAAAAGTTAAAGTATATGAACAACTCTTTTTTTAAAAATGTTTACTTTTGATCATCAATAACAATTTTTTTTCAACTAATGGAGAACATTTTAAATTTGGATTAAAAATAATAATGAAAATTGCAGCAATCAGTCATTTCATGAAACACATACATAAAATATGCTCTGAGAACGAATATTCGGATTTAGTGCACTGAGAAAACAATTTAATTATATATACCAAAATTTGGTAATAATTAACAAATAGTATATTTAGGCGAATTAAATATTTGAAATATGTTAAAATGTCACATATTACAGTGAATTGAATAATATTATTGTATCAATTATATATTTAGTAATAATTACCAAATCATATCAAATACATTACCAAATCATAATTTGGTTGAAACAAATATTATTTTGTAGCAATCATTCGTTTGTTGATAATCACTAAATCATGTATTTGACTAACAAAAATTTTTTTTCGCAAACGTATACTTGATTTGTGCTAAAAATCGATGACCAAAAATATCGGAACATCCTTATATAAGATGTCGTTGGCATTTACCATATACAATCATAAATACCTAAATTGCGTACCAAGCAGAATATATTTAAGTAGTGTTTTACTTGAATATGTTGTGAAATGCAAAGTTTTCATGTTAATGAGAAGTGAAATCAAATAAAAATAGGATTAACAAATTATATTCAACCCAAACAAATTTTTTCAATCGACTCAAACTAATATAACGTTTGGCCCGATTAGCAACCATTTAAATTTCAATTAAGGACATGGTAATAACTACCAAAATTTGCAGAAAGTTAACAAATATTTTAATAACTTATCAACCAAATACATTTATTTAAAGGAAGCATACTCTTTTCTCAGTGTGTATTTTCAAAAAAAAAAAGGATTTAAGAAAAGTTTTGATTCTTAATAAAGTGGTTGGTATTTTAAGCTGAAGTTCTGATATTGAACTAAAAAATTAAGCTTAGCGATCCTAGGCTAAGTTTTCGATCCTAGGTACTTTTTATGAAATGACTGATTACTGTTTTATTCATGAATGTTTTGTATCCAAAATTTTTCAAAATGTTCTCCAAGAGTTCTATAATTATAATGTTTAAAAAAATATCCCTTAAATGAACATAAGATTCAAAAGAAAAATTGAAGTGTTTTATTTTCTCCTAAAAAACTTTAGTGGAATGTTAAGTAAAACGATGGCTTTCGACTTTTTAAACTTCAAATTGAAATGATTTCAAATCAAAAACCAGAAATTTTGTATATGAAAAAAGTTGTATTTGATTTATAACACAGCTCAACAAAATTAACTTTTTTTTTTGTTGCCCTGGATGTCTCTGCGGTTTTCTATAGTTTCAGGTACCCAG
Organism: Meiosimyza platycephala; assembly: GCA_963662105.1. NCBI lineage: Eukaryota > Metazoa > Arthropoda > Insecta > Diptera > Lauxaniidae > Meiosimyza > Meiosimyza platycephala. Next base: position 58,329,112 of record OY759210.1, on the reverse strand, counting down.
TTTACGAATTATGAAAGTACTGAATTGGCTCTAGTTTTTAAGATATTGATGGATTTATCTATATATAAATGAAGCAAAATCGTGTTAGTTACACTCTGTATTACTCAAGAACCGCTGGATCGATTTTAATGATCTTTAATTTGTTGGATTTGTCCTCACCCCAAAAATAACATATAAAAATTCTATTTAGGGTGCATATTTAGGGTGGTTCTCATACAAAAATATTTTTAAAATAGCATTTTTACAAGGACCACGTAATCGATTCACACCGAATTTACACCACGTACCTTTTATATCAAGTGCCATAGCTTAGGCTATAAAACTTTTATTTCGGGTGCATATTTAGGGTGATTCTTATACAAAAATATTTTTAAAATGACATTTTCACAAAGACCACGAAATCGATTCACATGAAAATTACACCACGTGTCTTTTATATCAGGATACATATCTTAGGCTATACAATTTTTATTTAGGGTTTATACTTAGGGTGCTCCTCATACAAAAATATTTTTGGTTTGGAGATAGATTGAACCCTAAGGAAAGAATAGAGATGGCAACATGATCTTTATTTTTTAAGCATTCTATATAAAAATTTATAGCTTAAGCTATGCTTCTTAATATAAAAGGCACGCAGTGTAACTTTCATGTGAATCAATTGCGTGATATTTGTGAAAATGTTATTTTATAAATATTTTTGTATGAGAGCACCCTAAATATGCACCCTAAATAAAAATTGTATAGCCTAAGATATGTATCTTGATATAAAAGACACGTGGTGTAAATTCGGTGTGAATCGATTACGTGGTCTTTGTGAAAATGCTATTTTAAAAATATTTTTGTATAAGGGCCAACCTAAATATACACCTTAGATAAAATTTTTACAGCCTATGTCATTCTCGGGGCGGAGACAAATCCAAAAAGTTAAAGATCATTAAAATCGGTCCTGCGGTTCTCGAGTTATACAGAGTGTAACTAACCCGACTTTGCTTCATTTGTATATAGATAAATCCATCAATATCTTAAAAACTAGAGCCAATTCAGTACTTTCATGAATATATTCGTAAACTGGGTACCTGAAACTATAGAAATCCGCAGAGACATCCAGGGCAACAAAACCACTGTTGACTAGTGTAATAGGTTAAATTTAATGTGCTAAGCCTGCAATTTTTTCGTTTGTTTCTGCATTACCTTTTAAAAAAATTTCTAAAAACGATATTGCCACAGTTAGTTCTTTAATATATCGTTCATAACTCAAAAAATCAGATATTTCAGGGTAAGCATTTTAATTAAATTTCTACGTTTTTTGGGCTATAACGTTATTGACAAAACGATATATACAAATAAAATCTTAAACGCTAATATGTTCATATAAAAAATATATGTGATATACATATGTAATTAAAATACTTAACATTGTCACAACAAGATATACCAAAATTAAAAATAGAATTGTGCAAGAAAATATTAGAACTGGATTCGAATTATTTTGAGAATTATCTCTTCAGCGAGTGTTACTTTTACATAAAGTAATGCAACTATCATAAAAAATCGATATTTTAAATAATGTGTCGTTAATGCAAAATATTGCTATCAGTGAATTGACATTTAAAGTAATATTATTTTCTTTTTGTAGTGTATGTTAATATCATTTGTGTGCTGGTCATTTATGTAAAAATTTTAAATTTTTATAAAGTGATTTGAAATCGGTCTCAGTAAAATAAGTACTATGTAAAATTTATGTTTACAATTAAATTTAATCCACAAAATGGTTATAATATAAATGGTTACACATATACGATTTGATTTACAGAACCCCTATTTATGTCAAAAAAGCCCTATTTTAGTTCAAATATTGGCCCTTTTACATATATGCCAATATCATCCCTGCTCCCTACTCTACCCACCCTACCTTGTGGACCATTGGGACAAGGTATACGGTCCACCCTAATCTGTTTTTAGCTCTACATAGGACCTACTGGTATTTCGTTCAAACTGTAATTTTTGTTTTTCCGTTATATTCTTCTTTGAAATAAAAAGAAGTTATTTTTTTTTTATTTAATTCATATTCCTTTTTTTTTTTTGTTTTTATTGTTGGAGTTGTATTTTTATGATTTATTCTTTTTTTATAAGTTTAGTTATTTGTAATGGTTACATAAATAAACTACAATATTTATGAGCAATAGTTTTACAATTTCATGTAATTTTACAAAAAATATAACATTCATTCCAAAGTATTACATATTAAATAGAAAACTGGAAAGTTCCTTTAATCGTATTGTGACTTTTAGATGTAGAAAAATGAAAAGAAAAAAAACCTTTCAATTTTATTTGAACTTAACAAAAGAAAATTACGTACTAGAAGTTTTATAAGGAAATTGGTTAAATGCTGGATAAATAGCTTAATATAGCTTTTTTATACTCAGATTCTTATAACTTATATTAAATTTTTTATATTTTTCTTGTTATATTATCAAGTCGAAAAAAAAAACTTTAACTCACAGAGAATATAAAGAATTGATATTTTCATTTAAACTCAAACATTTTCGAATTAAGTGAATCATTTTTTTTTTTTTTAAATATGATACTGAATGAAAACATTTTTTTTAGAAAATTATTTCGATATGGATAGAATTTATTCAAATCAAATAAAGCTTTTGTCAAAGTAAATTATTGTTAAATTTTTGTCCTTTAATAGGGCCGCAAGTACCATTCGTATTGAAAAGGGTTCACTTAGTTTGAAAATTCCAGTTAAAAAAAAAATGTTATGGTTAAAGTTGGGATGTAAATTCTGTTGTTGTATAAGTCTTACTGGTGTTGAGTATCGTTATATTTGTGTAGCTTCTACATTGTTATTATTTATAAATTTGTAGTGTTGCTATTTATGTAGATTCTAATTTGTTGTTATTTAAAGTTGCTGTCTATTGTTGTTTATGTATTCTTTTTATTATGTCTTTTTTTCTCAATTTTTCTTTATCAGATTTTTCCTTACAATTTTCACTGTCCTTTTGCAGTTTTATTCTCTTTTTCTTTTAGTCAAAATTTTTTCTTTTCAATTTTTTTCTTTATGTCTAACTTTTTCTTTTTAATTTTTCTCACTGTCACTATGCAGTATTTCCATTTTATCTTTTTTTTTCAAATTTTCCTGCTTCTGTCAAACTTTTTTTTTCTTATCTATCTTTTTCCTCACTGTCATATTCGCAGTTTTTCTATTCTCTTATTTTTGTTAACTTTCCTTTATCTATTTTTTTCTGTGGTGTGTGGTGGAGCGCTAACGCTTCCCCACCCAACTTTCCGCGACTAAGGCCGTCGATGACTTAAATTTTATTTATTTTGTTAGAGGATAAAATTTTTCTCAATTGAAATGCAACTTCTCTTACGTTGCCGTTGGTGAAGCGCTAGCGCTCCACCAACACCGTTTCCGCGAATAGACGCTTGTTTTTTTTTAATTTTTAATATGCTTAACAAAATTTATTATTATGAAATAAATACAGTGTAAGTTTAAAGTAAAAATAAGGTAATTATCACTTTTATAACGATTTTTTAAAATAAATTATAGATTCAATAAAAAACCCCTGAAGAAGTTGGAAAGTACCCAACGAAACGTCGGGAAAAATATGGAATAATTGTTTTTATTCACATAAATAAATTTGACCAAAAAGCCGAACATTCATATAAACAAATTTACAAATTCTTGGTCTCTAATTTTATCAAAAGGAACAATCGGAAGGCCTGCCGAAATCAATCTAACTATTGAATTAAAATGAAAAATTTTTTTAATCATATAAAAATGAAATATAACATTGAAACATGCATTACACTGAAGGACTACTGCAGACAGAAAAAAAGACTTGCTAAACTAAACGAAAGACGAAAATTTCTTCTTGAAACCCATGCTTATGGAATAATACCGAACCATCTTAAAAATACGACTACTAACACAAGAAAACTTTTTACGTCGCTCCAACTTCAAACACAGCTTAAAAAATTAGAAAACACTTTTCACTTTAAAATACTAAAACTTGAAATCCAACAAACAAATATAAATATAAAAATAACAGAGCAAAATATTATCCAATCTGAACAAATCATGGCAGCCACACTCAATGCAGAGGAATATACAACATTTACAGCGAGGCAAAAATTAACATTCATTTTTACGGCACGTCAATCCCAACAGACGCATGGCGCCAAACTAGAAGCGTTAAAAAATGACAAAATGAAAACATTTGGACTGAAAATAAATGAGCATTGGTTTGTAAATCTAACTACAATTGAAATACCAGTTGAGAGCAAATGGCTACTCTCACTGGGAAATAAATTCGCATTACCCGTTAACCAAAAAAACTTCTCACCGATACATGTCATTGCAGATCTTGAGCAATGCACACAACAAATAGAAGATGAGAGAGAAAAAGATGTTACCAGATCGACGTTAGCAAACAGGATTTCTACTTATAAGAGAAAAATAATAAATACACCTACTGAAAGATTTATTCTAAAAATTTACGAAAACACTAAAAAAATTCTCAACAAACACGTAAACGATATTGTTATCACGCAGGCGGATAAAGGTAACAAAACATTTATCATGTACAAACACATGTACAACCAAAAAATGTTAGAATTACTACAAGACAAAAATACCTACAAGACCATAAGAACTGGCCCTTCCGAAAAATTACAAAAACGTAACAACCAAATAGTCAACGAGTTATTCAAACAAAACTACATCGATTCCAAACAAAAACTTCAACTATCATGTCCAGCAGCTTCTGCCCCAAGGCTTTATGGATTGCCAAAAATCCACAAAGCAGATATACCACTACGGCCCATGTCTGCTTCCTACAACGTACCGTGCTACCGACTTTCCAAATATATGGGAAATATTCTCCAGAATATTGTTTCATCGAAATACAATATAAAAAATTCATTCCAACTTAGAAACAAACTCAAGGAAGAAACTTTGAATAAAGAAGACATCATGGTATCGTTCGACGTCATATCACTTTTTACTAATATACCAACCTATCTCGCCATCAAAACAATTATGGAACACTGGGACACAGTAAAAACACACACCAATATTTCGAAACGACAGTTCTTAAAAATTTTAGAATTTTGTTTAAAAGAAAACAATTATTTTTTGTACGATGGAAAATTCTACAATCAAATCTTTGGCATGCCTATGGGGAATTCACTGTCTCCAACCATTGCGGACATAATACTTGACAACCTACTAGACTACGCCACAGAAGATTTAAAAAAACGAAACATCAATGTTCAATTTATAGTTAAATACGTGGATGACATTTTTGCAATAATTAAAGCCAAGGACAAGGAAATAATTCTAGACACATTGAACAAATATCACAATAAACTGCAGTTCACTGTAGAAACAGAAACACACAATAGTCTTCCCTACCTTGACACTAAACTATACAGAAATGATAATAAGATCAAATTCGACTGGTATGTAAAACCAACCTCATCAGGACGAATTGTTAACTTGTTAACTCCACACAGCCTTACAAACTTAAAATAAACACTGCCAACAATTAAGTCAACAGAGTCTTAGATATCAGCGACGAATCATTTCACCATCAAAATATAAAGAAAATTAAAAAAATCTTAAGCCTCAACAACTTTCCCTCCAAACTCATAGACAAACTGATAAGCACTAAAATATACGACAGCAAAGACAAAAGTTCAAATAAGTCATGTTCTGAAAATGGTGGCAACCCTAAAAAATATTTTGGTGTTAGGTTTATTCCACATTTAGCGGAAAGTAAATTATTACACAAAGTAATAAAAGGAGAGAATACGACATTCGCATATAAATCGAACCTAACTCTCAATACAATTTTTACCAACACTAAAGACAAAATCCCTTTACAACAACAACACGATGTTGTGTATGAGATCGGATGCAAAGGTCGAAATAATGAAACTAGCGATCTCGTTTACATACGGACGACCAAAAGAGCTTTGTCAGTGAGAGTAGGAGAGCACAAGGCTGACATCAGAAAAGAAAAACTAACAACGGCCTTAGCTCAGCACATACTGGAGAAAAAGCACACAGCTGATTTCGAAAACATAAAAATACTGGATAAAGAAAGGAGAGTAAATGCGCGCTACACTCTTGAAAGCTTGAGGATTCAACAAAAACTATCAACAACAATGAACACAAAAGAAGACAAAGACCACCTAAACTCCAATTACACTTTAGTCATTTAATATTCGGACTACTTTTTAAGTGTTAAGTGTTTCTTGTTTTTAAGTCTAATTTATTATTTGCTTTTGAATTTTATTTTTGAATTTATTTTTGCCGTTTAATTATGTTTAATGTAGTGATTGTCTAGGGAATGCTGCAATAAACTTTATTATTATGAAATAAATACAGTGTAAGTTTAAAGTTAAAATAAGATAATTATCACTTTTATAACGATTTTTTAAAATAAATTATAGATTCAATAAAAAACCCCTGAAGAAGTTGGAAAGTACCCAATGAAACGTCGGGAAAAATATGGAATAATTGTTTTTATTCGCATAAATAAATTGTACCAAAAAGCCGAACATTCAAATAAACAAAAATTCAAATTCTTTTTTTTTATTATTTTTGCTGAAAACTTTTACGGTGCCAATTGTGTCTATTCCAACATTTGTTTAGTTAAGGTTTTATTAAATTTCCTATAAGGCTCTAAATCACTTTCTGTTTACGTGTTCGTCGCACGGTTAAAATTTTAAATTTTTCTTTCTTTAGTTCCAAATTTTCTTTCTCTTTTTTTATTTTCAATCGACAAGACAAACTGACTAACCGACCGCACGATTTCATCTTCCAACATCAACTCACGCGTTCTTTCGAACCTTTTTTCTTGCCTACAAAAGTTCGAAACGACGCGCTGTTCAGCCATTATTTGTTGCTCAGAACGCACGTAGGCAAATTTCGAACGAAAGACCAAAAATGTCAGACTGACATTTCTGGTATGACTTTCGCATTCCAATGCCAGTGTACATTAGCTATGGAATAGTACAGGATTTTTCGATTCCGATACGCTAGGAACATTTTTTTTTGAGGTTTAATAAAAAATGCGTGAGCCAAAAAATTAAGTGGATTGGAAAAGGCTTAATGGCGTCTCAGCAAGGTCAAAGTTACAAAATTTGGGAGATTTTCAGACAAATCAGCCCATAGCTGCTAAGGAGTAGCCCATAGAGCAGTAGGTCGTATGACCGACCCTCAATTATTTTTCATGGCCAACATTTTTTTCAAACATACTTTTCCCCTCTCTCCACCCCTTTGGCAGGTTTCCATACAAAAGGGATGTTTTTATGAAATTTACTCCCAACGTTCCAAATGCTACCAGGGTGCCCCTAGAAGATTCAAGTATATGCCCAACCCCCCCCCCCCCTAACTAATTCTTCCCAAAATTTCTTCAGAAAATATTAACCCTCTATCTCAACCCCTTAAGGGGTTCCCCATGCAAAATTTAACTTCATACGGAATTTGGCTGACTACTCTTACCTTTATACCGCTTCCAGCGTGTGCTAAGCGGATTCCTTTGTATCACCGACCCACTTAAATCTTTTCATCCCCAACTTTTTTTTTCCAGATACGTAGTTACCCCTGTCAACATGCAAAAATTACATTCAAACATAAGTGTAACACTAGTTTACACTCAAAATGTTCCATTGATAAGAAGTTACTTTTGTTATGTAGTTTTTCCTGCTGAGTTCGGAAATAAAAATAAAAACTTTTTGAATGGCACAGTTTTCGAGATATTGTGGTTTTTTAATTTTTTCGACCTTCTTTCACTTTAAAATTCATAACTTCAGCTATAAATGTCTAATTTCATCGTGCTTAGCACCAAATTAAAGGTATTAAAATGACAAACAAACGTGTATATTACATATTCTATTGAGTGAGCGGTGCACAAGATATCGATGAAAACAGGCCAGCTTTTAAAAAAAATCAAATTTTACATTTGATTCTATGGCCACGGAAATATAGAAATAAAATAAACAAAAATAATTATGCTTCATGCTCGTAGAGCTGATACATTTACGCAAAAATTAAGATATACCAAAAGCAAATCGACCATAAAATGACAACGTTAGAAGCGATTGAATGAGGGAATCCAACGCCACATTTTCTGAATATATTAATTTTTTCGACAATTTGTTGAGAACAATCGATATAAAAAAATTTTTTGTATCGAAAATGTAGCGTTGGATTCTCTCATTCAATCGCTTCTAACGTTGTCACGATGAAATTGGACATTGATAGCTGAAGATATGAATTTTAAAGTGAAATAAGGTCGAAAAAATTAAAAAACCGCAATATCTCGAAAACTGTGCCATTCAAAAAATTTTTATTTTTATTTCCAAACTCAGCAGGAAGAACTACATAACAAAAGTAACTTCTTATCAATGGAACATTTTGAGTGTAAACTAGTGTTACACTTATGTTTGAATGTAATTTTTGCATGTTGACAGGGGTAACTACATATGTGGAAAAAAAAAGTTGGGGATGTAAAAATTTAAGTGGGTCGGTGATACAAAGGAATCCGCTTAGCACACGCTGGAAGCGGTGGAAAGGTAAGAGTAGTCAGCCAAATTCCGTATGAAGTTCAATTTTGTATGGGGAACCCCTTAAGGGGTTAAGATAGAGAGTTAGTATTTTCTGAAGAAATGTTGGAAAGAATTAATTAGGGGGGGAGGGGGGGGGTTTGGCATATACTTGAATCTTCTAAGGGCACCCTGGTAGCATTTGGAACGTTGGGAGTAAATTTCATAAAAACATCCCTTTTGTATGGAAACCTCCCAAAGTGGTGGAGAGAGAGGATAAGTATGTTTGAAAAAAATGTTGGCCATGAAAAATAATTGAGGGTCGGTCATACGACCTACTGCTGTATGGGCTACTCCTTAACTGCTATGGGCTGATTTGTCTGAAAATCTCCCAAATTTTGTAACTTTGACCTTGATGAGACGCCATTTAGCCTTTTCCAATCCACTTAATTTTTTGGCTCACGCATTTTTTTATTAAACCTCACAAAATAAATGGTCCCAGCGTTTTGAAATACAAATATTAATAATCTCCATATGTCACTATTCCATAGCTAGTGTACATTAGATGCGACTCTGCCGTTACAAAAGGTCAACCTATAATAGTAGGGGAGCCCAACAGGGGATGTACTCGAGCGCGGCAGATTAAGATATGGGGAATACCTTGCACCTTTTGAGTACCTCTACCAAATCTTAGCCCTCTATATAGTGCCGCGAATGTAGGGCAGCCGATCAGAATAGTAAAAAAAATCGATAGCTGGACTTACTCGAGCGCGTCAGATTAACGCATGGTGGGTTAATTATATGCTGAAGAGTGTGCATACCACTAATCTGACGATTTGGCCGTGACGTAAGGGAGTGACAGGGTTACAAACTTGCAAAAAAAACGTTTCCTGGATTTACTCGAGCGCGGTCAATTTTTTTTTAATTTTGAAGGAAATAATTCAAGGATAACGGAAAACATATAATCTGCCGATTTCCACAAGCCGAAGCAACAAAAATCGTCATAAAAGTTTAGCATGTGCAGCTAAATTTTTTGGTTCTTAGGAACTTAATATACAAATAATTTAGCTGTTCCGTATTCTTTTTAGCTGTTCATTATTCTTTTTTTTTTGACGTCCCGTATTTCTTAAAAAAAAAAAATCCGAAATAGCACACTGAAATACAGGACTGTGCCGGGAAATACGGAACGTATGGTCACCTTATGTATTCCCCACTCCGTGCCTATCTCTCTCACACTCATGCACCGTCCCCACCAGTATTAGCACAGACGGTACTTTAGTACCAAAATTGATACTATTTTCATAGGTTTTCCGGAAACCCATCTTTTTTGGTACTATTTTCGTTTGCTTCAAAATCTATGTGGAACATAGGAGGAAAGACAAATTCAATATGTACTTATTACCAATTTCGAAATTTATCTTGCCACTGTAATATAAGATAATGTCCGAAATTTATCAATAACCGATTTTTGGTATAAAATTGGAAGGTTGATTAATAGTTTTCATGAGCATCTGTTTCTAAACGTTTCGAGGATTGCTAAAGGGCTTTTATTTATACGCCATTTTTCAGCGAGTGTCGAAATAATTTTTTTGTCACTTAATTTCAATAAAATAAATCTTCGAAATAGACTGAAGTTAAAAACAGTTTCGGAAATCTTGGAGACAAACAATTTATTAAAAGCAATAAATGTAACTGCTTTAATTGCAAAAAGAAATAAATTTATTAATTTAAGAAATTAAATCGTTGTTCTATAATTCTATAATTTTTTTGAAAGGCTAAACCACGATAACACATTAGCAGAAAAAAACATACACATCATAAAAATTTTCAAATATGTAGACGACATTTTTGCTATAGTGAACCACAAAGATATACCAATCATTTTAATCGAAATTAACTCATATCATCAGAAGCTACAGTTTACCTTAGAGATAGAAAAAGATAACTCAATTGCATATCTAGATATGCGCATAATCAGAAATAACAACAAATTAGAATTTGACTGGTACACTAAGCCGATATCTTCAGGTAGAATTCTCAATTTCTATTCAAACCAACCAACACACCATAAAATCAATACAGCTAAAAATCTAATAAATAAAATGTTAAAAATCAGTAATACACAATTTTGGAATAAAAACCTTAAAATAGCAAAACAAATTCTAATCAACAATAATTTCCCAATAACCCTCATAAGTAAATTAATAAAAACAATTACAGCCGAAATAACAAATAACAATACCACAACAACACAAAACAACCAAAACATAAATAAACGTTTCCATCGTGTACCATATGTACCAAATATTACAGATAATAAAAAATTAAAAGAGATCATTAATAACAATAACAACATCTTTTTTGCACACAAACCGATTTGGACTCTTTTTAACATCTTCACAAAAACAAAAACACCAATAGAAAAATTACAACAATCCAATGTAATTTACAAAATTAACTGCATAGGCAAGGATGAGTCATGCGACAAAATTTACATAGGGACTACCAAACCGTAAGCTGACAACGAGAATAAATGAACATGCAAATGATATCAAAAACAACAAAGAAACAACGGCCTTAGCACAACACATAAAAAACACTGGACATTCGGCAGATTTCGGCAATGCACTATGGGCCCGCTGATTACTTTTGCTGGCCAAAACCTATTTTTTTCACACTCTGTTATTGCTTTTTTGCTGTTGTAATCTATTAGAGAAAATACTTCAGAGCACACAAAAATGCATTTGGTTTTTGCAAATACTAACTTACAGTTTAACAGCAAACCATGAAAGTGTAGCTTTCTGAGTAAAATTGTGAATACAATTTTGTGCGTGTTTTTTTAAGGTTTTTAAAATATAATTTTTGCTTAAAAAAAAAATTAAAAAAAAGTAAAACATGAAACAAGAAAGGTGATGGTAAGTACTTTAATGTCTATATATAAAACTTTTCAAAAAAAGATCTGGTGCAGTGAAAAAATCAGTTGTTTAATGCAACCAATAAAATAATTGTGATTGTGCTTGTGTTGGCTTGCAAAATTTTGCTCAAGTTTGCCCAACCTAAAAAAAGAAAAAATAATAATTTGGAATGTGATAAGTCTGTTTTATCATGTTTTGTGTTGCGATTTTTTGCGATTTTTAAGAAAAACACTTTTTTCCAGGCTACTACTGCTTCAAAAATTCCGATATTTTTTGAGTTTAAAAATGTATTTTTTTATCAAAAGGATTGAATGGTTTAAGGTTTCCATCTAAATTTCATGAAATATAGTTTAATTTGAAAGTAAAATGTTTTACAAGTCTCGAAAGCTCCCTTACACAACGTTTCATACAGATAAAATTTTTTCAAATTTTGGCCGCCATACTGGATCCGCCATTTTGAATTTTTAATTTTTGACATCAAATCCAACATCAGCGCGCTCAAAAGCCCCCTTAGACAGCGTTTCAATACAAATAAATTGATATTTTGAAATTTCGGCCGCCATACTGGATCCGCCATTTTGAATTTTTAATTTTTTACATCAAATTCGAAATCAGCGACTCCGAAAACCTCCTTATGGAGCCTTTCAGAGTTTTGGCCAGAAAAAGTTTTCAGCGGGCCCATAGTGCAATATAAAGATCATCGACCGAGAAACTAACTACAACATTTGACTTACATTAGAAAATTTACATATATATACAGAAAAACATAAATAAAACAATAAATAGACACGGTTCGCTTGAACCAAGATCAAGATCGATAAAATTGTCAACCAAATCTGACAATGCACAATTATTATATAATGTCTTGAGATTCCAAATACATAATCCGGGAAATCGGATCTGCTCATTTCCTTGTTTTATGGCCATTTTAAGGTTGGCACTTTGGCCGACACGGTTCGTTAAAACAAAGTCATTATCGTTAAAAATTGTTAACTAAATCTGACCATGCACAATTATTGTTTAGTGTTCGGAGATTCCAAAAACATGATCCATAAAATTGTACCTGATCATTTACTGGTTTTATGGCCATTTTAACGTAAACGCTTTTACCGATAATTTTAATAAAATTATGAAGCGAACCGTGTAGTTTTTGATTATTTTAAGATCAAGTAAAATTTTAAAATATGCTATGATAACTGTCGTTTATGTAGTTTATGTCGCTGAACACGATGAAGTCACTTATTTTTGCAATTATGTAAGCGCTTTTGTGTTATTCACCATTTTTCATGGAAAAAAACCGATACAAAATAAATTTTTTTTTTGTCGGCCGAAAAAGTAGTGAAAACTAAAATTTTTTTTACTCTCTTTTGTGGGCTTAAAAAGTATTTTTAACTTCAAAGCCCACGAAGAAAAAAAAAAATTTATATATTTTATTTATATATATATATGTTATGTTATTCATCATTTTCCATGGAAAAGAATTGAAAAGTTAAAAAATTCTTTGGGCCTTAAAACTAGTGAAAATTATTTTAAATTATAATTTTGTTTCATGAATTTTTGAGGTATTTTCGACTACAAAGCTCACCAAAAAACAATCAATTAAAAAAATTTTATATTTGTTGTGTTATCCAGTTTTTCATGAAAAAAAAAAAATTTAAAAAACTTTTGCGCCTAAAAACTAATGAAAAATAATTTTTATATATTTTTGTTTTATGGGTTTTAAAAGTATTTTTGATTACAAAGTCCACAACGAAAAGCAAATTAAAAAAATTTAAATTTTTAATGACTTATTCTCAATTTATTCTAGAACGCATTTTTATCAATATTATCGGTAAAAGCGTTTACCTTAAAATGGCCGTAAACCGAGTAAGTGATTAGGTACGATTTTGCAAATCATGTTTTTGGAATCTCCAAACACTAAATAATAATTGTACATTGTCAGATTTGGTTGAGAATTTTTACCGATTTTGATCTTGTTTGAAACGAACCATGTCGGCCAAAGTAAAACCTTAAAATGGCCATAAAACGAGTAAATGAGCAGATCCGATTTCGCGGATTATGTATTTGGAATTTCAAGACACTATATAATGATTGTGCATTGTCAGATTTGGTTGACAATTTTATCGATCTTGATCTTGGTTCAAGCGAACCGTGTAGAAAAGAAGACTGTGATAATATTAGCAACATTTACTTTCTAGCCTTAACATAAGGTTTTTTTTTAACATTAAATTTTTGGTAACTTGTCAACATGTTAAAATATCATGTTAACTTAATGTTTGTATGTTGTAATTTCAAATTTGTCTCTTGTATTTACAATATTGTTTTAGCGAATTTAGTAAATAAAAAGACGCCCTGAAGAAGAGGACAAATAATCCTCCAAACGTCGGCGCGAGAATAATATTTAAAATATTGTTTTATTTCACTAATCGTGGTTTAGCCTTTCATAAAAATTATAGAAATAAATTTAATTAACATGTCAAATTACAATAAAACAGACACTGATTCAGACTAAATGTATATAAAAAGTAATAAGTTTATTTTTATACACAACAATGAATTTGAAAAGTAATCTGTTCATTTGTGTTATTTATGTAAGCTATTAACGTATACTTGTGTTTTGCTTCTATTTCCGATATTTAGTACTATTTTTATGATTTTGGTACTTTTTCTGTCAGGCTTTGATAGCTTTTGAAATATGCACATGCCAACACTGGTCCCCACACTACTTTTCATTATAACGGTATCACAGTGATTACGCCACTCGTGGTATTATATGCATATACACACCTGCTCAAAATAATAGGTACACCTTAGAGTTCAAAATTCAACTCAACGGAAAATCTTTTTATTCAAAATATTTAAGAAAACAAAAATGCAGATATCTTTGTAGTCTTTATATACATAAAAAAGCACAAATTCTTTAAGTATTACCATAAGGTACGAAAGTTGAGGTCAATGAATACTATTTGCTCAATATTTGCCTGCTCAAAATAATAGGTACACCGGAAAGATATACAGTAAAACAAAAGAAAATGTTAAAGATATGATGAACTTTTTTGATTACACTTTCATTATTTAGTGTATCCACTTTTATTTTGGATAACTTTCGTAACTCTTTTTGGGATACTTTTGAATAGAGCCTAGCAGGTTTCTTTGGGTATCTCATACCACATTTCTTGGACACACTCCCACAATCGCTCCGTATTCGTGAAATTTTTTTTTGCTTTTTTTCTTCTTTAAGGCCTCCCACAGGTTTTCTATCTGCTTTAAATCCTGTGACTGACTCGGCCAGCTAAACGGGTTGACTTTATTGTCCTCAAAGCATTTTTTCACAATCACAAGAGGTGTGTTTTGGGTTGTTATCTTGCTGATGGATCCAAAGCAAGGGCATTTTTTCCTCAGAATAGGGCGGCATTGCGTTTTCAAGTATACCTTTGTATTCGGCTGCTGTCATTTTACTCGTTATCGGGAATATAGGACCTATCAAATATTAAGGAAAACACTACCACACCATAATATTTCCGCGTCCGTGTGTAAGTTTTTTTTTTGTGAATCTGACGTGAAACTCTTTGCTTTTAGACCGTCGCACATTCTTTTCTGAATCATTTTCAAATAAATTAACCTTAGTTTCATCTCTTCTTAAGATATTACGCCACTTTTTCTGCCGCTCTGGTCATGACCAGTTTTCATAATCTCTTGCAAAATTTAGCCTCATGCTCAATATTTTTGTCCGTAGCAAAGGAACTTTTTTGGATATGCGCCCAGGTAGGTTTACCTTTAGTAAACGTCGTCGAATTGTTTGAGCGGTAACCGCGTCCCCAATTTCTGCTAAAATTGTATTTGAAGATTTAAATATGCCTTTTTTTCGATACTTTCAATATGAAGATCATATGTTGGAGCAGTTTTTGATGGTCTACCACGAGTTTCTTTTTGCGGTTTATTTTTAAATACATTTCTCACAAAATTGTGAGATATATTCAGCAACCTGCAAGCTGCATCGAAGAGATTTTCTTTCTTTTTTCAATTTTAAAGCCAGTCTGTGTTCCTCAGCAGATCAATTTGACTTACGACCTATTTCAACTAAAATTTTTTGCTGTTCATTCACTGCATTTTAAGATTTAATTAAAGAAAACTCACCGTTCTTCTAAGGAAAGCTCAAAAAAATTAAAAAAAACAAATTATCAAGCAAAAATTTGAACCAACTTGCAGGTGTACCTATTATTTTGAGCTGGCAAATTTCCAAACTATACACAGTAAGTCGAAACGTTCAAAACTTAGGGGAATTACATGATTTGTTTTACTGAAGATCGTGCTACCAAATTGTGTTATTCACGTTACCACTACGATTTTTCCTCTATATGTATTTCCAAAATATTTTTGTAATAGAGTTTAAACTAAAAACTGACAAGTGTACCTACTATTTTGAGCAGGTGTGTATGTACAACGCTGCGCGTTTTTTATTGTTTTAAATTTTGTGAAGTCAATTTAGTGAGCTTAATATCTGCTACGATGATGAGTGAAAATATTATGATGTGTGTGTTTTGTGGACAAAATACATCCCAAAATATTGTTAAATCTACGTCGGAGACAATCACTGATTGTGATTTTTTAAATTTTTAAGAATTACAAAAAAAAGAAATCATGAAAAAAAAATATTTTCAAATGGTCACCGGTTACCGCCCAGTGATGCGTTAGCGCAACATCTAGGGAAAAAATTAAAAAAAAAATATTTAGAAAAGCAAATTCATTTATTTATTAATTGAAGTATATTTAAAATACTTCAAACTAACAAAAAATAAAATATATATCCAATATATACATATATATATATAAAACATTTTTTCGGGTGAACAAAAAAATGGTGAAAAAATAGCTTATTTTTAAAAAAATCTTCAAAATTATAAAAAAAATTAAATAACTGAAGAAAGCTAGCAGGAGTTTAGATTGAACTCTTTTCTAAGTGAATTATTCAAAAAATACTACATTTGCTGGACTTAATTGATATTTAAGCCACATTTAAAAAAATGTTGTGCAATATTCAACAGTCCGTCAAACCGGAACCGGAAGTCGGAAAAATTTAAAATTTTCTTTTTGAACATTTCTAGTCAAGATGATTTATTTCTCCAAAAATGTTTTATAAATTCGAAAATTTTTTTTGCTTGGGCGGTAATGGGCAAACTCCTCCAAATAATCGTCAGATTATGGATCAGCACGATCAGGACAATAAGCTGAACCGTCTGTATAAAAATCTGACGCGCTCTAGTAACTACAAATAGCTTTTTTTTGCATTTTCGAAAAGTGGCCACTCGCTCGTCACATCCGAATCGTCAGTCTAATGAATGAGAGCTTCGTTTGGTTAGTTATAGGGTGTTTAACAGAATCACTCTGACGTAGTACTTACAAATAAAGATTATATCACAGCTTTCGAGATAGCAGAGCTAGGGTAATAAAATGTGTGGGTTTCCTTAGATAGTTAACTCACATACCTTCGTGTTTTCGGCTTGGAATTATCATTTGTTAATGTCACAAAACTTTTTTTTTTTTATTTACATTGTTTTTAAATTACAGCCTGTAACGAACCTCGCGCCGCACAGTGGGGTATTTGATAGCAAAACGTGAGATTAATTTATCCAGACCATTAATCAGTATAGAAACTTTTTGTTTTAGTTGATTATATATAAAAAATGAGAACTAATGTAATTCAATATTCCTTAGTGGAATTTTTTTTAAATATCCATAAAAGGTAGAAATTACGGTGCCATTCAAATTTTCCAAACTGTCAAAAAAGCTATTTTTCAGAATTTATTATCTCACCCCCAGTAGTGGATATGATTATAACTCTTTTCAGGATCAATAAATACACTCTTGAAATACACGCAAAAACTTTTTTAATTAATTTTTAATAATATATATATACAAAATAGAGCCATCTGTGCAGCCGTACACAAAAGAATTAATGTCAACGGTTCCGGTGATTTTGCACTAAGGAATCGTCTGAAATACAAATACCAAAAACATGAGGTTCAGTATGACAGTGGCTATCGTCTGAACCAGGATCATTAAAGTTTATCCAAAAATGCCAAAAAAGTCGGCTGTTTAAGCAAAAGTGTTTTTTAGGTGATTTGTCGGTTTAAGAAAATAGAAAAACTCAAAATTTATTTCTTAATTTTATTTCATGCGACTCCCATACATGTGACAAATATGTGGTTAAAATTTCATAAGGATCGGCTAAGTAGTTTCGGTTTCTTCTTGCAAATACGTCCAAACAGTTTAATTTCTCTGAAACGACGTTTTACGGTATCAACGGATAGTCCAGAGCTATTTTCACCGAAAACAGCTACTGAAACCTGCCTTGCTGATTTATGTAGGTGGCTTTTTGGACTCACTCACAATTATTTTGTCTTCTTTTTCAATCGTTACACGAGGCTTACGCTTTCTGGGTACATTCTCTGTATATAGTCAAAATTCACTTATTTTTGGTCTTTCGAACAAAAAACGAATTAAAATATTTCTTAAGACTTTTTCACAAAACAAAAATCAATTTGTATTACTCAAATACCTGAACAAGAAGGATCCATCAAAATTTTGTTCAAGCTTTTATTGTTAAAAAAAAAACAGCTTCAAATTGTTAAAAAACATACATTTAACAGTCCGCAGTCAAAGAGCAAAGAAATGACAAATTTCAGAATAACGGTAAATTTTTATTAATAATTTTTGGAGTTAGTGATGCAGAACTTTATCTATTTTCACCAGATACCAAAAACTCATATGTATTTTAGTTTTAACATTTTGAATTAATCGCAGGTTTTCATACCCAATACCCCAGTGTGTGCCGAGGTTTGAACTTGTCGGTAACCAAGGTTCGGCTACAAAAATTTATAATTTTGCAGGCGGCTAACGGACCGAAAGTCAGTTGTAAAAATAATGACACGTGTGTTTTCTTTCATATACGTTATAAAGTTATTTCTTATATTAAGTTCTCTTATATTTTAGCACGAATGTGTACGCATGGCCGCACAGGTTCCGCGTTGGTTTTCTCGCGTCTGTTTATCGCGGTTTTGTTCACGCGAGTGTCGGCGCAGCTCAACGAACGCGTGACAAGTTTTCAATGTTTACGCTTTGACGTTACCCTGACTACGACTCCACTTGATCACCGTTGTACGATTGTTCAGCACAGCTCAATACTCGTACGGCAGATTTTACAGTTACAGTTTGACGTTACCCCTAACTACGGTTCTGCTTGTCCTCTGTCGTACGATTTTTCGCACAGCTCAATAGTCACACGGCAGATTTCACAGTTTAAATTTTTGTACTACCCCGCTCGCAGCTTCTGCTTGGTCTCCGTCGTACGGTGCCTGGCACAGCTCAGTTCCGTACGGCACATCCCACAGATCTTTGGACGCTGCTCTGTTCACACGAATGTCGGCGCATCTCAATAAGTGTGTGGCAGAACCACCAATTAACTACTTTTTATTGTACCATTAACTACACTAACTAAGTCTTACCAGTTCTGGTGATTTTGCCCTGATGAAATTCACCAGTATAACGGTTCTTTATTTAATTTCTTTGAATATTTACAGTATTGTCTTAAATTACATTACATTACATTTTATTTTTTCTTAACATACATTCGTATTTATCTAAGAGTTTCTTAATTAATATTTCTTATTTTGTAAAAATAACAAAGGTTTTATTTTACTACATAGTTTTAATTATAAGACACAAAGTTTACATTAGAATTTATTTTTCCAAAAAGTTTAAAAAAGGAAATTTCATTAATATATATTTACTTAAAACTATACAATAACTTATAACTACCTATAACTATATAACAACAGGTAAAGAACTCTTATTTTAACTTGTCACATGATACGTGAATCATTAATATTATAGAAATTGCCCAGTGCTGTACACTAGACCGGTTCAAAAAAAAAAGTCTCTATAATTTAGAGGCACCGGCAGTTTCCTATTCCCATAAGTGTCCCGAGCGGGATGTGTTACCTGATTAGCGATTTTCATATTACTCTTGAAACTTTCGCATAAAAAAAAAAGTTCACCAACAACCTAAAAACGATGGTGGTTATCGCAGAGGTGAACTTTTTTCTTTTAATTCAGTCTCACATTCGGAGTAGTTTTGAATGGGGAATTCGAATTTCTCATTATATTTTAATTATGTTGTTTTCTTCAGTGGTGAAAACTGAAAATAATCATGAAATTTTGTCAATAATTTAAATTTTTTTTTTTAAATGAAAAATCAGGTATAAATTTTTGGACTTTTTTTGCTTTTATTATTTTGAATAATTCATTTATTTCTCCTCTATCTGAATGTGGTAACCCCAAATTTTTATTATATTTGTACTTAAAAATATAAACATAAATATAATTGAACAAAAGATTTTTTTCATATTGAAGCTATGTTTTAACAAGGAATATAAATTTTAAAGTGGAAATTTGTTTCGAAAAATATGAAATATATTTATCTAATTCTATACACTTGGTTTGGTTCAAGTAAACTAGATTTCATATTTTTCGAAACAGATTTCCTCATTAAAATGTATATTCCCTGTTAAAACATAGCTTCAATATGAACAAAATCCTTTGTTCAATTATATTTATGTTTATATTTTTAAGTACAAAAATAATAAAAATTTGCGGTTACCACCATCAGATAGAGGAGAAATAAATGAATTATTCAAAATAATAAAAGCAATAACAATCCAAAAATTTATACCTGATTTTTCATTTTAAAGAAAAAAATTAAAATTTTTGACAAAATTTCTTGATTATTTTCAGTTTTTACCACTGAAAAAAACAACATAATCAAAAAATAATGAGAAATTCGAATTCCCCATTCAAAACTACTCCGAATGTGAGACTGAATTAAAAGAAAAAAGTTCACCTCAGCGATAACTACCATCGTTTTTAGGTTGTTGGTGAACTTTTTTTTTTATGCGAAAGTTTCAAGAGTAATATGAAAATCGCTAATCAGGAGCGCAATATTTAGAAAAAATTGGTAACACATCCCACTCGGGACACTTATGGGAATAGGAAACTGCCGGTGCCTCTAAATTTCAGAAACTTTTTTTTTTTTTGAAACCGGTCTACTGTACACTGTATTTCTAACGTCAAGTGTTTTGTACCTTCTGTGGTAAAACAAGAGTTTTTTACCTGCGTACAGATTATTATTATTATTTAATACACTAAGATATATGGGTGACATATAATTTTCTAAAATTGGGTATACTATATCTCTTTCCTTATTTAGGTAGTTATCTAGTAGGTCGTTACTAACGAAAGGTAATTTTCCTAAGAATTTCAATGCTAATCCTACGAGAAAGGAATCTATTCTTTTTGTCCTACCAAGGTCGTAAATTATTTTATTGGGAGTACTTTTAAAAGTGCCATCCGAGCATCGCTTAGCTGGAATACCTAAGCAAACCCTGAAGATGTATCTTTCAAATGTTCTAAGCTTTTCCATTTGGGCTGACGAGATATCAAACCATATGGGGAACGCATAACCTATAATGGGCCTAATAATTTGCTTGTAGCAATTTAATCTTATCTCATGTTTA
Source organism: Meiosimyza platycephala (assembly GCA_963662105.1). Lineage (NCBI taxonomy): Eukaryota > Metazoa > Arthropoda > Insecta > Diptera > Lauxaniidae > Meiosimyza > Meiosimyza platycephala. The sequence goes on along the minus strand of OY759210.1, from coordinate 58,308,060 downwards.
AGGTGTTTTGCCCTTCGAAACAAGTTCGAGTAGCAGAAAAATATTTTTTTGGCTTTGGATAGGGTGTAATCAATATGAGACTTAAAAGTGAATTTTCTATCAAAAATGACTCCTAAATACTTATTTTTTTCACTGTGTCTAATACATTCTCCGTTTATTTTGATATCGGGGATGTAATGCCTAGCATTGGGATATAGGTGTTTCTTAAGGCCTTTGATAATTGTGCTCTCACACTTATCTATGTTCAACCTTAGTTTCCATTTTATAAAGAACCTGTTCAGAGTTTCTAAGTGGTCATTTATGTTAATATTAGCCGTTGAGGCCCTTGCATTTGAACTGGGTAACAAAATGTCATCTGCATAAATCAGGGTTAATATATCTGAGTCTGGGTTAGGGATGTCTGCCAAAAGGATATTGTAGAGGATTGGTCCTAGAATTGAGCCCTGGGGTACCCCTGCAGTTACTGTCTTACAAATGGAATTTCCATTATTATAGTGTACAAAGAAGGACCTATTTGTGAGGTAGTCTAATACTATTTTGCAAAGATGCCTGTCGAAATTGAATTTTCTGTACATTTTGTACACTATCCCCTCTATCCAGGCTGTGTCAAAAGCTTTTTCAAAGTCAAGGGCCACTGCAATTGTTGCACGCCGCTTATTTAAGTTGCACGTGACGAAGTCAGAGAGAAGAGTTAGTGCATGACTAGTGGAGTGGGAAGGTCTGAACCCAAACTGAAAATCTTTGAGAATATTGTGTTCGGCAATATGATTTCTGAGTTTATCATGAATAAAACCTTCATAAAGCTTACTAACGTTGGACAATAAGGAAATGGGTCTATAATTTTTGAGCACTTTTGGGTCTGTATTCCGTTTTAGAATTGGTACAACTTTTGCACATTTCCAAGAAGATGGAAAGTACCCTATACTAAAAGTATGGTTGAAAAGGATTGCTAGGAAATTTCAGAAAACATATCTTGTTTTCTTCAAAAGAAAATTGGAGATATCATCTTCTCCCGCGCTTCTTTTATTATGTTTTTTCTTAAGAGCTATGGCTATTTCAGTGGGCTTAACTAACATTAAATAATTTTGAAAGGATTCGTGATCTAACCTGCTCACTAAGGATTACCCATCTGCTGTTAGCTAATGATGGGTTCGGGGTAATCTAAATCAGAGATCTCACTCCTAACCAGCCTTGTAAAGCTTGGGCAACCTAAATTAGAATTTGTGCTGCGAATTTCTTCAAATTTATCAGCTAACAAATTGATTTTATTAAAATTATCTACCTGAACGTTGTCTTGAGCGTCCGTTAAATCAGGCAGTTCCCTTTTCCTATCAAGGCCGCACATACCCTTAATTTTTTTGTATGTTTTATGGTTCATTTGAATATCCCTACAGAGTTTTGCCTAGTGATTTTCCTCATGAATCTTTATGAGGTCACTAATAATTTTATCTAAATTCCTAATTATTGCTTTCAGTGTGTTTGTCCTTTGAGGATCTACACATCTGTATACTATCCTGCGCAGCCTACACTTTTCTTTAATGAAGTCTGACACATTTTGGGGCAGATAAGTCATACCTTTGTTCCTAACTTTCACCTTTGGGACGGAACCTGCTATAGCTAGTTCAACACATTTATTTAGGCCATGTATGCAATTATCTATCTCTAGTCTGCTTACATTTCTATCTACAGGAAGCGCATGTCTGGGAAGATTTCTTTGGAGTGAAACGTTGAAATCTGTAACGTTCATTTTGTTAAAATTGAGAATCGCTAGGGGGGGACTTTTTTCTATATCGCTAATAGCTATGACTAACTCAACACCTAAATGGTCTGACTCGTAGTCTAAGGTTCTAAGGCAGTTTGCGAAGTCCTCATGGTATTAAATACCAACAAAAGGAGAAGTTATAAACAAATCTATGTAGGAGTTACAGAAGGAGATTCTTGTGGGGGATTATGTGGGAACTATTTGGATATTGGGAATTTTGTCCGTCCAGTTTTTGAGAACACTCCCACTAGTTTGGTTTCCCCAGTCTGGATGCTTAGCATTAAGGTCCCCCCAAGGAAAAATTGTTCTGTTCTGACAATGGAGCTAAGAATTTTGTTGAGGTCTTGTTTTGAAAGTGGGTCTTGCAGTCTTGTATACATTGATACGAAAGTGATTTTAGTCCCGTCTTTAAGTCCTATTTCTTTTGCTGTGTTTTCCAAGCTAACAGTTGAAACTACCAGCCTTTTAAAACTAAACCCTTCCCGCAGACATATGGCTGTACCCCCACCGCTACCAGAGGTCCTATCCTGCCTTACTAAGTGGTATCCCTTAAAACTCACATTATGCCTATTATTTAGTTTTGTTCGAAATTCACCAGCCGACTGTGTGCCTACTGCTGGTGCGCTGTTGCTTTTATAGCCATTTTTACTATGTAGTGTAGAGAATGAACAGCTGTTTGTCAACTCTCTACAAACAGCTGTACCCTGAGTGTTGCCGTTCTATTTACTAAATGTTACTTAGCATAATTTAATTCATACAGTTAAACTGAAAACTAACAATTAATTAAACTTAAATATATTATGGACGGAAACGAGGACTACGCCGACTTCCGTCTTCACAAGCCATACAAAGTTTGGTTTTGGATCGTACTCTTTTCGAGCTCTAAATATACATATATTGGTCATTCTTTCAATAACTGCACACTTTTTTCTTCTTGACGTTTTTGAACATTTTTTGAAACGAAATATCTGGTCGATGCAAGAAATAAAATATAGTATGCTTGCAGACTCTTAAACGTCGGCTAACAAAGTTTACTGAAGATATCACGTAGCGGTGATTGAAATTAGTATAAGCAGCGTTGCCTAACAATTAATGCATTTTGCGCTTGTAATTTTTGTTGTTGTTTTTGCACTAAAAGTACTGAACATAAAAGCTCAGTAAAATACATATTAAATAAATATGAAAATAAAAAAAATCACAAATAAAAAAAAATTTTTCGAATTTTTTTGAAAAACATGTTGCGAGTCTTTAGCCAAAAATTCGTAGTTTCCAAAGTTATGGCGGGAATTTCGATATGAAAGCACATGCATTTTTAGGATTGATTAAGGGATAACATATGAAAAAATTTCTAAACAAAATTGATTACAAGATTTTTTATCCTATCTCTCATAGTTTTTGAGATGTTTCGTTTAAAAAAATGCACAAAAAGGTAAAAAAAAACCAAGTGTATTGTTAATTCCAAAGTGACTTTTTAGCTATCAATGAATTTTTTTTGTGAGTAATCTTTCCTCTTTTATGTGATCAGTTTGCAAATTGTTGCATAAAAATAATACAAAAAAATTTATTTGGAAAAAAAATCATTGAGTGATGTGGTAGCTAAAAAGTTGCTTTAGAATTAAGATAAATTTATGCCTCGGAATATGTACGACTCAGAGCCAAACTTTGTATGGTGAATTTGTAGGTATGTAGTACTATGGTTCACTAAAATATAGATAAGAATATTACATTTTATTGCGGTATTTTTGAAAGAAACTGCAATTTAAAAAAGAAGGTATTTTTTGTATTAAAAAATGATAATTCCAAGGCGAAAACATGGTAGCAGTAATTATATCACTAGAATATATGTGAGTTAACTATCTAATGAAACCCATTCATTTTATTAGTCTAGCTCTGTTATGTCGAAAGTCATAAGATAATATTTATTTGTAAGTACTACGTTAAAAGTACTTTGTTAAACACCTTATAACTCAGATGTTGTTCAAGATAGACCCCCGCACAATTTTTTACTCACAATGAACCAGGGAATCTAGTTCGGATCAAACCACCCTGAATTAAAAGTTATAGTAAAAATATTTAAGTATTATTTATTGGAAACATTTAAGTAAGGCGGATGGTTTTCCGCTTAATGAACGAAAGATTAGCCTAAGTTCCTTTTTAGAAATAAAAAAAACAAGAACTTTATGTAATGTTTAGCTTCAGGCTCTATGAACCACTGATTTTTTAAAGTTCCTTTTACTTAAGTCTAGTAATTTTAACTAAGTAATAGTTTTAGGTGTGTTTTAATTTGTATGTAATTTAAGAACTTAGTAACAGAGTACGAAATGGTTCGAAAACCACTGAAAAATTAATTAAAATAATAAATTCAAGTAAAAATTAGTTAATCTTATACTAATTAGTAACAAATGAGAAAAAATTATTTATGAAATACCATAGAACCATAGAAATGGTTGTAGGGTCAGCTTTAGAATTGACCTGCGGTTATCGCTGGATTTCGATTTGATGGTTGCGACGCACACCTTACCGTCGCTTCCGTGACTGATGCTGATGACCACGCTTGTCATCCACTGCTGAGGCGAAAGATTCGGCCAGTGCAGCGTACGAGACTTTCGCGTTCTGTTGAGCCTTGAACACCTTCATCAGTTCTCTCAGCTTGTTGTCTGCGCCCACGGAATTCGTGGCGTTGTTGCAACTGCGCCTGGGGGAGTCCACGGCTAACGAACCTTTTTAGACAGAGAACAAAACAATCAGTGGATAAATTTGATACAAACTCTAAATGTAATTTTTCCGAAGTGAAACAAATGAATACTACAGCTATATACATTTTTACGGGTTGTCGACCTCGGATTAACGTCATATGTACCGGTCCGCAAATTAGAAATGGTCGGACAGCTCTGCGGTGGTTTGACTTCAGATTTCCTATAATTTGCGTTAAGATTTTGGGCTTATATCAAAAACAGTGAACGCAGTGCCTTACTATTCTTCACGTGCATTTACTCTTCGTTTACTACCTTAGTTTTACTTTCGACCCAATAGCAATTCGAAACGTGTAAATGCCGTAAGTATATTTGCACAAAATGTGAATTTTTCGGCATGAGCAATGGACATTTTGCACCATATGGAATCGATGCATTAAGATGTCGCCCAACATCAAGAAGTAAATTAAAGGAACGATTTTCATCCTTATGATGAATTTTCAATTTCAATTTTTATAAATTTTTAAAATTATTATTAGTATAATAAAAACAAAGCTCTTTTAAAATACAATGCTGACTTTAGTTAAAAAATGTAATGCTTCCTTAAAAAAATAAAATGCTAATACGAATAAGTTAAATAAATTAAATAGAATATGCAGTAAAATAGCTTATGGGCGAGATGACGTTAAAATAAGAAAAGGGAAAGACTTAGAAGAAAAAAAAGAAAACAAACATGAGTGAACCTATAATTAAGCTTATTGAGAGGAAAAATGATATAGAATTGACAACTCAACCTTTTTTGCTCCTATTATCCATCTTAAGCTATGAGGGAGAGAATTCCACAATATAATTGCATGGATGAAAAATAATCTAGATGAATTAAGGAAATTAAATCTAGGTATGATCAGCACATGACTTCTGCCAGAGAGGCAAAATATTAATTTTTCAAATAGATAGTGTCTTAGTGTGAATAAGCTTATGTAAAAATATATAGTTTCTGACGTTTAGATAACTAGTAATGTCACTACCAAGGATACCGTCTTTAAACTGGTATATGTGATCGAACTTACGTAGCCCATACACATATCGCGTAACGTGATTGGATGCAATTAGCAATTTTAATTGGGAACTGGAATCTAGTTTGCTATATACCATCTCAGAGAACAATTACTTGAATAACAAGCTAACGTCTGGTTTCAGGTGGAGTGAATTAAGCAGACATTCTAAGGTTACGCAAGATATAATAAACTTTTCTGACAACACTATGGATATGGTTGGTGCAAGACAACTACGAATTTATGTGAAATCTAAGACTAACAACATTCCTGATTAGTTTGAGTTTCTTCTGACCTATCATTATTTTAAGTATGTCCTCAAGAATAATTTCATATTTAAAAATAGGTAAATTCAATGCATTTAGATGAATACCATTGCTTATCGCCCTTTTGTTGATGGGGTCAAAATCCTTATTCAACCTTCAGCTCAAGTTCTCTATCGAACCGATTCGGTGGAAGATATGTAGCTGTACATTATCAGCATTAGATTGCGTAGACGAGTGCTTACATGTTGTGAATATATAATTAACAAATACTGAAAATAATTAAGGACCAAGCACTGATCCTTGAGGCACTCTACTGCCAACCATTTTGTAGTCCAAAAACTGATTACCTATCTTAACTTTCTGCATTCTCTTGGACAAGTAGCTTTTTATCAGATTTATAGCATTTTCAGAACAAAACCTTAAATTTTTGGCATAACAAGGAATGACAGTATCAAATGCCTTTAAAAAATCAAGCAAACAAATCAAAGTTACCCAGCTAGCATTTTGTGAAAATTTCAATCAAAATTGAGTCATATTTGACTCTGCAGTATGATGAAAATAATCAAATATGCGCTAATTTTTCGACCAAATGTGACTCTGTTGTAGGGAGAAAACGGTACCCTTGGTATGACTCTACATGAAGTCTTTTGTGACCGTTATTTTCAAACAGTTTTAACTTATATTTGGTTTAATTTTTGACTGTAATATGATTGATTTTTCTAGTCATTTTCGACTCATATTTGGTTTCATTTTTGACTCATATATGAAGAAATTTTTGACTAATATATGGCTGCCTTTTCTAACCATTTTACACTTTAATTTGCAGTCGTTTTTGACTATTTATTCCAATTGGCTTTTTTTTTCTCTATTAGACCATATTAACATATTAATCCTCATCCACATATTAATCCTCCCCGAACTGTATTTATAGTGTATATTTTCTTTTCCATGGCGAAACTTACCAAACGTTATCAAATTCACCTTGAATTCTTTTCGCATTCCATCGCGTGTCCTTGTCGTTCTCTTCATCATTTGTCCTATATGCATACTTTTACTTATTGTAAAACTATTTATATATTAAGGGTATCCTCTAAACGCGAAAACTCGAAAAGTATGAAAACCTCGAAAGTTTTCGAGCTTGTTTAGGAAACACCCCAATTTATGCAATCGTGCAAACGAATGAGAAACGCCTTTTGTTGGCTAAAACTGCCTAACTCGTGTCTTTTTACTTCCAAACGTAGTTAAATAAGAGCGTGAAAATGAGAGAAATCCATATGTGTCTTAGTTCAAAAAAATTAAGTAAAAAAACTTTAATTTGTTAAAAAAATAATTTTTTTGGATTCATTTTAAACCATTCTTCTTAGCTGTAGTAGCTAAACTCTATTATTATTATTATTATTATTATAGATGGACCGATTTGAAACTTTTTCACACTAATATTATAGCTTAATAAATTACTTACCACTGATACATATTGTTGGACGACTAGTTTGCCGCCAAATAAACGAATCGAAAATTAAATTTTAAAATGAAAACCTATAATCTTATCTATATATACTATTATTAAACGAGCAATAATTGTATGTACACTCACGGTCAAAAAAAACGCAGACTTGAATTTTGCAAGAAGTTTTATATTTTGATGCGAAAAATAATATCTACTCTTGTTTAACGGTTTTAAGTTTGTTAGATACTGTTACTAGGGACAATTTTTGAGTATTTTCAAAACCGTTCACCATACAATAATACTAGGAACCTTTTCCAAATAAACACATAATTGCTAGTTTTATAATCAGAAATTACAACTTATTTATATGAAAAAATACATTGTTTTTTGTAGTTTATTTTACGCATTTTTAATTTCTCACATATTCTTTAATTATTTATTATTTAATTATTTTAAATAATACGGTAAAATTGATTTTAATTTCGCGCAGGACCTATTTTTGCCTTGATGACGCTTTCTATTCGAAAAGGCATGCTCTCATAGAGTTTCCGTATTAATTCCATTAAAATATCGTTGTACCAAGTGGATTCAATTATTTCCTTTAACTTTGGAATATTATTAGGGTTTTGTTGGCGCACTATGTGTTTTAAAATGGCCCAAACATTCACAATGGGATTGAGGTCGGGGCTGTTACCGGGCCATGGACTGACTCAATTCCCAAAAAGTCCTTATATTCCTTTACCTATGCAAAAATAAATAGTTCATTATTGTAAATCTATCAAAAAAAAATGTAAAAAATAATTATTGTGAGTGGGACACTTACCGATTTCGAGCGATGACAAGGTGCAGATTCGTCTTGAAATATGACTTTTGCTTTGGTCAAATGGGGGCAATAACAAGATGTGGGGTGGGAGAGATTCTTCTTCCGGAAGGTTATGTGAACTCCGCAGCTTATATTGATATCGTAAAAAACGGTGTTTTACCTAGCATCGACCGACTAAGCGAGCACGTAGCAAGTCATATTTCAAAACGATTCTGCACCTTGTCATCGCTCGAAATCGGTAAGTGTCCCACTCACAATAATTATTTTTTACATTTTTTTTTGATAGATTTACAATAATGAACTATTTATTTTTGCATAGGTAAAGGAATATAAGGAGTTTTTGAGAATTGAGTCAGTCCATGGCCCGGTAACAGCCCCGACCTCAATCCTATTGTGAATGTTTGGGCTATTTTAAAACGCAAAGTGCGCCAACAAAACCCTAATAATATTCCAAAGTTAAAGGAAATAATTGAATCCACTTGGTACACCGATATTTTAATGGAATTAATACGGAAACTCTATGAGAGCGTACCTTTTCGAATGGAAAGCGTCATCAAGGCAAAAATAGGTCCTGCGCGAAATTGAAATCAATTTTACCGTATTATTTAAAATAACTAAATAATAAATAATTAAAGAATATGTGAGAAATTAAAAATGCGTAAAAAAACTAAAGAACAATGTATTTTATTATATAAATAAGTTGTAATTTCTGATTATAAAACTAGCAATTATATGTTTATTTGGAAAAGGTTCCTAGAATTTATTATTGTTAGGTGGACAGTTTTGAAAATACTCAAAACTTGTCCCTAGTAACAGTATCTAACAAACTTAAAACCGTAAAGTAAGAGTAGATATTATTTTTCGCATCAAAATATAAAACTTCTTGCAAAATTCAAGTCTGCGTTTTTTTTGACCGTGAACGTATTTATATATTTATATATATATATTTATTTATATATATATATTTATTTATATATATATATATTTATTTATATATATATATTTATTTATATATATATATTTATTTATATATATATATTTATTTATATATATATATATTTTCAGACTTTATTTCCAAAACAGGTGCAGCGATTTTGATGAAACTTGGGGGTTAGGTACATATGTGAACAAAATTAGGATTGGGCTGGGTTTTAATTTATCAAAAGCTCCTGGAGGGGCGTGGCACAGCCCTAAACTTTTATTTTCATAACGTCATATATCGGAAACCATTCAAGATATTGTATTAAAATTTGGTACACAGATGCAGATCATAAATGTCTAAAATTTTGCCAAAAGTGGGCGGAATCGGAAAAGTGGGCGTGGAACTTTTCAATAATTGAAAATGTTGATTCAATATTACTCAAAAATGGCACTGACGATTTTCATAAAAATTTTATAGATAATACCACTAAAAGCAGTCAACATAACATGCTATGTCACTATACAGGCAAAACTCGTTGAAAGGCGTGTCACAGCCCACAATATTTATAAACGTTATAATAGGAGAACTAACAATGCAGTCGATATGAAATTTAGTATGGTAGGTATACTTGCTATAAGGTATTTTTTAACCAAAAATGGGTGCAGTAAAACCAGTGAGCGTGGCACCTCCGATACAAGCAAAAAACGTTAAATGTTATATTTAGTGTGCTATTAATGTAATCTTTCTAAAATTTGGAGCTAAGATGTCGGTTACCATAAGCTTTAAAATTAATTGGACTTCGATAGGATTGCATAAGTGGGCGTGGCACCTCCCGTATAAGCAAATAACGTTTTGTGTAATATTTGGTGAACTATAAGAGTAATCCTAATAAAATTTTGTATAGAGATGTCGGTTACTATAAGCTTTGAAATTATATGGAGTTCGACACGATTTAGTTAGTGGGCGTGGCACCTCCCATTCAAGCAAAAAACGTTTTGTGCAATATTTGGTGAACTATAAGAGTAATCCTAATAAAATTTTGTATAGAGATGTCGGTTACTATAAGCTTTGAAATTATATGGAGTTCGACACGATTTAGTTAGTGGGCGTGGCACCTCCCATACAAGCAAAAAACGTTAAATGTTATATTTAGTGTGCTATTAATGTAATATTTCTAAAATTTGGAGCTACGATGTCGGTTACCATAAGCTTTAAAATTAATTGGATTTCGACGGGATTGAATCAGTGGGCGTGGCACCTCCCATTCAAGCAAAACACGTTTTGTGTTATATTTAGTGTGCTATGAGAGTTATCTTTTTAAAATTTGGTATAGAGATGTTGGTTAGTAAAAACTCTGAAATTAAATGGACTTCGACGGGATTGCATCAGTGGGCGTGGTACTTCCTACTATAACAAAATGTTGCAAGTGGGTCATTTTGTGATTTATTTAAATATTTTTCGACTGGTTCAACTTTTTTTAACCTCTTTCAACATATTTTTCCGACTTTGTCAAACTCAACTTTTTTCGACCTCATTAAATTTTTTTTAGTTATATTCAACTTTTTTCGAGATTTTCAACCTTTTTCAACTTTATTCAACCTCATTCAATTTTTTCGACTTTTTCAACCATATTCAACTTTCTTCGACTTTTTGAACGTCATTCAACTTTTTTAGAATGATTCAACTTTCATTTGTTTCAACATTTTTCAACCTCTTTCAACTTTTTTCAACATTTTCCGACTTTGTCTACCTTATTAAACTTTTTTGACTTATTGAACCTCATTCAACTTTTTTAGAATTATTCAACTTTTTTCAACCGTTTCAACATTTTTCCACCTCTTTCAACTTTTTTCAACATTTTCCACCTTTGTTAACCTTATTCACCTTTTTTCGACTTTTTTAACCTCATTCAACTTTTTTCGAATTATTCAACTTTTTTCAACTGTTTCAACATTTTTCAACCTCTTTCAACTTTTTTCAACATTTTCCATATTTTTCCGACTTTTTGAACGTCATTCAACTTTTTTAGAGTAATTCAACTTCTTTCATTTGTTTCAACATTTTTCAACCTCTTTCAACTTTTCTCAACATTTTCCGACTTTGTCAACCTTATTCAGCTTTTTTGACTTTTTGAACCTCATTCAACTTTTCTAGAGTTATTCAACTTTTTTCAACCGTTTCAACATTTTCAACCTCTTTCAACTGTTTTCAACATTTTCCATATTTTTCCGACTCTGTCAGACTCATTCAACTTTATTCAACCTCATCAAATTTTTTTAGATATATTCAACTTTTTTCGAGTTTTTCAACCACTTTCAACTTTATTCAACCTCATTAAATTTGTTCGACTTTTTCAACCATATTCAACTTTTTCAAGCTCATCAAATTTTTTTTGAGATATTCAACTTTTTTCGAGTTTTTTAAACTCTTTCAACTTTTTTCAATCTCATTTAATTTTTTCTACTGTTTCAACATTTTTCAACCTTATTCAACTTTCTTCGACTTTTTGAACCTCATTCAACTTTTTTCGAATTATTCAACTTCTTTCAACTGTTTCAACATTTTTTAACCTCTTTCAACTTTTTTCAACATTTTCCATATTTTTCCGACTTTCTGAACGTCATTCAACTTTTTTAGAGTTATTCAACTTTTTTTAACCTTTTCAACATTTTTTAACCTCTTTCAACTTTTTTCAACATTTTCCGCCTTTGTCAACCTTATTCACCTTTTTTCGACTTTTTTAACCTCATTCAACTTTTTTCGAATTATGCATACAACTTTTTTTAACTGTTTCAACATTTTTCAACCTCTTTCAACTTTTTTCAACATTTTCCATATTTTTCCGACTTTTTGAACGTCATTCAGCTTCTTTCGACTTTTTCAACCTCTTTCAATTTGTTTTGAGTTATTCAGCTTCTTTCAACTGTTTCAACATTTTACAACTTCTTTTAATTTTTGTCAACAATTTCCATATTTTTCCGACTTTGTCAACTTCATTTAACTTTTCTTGACTTTTTCAACATCGTTCAACTTTTTTCAAGATTTTCAACTTTTTGGAGGTTTTCAACCTCTTTCAACTTTTCAACACTTTTCACTTTCACGCTTCAACTTCTCTCAACTTTTTTCTGTTCCATTTTTTTCCGACTTTACCAACATTTTTCGACATTTCAACCCATACTACTTTTTTAACCTTTTATTTTTGGCTTTTCAACTCTTTTCAATGTTATTTAAGTATTTAGACTTATTCAATATTAGTCAACTTTTTTCAACAAATTCCATATTTTTTCGATTTTTTCAACCTCAAAACGAAAAACCGAACAGTGGTCGGTCTCCAGGTACTTTAAATAAAACGCGATGTTTTCCGTTCTAGCTTCTCTTAGCAACTAACTTTAATTCATTTTTCGTACACCTATTATTTCCTTCATGGATGATCTTAACAAAAAATCAAATCAAAAGAAAAATATCATAAAATTCAGTTTTAAATAAAGCAGTGAAATGACTGCACACCGGCCAACTTGGCAGCAACCGCTGCTAGTTAAATGGCAGTAGGGCCAGTTTTTTTATTGGCCTACAGTAGGTCCCGGTTTTTGTCTTGATTGTAGTGACGCGCACCTTACCGTCGGTTCCTTGAGTGGTGCTGATGACCACGCCAGTCATCCACTGCTGAGGCGGAAGGTTGTCTTCTAGCACCACTACGACTCGGCCAACTTCTAGATTGGGCTGATCTGTGCACCATTTGGTCCTCTGCTGGAGTCCCAGGACGTAATCTCTGGACCATGCCCTCCAGAACCTCTGTTTGATGGCGCATGACAGTCGCCATTTCTTCCAGTAGCACAGTTTGTAGGTGTTGTCGGGCAGCAATGCGGGCGGCAGCGAACACATTGCCTCGCCTATCAGCAGGTGCGCTGGGGTTAGCGCCTCGCCATCGTGCGGATCCGCGCTCATCGGTGCCAGTGGCCTGGAATTGAGGACCGCTTCTACCTCTGCCAGCGTTGTTGCCATTTCCTCGGCGGTCGGCGTCGCGCACCCTATTGTGCGGAGCAGGTGAAGCTTCGCCGACTTCACGGCTGCCTCCCAGAGCCCGCCGAAATGCGGCGCTCGTGGGGGAATGAACCGGAACTCGATTCCTTTCAGGGCTGCGCATGAGATGATCGCGTCGTGCTGTTCGCTAAATGCCTTCGCCAACTCGGCCAGCTTGCGGTCTGCGCCCACGAAATTCGTGGCGTTGTCGCAGTATATCTTCTGGGGGAGTCCACGGCGGCTGACGAACCTTTTAAGACAGAGAATAAAACAATCAGTTGATAAATCGGAAACAAGTTCTAAATGTACTGCTTTCGAAGTGAAACAAACGAATACCGCTACATAAATTTTTACGGGTTGTCGACCTCGGATTTGTAACGTTATACGTACCGGTCCGCAAAAGTCGACACCGCAAATTAGAAATGGTCGGACAGCTCTGAGGCGGTCTGACGGCAGATTTCCCATAATTTGCGTTAGTAACTTAGGCTTGTATCGGAAACAGTGAACGCAGCTCCTAACTATTTTGCTACATGTTTCACTTGCATTTACCAGCCAGATTTGTTGGCGTAGTAGTCCAAGTAAAACTTTTGGCCCAGCATGACAATTTCAAATGTGTAAATGCTGTAAGTATATCTGCACAAAGTGTGACTTTTTTGGCATGAGCAATGGAAATTTTGCGTCATGTGGTATTGGTGCATTGAGGAGTCGCCCACCAACGCCAAGTTACTTGAATGACCAATTTTCATCCTTATAATTATGAATGAAAGAGCTTAATTTTTGAATACTTGGCGAAAGTATTTTTGACTCTGCCAATTTGTTAGGCGGAGAGCCGGCTGTAAAAAAGTTGAGATTGCAGCTTGAGATATGTGGCAAATAATAGATCTTGACGATCTCTAATAAAATATATAATGTTGCCCATCCATAAACTTTTTTCTAAAAAAACTTTGCCCAAAGAACAGGTGGCAACCCACATTTGGGACGGGATTCGGCAAAGCAACCCTATATATTTTATTAGAGATCATCAAGGTCTATCATTTGACATACATTTTAAGCTGAAATCTAAAACCATAAACATTTATCTGAATAAAATTGGGCCAAAAAAAAGGTGGCAACCCACATTTGGGACGGGATTCGGCAAGGTAACCCTATATATTTTATTAAAGATCATCAAGGTCTATCATTTGACACACAATTTAAGCTGAAATCTCAAACCATAAACATTTTTCTGAATAAAATTGGGCCAAAAAAAAGGTGGCAACCCACATTTGGGACGGGATTCGGTAAGGCAACCCTATATATTTTATTAGAGATCATCAAGGTTTATCATTTGACACACATTTCAAGCAGCAATCTCAAACCATAAACTTTTTTCTGAAAAAACTTGGGCCAAAAAAAAAGCTGGCAACCCACATTTGGGACGGGATTCGGCAAAGCAACCCTATATATTTTATTAGAGATCATCAAAGTCTATCATACATTTCAAGCTACGGTCTTAAACCATAAACTTTTTTCCAAAAAAAGTTTGCCCAAGAAACAGGTGGCAACCCACATTTGGGACGGGATTCGACAAGATTACTCGAAATATTTTTTTAAGGCTCATCAAGATCTATCATTTGACATGCATATCGAGCTGAAATCTTGAACCATAAACATTTTTGTGAAAAATCTTGGCCCAAAAAACAGGTGGCAACCCATGTTTGGGACTGGATTTGGCAAAGCAACCCTATATATTATATTTAGGCTCTACAAGCTCTATCATTTGACATACATTTTAAGCTGGAATCTTAAACCATAAACTTTTCTAAAAAATGTTGACTCAAAAAACGGGTGGCAACCCATATTTAGGACAGGCTTTGGCAAGGCAACCCTATATATTGTGTTTAGGCTCGTCGAGCTCTATCATTTGACATACATTTCATGCTGTAATCTTACACACTTTTTATTAAAAAAAAATGGCCCAAAAAACAGGTGGCAACCCATATTTAGGACAGGCTTTGGCAAGGCAACTCTATATATTGTGTTTAAGCTCATCGAGCTCTATCATTTGACATACATTTCATGCTGTAATCTTATACACTCGACTTTTCTACAGCCGGCTCTTGGGCTATCATGACTATTTTCAAAAACTTGATCGTAATGAAAAAAGTTAAAATATATTAATAGTAAAGAGTATAAATAATTTTGGGTGAATGGTAAATGTTGAAATAAAGCCTTTTTATTTTGTTTTATTTTATTTTTATTTTTTTTTTTTTGTTGAAGTACATATTTAATAAAAATTTCATAAAAAGAAATTGGTTTGTTTCAATTGAGATCCCGCAGTTGATATTTTGTAAATGAAAGATTTTTCTTTTTGCTGATTTTGAAAGTGGTGTAAGTCCTTTTGATGTCATTAAAAGTACGCTTGATGTTTTTTTTTACGCGGATTATTTTAACACGGTTTTTTTGTACGCGATTTTTGAAAACTACCCCCAATTACTTTTTCTATGTGGTTTTATTTTTTGTACGCGGCTTTTTCTTGATCGGCTTTTTTTTTTTTGTTTCATTTATGTGCCTTTTGTAAACAAGTTTGATTAAAGAATGCTTAGAAAAAGTCATGGATCTGGAAGATTTTTTTATAAAACATGATCCCAATGTTGAGCCTTTAACAATATTTCGTCGTCAATTAAAGCAAGCAGTAGAATGCTATCATGACTTGTATGAGAAAGCCAAAAATAAAATGTCTCAGCGCGTGATGACGAACTTTTTCAAGACTTGATTATAAACTTCAAATGCTTCATTAATGATCTCATTAATTAATTTATATTGTTACGAATTTTCCTATCCCTTTGACAATAATTTCGATCTCTTATACTTCTCTGAGTTCGATCACTGGATTGTGTAACAATCAAGAAAAACGCAATCTTTATTTAATTATAAAATGGTTTATTTAAATCACAAATGTTAGTTTTTTAACGATACAATTGTTTATTTCCTCTTTACATTCAAATTGTATACACAAACGTTTTATTTTATTACTTAAAATCCACTGTATCACTTTAGTACTTAAATTCAAATGTTCAACTCTCTCACTTAAGATCCACTGAGTTCAACTGTTCAATATCAACTGTGTCTCTGCTGCTCATATGACAGCCTTTTATACCAAAGTTACCACTTTCTCGAAATATCCACCACCATCCAGAATGCGATGGTGGTGGATCCGGTACCTTCTAGACACTACACTGATGCTCAAACTTTATCGTTTATAGTACAGAAAACACACTAAATGCCGCTAGATGGTGTTATTTTTCTACGGGCAGTGATGCTAGCTAGTACAAAAACCACTCGAAATGCCGCTAGATGGTGTTTTTTCTCTACGGTCAGTGATGCAAGTATTTTTCTACGGTCAGTGATGCTAGCTAGTATCGTTTAATTTTTATTTCGAGAATTTTCTGGCATAAAGCAAATTTCGCTACAATATGTAATATGAATTGTTCTTTTATTGTAAAACAGCATAAAACATTTATCATGTTTTTATTCCATTTTTTATATATTTTTAATAAATGCATATGTAATTGATTTACATAAACAAATATGTTTATTGGAAATATTGTCTAATACAAGTTGGCACAAATAAGAAATTTCCTATGAAAAGAAAGGTTTTTCTACGCGGATTTCATTTTTAAGCGGTGTTTTTCAGAAAATAGAGCACATAAGCGATTTTGTATGAAATTCGACTTATTTTTACGCGGTTTTTTTGCACGATATTTTTTTAGGCCCAGTATACCGCGTAAAAAAGGATCAAGTGTATATATTTTTTTAGTCACATTTAAAAAATTATTACATAATAAATTTAAACCAATTTAATATTTAAAAAACACAAAACTAGTGTAATAACATGTATCCATATATTTTTCAAATTATTCAAGTACAAAATCTTAAATATATCCATAGAAAACGGCTCAAATGTTTAATTTCATTGTTCTTGTTATCAAATTAAAGTTATTAAAATGACAAATAAACGTGTATAATTTGATCTTTCATTGGATCAATAGATATCAATGAAAACAGGCGAGACTTAAAAAAAAATCAAATTTTACAGCTGATTCTGTGAACGCAAAAATATAGAATACGGAAAAATTTTCTGATTTTAACTCATGTGCGTAAAGCTGTTACTTTTACGCAAAAAATTAGACATGCTGAAATAAAATCGACAGTTAAATAACACATTTAAAAGTCCAAATTCATATTCCATTTTTCATACTTGAAACAATCGTGTAAGCAACGAATTTTTCTAACGTTGACGCGTCTGCTATAACGGTACACAGTCCTCTTGAAGCACCGGCAAGTTTTATAAAAATGTGCCCGAAAACTAATTATGTGGAAATGTTCTAAATGTTTTCAGAATTAAGTCCTGCTAAACCTTGAAATCGTACCAGATCCTGTTCTTGAAAAATATACTTATATATGCATATCTGTGCATTAGGCTGGTTTAAAATCGTATGGAAAAATTAAATGCAGTCAAAATTCTGGTGCTCAGGCCTGAAAATATACCTTGAGCCTATGAAGCCCTTGTGCCAAAATTTCACTCGAATCGGACCATGAGAAGACGTGTCAGCGGGCCGATTTGTGTGATTATTTCTTTTACTTATAAAAAATATCAACTTCGAGGTATATTCGTGGTTGTCATTTTTTACGGACTCAGTATGATGTGAAATATGTGTGAAAATTATAAATCAGAAAATCATCGCAAATTTGAGTATTGATTCATTGATAAGAATGTGAAAAATGCTAAAAAAACCGAAATACGTCCACTTTGCCCGTCCGAAACCATAACTACTTTATATTTTTCGGGCACGGTACTATGCGCAATCGATTGGGAATCTTTTTTTACATAGAAAACGATTTATCAAAAATTGTTTGTACCAACAATGTGATCTGGAGAACAATTTGATTAATAAAAGGCAGCATTTTCGTCATAAGAAAATAAAGATTTTTAGTTTATTTTTGTTCAAGAAACGCTAATATTTCGCATTTGTCCATTTAGTAGATTTTTTTACATTTACTTGGCTGCCGAAAACCGAAAAAAAATCTACAAAATGGACAAATGCGAAATATTAGTGTTTCTTGAACAAAAATAAACTAAAAAACTTTATTTTCTAATGACGAAAATGCTCGCTTTTATTAATCAAAAATTTCTCCAGGTAGCATCGTTGGTACCAAAAATTGTATACACATCGTTTTCTGTGTAAAAGAGGATTCCCAATCAATTGCTCATAGTGCCGTGGCTGAAAAATATCAAATAAGTATGCTTTCGGACTAACAAAGTGGACATATGTTAGATTTTTTTGCATTTTTCACATTCGTGTCAATGAATCAATACGCAAATTTGCGATGATTTTCTGATTTATAATTTTCACACATATTTCACATCATACTGAGTCCGTAAAAAATGATAACCACGAATATACCTCGAAGTTGATATTTTTTATAAGTAAAAGAAATAATCATACAAATCGGCCCACTGACACGCCACGTCCGATTCGAGTGAAATTTTGGCACAAGGGCTTCATAGGCTCAAGGTATATTTTCAGGCCTGATCACCAGAATTTTGACTGCATTTAATTTTTCCATACGATTTTAAACCAGTCTAATGCACATATATGCATATATACATATATCATACAAGAACAGGATCTGGTATGATTTTAAGGTTTAGCAGGACTTAGTTCTGAAAACATTTAGAACATTTACACATAATTAGTTTTCGGGCACATTTTTATAAAACTTGCCGGTGCTTCAAGAGGACTGTGGGTAATTGAAATTTCGTTTGAATGACTTTTATTAAACGTACTGTCGCTTATTTGTATACGGGAACTTTAAAATTTGAGTGAAAGTATTTCATTGCGTTTACTAAAATGTTTAAAACAAAACTAGAATTAGAGTGTTTAATAAATTCGAATAATTTCTGTTTCTTCGTTCTTTCGGATTCATTCCAACATTATTATCTTGTCGCGTGCACTCAGGCCGAACTTGGGCGATGGCGTTGCGCAACTAAGGTTGGCAAACAGAACGGTTCGACGGTGTTTGTTGGACAACCAACTAAAGTTGGCAAACATTATTGCTGGAGTTTGCTCAAACGTTTGAATAGCGTGGTGATGGCTAAATGGTGACTGTCAAAAAAGTGTATAGAAATCATATAAAATATCAGGCGATGGTTTTTTTCCTTTGTTGCTAGCGGTGGAGTTCCCGCCAGAAAAAAAAAGGATATAAGGCGAGCCGTAAAAGGCGGTGGGGTGACTTTTCCTCTGATTTGTGTGGTGAACGGTCGTGCGGTGTCATAAGTTTTAAATAAAAGAAAAAAAGGCTAAGCGTAAAATTGGAACTATCGCCATAAGTAAATCCAGGCCGTAAAAGAAAAATTAGACTCGTAGACAATAAAACCGAAAACTGCCGCGCATATCCAAATAATATTAATTCAGAGGAGAGCACAATAAGCATTTTGTGCAAAAATAATTTGACTGACTCGCTGTGTGACATAAAAGCGCGAATTCACCGCTGACTACAGCCAAGGACAACAACACAACTATATAAATGTAATGGACCGGGAATCTAACACAGTGCAATCCAGGTTGCGCTCCATATGAGGATTTTATGGCAACCCAGCCCCCGATGGTCTTTGCCCAGGGTGCTAAAAAAGAGTAACAACCGTCCTCTAGTCATTTCAAAAAAAAAAAAAAAACAACAGTAACTACCACAATTTACACCACCGCCTGCAGCAGACGCAGCAACAGCGATTACTCTGATGAGTCACACCAACATCAGCATCAGCAACAAGAGTGACGACGTTCAACGACAAGACACCACCAGATCCCACGATTAGCAGTAAGAACCACATCTCAGCATCAACATCATATTACCACTTGCAACGTAGCAGTCATCACAACATAGTAAAATCTACATCCACGACAACAACAGCGGTCGAGTGTAGCGGGCAGTGCAGCGACGCGGTGGGAGCGTGAGGGTGACAGGAAGGAGTCCAGGTAGTTTTATTTTGTAATTTAATTTGAAAGAAAAATCCAAAATAGAAAAAAAAATAAAAGAGAGTTTTGAAAACAAAAAAGAAGTGAAAAGTAGTACCTAGTTTAGTTTGGTTCTAAGCATAAACGATTATGTTTTTTTTAAAGAAAAAGAAAGATAATAGAGAAGAAAAAGTTAAATTGTAATAAAAAGTAAAAATAATGTTTACAAGGAACTAGATACTACTTGGACCTAAATCAAATATTGAAAAGTACATAATACATTGAAAAAGATACAAAAAAAAGCAATTAGATCCTAAGCAAAATATTAATTTAAAATTAAAACCAGCATAACTTTTCAAATGTAAATTATATGCTATTGCTGGAAAATGTATGACTAGGATTAGTTAACCATCTCAATAATTTACAAAAAAAAACAATAATAGCAAATGTCTAAAAAGAATAAAAGAAAGTTAATTAAGCCCCATTCCTAGTCGGTACAAATATAAAAATTAGTTGCGTGTTGGTCTACAAACCAAATATGATTTGTTAACGCAAACTTTATCAAAATCATAAACGAATTTACCATGTTCGAAATTTTTTTAAAAAAAAGGAATTGTGCTAACTTGACAAGATTTAACAAACACATAAAAACAAGAATTACTATTCCATGCAAAACCACTTAAATTTTTGCTCATGAAGAGGAAGGTTATATTTAGAAGGGCAAACTAGAATCTTAAAGTCACATAGAGAAAATCAAACGATAGTATTTGTAATTAATAGAATAAGAAATGGAAAGCAAAATGTGAAGTAGAGAATAATTTAAGGAATATAATAAAACCAATTTAATTGAAGAATACTTGCTAGAAGCGCTTAGTTATTTAAAAAAAAAAGACATGGAAGCTTAAGTTAAAGCTGGTGGTGTAGGTAGTGGAGGTCTGAGTAAGTAGCTTTTTAGGGGTGACCTTAGAATCGGGCACGAGGTCACCACGGACAGCTGGTGTGAACCAGCCGAGGGTGGGCAGCCCAAGCCCGATGCCCAACATCAAACATCGGTCCATCAGTCCATCAAGAGAACCCCATGATTCACTAGTGCCGAATGTGAACGAGGGGGAAATGAGATTGGAAGGAGAGAGAGAAAGGTGAGTTTTCTTTGCGCCGAAGTAAATGGTTAGTTAATTTGTTTAAAGATCGAAAGTAAGTAACGTCGTATAGTTTATGAAGATTCCGTAAGTCTGGTACAAATTTTTTATGTCTGTCGTTACGAAGAGTTTAGTTTTCCTGTCAAGAACCACGACATCCGGCGAGCTAAAGCCGCGTTATCCGCAAGTGTACCAGCACTGTCAGAGAACTAAACTTGGTGCATTTCCATCACACACCACAGGTCATTGCCAGATCGCAGTAACATCTGCGCGATCTGGTAATGTCCTGAAACTTGTGGTAATGCCAGTACGCCAGTACGACGACAGAATGGCGCCCAACGTGGGGCCATAGTAACGATGACAATCGGGAATATTTTGGAATGGAATCTGCACCTTTTAATGAGCGGTGGACACCAAATAATATGTGTTTATCGTGTCGTGTAACTCTTACCGCGTGGGCTTCTGGTTCAACACGGTAAGTTTAAGTTTATACAATATGTACAGTATCTACTCATTGTATTATGACCGCTGCAAAAATTTGGGAAATTTTCTATTTTGCATCAAATAAAATTAATTCCACGGAATTTTTAAATTTATTTTTAGTGTGTGTGTGTATAGTGTGGGTTTTGACCATTATTATAAAACTTAAATTTGGCCAACGTTTATGTGAATGTGGCGGCTGCCAAAATAGTATGTATTAAAATAATTTTGAATGAAAATAATGAGTTTAAAATTTGACATAACTGATCTTTTGTGCACTTTTCTGTTTTGGTTTTTGTTTGATGTATTTGTTATGATTCTTTACATGTTCATAACACAAAGTGAAGAAAAGTGGCTTGATAGTTTCTTCAAAATTACACCACTATGCTACCAAAACAGCCATTTTATAAGCGAGAACCGTTATGTTTGAAAAACCGAAACTATGAGTAAAATATAAGATATTTCTGATTTTCTGTTTTTCAAAAAAAAAAATAAAATTTTACAATCGCAAAATGCATAAAAGGAATAAAAAATGGGCAACGAGCTGCTTATACTAGTTTCCATGACGCTACGTCATTTCATCAGTAAGTTTTGCTAGCCGACGTTTAATAGTCTGCAAGCACACTATATTTTATTTTCTGCATTGACCAGTTAGGAATCATAGCAAAAACATAAACATAGTGCACACACACAGTCTTTCCTCCATCTCATGCAATTTCTTAACAAGCGCTAATGCTCAAAGGTCGCGCGTGGCTGTTGAAAATATCGAAGTCCTCTGTGATAAACATTGCTAAAAGTGTGAATATGTTTACTGGTCTTTTAATCGTCAAAATTGTCCAAGAAAACGAAAAACAATTCCAAGAACTGATCGAAGAATTCTGCAGAAAGTCATAATGAAGCGAAGTGCACCAACTCAATCAGTACTTAACGGCCTCAACCCGGCTTCGGTCGACATATTCCTCGTAACACTCCATACGATTACTGAACTTTAATTCAGTGAACTCAACGTGAAATTCTCAGAAATTTTCTTTTGTTTTTATATACATAAAGGTCAGATTTGTTGACAGAAGGCCTCAAGAGAGATACTCAACCAGCTGTCTAGTTCCAACTGTATAAAACCCACCGTCTGTTATGATTTGGAGCCACATAACGTCCGAATGATCAGGTCCGATATATTTTTTTGATGGAAACATATGCTCCGAACAGTACATTAACCTTTTTTGAAAAATGCTTTGCTGCCCTACATCGAGGCATTAGGTCATCCCAAGGACGAATGCACATTAATACAAAATGCAACGCCTTACCATACGTCCAGAGCCAGTATGAACCGATTTAAATGCAACTGACAATTGCATTCTTATTTAATAAGTCTAGTCTACAGGCGGAGAAATACCACCGTAGCTCCATGTAGAGAAAACATTCGCATCGTGTGGAATAATTGATTTATTTTTAAAAGAAATTATAATCGAGTAGAATTAATGAAGTCCTAAAATGTAGAGGTGGAAACAAAAAATATTAAATTCTTCTAAACATAACTTTTTAAAAATATCCAATATACATGTTTCAATTAAAAAAGTAAGAAAAATTCCACGGTATTTATTTTATTTGAGAAAAATTGAAAATTTTTAATATATTTTTACCGCTTACGTTTTACGCAGGCCAAACTGATTGATTCGGTAAGAGATCTCGAGCTGACAAAGGAAAAATCTGAGTTATTTGCATCTCGCCTGAAGCGACGAAACCAAAAGCCAAGAGGCTCCGGGAGTAAGTGGAACATTATATAGAAAGCGTCACATGCCTTACGCACAACATTTTGGAAAAGAGCATGACATATGCATTTCGAGTCGTTGAGCTTGTCGGACGTGCGCAAAAATCGTTTCCAGATAAATTTTTAAAATATAGTGTAGTCTTTTTTATACTTTTTAATCACCAAACAATTTTCTTCAGTTTCCGTTATCATTGAATTAATAATTCACATTTGTTTATTTAAATTAAAATTTTGCTCTGAACTGAGAAAAAAAAAACAAATCAAACTCAATTTGCTTTTTGTGCTTCAATTTGCTTCTTGTGTTTTCATATTGAAATCGCTCTTCGTGCATTTCATGTATCAGCTGCGCTTAAATTCTCTCCGCGTAAAAATTCGTTTTTCATAGTGAAACGCTTTATTTAAAAAATTACAAAATCACGATAAAGACGCATAAACAAAATCATAACCAAGTTCTAGCTGCAGACATCAGCCTTTCTGTCCTTAGTATCAATAAAAAAAAAAATAAAATCAATTATTTATTTTTCTGTGACAAGTCAGCGCTTACACAGGCAAATTCGGTGATATAAATTCTTGTCTGTTCTCTTTTGTGAATTTGTTTTGCGTTTACACACGAAAACTAGAATTTCTTTGTGCTTGAAAATGCCAAAGCAATTACTGCGTCAACCCGCCACAACGAACGTAAATTCAAAGCATAATATCAGTGAACGAACAGAACGAAAGCGAATTTGCGGGGTACGACAAATTCTTTACACCACCCTTACGTATTTCCCTTTTTGTCAAGAGTTTCCCTGTGTAAACGTCGACTAATAAACAAGTGAGAAAAAAAAAGCCGGTTGAACGCTCACCTCCATCCGAAAAAAAAGACTCATCGGTCAGTGCGGTGACTAACGAAAAAATTGTCAGCAATTCTTTGCCAATTAAGTGCGGAAAAAATAAACAACACCAAGGAATCAGCCACCAATATTAATACGCAATCGATCGCTCCAGCGCAAAAACTCAACCGAGTACACACACCAGCAAATACTGAAAACAAGTGAAGAGCCAGCTGCACCTCTCTCTGTTAAGTCACCATGGAGTGTACAATGTAGCTCTCCTTTGATCCCCAGCAGGGAAATGAGTAACGCATAGGAAATTTAAAGCCCCATCAGGAAAAGATGCAACATGCAAGTACAAAACTTTATAATTTTTTTAATGATTCTAGCCAAAAAAGCAACCTTACCACCGATGTTAACTCCAACAATAATACAAATACAGCAATCCAGACTGGCATGGATCGCTACATAAAAAGCATCGGTCATTCTTTTAATAAACGCACACTTTGTTTTTTTTGACGTTTTTGATCATTTTTTGAAACGAAATATCTCGAAAACTATAGGAAATTATTAATCATTAACAGGGCTATTCTGGCAAATATCTTGGAACTCACCAGAGTCTTCACTAAGACAAAAGTCTTACTTAAGATGTTTTGATATTCTGGCAGCTATCTTGAAAGCTCTTTTCTGTCTTTCGTAAGACAATTTTAAAGATCTGCTACGAGTAGGTCTTTAATCTATTAGTTGTATTGCTAACATTATAAGCGTAAAAAAAAACTATACAGAACTATAAGTTTTTGAGGGGTTTTTATATGAAGTGGTAAAAACAGAAATACTTCCCTCGAGGAGGCTGATGCAGCACCCGTTGAACTTCTTATGAGGAGATAAACTAGAACACTTGTACTAGCTCGAACAACTTTATCTTATCCTAAATTCATTCTGAAAATAAATAAAGACCTTGATAAAAAAGCTGAACTTGTAGGACGTAATCGCAATGCAAAAGAGAGACAGTATTTTTTAAGGGAAAGAAGGTATGGTATCGGCATAAGAACATGGCTGGGTTAAGGCAACCATAACAAATTCACACGATGGGCCTAGGCCGTACTGGATACAGCTTGAAGATGGAGCGGTATATAGAAGGAACTCAAAAGGGTTGGGAAAACGAACAGAGGGAGGTATTGTAAATAGAAGCTGGCAAATCATTTTTATAAATTGAGTAAAGAGCAGTCGAATGTTTGATAGAATACTACAATAACAATAAAAAAATTAAAATAAAAAAAAAAGTCTGTAGCATCATGAAATTTTTTAAATATATTTTTGTTATTTGATTAATTTAAATTTGAAAAGTCAAAATTTGACAAGTTTACCACCAAAGCTTTTGTGTGGGGAATTCAAAAGCTTTATCTGAAAGACTTTTGTGCTAGAATACCTAAAGTCTTAGAAAACGTCTTACAAAATATTTTCGTAAGACTTTTAGCTGTCTTTGCCAGAATAGCCCTGTTAATCATTTTTGTTTAGAAACACTATAACTTTATAAAAAAAATTAATAAGATTTAAATAAATTTGTTGAAACACAAATTTTTTTAATTAAAAAAATTTTTCTCAAAATATTTTCAATATAACACCTTTTGTTTTTTTTTGGTTTTTTTATATGTTATTCCTCAATTAATCTTAAGAATGCATGTGCTTCATAACGGAATTCCCGCAATAACTTTGGAAACTACGAATTTTTTACTTATGACGCGCACCATGTTTTTTCAACACAAAATTAAACATAATTTTTTTTGTTTTATTTTTTGTACACGCACACGCTTTCTTAGAATTGATTGAGGAATAACATATAAAAAAATCAAAAAAAACGAAAGGTGTTATTTTGAAAATAATTTGAGAAAAATTTTTTTAATTAAAAAAATTAGTGTTTAAACAAATTAAACATTATTTAATCGGACTTCAGCAAAGACCAATATTGTAAATTTTTACTTTATTGATCAATGCTATTTTTTACAACAAACATGACAAATATAACAAATGGAAAAATTGTTTAACCTGGTAATTGGTGACATGTTTCGGCTATTACCAATAGCCTCATCAGACCAGTTTGGTTAATTCTGTACATGGACTCGAAGCCCTGACCGTTCATGCATTGCAATTGCATATTTTTGCGACGGCCGCTCTAACACTTGAGCTACTGAGGAACTGACCTTGAACTGCACAGAGTGCGTATATCACATTTGTTATTATTTCTTTGTCACTTTCTCGCTTGTTGTTACAGCCGGCGCGAATCTTGTCTTGCACGGCTATGATCTATTTTTAGAAATTTGTAGTGTTGCCAGCTACATAGTTTCTGAAATTGGCGTGTCCTCCGTATAAATTAAGAAATTTTTGATATTTAGCGACTGATTATCTTGTAATTAAACATTGTTTAATCGGACTTACAGTCATTCAGCAAAGACCAATATTGTAAATTTTTACTTTATTGATCAATGCTATTTTTTACAACAAACATGACAAAGATAACAAATGGAAAAATTTTTAACCTGGTAATTGGTGACATGTTTCGGCTATTACCAATAGCCTCATCAGACCAGTTTGGTTGCCAGCTACATAGTTTCTGAAATTGGCGTGTCCTCCGTATAAATTAAGAAATTTTTGATATTTAGCGACTGATTATTTTGTAATTAAACATTGTTTAATCGGACTTTTACAGTCATTCAGCAAAGACCAATATTGTAAATTTTTATTTTATTGATCAATGCTATTTTTTACAACAAACATGACAAAGATAACAAATGGAAAAATTTTTAACCTGGTAATTGGTGACATGTTTCGGCTATTACCAATAGCCTCATCAGACCAGTTTGGTTAATTCTGTACATGGACTCGAACCCCTGACCGTTCATGCATTGCAATTGCATATTTTTGCGACGGCCGCTCTAACACTTGAGCTACTGAGGAACTGACCTTGAACTACACAGAGTGCGTATATCACATTTGTTATTATTTCTTTGTCACTTTCTCGCTTGTTGTTACAGCCGGCGCGAATCTTGTCTTGCACGGCTATGATCTATTTTTAGAAATTTGTAGTGTTGCCAGCTACATAGTTTCTGAAATTGGCGTGTCCTCCGTATAAATTAAGAAATTTTTGATATTTAGCGACTGATTATTTTGTAATTAAACATTGTTTAATCGAACAATTTGTTGTAATTAAGCATTGTTTAATTGTTCGATTAAACAATGTTTAATTACAAAATAATCAGTCGCTAAATATCAAAAATTTCTTAGTTTAAACAAATTTATTTAAATCTTTTTAATTTTTTTTATAAAGTTAGAGTATTTCTTAGCAAAAAAGATTAGAGGATTTTTTATCCTATCTCCTATAGTTTCTGAGACATTTCAATTTCAATTTCAATTTTATTTGTTCCTATTTCCATTGAACAATAAGACTTAGTCTTTAATAGTTCATCATAAATATAAGATTCTCATATAAATACAATTCTCAAATCTTAACTTAATAAAAATGAATAATATACTAATAATATTAAATAATAAAAAAAAAAAGGAAAAAGAAAAAGATTGAATAAGTAATAGAGAAGAAAGACAAAAATGAATAAAAAGGAATAAAAGACCATTAAGTAGTTAGATATGAACTGAGAAATAATTATAAATAGCACGTTTGAAGATGCTTCTTAAAGTTTCTTGTTTTAAATCAATGGGCAAGGAATTCCAAATTCTAATGGCGCTAATAAAGAAGAATCTACTGCTGTTATGATAGTTGAATCGAGGAACTATTAATTGAAGTGATCTAATTGATTGGGCAAATTGTAGCTTATCGTAAAGATATCTGGGGGCTTGAGTATTAATAAGCTTTTGCAAAAATAGCATATTGCGTATATTTAAATATTCCATCAAACCACAACCAAGAATTCCTCTACTTATTACAGAGATGTGGTCAAAACGACGAACACCATAAACATATCTTGCCGCATTGTTAAATGCCACCAACAGTTTATGTTGAGACCGCGAGTCAAGCCTGCTGTAAACAACATCAAAAAAATTAATAAGGGGCATAATCAGTTGCAGCACAAGTCTGCGTCTAGTATCAATGGGGGTGAATTCAGAAGAGGTCCGTAGATATCGTAAGATCCCATAAATTTTACCTATCGTGTTGTTAACGTGATCGATACAGGTAAGTTTGCTGTTTACTATAAAGCCAAGATTCTTCGCTCTATCAACAAAAGGAAGCTGGGTTGTTCCAATAAACAATGGGGGAATGTCTAAAGGACTTATATCACGTCTAGAAATTGGGAGAGCTTTAGATTTCAACGGATTTATAAGGAGTGCATTGGATACCGCCCATCTGTTAAGTGAGTCCAGGTCAGAATTCAGTCTATAATTTAAGTCTTCTACCAATCCAATAGGTCGAGAAAGGTAGAGTTGAATGTCGTCCGCATAAGCATGTACAGTAGAGTAATTGCAAACAGAAAAAATATCATTAATAAAAATAGAAAACAAAAGGGGACCCAAAATTGAACCTTGAGGAACTCCTGTATTAATGAATTTAAGTGTAGAGAATCTATTTCCTACTTTAACACGCTGCAGTCGACCCCCTAAGTAGCTGGATATTAAACTAATAGCACTAGAGCTAAAATTAAAATAATATTTCAATTTTTTACACAAAAGAATGTGATTGACAGAGTCAAAAGCTTTCGTAAAGTCAATAAGGCAGAGAACAGTTAAAAAATCTTGATCATACGCAATTCTCATGTCATCAATAATTTTCACAATAGCTGTCGAGCAGCTGTGTCCAGCCCGAAAGCCAGACTGTAGTGGAGATAGCAATTTAAATGAGGTGACATACTTAGTAATCTGATCTGACATTACCCTTTCGAGAACTTTCCCTAATGCTGGCAAAATACTAATAGGACGAAAGTCATTAGGTTCAGAAGCAGACGCTGTTTTTGCAATAGGTAACACCGTTGCAATTTTCCACAATTCAGGAAACTGAGAGCAAGTCAAGCAATAGTTTATAATATGGGTAAAAGGGGCTATTAAATATGGTATGATAAGTTTTATAAACTTAATAGGCATCCCATCAAAACCAACTGCATTTGAGCTTAACGATAAGATACACTTTATAATCTCATTCTCACTTATATTTGAGAATTGAAATGAGGGAAAAGGAGAGTCTCCTAAAAGTCTAGGTAGCTCAGGAAAGTCTACATTAATATTCATAGCGTTACTCAAGAAAAAATCATTCAGAACATCAGGATCCTGATTACATTCTATTGATTCTTTACAGAAAACACTATATTTTTTTATATTAAACCATAATTGTTTCGAATTCATACATGCATTCAGCTTAGAACTGAAAAAATTCTTTTTTTCTTGTTTCAATAAGGCAGTTGCTGCATTTCTGGCCCTTCGAAAATTTTCCCAGTTTCCATCTGTTCTATTACGTTTCCATTTAGAGTGAAGTTTGTTTCTTTTTTTGATTAAATGCAATACACGAATAGTAAACCAAGGACAGCTATTATTAGTTACATACCTTGTACGTATCGGAACATGCCGATTAAAACTAGCATCTAATTTATTCATAAGCAGCATTAGCTTACCATCAGCAGTATCGGAGTACCAACAATCATTCCAACACATACCAGATAAGTCTTCAAAAAGAGCATTAAAATCAATAGACTTATAGTCACGAAAAGAAAAAGTAGCTGGAGAGTTTCTACCTAGATTGATATTAATACTGCAAAAGATCAAGTCATGGTCAGACAAAAAAGTCATTTGATCAAATTTTATTAAGAAAGATATATTTGAGACTAAAAAAACATCCAGCAGACTTGGCTCACAATCAGGCGCATAGCGAGTGGGAACATTCGTGTTCACTACTGTTAAGCCACAAGTTGTAGAATTAAAATAAAAGTTATCAGTAGTGGAGTTATTTTGCAACAAATTCACGTTGAAGTCTCCACAAACAACAATAAAGTCATAATCAATTACAATCTTGAGATTTCAGTAAAAAAAGGTACAAAATTGTTACCTCTATGAGGATTATACACACAAGAGATTAATATTTTTACATTATTATTAAGAATTTCAATATTTAAAAACTCACAAGCCTCACTACTTTTACTAACAAGTTTAACATTAATGCTAGACCTGCAATAAATAGCAACGCCACCACCTCTTCTACCTAGCCTATCATTGCGAAAAAGCTTAAAACCATTGAGATTGTATACAGAGTCAGAGACTTCACTTTTGAACCATGTCTCACTAACACATACAACATCAACAGATGAATTTTCAAAAATATATCGAATATAATCCAGTTTTAGTCCATGCATACTCCTGGCATTAAAATGTACAACATTTAAACCTTCATTTTGCTTGCATAGGACATTAATTAAAGCTTTATAATTATCTACAGCACCATTAGAATTATTATTATTAAGATATGATAAAATTAGTCAGATAAGAAGCAGCATCAAACAATGGAAAAAGAGAGATAAAACTGAAAGAGGAGTGAACGTGAGAATATGAAATAGCTGAAATAAAATGAGAAGAAAAATGTAAATTTAGTAGAGAAAACCAATAAATAAGTAAAATTAAACCAAATATCATAATTAAATAATAATAAAATAATATTAAAACTAAAGTAATATAATAATTAAATAAAAGCAAAACAAAATAAATACAATACTCAAAATTTTTTTTGTTTTTTATGTCACCCTAATTAGTAATTCCAGTCACACGATCCACACTCTCAGTATCACATACAAGCATAGCCTCACTATTATTATTTGCAATCGATTCAAAAAATGCTCAAAAACGTCAATAACAAAAAAGTGTGCGTTTATTAAAAGAAAGACCGATATGCATTTCTTGATAATAACCCAAGTTGTAATGAACGTTGTTGTAATGCTCTTGTTTCTAATATAGTTTCACTTATTATGGAGAAAATAACTATAGAACAATAGCCACTTTCCTGGGTAAAAATCAAAAAAGTTACTACACTTATCAGCTTAAAAGCAGTGAAGGTCTAAGTGTTATAATAAAAGGCATAGAACCTGACGTAGAGCAAAATGAAATCAAAGAAGTTCATGCCGCATTTAATCCAAAATGAATTTTTAACGTTAGAAACAAAATTAAAATCCCCCAGCCGCTTTTTCGTGTAAAACTTGAACCAGATACCCGAAAATTACAAAAAAATGTGTGCATCCGATTTATAATCTGCGCTACCTATTAAATCGCAGAATATCCGTTGAGGAGCCCCATAAACGAATGGGTCCTGTGCAGTGCACAAACTGCCAGGAATTTGATCACACCAATTCATATTGCACCCTTCGTGCTATTTGTGTTACTTGCTACTTTCACCTCTCGTCAGCATGTTCAACCGACAAAAAAGACGCTACTTCAAAAAAATTCAATAATTGCGGATGTAAACACACAGCTAACTATAGGTAGGTGTAACCAGTATACGCTGAATTAAAAAACAAAATTCGCTTACGTAAGGAAATAGTTCGAAATCCGCCTACCCAAGTCACACCGACTCTTACAAACAGCATTGTACCTACCAACTTGCCCAATACATCAGCTCAGACCTATGCTAACGTGCTTAAATCTAGTCAAGATAAACCTGCAACTATCATAAGTATCTCTCAAAATTTTGAGATGATGATCACCCAATGCATGACTCAGTTCATGACAACAATGCAGATAATGATGCATGAGATGATGATCAATGAAAACCAACTTATGAAAGTTGAAAATTTGTCATTGGAATGCGAACATCGCACACTGGGGTATTGGGTATGAGAACATGAGATTAATTCAAAATGTAAAAATTAAAATATATATGAGTTTTTGATACCTGGTGATAATACAGTATTGGCCCAAACTTAAGCACCCGCTCAGTACATTGTTATTCAAATCATAATTTTTTTGTAAAAACGTTGTTTTTGAACCATGTTGTGAATTTATTATATATATCTATACCTTTATTACTGATAGACAAAATAGGATTCAGGAGAGGGCAGGCCAACTAAGAAATTCAATTCTATTGCTCTGAAGCCACGCCTTAAAAACTTAAGGGGAAATGTTGGATCGTTGTCCTGTTGGAGCTCCGCTTAAGTGGCGTCTGTTCATCGATATATGGCAGCATCACTTCTTTTAGTATATCAACGTACATGGAGCGATCCATAATTTCATCAATCCTATATATTGGTCCAATCCCATAACCAAAGAAGAAACCGTAGACAATGTCCACCTTCGTTCCTTACAGTGGCTTTGCAATACAAGGTATTCAATACTTCTTTCTCCTTTTAGTATGCATACACGCCTTATTCCAACCGAATCTTTCAGGTTGTACTTGGATTTGTCAGAAAACAACATAGTCATCGATTTAAGGACACTCAAGTTGAGGTGAACGTAAAATAAGGGTTTTATGCATAGCAAAAGGAGATATATTGATTCTTAAATATTGCAAAGCCACTGTAAAAAACAGAGGTGAACATGTAATGCTCTGCGGTTTCTTCGTTGGTCATGGGATTGGACCAATCCATAGGATTGATAAAATTATGGATCGCTCCATGTACGTTGACATACTAAAAGATGTGATGCTGCCATATACCGATGAACAGACGCCACTTAAGCGGAGCTTGACAACGATCCAAAATTTCCCCTTAAGTTTTTAAGGCGTGGCTTCAGAGCAATAATATTGAATTTCTTAGTTGGCCTGCCCTCACCTGAATCCTATTGAGAACTTGTGGGAGATCGTTAACATGAAAATCTAGAGAGAAAATTGCAAAACCAAGGCGGATCAGTTTCAATCCTTGAAAATATCCTGGGAAGGGATATAGCAAGATATCATTAATAACGTAGCTTCCTCTATAATATAGAGTCTATACCAAAAAAATATGCGTGTGTCGTCCAGAATAAAGGGTTTACAACTAAGTACTAATTTTAAAAATTTTTACTGACCATAAAAAAAGGGGTGCTTTAGTTTTGTCCGTTAAGTTTCCTGGCTTAAAATGTTCATTTGATAATAACTTTTTATTTATCAGGCGCTGAATTTTTAAATTTTTGTCTATCAGTAATAAAGGTATAGATATATATAATAAATTCACAACATGGTTCAAAACTGTCGTTTCCAAAAAAATTTATGATTTGAAAAAAATGTACTGAGGGGGTGCTTAAGTTTTGACCAATACTGTAGGTAAAATTTTGCATCACTAACTCAAAAAATTATAAAAGAAAAATTTACCGTTTTTTCGCAATGCACTCTGAAATTTGTCATTTCTTTACTCTTTGACTGCGGACTGTGTCAAACGTATTTTTTTTTCAACAATTTGAAGCTATTTTTTATTTAACAATAAAAACTTCAACAAAATTTTAATGGAGCCTTCTTGTTCAGGTATTTCAGTAATACAAATTGATTTTTTTTTTTGTGAAAAAGTGTCTAGAAATATTTTAATTCGTTTTTTGTTCGTAAGACCAAAAATAAGCGTATTTTGACTATATGCATAGGCATAAAGTTGTGAGGTAGGTGAGGTGGAATAAAAATGTTTCAATTTTAATAAAGCTTGGACATATAAGTAACTCTCTGTAAAAAAAAAGTTGTGGCTTAACTGTGCCCTTTTGAGATATTTGCATTTTTTTATGGCGATCTGATTTGACAAATATATATAAAAGTGGAAAAAGTACATGAAATTAAATTTTTAAGGGGCAAACGTTATCTAATGTTTTATATTTTTTTTTACAGATCTCAAAATAAGACTATTTCAAAAACATCGTGTTGAAATTTCATAAAGATTCGAGCTCTCTAAGTATATTTTTTTCAACCTTATTTGAGCGCGCTCTCCGTCTCAATATAAAAACTTTTAACGCGTTTCTCTTGAAATCACTTTTTTTATATGATGGCAGTCTTTTCCCCGAAACTACTTAGCCGATCCTTATGAAATTTCAATCACATATTTTTCACACGTATGGGATTCGCATGAACCAAAATCAAGAAAAAAAGTTGAATTTTTTCTATTTTCTTAAACCGACAAATCACCGAAAAAATTCTCATTTTTAAAACACTTTTGCTTAAACAGCCGCCATTTCAGCATTTTTGCCTAAAATTTGATAATCCTGGTAATTTTTTTTTTGGTTTTTGTATTTCAGACGATTTCTTGCTGCAAAATCATCGGTACCGTTGACAGCAATTGTTTTGTGTATGGCTACGAAGATGGCGCTATTTTGTGTATATATGTATATTCGGTCATTCTTTTAATAAACGCACACTTTGTCGTTATTGACGTTTTTAAGCATTTTTTGAAACGAAATATCCTCAAAAACTATAGGAGATTGGATAAAAAATCGTTTAATCATTTAAGAAAGTTTTAAGAAAGAAATAGTCTGACTTCATAAAAAAAATTAAAAAGACTTAAATAAATATGTTGAAACACTAATTTTTTTTAATTAAAAAAAATTTTTCACCTTTTGTTAACACCTTTTGTTTTTTTTTTTTGATTTGTTTATACATATGTTATTCCTCAATCAATTATAAGAAATCATGTGCTTTTATATCGAAATTCCCGCCATAACTTTGGAAACTACGAATTTTTTACTGATGACACGCACCATGTTTTTTTAACATAAAATTCGACATAAAATTCTTTTTTTGTTTTTTTTTTAATGTTATTTTCAATCAATTCTAAGAATTATCTGCATTCAAATCGAAATTCTCGACACAACTTTGGAAAATATCATACAATTCATACAATTAGACTGATGCGCGCCTTCATAAAAAACTCATATTTTGCAATGCTATGGCGGGAAATTCGATTTGAATGCAGATACATTCTTAGGATTCATTGAATATAATATTACAAAAAAAAAAAATTTATGCCGAATTTTATGCTGAAAAAACATGGTGCTCGTCATCAGTAAAAAATTTCTAGTTTCCAAAGTTATGGCGGGAATTTCGATATGAAAGCACATGCATTCATAGGATTAATTTGGAAATAACATAAAAAATTCAAAAAAAAAAAAACAAAAGGTGTTATATTGAAAATAATTTGAGAAAAATTTTTTTAATTAAAAAAATTAGTGTTTCAAATTTCGTGTTTCTTTTTAATTTTTTTTATAAAGATAGAGTATTTCTTAACAAAAATGATTATATGTTTTTTATCCTATCTCCAATAGTTTTTGAGATATTTCGTTTCAAAAAATGTTCAAAAACGTCAAAAAAAACAAAGTGTGCGTTTATTAAAAGAATGACTGATTATTAAAAATTCCAAAATTTTTTTTCGTGTATTTCAAGAATGTATTTCTTGGTTCTGAAAAGAATTATAATCATATCTACTACTGGGTTGGCATAAAAGATTCTGAAAAAATAGCTTTTTTGTCAGTTTGGAAAATTATATTGGCGCCTTGATTTCTGCCTTTTCTGGGTATTTAAAAAAAATTGCTCTAAGGAATATTCAGATACATGAGTTCTGTACTTTTTTATATATAATTGACTAAAAAAAAGTTATTACTTTAATTTTGTTTAGTTTTAATTATTAAATAAACTTTATTCAGTTGATCTTTACAGTTTGAATACTTAACGTGGAATGAAATAAAAGAATGAAAAAGAAAAAGAGCACAGCGTACACGTTAACAGGGTTGCCATTTATATTTAACACTCCTCCTTAACGTGGATGTTGTCTTACAAATATTTCAATTTAATTTTAACATCTTGACAAATTTACAATGCTTCACCCTAGGTAAGTTTTTCGTTAAAATATCAGCTACCATGTCCGCTGATGGGCAATACTGCAACTTTACAGCTTGTTTTGAATAACTTCTCTTATATGGTGAAACTTTATATCAATGTGCTTGCTGCGTTTGTGGTAGACAGGATTCTCAGCTAACTTCTGTGCACCTTGATTATCTATGTGCAACACAACTGGATTCTCCGCACCAACACCTATCTCCATCAAAAGTCGCTTTAAATAAACTGCTTCTTTTGCAGCGTCTGATGCCGCCATATATTCGGCCTCTGTACTGCTGAGAGCAACCGAATTTTGCTTTTTAGATTCCCATGGGACATCGACCGAATGAAAACGTGAAACCTGTACAAGACTTTCTATCCAAAGCATTTCCACCCCGATCAGCATTTATAAAACCCTGAAGGTCGTTACTTTCTGGTTCATAAATTAATTTCAGATCGACTGTACCGGCTAAATATCTCAGTATATGTTTTAGCTTGTTCATGTGCTCCACGTGAGGATCGGAATTGCGCTGTGCCATTTTGGAAACAGAATGCAAAATATCCGACCTTGTTGTAATAGCAAGATAGATAAGTTGGCCAATAAGAGACTGATATTCTTGTTGATTGGCCTTTTCGCAGTCATTGTCACAATTAACTTGATAACCAGCATCCAATGGAACTGTCACTGGCTTACATGTCGACATACCGTACTCTTCCAAAGTATCACGAATATATTGCGATTGACTAAATATAATTGTTCCAGTTTCATTTTCACGTTCAATTTCGATGCCTAGAAAATGATGCAATTCGCCTTTATCTTTGAGCTCAAATTCATTTGAAAGTTTCTTCTTAAGATCGTGAATTATTGATTTATCTCTGCACCCAATAATTATATCGTCATTTTTGCAAGGAATAAAATTTAATTTACGTAGAACACCATCACGTTTACTTTTCCATTCTTTGCCACTTTGTTTTAAACCGTAGATTGCTTTATGTAGACGTAAAACTTTATCTGGAGATCTTTTGTCAATGAAATGTTCTGGCTGCTTCATGTAAATTTCATCTTGCAGACTACTATTCAAATATGCTGTGCTAACATCTATTTGATGCAAATGCATCTCCCTTTCAACTGCTAAAACCATTACTAGACGTATTGTAGAATAGCGTACAACTGGAGAAAAAGTTTTTTTGAAATCTATTCCAATTCTTTGATTGCAGCCTTTGGCTACCAACCGTGCCTTATGACGCTCAACTTTTCCATTTACATCCTTTTTTAGAGCGTAAACTCATTTGCATGGAATAGCCTTATGTTCACTTGGGAGGTCTACCAAGGACCACGTTTGGTTCTTGTTCAGAGCTAAAAACTCATCTCGCATAGCTTTTTCCCAAAGTATTTTATTTTCACATGATAAAGCTTCTACAGTTGTATGTGGAACATTTTCATCAACAGCACTACGCAATTCTTTTCTATTATAAATTTTCTTTGGCCTACTTGGTTTACCATCACGAATTAATTTCGGCCGTCCTGGTCCAATCGTCTGTTCTTTTTCAGCTTCAACAATATTTAGGATTTCATCGCCTTCATCATCAGTATCGAAACCATGAAAATCTTCGGAATGCTGACTGCTATTATCGTTTTCAAATTCATCATCATAAGTATGTTGATATTTGCTGTCTTTCTCTGCTGTACTGCGAAGTGGAGCGACTTCACCATAAAAAGTCAAATAATCTTCGGCTTTACTGACTGCTTCATCGTTACGGTTATCAAACAATTCCTCATTAAACAGCACATCTCTGTATTCAAGTACTCTTTGTTGTTTCGCATCAAAAAGTCGATAAGCTTTCGAAGTCGTAGAGTAACCAACCATCATATATTGCGTGCCTTTGGCTTCAAATTTTGATTGATTTGATGATTTATTGAGACCGATTGCCACTGACCCAAAGGTTTTAAAATGTTGTACATTAAGATTTCGACCACACCAGACTTCGTATGGAGTTTTATCTTCTAATATTTTTGTAGGACATCGATTTCGAATGTAAACTGCAGTATTCGCTGCCTCTGCCCATAAATATTGCTTAGCTCCAGCGTGGACCAACATTGATCTTGCCATTTCAATAATTGTGCGGTTTGCACGTTCTGCAACACTGTATTGTTGTGGCGTAAATGGTACTGTTAATTGTCTACTGATACCTTCTTGTTCCAAAAATGAATTAAAACTTGAATTAACGAATTCACCACCATTATCAGTATGCAGCGTTTTTATTTTACGTCCAGTTTGATTTTCAACTTGCAATTTATAAGTTTTGAATTTCTCAAAAACTTCGCTTTTTGATTTAATGAAGTATATAAACATCCTTCTGGACTTGTTATCAATAAAAGTGACGAAATATTTGGAACCTCCAAGCGATGGAGTTCAAAACGGACCGCAGACGTCAGAGTGAACAATCTCTAATAAATCATTTGATTTATTCTCTGATTCCTTGGGGAATGGCAATAAATGTATCTTACTCAACATGCATGTTTTACAATTGTTTTGTTCACTGCTGCAATCAATGCTCAATCCATTTACCATACCATTATTCGATAAATCTTTTAAAATTGAGATGTCCGTATCTGTAATGCCAAACAGAAGTCATATTATGAGCAGCAAACACAGCCTCTGTAGTATTTTCTGCTAAAAACATGTTGTCTTTTTGCAATGCTTTTAGCACAATGTCACCATTAGGTCTTCTTACAACAGCTTTGTTTGCGTCAAACTTAACTGACAAACCTCTGTCTACAACTTTATTTACAGAAATAAAGTTTGCCTGCAACTCAGGAGAGTATAAAACATTTTCAAGCGAAATATTGAAATTTTTATATTGAATTGCTACATCACCTTTTCCGATAGCAGTTATTTATTTGTTACCTGCTAACGCAATCGTCTCCTTGTGTTCTTCGAAGCGCACGAACATTTTACGATTGTTGCACATGTGAGATGTGGCGCTGCTGTCTACATACCATTTTTTGAATTTGAACGCTGACGTCTCTGTAGCTTCCAACATCGTCATTGCCTGATTATTGTTGTTATTGTTTTTCTGTACACACTTGTTCGCATAGTGTCCCGTTAGACCGCACAAAAAACATTTTCCTTTGAATTTCTTATTGCTTTTGTTATATTTTTTGTCTCCTTTCGTTGGCATTGATTTCGCAATAAACGCTTGGCTTGATGTTGCATTTCCATTTTGTTCCATTCTTCTTTTGCCTTCTTCTAGAAGCTTCTGTTTCAATATGGAAAGACTTGGTAACGAATCGCGCGTTTCCATAGCAATAGCAAAATTATCGAATTCCCTTGGAAGACTAGATAAGAGAATTATCACTAAAAGCTCCTCCTGAATCTCGATTCCACTTTCCGCTAATTTCTGCGATAGTTCTGTAAATCCATTTATATGCTGCACCATACTGCTTCCATCCATCATACTCAAATTCACCAATCTCTTATAAAGCGAAACCTTTTGTACTGGTCCTTTTGGCAAATGAATTTCTTCTAAAATTTTCCACGCTTGAATAGCTGACGTACAATTACGAATATAACCCAACTGTGTTGGTTTCACGGCCAAACAAATCATAGCAAGAGCCTCTTCGTCATTTTCTGTAGCTTCTTCCTTCTTTTGCTGTCCATTTACTAATTTCCAGTATCCACTATTAATAAGCACGCTTTTCATCTGGATTGACCAGCAGTTGCTGTCGTCTAGCTTTTCAATAATGCACTCATTCGCTTTTGAGATTAATTAATAATTTTTACAAATTTTGCCAGGATTTTTATTTTACTGTGCCTGGGCCCATAATCTATTTAGTTTTAATTATTAAATAAACTTTTTTCAGTTGATCTTTACAGTTTGAATACTTAACGTGGAATGAAATAAAATAATGAAAAAGAAAAAGTGAACAGCGTACACGTTAATAGGGCTGCCATTTATATTTAACAAATTTATGGTCTGGATGAATTGATCTCATGTTTTCATACCCAATAGCACAGTGTGCGGCGCACAGTGTAACATTAGCGGCCATAAGGAAAGAAAAAAAAATTCCAAATTTCTTAAAAACTAATACATAGATCGACAAAAAAATCTTCAATTAAGAGCAATCTGTAAGCATTTTGGAAATATGTGGGAATTTGAATGAACAGCATGCACGGAAACTTGAAGTTTTATTCTAAAAATTTACAATTTAAGTCTTATGCAATTCAATATCTCAAGTTTAGCTGTTATTATCTCCAAAACTATTCAGTCAATTTACAAACATATACACATTTTTGAAAAATTTGAAGTTTTTCTTTTCCAAAAATAGCATTTTTGAGAACATTGAAGAATTAGTTTGGCTTCAAGGTTATTTACAAGAAAACTTCCTAAGAAAAAGAAATTTGCCAAAATTGACAAAGTTTAGCAGAGGGAAACAAAAAAACATAGTCTTCGATTTTGCTTAAACTTCTGTATA
Source organism: Meiosimyza platycephala (assembly GCA_963662105.1). NCBI lineage: Eukaryota > Metazoa > Arthropoda > Insecta > Diptera > Lauxaniidae > Meiosimyza > Meiosimyza platycephala. The sequence continues at coordinate 58,267,658 of OY759210.1, read as the reverse complement.
ATAATAATAAATTCAATATAAATAGATGACAAAAATATAGATTTGCACTTTTGCGTTATATGTATGAAATTCAATAATATCCTACACCACTTTTTCGCAGAAAATTGTCTAAAACCGAAATATGCAAATGGACTGAATTATACCAATGTTTGGTGAGTATTTTCGGATATTTTTTTTTAACTGATGCAGGTCATGTTATATATTTTTTAAAAATATGAAAAAAGCTTTTTCCAAATCTGTAAAGCTTGCTTAATTCCGTTCAATAGTGTGAAAGCAGTTTTGCATTTAAAAACATGTTTCGATGTTCTTGATATATAGTAAAGTGAGTAAAACTGGAAATGTTTCCCAACTTTAAGTGTGAATAGCAAAAAAACATAGTCTTCGATTTTGCTTAAACTTCCGTATAGTGATTATACGTTCAATACAAATAGGTGACAAAAGAATAGACTTGCACTTTTGAGTTATGTGTACAAAATTCAATAATTACTTATAGCACTTTTTTCAAGAAAATTGCCTTAAATGAACACATAAAAACGGTTAAATTGCTTTAAATTCTACAAAAATGAATTGAATGACTTAAAATTTTGCACATATAATTTGATTTAGTTGTGCACTCTCACTTTTAGTTGTATCAAATTCGAACGAAAACCACGCCTACCGCCCATACAATGTGACCACTTAAATATGGTAAATTCTATTTAAAATCCATACAAATTTTATATGTTAAGTTTAAGAACTTCAAATTTTGCCAGGGAAAATTCAAATCGTGATCGTGATCAGATCGTTTTTTGGCTCAAATTGGTTGACAGAATTCGTCATGGCGGATCCAATATGGCGGTCAAAAATCCAATATGGTGGCCGAATTTTTGAAAGTCAACGGATTTGCGCCAAATTTGGTATACAAGGGTCTTGGGGGTCACTGATCACGAATCCGAAGTCAGAATTTACAAAATCAAGACGGCGGACGTATTTTTTAAAAATCAATCGATTTGTACCAAATTTGTTTTACAGGGGTTTTTAGGATCGCTCATTACGAATCTGAGGCTATATTTTAAAAATTTTCAAATTCAAAATGGCGGATTCAATATGGCGGACGTATTGTTTAAAAATCAACTGATTATTTGGTATAAGGGGGTTTCTAGAGAAGCTGATTACGAATCCAAGGTCAAAAATTTAAATGCGGGGGTTTTTGGGGAAGCTGATTACGAGTCCAAGGTCAGAAATTTAAAATTCAAATTCAAAATGGCGGATCCAATATGGTGGATTAGGGTATTGAGTTTCCGCCATATTCGGTCCGCCATCTTGACTTTAATTTCAGCGACCCCAGAAACCCCCGTATATACATATGTATATTTTTCAAAAAAAATAACAAAAGTACGTGAAAGCTGTTAACTGGTTTTAAATGTTTTTTTATTTCCTTTTAAAGAAGGTTAAAACTTGACCACATTTTTTTCAGAAGAATTTTTTAAAGAAGAAAGAAACCTACTTGTGAAATTTTCTAAAAAAAAAATTTTTAAAAAAAAAATTTTTTTTTGTTGTATGGGAGCTATGCTTGATTATGAACCGATTTTATTCATTTTCACAAAATTAATTAATCTTTACAAAAAAACAGTCCATGACAAATTTCATTACTCTACGACAACTTCTTATAGTTTTGGCCGCAGCTTATATGAAAGTGTTACACTGTGCGGCGTAAGCCAACACAAATTAGAAATTAAAAACTTTCTTTACAATAACGAAATTGATGTTTTAATTATTTCTGAAACACATCTTACTCTCATGAATAATTTTAAAATTGAAAGGTATATATTTTAGAATACCTGTCACGCTAATAGTAAAACGTGAAGATGTACAGTAATACTCATTAAAAAGCGTATAAAGCACTACGCATTTGAGCAGTATGAGAGCACTATATGAAGCGTCGGTGAGAATGCACCACAGACTGGACACTTTTGGTGGCCAGTGAAGCCGTGCGGAATAGTATATGATGTATTCCAGACTTCCTAGTAAAATTAGCTACTGGTTACTAACTACTATATTGCTACGAAATCAGAGAACCCTTCTAATATCCTCTGATGAAGACATTTACGATTCTTTAGGCTTTCGAGATTACTAATAATCATGTGTTCACCTCGACTGCTAGACTATAACTGTCTGATTTCTGTTTTAATCGCCCTGGTTTTATAGTCGCGCGAATAACGAGTTTAGTAGTAAAGAAAAATGTTTTTTTTAAGCTTTAGCTTGAAAAACTTAACTTTTTTACATAGCACATAGACTAAACTTTTATTTTAAGTGTTCAATAATTTCTGAACAGCTTAAGTGTCCAATACATTATCAATTTTTTCGTATTGGCATTTTACATAAATTTTAACTTTAATTCATTTTTTCATCGAAGTGTATCTGGCCAAAGTAAGGGTTTTATTTAAGTACAACGACGTCTCGTTTTACAAAGTAAGTGACTTTAATTCACAAATTAAAATTGTTTACTTCGTAAAATTTAACGGAAATGTAGTTGCACTAAAATTGTTTCTCTCTGTTTAGCTCCGTCTACTCGTGTAATTCATAATGTTGTGTGCAAACATAGACCTGGTAACCTCTTTTTCATTTTCGTTCTCAATTGCCTGTAAGTCAGCTATGATATGTATTGGTGAGAAGTTGTCGTTAAATATGTATGTTGGTATTGCAAACTTTTTAGCTAGTGAGAGTAGCCACTTGCTTGTCTCAGGAAAATGAATATTCGTTTTATGTACGAATTATTCCTCGTTGAAAACTATTATTTATTAGTTACTATTGTAATTGTTGTTGTTTTTCAGGTGGTACATTCGAACAGCATTTGCTGTTATTGATGGTATTCCTTGACGAGTTTATTTAATGTTCAAACATTGATTTTTTTTTATGTTAATCTGTTGTTCGTTCAGTTGTAGTGTGGTTATTATAATTATTTATTTGTATATATATATTTATATATTTTTTTGTTAGATGGTTTTTATAGAACAACAATCTTTCAATCATGCAAATATTTTTTTTTTTAAATAAAAATCGAAACTTGATAAAAAATGAGAAACTTAAAATTTTATAAAAAATTTAACAAGTTAAGTGTACAGTGGGTGATCATATTAATAGAGCCACTACGTGAAAAACACATTTTTTCAACTTACACCATGATAAAAGCATGAAAGTAATATGATAATATGATAAAAAAGGCATTCAATTTATATTTGGTACAAAACCATAGATCTACCTTTTCCAAATTTTAAAAAGTCCAGTTCCTGTGATCTTTTGTCTATTGAAACGCTTTTTTTCATTTCATATCATACTTTTAAGGTTTTAACGACTCTGCTGAATTTTTCAGATTTCTTTCTTTCTGACGAGTCTTTGATTCATCTTCTGTCTGACAAATCAGAGTTTTTAAGGAGATTAATTGGGGACAAGTACTGTAATAACTGTATAGTAAAATGAGTGAAAAACCATTTTAGCATTATTGTGTGGTCTGTTATCAGCAGACAAGGTATTGACCGTTTGTAAATTCTAGAGGACAAAACGAGACAAGACCAATTTATTACGGTCTTAGACACAAATAGGCTTCCCCGAGTTGAGGGAAACTGACTTTTTGCTTATGGATGAATCTATCCTTGCCACAAAGCTCGAAAAAATCACGAAATACCAAGAATATAAACAAATTAAGGTTTTGAATTGGCATGGGAACAATTCAGACCTGAAAACCTTTGGGAGCTGCTAAAAAGAGAAATTTCCAGGAATCTCATGACCCAAAAGCGGTAATTCATGAAGTGTTTATTAGAACTGTGGCACAGAAGTGAAGAAATAAAGAAAAAATGGTTGGAATGCACATAAAATATGCCTAAAAGAGCTAAAGAGATGATTGCTGCAAAAGACGGTTTAACGACATTTTTGACATATTTCTCTACAATTATTTTTAGTTCTATAAATACTAACAGGAACACCTAATTTGTATTTTTATTTTATCAATAAGACCCCTCAGAAACAGATAAATAAAGATATTTGGACATTTTTTTTTTACTTTCATGCTTTTATCATGGTGTAAATTGGAAAAATGTGTTTTTCGCGTAGTGGCTCTATTAATATGATCACCCACTGTATGTAGAGACTACACATGTATAACGATGTACTAATCCCTGCCGTTTTGTCTTTCATTTTTCTCACATCATTCAAAACACTTCATTTTTTTTTTCATTAGTTTCTTTTTTCAATTTCTTTACTTTAATTTTATTAGATTAAATTGTTTTAAAAAAAACTTATGCGTCGGTTATGGAGTTATTTCTAAAATGTTCACCAACTTTTTTTGTTTCAGTCTAAACTACAAGATTTATTGAGACCATGGAAAAATTTCATATTTTTACTAATTTCAGATATAATATTTTTCCCTTTTTTTAGTAATTTACTTCAAACATACTATGTGTTAACGTGTAATATGTTAAAGTACCTTCAAAATGCACGGTCAGGGTTTCTTGTTATGCTGCCAAAGTAAGGGTTTTATTGTTTTAATCTTAGGGACATAGTTTCTAGATATTATAATTTGCAAAATAAACATAATTTCTTGAATTCTATTGATGGAATTTTTGTTCTTTAGCCTGCTCCAGAGCCATATGATCACAGCGTTGATGAAAGAGAACATACAGTGGAACAGTGGAAGGAACTTATTTATGAGGAAGTGATGGATTACGAAGCGCGCAATACTAACTTACCAGAGACTGATTCTCGGTAGAGCAAAAAATTATTTTTCAGTGTAATAGTGATGAAATTCTGCAATTATTTAGCAGCTTATAATGTATGTTAAATATAAGAACAATAAAAACACTTAACTAGCAAAATTTTTTTATTTCAAATCGGACTATCTTATTTAATTAAAACTATTCACCCTTAGACCGCCGTCGCACAGTGGATGATCTCGGAAATTCGGTGGCCATAAATCACTTTTCACATTTCACTTATCAAAAATCTAATGATGCAGTTTTCTTACGGACGGGAACACATTAAGAAGCGTGCCAATTGAAAGGCCCATTCCCCTTTTTTTGTATATTTTTATTTGTTACGAATTTGTTTCAACTTTGAAGCTGTGTAACTTTTGAACGGTACAATACTTTTACACAATTTTTTTTTAAATGAAGGCTAATAAAATACCTTTTTAATAATTTTAAATGTTGTTACAATATATGCTATCTAATATTTTGGGAATTTTTTCTTTGTAAACGTCAATTTTTTGCACTAATTCAGAGATAACTACTGGCCGGCTCCTTAAGCCCTGCGGCCACTCGAAGCTGAAGTTCAAGCAGACAAACGAAGATTGGCTTAAAAAAAATACTGGAATCCGAGTATAAAATAGACAAGCAAAGTGATTCTGATATCGATCATGAAAATAGAGACGTACAGCAAACTAATTATGTTGATATTTCTTTTACACACCGAGATATCATAAACTAAAATTTTCTATTCATCGTGCCATACTGGATTAATATAGATCTGTATGTAGGCCGCTCGGCCGTCGCAAAATATGCAATTGCAATGCAAGAACGGTCAGGGGTTCGAGTCCATGTACAGAATTAACCAAACTGGTCTGATGAGGCTATTGGTAATAGCCGAAACATGTCACCAATAACCAGGTTAAAAAAAGTTTTTTATTACAAATATAAAAAAAAACTTTCAAAAAATGAATGAAAATGTATAGATATCTACAAAAAATCAACTTCTCCCACAAAAAAAAGTGAAGAAGAAGAAATCTGTGTTTTCTCTTTTAGTTGCAAAAAACTACATTAAAAAATTTTTATTAGTTTTGGAGATATAGATTTTTGACCACCAAATGCCAAAAAACCCGCTTTTTCACCCACTGAGAGTCGTATTTAATTTACGATGGTTTTTCCGTCATCTCGGAATTTAATTGTTAACTTTTTTAATTTTTTGTCGACTATAATTTTTGACCCTTATAATCCAAATGAAGCAAACCTGTGAAACTTTTAAAATTGACTGTCATATGTCAACTCAAACCGCTTCCCGTCATATGTTTCACATTCTATACATCTAGATTCTACGTGCTTTAAACTCCGCGTGTAACGATAGATGTTCCAAGAGAATAGTTATTTTTTTGAGTTTCTCGCTCGACTAAATTTTATTTTGATTTTGTTTACCTACATTCTGAAGCAAAAGCACTTTGAATTATTGGATTTTTTTAAAATTATTGTCAAAATTATTAAAGTTTTGAAGTGGAAAGCTATGTTAACATTAAGTGAAATTAATTAATAATGATTATGATAAATATTGTAAAATTCTGTATCTGCTACACCCGTTTTTTTTTTACTGTATAGCCTTTCTTTTATCTTTGCCTGTTTTATTCTAATTCCATTTTTTCATATATGATTCTTTAAGCTCAGTTGAAATAGCCGTATGATCATATGTATTTGTCGCGTCGAAATATGCTTTATATTCAACAATGCGATCAGCAGAACGAATAAAAATATGCATGCAAAAGTTGAAAAATTTATATTTATATTTTATGCAAACTGTACCATTTATAACCTCTATGATCAAGTGATAAAAATTTGCACTACGAGACAAAAGCCATTAAAAGACGGCATTTGTGTGAGTCCACATTAGAATAACTTTGAAAAAAAATGGAAAGAGAAAAAAATTTGAGTCGTTAGGACGGTACAGCTACCCAAAGCGGTGTTTCACTATTTCACTGAGGAACAAGACGAAAACTTTGAGACACATATACATACATACTTGTAACATATACTTTAGGGTGATTCAAATTTTTTTAATTTTGTTTTTTTTAAGGTGCTGTTGCTTAAAAAGTAAGTTTATGAAATGAAGAAAGAGTTCACGAAAATTCAGCTATGTACCTCAATTTTATAAGGTGGCGCCGAAGCCTTTTAGTTTTACATGTAAATTGTATGGAAAAATTATTTTTTTACTAAAAAGGTATCTGAATGAATAGGTGATTAATGTTGTTGAACTACTTGTCTCGAGGAGACCAATTTTTTTTTGCCAATGGTCATTGACTTTAAGAACCCACCCGATCTACAACATGAATTAAAAAATTTAAAGTAAAATCAAATGAAGTGTATTGGAGCCGTTGCCCAACATCTCGAAGAAGCTCACCATACGGTACAATTTCATTCGTTCTTCTTATCATTTAAATAAAACATGGAGCTTTTATAGTGGGAAAACTTATGTATGTACATTAGCTATGGAATAGTGACATATGGAGATTATTAATATTTGTATTTCAAAACGCTGAGACCATTTATTTTGTGAGGTTTAATAAAAAAATGCGTGAGCCAAAAAATTAAGTGGATTGGAAAAGGCTAAATGGCGTCTCATCAAGGTCAAAGTAACAAAATTTGGGAGATTTTCAGACAAATCAGCCCATAGCTGCTAAGGAGTAGCCCATAGAGCAGTAGGTCGTATGACCGACCCTCAATTATTTTTCATGGCCAACATTTTTTTCAAACGTACTTATCCTCTCTCTCCACCACTTTGGGAGGTTTCCATACAAAAGGGATGTTTTTATGAAATTTACTCCCAACGTTCCAAATGCTACCAGGGTGCCCCTAGAAGATTCAAGTATTTGCCCAACCCCCCCTAATTAATTCTTCCCAACATTTCTTCAGAAAATACTAACCCTCTATCTCAACCCCTTAAGGGGTTCCCCATACAAAATTTAACTTCATACGGAATTTGGCTGACTACTCTTACCTTTCCACCGCTTCCAGCGTGTGCTAAGCGGATTCCTTTGTATCACCGACCCACTTAAATTTTTTCATCCCCAACTTTTTTTTTCCACATATGTAGTTACCCCTGTCAACATGCAAAAATTACATTCAAACATAAGTGTAACACTAGTATACACTCAAAATGTTCCATTGATAAGAAGTTACTTTTGCTATGTAGTTTTTCCTGCTGAGTTCGGGAATAAAAATAAAAATTTTTTGAATGGCACAGTTTTCGAGATATTGTGGTTTTTTCATTTTTTCGATCTTCTTTCACTTTAAAATTCATATCTCAAAAATTAAGATATACCAAAAGCAAATCGACCATAAAATGACAACGTTAGAAGCGATTGAATGAGAGAATCCAACGCCACCTTTAATTAGGTGCTAAGCACGATGAAATTGGACATTTATAGCTGAAGATATGAATTTTAAAGTGAAAGAAGGTCGAAAAAATGAAAAAACCACAATATCTCGAAAACTGTGCCATTCAAAAAATTTTTATTTTTATTTCCGAACTCAGCAGGAAAAACTACATAGCAAAAGTAACTTCTTCTTTTGAGTGTAAACTAGTGTTACACTTATGTTTGAATGTAAATTTTGCATGTTGACAGGGGTAACTACATATGTGGAAAAAAAAGTTGGGGATGAAAAAATTTAAGTGGGTCGGTGATACAAAGGAATCCGCTTAGCACACGCTGGAAGCGGTGGAAAGGTAAGAGTAGTCAGCCAAATTCCGTATGAAGTTAAATTCTGCATGGGGAACCCCTTAAGGGGTTGAGATAGAGGGTTAGTATTTTCTGAGGAAATGTTGGGAAGAATTAGGGGGGGTTGGGCATATACATGAATCTTCTAGGGGCACCCTGGTAGCATTTGGAACGTAGGGAGTAAATTTCATAAAAACATCTCTTTTGTATGGAAACCTCTCAAAGGGGTGGAGAGAGGGGATAAGTATGTTTGAAAAATATGTTGGCCATGAAAAATAATTGAGGTTCGGTCATACGACCTACTGCTCTATGGGCTACTCCTAAGCAGCTATGGGCTGATTTGTCTGAAAATCTCCCAAATTTTGTAACTTTGACCTTGATGAGACGCCATTAAGCCTTTTCCAATCCACTTAATTTTTTGGCTCACGCATTTTTTTATTAAACCTCACAAAAAAAAAGTTCCCAGCGTATCGAAATCGAAAAATCCTGCACTATTCCATAGCTAATGTACATCAGTGTTGGCATGTGACAAATGTCGCGCGACATTTACGACGTTTACGACTTTCGAATCTTTGTAACAAACATTGAGTTTACGACAAATAAACGGAATTTCTTGCATTTGAATTTTCAATGACATTTCACGATTACCAGTAAGGAGGGTTCAGATCAGTGTACGAAAATGTACACTATGGTACAATTCAGTATTGTACTGTGCAAACACAAAACTTTTATTTCACCTTATAAGGTTAGCGAGCTGAAGTTCCAACGAGTACATATACTTTTCATAAGCAGAGAACGCACACAACCAATCTTCTTTTGTACGTCTCTGAGCACAGAACATTAATTTATTCTCATTATGTTCTGTGAAATGGAACGAAACAAAATCAGTTCGTTAATATGTGAAGCGAGCATTTTTGAGTTCTGAGAAGCTTAAGGCATGCCAAACATGAGTTGCCACCCGATTCGATACTTACCAAATTTTTTGACTTTTGCGACAAAAAAATAAACATAAAACGCAGCTTAATTAGAAAACAAGTACATTTCAACTTTTTCAGAAAATAATAAAAAAAAATTTATAGCATATTTAATAATGACTCTATCTACATATTGAAATTAAAAAAAAAACCAATTTTTCCTTGAAACAATGGGGAAAGGACCAAAATGGCTTTTGAACATCAGGAGTATCCCCTAAGTATGGCTAGGACCATTTTCGATCAATCCCCGAACTATGGAACTCGTTTTCGACCCATTTTCGGGAAAAATTTTTTTTTTTCAAACGAAAGATAACTCAAAAAATAGTTCTGGACATCACTAAGGGTGGCTCGGGACCCTGGAAAGAAGCGCTTTTAACCCGAAAATGGGTCACCGAACCATGGTTCGACCCACCCTTAGTGATGTCATGAACTATTTTTTGAGTTATCTTTCGTTTGAAAAAAAAAATTTCAGAAAGTGGGTCAATGCACATACACATCTCATATTTTTGGAAGTGGCCCAAAACCCTCAGTGAGCTACTCAATGACGTTCTCTGGTTGGTGCAATACAAATTAATTTATTCAATGTTTACTACTATTTTTCTCATAAGATTTGTTATAGTGTAAGTAAGTAAGTTTTGCAAACCGGTGGCATCACTAATTCAATTGGCTGATGAGTAAAATAAACGAAACAATTGCAAATCGTACCGAGCCAAAACACGACTGACTATTTCAATTTATAATGTACGAGTTACGGTGCAAACACAAATGCAAAACAAATTCAAACCAACGAAGAGCACAAAACCTTTTTTATATTGTAGCTTACCGAGTACAAATTTCTGTTTTGTACTGATATTGTTTTATGCATTGGATTGCACACTAAAGAAAATAAATGAGATTTTGCGCTTCAGCTCGGTACAAAACGAATTGTACTGTTTATTTTCGTACACTGGTTCAGATCATAAAATTGTTTTTCGAACATTTTCAAGTTCGATAGTATATTGTTTTGATGGTCAAATTGTTTAACAAACAATTTCAGTGTTGTGAAATCGAGGTTGATCTGGAGTTTGCGACATTTGTGACATTTACGACATTTACGACAGTTTACGACGTGTGACTGTCGTAAACCTAAAAATCCATGTCACATGCCAACACTGATGTACACATGTTAAAACTTTAATTTATTTATCAAGCTACTTTTGTCTCTAAGGCTCTACGGTTGTCTTTTTATCTAGTTTTACAGTGTTATCGTATTCGTTATAAAAAGCATAGAATTTTAATCGACCATATTTCGATGTGATTCAAGTTGGCTGTATTTCTGGCGGCTCTCGAGCTTAGATAAAATATGGCCCATGCGTTGCTCATCGGTGACCGCCACGGCTGATTCATGTACTACTTGAACAAAACGCTCTGTGTTTGGAGAATGGCATGGATAAGCTGTGAAAATAATTAAGTTTAGCAAAGAAAGCTATCAAATAAAGTTATTTTCTTGCACTAACCTGGTAAAAGGGGCCGTTCAAATATTACGTAACGCAATTTTTGAAGATATCCCCCCCCCTCTCCTTAAACGTTACGGTGTACGTTACATGGTCACCCAAGTGACCATGTTTACCTAAAAGTCACAATTATGTTGCGCAATGTACCGGAAAGTAATTTTAGCGACTTCTGAAGCTCGTTTCTGTAACTCGTAACGATCACAGTTACCGACTCATATTATCGATTTGACGTCACTCTCACCTGCACTGTTTCTGTAAAAATATGGATCGACTTCTGTTTCAATTTGTTCGTTTCAAATCGATAACTTGTCACATTCTCCGATTTCATTTCAATAGAAAAGTGTTTCTGTAAGAAATGTGAATCGATTTAAAATGTCACTTTTGTCACTGACTCTGCAGTAAGTGAGAATTTTACCGACTCTGATAAATGCCAGTAATGTTGTGTAAATATGAAGTAGCAAGTACTCAAAATAAATTTCTTAAACCGGTTACTTCCGCTGAACTTGAATTTTTTACTGATTATAATGTTTTTGTTTGTTAGAGAACGTTTTTGTTTTCAAGATAATGTGTTTTAAAACTGGAACATATTTACATAACAATCCGAAACTTAAGCAAAAAAATATCTGTTAAAGCAACGCAAAAATACCCGGTTGCAAATATTTGTTTACTTTTCGTTTCACATCACTGAGTGTCAAATTATTATTGTTCCTTCAAATAATTAAAAATATCAAAATAAAAATTGCGATATTGCGTAGATTACAAGATGTATTTGATTTAATTTGTATTTCATTTTTTATTTTATTTCGTACAACTTCAAAACAATCACTTTTTTGATTTAGTTATTTATTATTTTCTTATATCAAATATTGTCGCACATAAAAGAAAACAAACGCAAATAGACAGGTGCCTGTCATTTGATTCAATTTCGCAACGTTTCTTCTCTTTTTTTTTCCATCACGGACCGAATTTTTAACGATTTGAATGTACAGAAACATCAGTTATCACGAAATCGGTAATTCAGGATCGAAACAGTGCTACGTCACACAAATCGGTAACTTGCCGATTTTTTTACAAAAACGAGCTTCTGTTATGTTTTAGTCGCGTTTGCGATAATAATAAATAAAAAAAAAAGATTTTTAACTCGCAGCGTAACGCGTTGTTCGAACCCCCCTAAGTGCATTACGTAATACTTGAACTTGAATATTGTAAAGCTTCCAGCTGGTCTTGCGTGAAGAACTACAAGCATGGCGGTTCAGTCACTTCGAATTTGAGCCAATTGATCATTTTGAAATATGAGTCACTCTCAAAATTTATAAAATGATCTATTTGTGGACCGAACATTTGACGAATGTATCCTGTTGCTTCTTTGTGGGCGGCTAAAATCTTCTCATAGCCATCTGAACATACTTGCGGCTTTGGGTAGGCCCGGATTTACCATACAGGCGGCAAATACTGTTGGAAACTTTGAAAAAATTTTTTATTGGTGGGAATGGAATTTCCCGCCCATTTCGTTGCCATGCGTACCAACATTATGAGGGAAAAATGCCATTATAACTCATTACTCATGTCTTCAGATTGTGATGAAATTATCAATAACTCTGCCATCCAAAAATCAACACGTAAAAAAAAAACCAATAAGCAATAATTTTCCACAAAAACCAATCGCATACGTAATGGTAATTGTTGAATAACATAGGTCATATACTTACATACTTCATGATTATAAGGCAACTGACTGTAATAAAATAAAATATTTGCTCTCTGAAAAGTGCATTTTATTGTTTGAAAAACTTTTCGTACCAAACTTATTCCACCATTGAAGAAGTTTTGAGGGGGGGGGGGGGAGGCGGTAATTTTAGCAACTGCCTAGGGGCTGGAAATTTCTAAATCCGGACTTAGATTTGGGTCCGTTATTATTGATAACACAACATTCAATTAAATTTTATAACTTTAGCGGAATAAAATATAATATATGGGCCATTATCACGAAATGGGTGTAATGATGGATGTCTGTGTATAGTCTGGTCAGATGAAAAGGCTCAACAATTTCGCAAATTATTCTCAGGATGAGGTAGTTTATTTTCCATCATACGCATCGAAATTCTATTGGTCTAATAAAAAGTTATAAGGCGAGAATCTACAGATATGTCGCCTCCGTAACCTGTCCATTTCCCATTTCAATACACTAACGGTCTGCTCGCGCGACCCCTCGTAGTAGTATGCTCGCGCACCTATTTGCCGTGGAGTATAAGTTTACAAAAATTCTCCCACTCCCGCGCTACAGGTTTGAAACTTGTCCATCGATTTTTCTATGTATAGATATGTATGTGATATATCCTGAATAAACAAGACGACAATTGATTTTTGTGGGCTAATAATTGCAAGGAGCAATTGTCAGAACATAATACTACAAAATCGGGTGTGCATCGCAGATATTAAAACAGTCAAATCTCATTACCACACGACAAGAGTTCGCAAAAATGATAAGAAAAAAAGAGTGTCGCTACTTTAACCTGCCAGTTTTTGCTTATTATGCTATGAATACATATTTTTAAAGATTTGACATTTTACTTTTGACATTTCGTTTTCATTTGTAATGTGACATTTGTCCGGAAAATGAGTTTAGTCTCTTCTCTCAGATCCAAGACTCATATTTCAGTGAAAAGTCGCCTCCGTAATCAATAAAATGTTTGTCGCCTCCAAAGCTCTAAGTTAGTGTATTTTGCAGCAAACTACCTTTTGAGTACTCTTACTGTAGATCTAGTGATAAATATGTTAAAATAACTTGAAAACGAAATAAATAAAAAAACTAAAAGTTGCTACGATGACTTTTTTTTTGTTCTCTATGAGTTCTAAAAATCACCCATTTCGTGATAATAGCCCATATAAAATTTCTCACAGGTAAAATGAATAGCAATGCTCCTGTCCCCCGTTTTACACGGGAGATAGGTTCCTCAGAAAACCGTGTAAGTCGAAATTGAAAATATTTGTATGAAAAACCGTGTAAAACGAAAAAAGCTCCAAATATACTTATTCAGTCATTTATTCAGCATAAACTAAAAGCACCACACTCAGAAAAACATAAAATAACTATTTAATTCATAGAAAACATACATTTAACCTTGAAAGTTATGTTTAAAATTATGTTTACTAATATTTTTTGCTTATTTAAAGATAATTGCTTAGCTCCACTATTACAGATTTCAAAAATTTAGTTTACCTTGAACTTTAAATCGGTGTTAAAATTATTTATCTACAATATTTTTCCAATTGAAAGAGAATAGTCTTAGCAATGTTTTGAGCATAAACTTTAAGATTTTAGACAGTGAAACTAAATTTAAAATATGTTTTCTGTAGTTCATAAATTTCACTAAAAATAAAAATCAAAATCACAGTCTATCACTTTGATAGCATTTTTCTCAAGAGCTATTTGACCAACAAATTGCTATATCACATACTATAAAAAATTATTTTACAACAAAATATAATGATATATGTTCCTAATAATGTATTTGTGCATACATAAAATCAGAGAAATCTTCTTTATTTTAGAAGAAGAAGGTACAAGTGCTTTATTTTTAAACAAATTTGTATCATTATTATTCACAAAAGAATTGATTTAAATTGAATTGAAATAAGTGCGTGCGAAGCCAAAATGTTAATTTTGAGCAATATTATATTATATGTGAATATGAATTAATAAAAAAGAGATAAAAAAAATTTTTGTAGTCGAATTTTTGAATTTAAAAACGGTGTAAGATCGAAAACGTATTAAACGAGGGACAGGCGTACTAAAATACATTAAGAGAGTAGTAACGGTATTATTCCAACTATCATTCGATTAGAGATCAGTTTACTGCTACTAGCTATAAATACCGAAGATATGACGTACAATTTTATAAGGCGACCCCTACGTTCGGAAAAAACTTTAAAAACCTTTTTAAAAATAGTTCTAATGGAATAACCGAAATACTTCAGTTGGAGCAATTTAATGATTTTTTGCAAGCTTTAATTTTCTGACATTGGGGTGGTACATTAGGATGGATGGAACTGAGATCTGGTGGGTAGGTCCAAGAACGGGGTACTTGATGTCAAGGATCATTGGATCAAAAAGTTGGTCTACTAAAGACAAAAACATTGATATATCATACTTTAAGATCGGACTGTAAATGCCGAAGATATGATGAAAAACTCAAATGCGCGACCCCTATTTTCGGCCAAAAAAAAAAAGTTTTTTTTTCGAAATTACCTTGCAAAAATGCTTCGGATTTGCTTGTGTACGGTGAACTTTTTTTTTTTGCCTGTAAGGTGGTACGGTCTAATGTACATGCTAGAACATAGAATGAACATACCATCAGGCCCGGATCTAGGAAGGGGGGGGGGGGGGCTAGGGGGCTGCAGCCCCGGGCCTCGACTTCCAGGGGGCCTCGGACCGATAAGATCAATAAGATAAATACATTTAATTCAAATAATAAAAAATAAGCTAAAAAAAAACACTTTTCATTTTAATTGGGACAGGAAATTCTGAGAATAATTAAAAAAAAATGCTACGTACATATGTATATGCGACAGATCAGTTCGTTTTACCAAAGACCGATCGGAATTTGTGCTAGAGTCGACACAGTTCGTGCGTTCAAATAGCTTTGAATTTTGGTTTTATGCAGGTGTTCGAATAATGGCATGGCCTACTCAATCAAATGCTGTGGCATAAGCTTATTTTATGTTTATTGCGTAGACGTAAATGCAATGAAAGAACAAAAACAAATAAGCGAAACTCTATAGACCAAAAAATAAAACTTTTTGACAACTAAACTACGATTGAGTAAGACTTAAATCTACTATGTATATAAAATTCAGTTTTTGTCTGTCTTATGGATTTTGCTGAAATTTTTATAGTATGTTAATATAGATTAGGCGGGTGTCATAGGCTATAAAATTTTTATTTAGGGTGCATATTTAGGGTGGCCTTCATAAAACATATTTTTAAAATAGCATTTTGAGAAAGTCCACTGAATTGATTCACATGAAATTTAGACGACGTATCGTCTATATTAAGGGGGCAGGTCCAGTCATGGCCGTGAAAATTAGAGCATTCTCAATAATTTTTTTTTTGGTATTAATTTAATTTATTTAATAAAAGTGATAATGTGGACTTATTACATAATGTTTCAACTTGACTTGACAAAAGTTTAAAAAAAAAAAATATTAAAAATAAAAAAAGTTATAGCTGGTTGTGTTGGACCCTGTCCCATACATAGTGTCTTGCGGTGACCATCACAAATCCTTGAAAAATCATCCAAAATCAATCGGATAAGAAAAATTAGTTAAATAAATAATCTAGTGCCTGATCGAAGGTTTTTATTTTTTTTTTTTAAATTAACTAAATGGCGGCTTCAGGAACATTTACCTACAGATTTTCGGTAAAAAACCAACAGTTTTTTATGAATAATTATTCATAAAAAATAGATTTAAAAAAAAAAACAAAATCCTTCGATCAGGCACTAGATTTTTATGTTTTTCAAAAACTGTGTAAATTTCATTGAAATCTATCGAGCGGTTTTCGAGTTACAGTGGTCACCGCTTCCGAAAGCATAGTTGTGAGAAAAATGCATTTAAAGTTTTACGCTCGGTACTCTTACCACCGAGAGCCCTTTGGTTATTGCCGAATAACTCCAAAAGTATTGCCGAATAACTCCAAAAGTAATTGTTTAAATTTAAGATAGTATACTTTAAGAAAATGCAAAAAAAAATTTCGATTTCTCAAAAATCATGACTGGACCTGCCCCCTTAAGAGGCATAGGCATAGCTTTTTATTTAGGGTTCATATTCAGGATGGCCCTCATAAAAAATATTTTAAAAATATCATTTTCTCGAAGACCGGTTAATCGATTCACACCGAATTTACACCACGTAGCTTTTATTTGCATATTTATTTTTAAAAAAATTCACGAGCTGGGTCGATTCGGTTACTTTGGTTTGCATATTACATATTAAAAAAATTGCGCCAGCTGTGTCGATTCGGTTACTTACTAAAGTAACCTGTAGCATTAGAATTCACCTCTAGAGGGCTGAGGGTTCCTTGGGTTACTTAGGGTTACTTGGTTTTATTTGAGTTACTCGTGGTAACTCGGGTTATTTTTGACTCAAAGATATGGGGGCCTCATTAATGGTATAGTCCCGGACCTCAGAATCTCTTAATCCGGCCCTGCGTACCATGCTAAACACGGAACATAGACTATGTTTAACATAGTCTGTGGGTATGCTAAACATCGTACAATCATTCGGGTTGCCAGCCATTCTTTAAATTACAGTCTCAAATCATAATGATAATTAGAAACAATTACATAAATTCAATTTTACTTCATTAGGTTTAACTTAAGCGTAAACAGTTTATTTATATAATTATGATTACACCAATCCGAAGCCTTTACATGAATTCCATATTAAGTTATAAAATTAAACATTATTTAATCGAACTTGCAGTGGTTAAGCAAAGACCAATATTGTAAATTTTTACTTATTGATCAATGCTATTTTTCAACAATCAATAAGTAAAAATTTACTATATTGGTCTTTGCTTAATGACTGTAAGTTCGATTAAATAATGTTTAATTATAAAATAATCAGTCGCTAAAATCAACTTTTTTAAGTTATAAAAGGTTTACACTCCGTCGATCCATTTTAATACAGCATTGACTGGTTGATTTCATTTTTTTCCTCTGACAAATATATCTTTTTATAAACTTCAGGTTCAAAATAATGTTTATCAGTTCTGATGAAAATTTATGTCGATAGAATTTTTCCTTTATATTTTATCCTTGTCGTCTCCCAACACGTAATTCAGATTTTCATGATGTGAGAGAAGTGTACCAGGTTGCTATAAAGAGTTTGGCTTCCGGAAAATATTTTCCCCTACCTGGACACCCATACGCTTCTTTGTAGATTTATTGTAGTATTTCTCGATCTGAGATTGATTTATTTCTATTTTTATAGGAATATTTCTGACTATTTTTGTTTCTAATACTGTTCTCTATAGGCACAATAGTTCGACATATTCTACCGAATTGCATCTGCGCAGGGAATGCCCCTAGTCCTATTATAGGTGTATTTCGATATTCAAGTAAAGCTAAATATAGTTCAGTACCGGATTCCTTGCACACATTTTTCTGCTAGCCCATTTGATTTGAAAATATATGGCCAATATATTTTACGGAATCAACTTTGTACTGAAATTTTTCACTATTTAATTTTACATTAATGTGTCTGGCTCTATCTAGAACGTTTTTTAAATTTGTATCATGTTCTTCTACATTCCTACCAAAAACCAGTTAATCGTCAATACATAGGGAAAGGTGGAACAAAGTGGTATGCCTAACGGAAAAACGAAGTTTTCACAAAAAAAGAAATTTTTTTCGCACCATTAAACATGCAAGTTATTAGTTCAATCTATATTGAATTAAGGTAATTAGGCTCATTATTTTCTCAACAGAAGATGTTTATTATTACGATGCAAAAAAAGTACGTTTATACCGATTTACCCCACGGGTGGGGTAACATCAAACTACTGAAAAATATCAAGCAACTACTGAGAAACTTCAAACAACTACAGAAAAACATCAAGCAGAAAATCATCTGGAAAAAATACAGAAAATCCTCTTATAAATACCTTCGGAATCAATTACCACCAATTTTGAATCCCCTATATCCAAGATAACCCAAACTTTGTTAAATAAAGACAAAGTACCTGGAGACCGACCATTAATCGGTAAAAAATTTAAATAAAAATTAGTCAAAGTATTTTATTTACTGTAAAACCTTTATTTATAACTTTTAATTTTATACTTGTTCATTACATTTCGTTGGGAAACACTCTTTTAATTAAATTTTGCCAAATGTTCGAATGAAAAGTACTTTTGTTGTCTTATTTTCGCGACAGTTTTTTTTTGTTCCAATAGAATTTTAAGTACAGTGGTGTACTGCTACTTTTGTAGTGGTCATTTTTAATATTTAACCACTTTGTGTGTCCTGAACGATTTGCGGAATTTGTTGCTGTAAAAATATTTTCCTTGTCCTTTGGATTAGCCAGGAGTTAGTCATTTTATAAGTGACTACTTATAGAGGTGGTTCACCCCGAGTCACTTTAGTTCACTTGGAGTCACCAAGGTGAGTGAAAATTGCAATTTTGGGGCTTGCATGCGAATTTTATAGAATTGCACTATAACACTTACATATATATAACACTTATTATCGCTAATTTTTTTCGCAAACCCATTTTTAATCTGTTTAATATTTTCGGTCACCATCTTTAAACTCTGATTAATACAATTAGAAACCTTTATTTAATTTTTCTTCATAAAATTTCCACAATTATCACAAAAAAACTTAATATTTCTGAGTTTCAACAAAGCATCAGCTTCATGTTTGGAAAGCCGAGCAAATTAAATGAAAATTTTTTCTGGCAAACTCCATTGCTGGATACACGCGAACTATTTTTACATTTTCCGCACTTTAAATCCATTTTTATGAAATTTTTCCTATTTGATTACCGACTTAATCACATAGCTAATGCAATTCTTTTAGAAAGTCTTTTATTCGGTTTGTTGTTAAAATAATAATAATTTTCGGAGCTGCAATATCTCGCACGTCTCTTTGTATTCATACTCCCTCGTTCCCACTCTAAGCGATGTTTAGGATTGATAATAAAAAATAACATTCCACATACATTTTTAAACATTAACACTCAGCTACAAATTGTTGCTGTCGAAGTTCACCTAAAAATTACATTTACTTTGGTCTCTTTACATCCCACCATCTCAATAATATTTTTTCATCAATTAATATCCCAAAGTAAAGGGTAAAACGCCAAGCTTTGATCGAGTGTCATACTCAATGTTAAAATTTCTATTGCCAATAAGTAAGCGCCATCTTTTACAACTATATAATAACATCTTATCGACAGTTTTCATCCCACATTAGTGGAAAACAGTTTCAGCTGTGCCTATCCCAAAACCTGATGCCGTTATTTCAAATCCGGAAGCCCAATCTACCTCATTTCCTGTTTATGAAAACTACTTGGAAAAATTGTTGCTGGTTCACGGAGTACAATAATTTAATCTCTGTCAATCTTAGGCCATTACATAACTAGAGCCACCTTTTATCTTTAGATTTCGCAAAAGCCTTCGACAGAGTTGGTTCTCACAATATACTTAATCGCCTCAAATCTTGAGGGGTTGGTCAAAATATTTTCAACTTTATTTCTATACAATCGCAAATTTTGGATTTTAGTAAATCACTACTCTTCTAAAATTTACTTTTGAAACAATGGAATTCCTCGGGGATCCCCTCTCTCGGTGGTTCTTTTCCAGATCGCCTTTGATGAAATTACCAAAATCATTACAAGACACAAACACGTCAATCATTGCATCTACGCAGATGATTTGTATGTATTTTGTAAGAAGAATGACCCAGTTGAATCGGACGAAATTTTGAAAAAAGTATTAGAAGATACTAGTTCATGGTCAGAAATATCAGGTGCAACATTGTCACTCGACAAATGTAAAAAATTTCATGTGTGTAGGAAACATAATTGCAATTTTTAATTTAAAAATTAATATAAACACTTGAATTACAAAATGTTGAGAAAAAGATCACTGCTTGAAATTAAAACTAGAATAAATTTAATTGACTATCTCTCCAGAAGGAGTTACATCCACATTAACACTTCAACTTATCTAACAGACATTTTAGTTCTTAGCAAAATTGACAACGGTCTTTTTATTTGCGGAAATTGTTCCAAATCCACAATCAATATTTTCAAACCATTCCGAATTCAGCGGGAAAAAGTATATAAGAAAAACTCTCATCAAATGAACAAAATCAAAAAATTCTTTTCTAACGATTAGACAAATTGTCGAAAAAATTAATATTTTCCGAAAATGTGGCATTAAATTCACTCATTCAATCGCTCCTAACGTTGTAATTTTACAGTCGATTTTCTTCTGGTATGTCATAATTTTTGCGTAATTTTCGGCTTAACGTGCGTGAAGTAAAATTATTTTTTTGTAATTTAATTTCAATTTTTTCGTGGCCACAGAATCAAATGTAAAATTTGTTGTTTAACAATAAAAAAAGAAAAACTTAAAAACACAGGTAAAATTCAGGTCACAGCCTGATACAGTTCAATCGAAACCTTAAATAAGTATTTTTTTTATTGCTTATTTCTATAAAACTAGTATCAGGTGTGGTAGCCCTCTTGGTTTAAAACAGCCTTCACTCGGTTTTGCATAGATTGCACTAACTTTTGGGTGCCATCAAGTGTGGACAGTTTCAAATTAGCCAGGACTGCAAAATTCCTGACTTACGGTCATTGTCCTGATGAGTCGAAATTCGTCTCGTTTCCCGAGTTGTACAGCACTTTGGAGCAAATTTTTCTTAAGGATATCAAGATACATATTTTTACTCTTGCTGCCCTTAAAGAAAAACTAAGCTTCCCAGTGCGGCTACTGACATACAGGCCCAAATCATAACGCCATAGCGTTAACAAATTTATGAAATTAATAAAGTACATATTTTAAGTAAAATATTTAAATTATTAAAATTGCGATTGAAATTTTTCAAAAAACTTTCCAGTTTGGAAGATACAGTGATTTGAACTTTAAAAAAGGTACTGTATCAAATAGGCTGTGAGCCACTGTATGTTCAATAACATACTAAAATTTTAGAACGATCGGACTAGTTTTTTTTTTATCACGCCCGCCAACTCAAAAAACGTTGTTTTGAAAAAAACCTGCTGCAGCCAAAAAACAGGCCGGAAATATCCGAAAAAAATATTTTTGTATACTATTTTGACTAAATAATAAATGTGCAAAGTTTAATTACAATATCTCTTTTTTTCATAAAAAATAAAGCATTTTAAAAATTATTTTTTTTTGTATTTAATTTTTAAACGGACCAAATACGGCTATTTTCAGGCCAAGCCGTTTGGAAAAAACGAAAGTGGGGGAGATTTTATTTCCTCTTATTAGTAGAAGGTCACGACTAATGAAAAATGAAAAAAACATCCACCGGTTACCATCTATTTTTTTAAATGCCTTCGCAAAATTGCAATTTTATAATTTAGTGTATCAAAAAGTCTCAATTATGATGTTACACAAAATTTTAAGGTTTTATTTTATTTTGACTATTTAAAAAATTTAAATTCAGCCAATTTATTACCTTTACAAAAAAATAAATTTCAAAAATTGTAGTTTTGACAATTTTTCTTCTCTTACCCCTTTGACAAGATGCGATAAAACATAAAATACATATGAAAACAGTCAACTTTTGTAACTTCTAGCGGACACAAATTTAATTTTTTTTTATCTATTTTAGTATACATATCGGTCATTCTTTTATTAAACGCACACTTTGTATTTTATGACGTTTTGGAACATTTTTTGAAACCAAATATCTCAAAAACTATAGCAGATAGGACGAAAAACCATTTAATCATTTTTGTTAAGAAATACTATAACTTTATAAAAAAACTAAAAAAAATTTATATAAATTTGTTAAAACATTAATTTTTTTAACTAAAAAAATTTTTCTCAAAATATTTTCAATATAACACCTTTTGTTTTTTTTGATTTTTTTATATGTTATTTCTCAATCAATCGTAAGAATGCATGTGCTTTCATATCGAAATTCCCGCCATAAGTTTGAAACTACGTTTTTTTTACTGATGACGCGCATCATGTTTTTTCAACATAAAATTCGACATAAAATTTTTTTTGTTTTCTTTTGTAATGTTATTTTCAATCAATCCTAAGAATGAATCTGCATTCAAATCAAAATTCTCTCCATAGCTTTGGAAAATATGAGTTTTTCATGAAGGCGCGCATCAGTCTAAATGTATGAATTGTATCATATTTTCCAAAGTTATGTCGGGAATTTCGTTTTGAATGCAGATACATCCTTAGGATTGATTGTAAATAACATTACAAAAAAAAAACCAAAAAAAGTTTGATGTCGAATTTTATGTTGAAAAAACAAGGTGCGCGTCATCAATTAAAAAATTCGTAGTTTCTAAAGTTATGGCGGGAATTTCGATATGAAAGCACATGCACTCTTAGGATTGATTGAAGAATAACATATAAAAAAATAAAAAAGAAACAAAAGGTGTTATGTTGAAAATTTGAGAAAAATTTTTTTATTTAAAAAAATTAATGTTTAAACAAATTTATTTAAATTTTTTTAATTTTTTTTATAAATTTATAGTATTTCTAAACAAAAATGATTAAATGGTTTTTCATCCTATCTCCTATAGTTTTTGAGATATTTAGTTTCAAAAAATGTTCTAAAACGTCAAAAAAAACAAAGTGTGCGTTTATTAAAAGAATGACCGATATGTTTAATCTTTAAAACGATACCCATATTTTTTTATTTCCTATCAAAATTTTGTTGATTTTTGTCTATGTTGATTTTTGTCTATGGGACGAATCATTGTGCGACGTTTACTTATGTATACTGCAGTTTTTATTGTATGCTGGGCAACGAGATTTTGCTTGAACGGATAAACATTTATTGCAATTAAATTTTTAGTTACAATTCATGTTATAAAATAATAATAAAATTTTTATTTTATTGAAAATTAGAACGCCCCTTTTTAATCTCTGCATTTTGAGGATATTTCAGTGGCACTTCTCGGTAAACTTCAATGGCCATTAAAATTTCAAGCTCCGCTATTCTACAAGTGTTTTGTGCCCTTTCCAAGGTTAAGTCCGCAATATTCATTAATTTGTCACTCAGTTCCACATTGTTTAATCCGAGAACAATAGAAATCCTCAAAATTTTTTCTTTTTCATCTGCAAACTCACACCCCAGCCAGAAACATTCACCACCCAACTGCCTCCGCATGTAAAATTTCATACGCTCATAAATTGCGTTCTTCTATGGATTACAGTTTTTCTTTGAAGCATCGATTACCTCTTGCAGATCAGATTTTGATGATATTTCCCACGTATAAAATTTCTGTCGTGCATCCTGACCAATGAGGTTAAGAAAAAGTGCCGCTTTGGTAACCTCCTTTTTTTAGTTTTTTTCGGCTGCTACTAAAAAATTCTCGAAGTCCCTCAAGAATATCTGTAAATTGACAGACATATTTTCTTCTAGAAGAAAGGGGATCAGGTTTGTTAAAAAACGGCTGCGCCATGTTAGTTTTATAACAAAATTAAATAACGTGTTTTTTTTTATACTTCTGTATTTCGACTAACTACCTTTGTACATTTTTATAAGTATGTAGGAATGTACATGCTAGTACAAAGAATGAACATACCATGCTAAACATAGAACATAGACTATGTTTAACATAGTACTTATGTGGGTATGCTAAACATCGTACAATCATTCGGGTTGCCAGCAAATATATAAGGGTTCCCGAGTTCTTTTTTCCTCAAATACATTTTAGCCTTTATGAAAATATATTTAGGCGCAGAGTTGCATTGCCTTATTTAATTTTTATATGGAAAACAACAACAAAATATTTAAGACAATCATAATATTTTAAGACATGACATTAGGACACGTTAGCACACCGTGAATTGACTAATTATTTATTTTGAGTTTAACTTCGATATTTAGTACAGTTATTTTTATTATATTTAACTATTTCACTATTATTTTTTCACAAAAGTCACAAAGTCTGTCTGTCTGTCTGTCTGAAAAAAGTTGCTGCAATTTTTATGAAACTTGGTGATTTGGTGAACATGTGAACAAGATTAAGATTAAGCTAGGTTTTAAGTTTGCAAAAGCTCTTAAAGGGGCGTGGCAACTCCCTAAATTTTAACTTTTATAACTCCATAACTCGTAAACCGTGTACATTTAGTAGACGGATACAGATCATATAATCTTGAATTGTGTTTAAAGTGGGCGGAATTGGAAAAGTGGGTGTGGCACCTTTTTAACAATTAAACGTTTTGATATCGTATAATTCAAAATTGGCACATTCGATTTTCAAAAAAAATTTAGGGATGATACTACTGAGAACAGTCATCAATGCAAGCTTCATCAGTATACTGGAAAAACTTGTTGAAGAGCGTGGCACAGCCCACAATCTTTATAAACGTTATAATTAGAGAAAAAACAACGTAATCGTAATGAAATTTGGTATCGTAGACATTTAAGGTATGAAAGGTATCTTCTTACGAAAATTTGGCACAATAGAACCGGTGGGCGTGGCACCTCCCATATAAGCAAAACACGTTTAATGCTATAGATAGTGTGCAATGAGAGTAATCTTCATAAAATTTGGTGCTTAGATGTCAGTTATTATAAGCTATAAAATTAAATAAATTTCGACGGGATTTCATCAGTGGGCGTGACACCTCCCATATTAACATTAAGTTGGAAGTGATATTTTAAGAGAACTATTGCAGCAATTGGCATGAAATTCGATGTAAGTGGTTTACTTGCTGTGAGGTATGTCAGCATCTAAAGCGGGTGAAATAGCACCACTGGGCGTGGCAATTACAATAAATCGCATATCTACCGAAAAATATTAGCAATCATACTGAAATTTGGTAAAAGGGGTTTGTGTATGGAAAATTATTTCTGGATCAAAATCAGTTTCGATTGTATCAGTGGGTGTGTCACCGCCCTAAATTTTAAGGTTAATGAAGGCATATATCGCAAACTATACAAGATATTTTGCTAAAATTTAGTATGTGAATGTCAATTACGAATTTAATTTATTGAACTGAAAGTAGGCGGAATTGGAGAAGTGGGCGTGGCATATTTGGTTTTCTGCATTTCTATTCTATTTTTTTCGATATTTTCCACATTCTTTTGACTTGTCCAACTTTTTAACTTTTCCCAATATATTCCATATGCATATTTTTCAAGCTTTATCAACTTGATTCGAGATTTTCTTTGTTTTTTCATGAATTTTGAATTGTTTCAAGATATTTCAACTTCTTGCAATTATTTTTGAGTTTTTTAACCACTTTCAACATATTGCACATTTTTTCGACTTCTTCAATTTCTTTTCACTGTCTGCAATGGTTTCCATACATTTTAGACTTTTTGAATTTTTTCAACTGTTTCAACACTTTTCAACCTTTTTGAACCTTATTACATTATTTTCGAATTCTTCAACCTTTTCAACGTCTTTTTAACATTTATTTGGAAAGTACTTTCAGTGCAATGTAGGGTATGTGAGTTAGAGTTCGCAAACTATCGATAGTCGCGACCATCGATAGTGGACGATAGTTTGTTCGCTAACCATCGATAATATCGATAGTATGGTGGAACAAGTTTACTTTAGCGAAAATCCTCCAAAATTCTTTAATTTTTTTAAGGGGAGAAGCGCTATAAGAATAAATAATAAATATGCCAAAAAAAGTGTTAGTCGGAGGTATAGTCATCGTAAGTTGCGGATATAGCCTTTAAAAAAAAGTATAAGTTGGGAACCCCTGATCGATTTCAAAGATAAGGGTACCATATGAAAGACAATTTAATAGGGCATAAAATCTACAGTCATTGTACAGTTTTCGAGGTATGACTATTCATGTAAAATTTTGACATTTTTTATATAAAAACGTATAATATTTTCAGGATCACAAGAAATCTCAATTCATTTGCTATAAAAAGATATATAATTTGTAGGTATCTACCAATTTTTTTTATATCAACCCATATTTTACCGTAACGTAAAAAAATTAATTCATATAATTTTTTTGAAAACTATATATTTATGTACAACTACAACCGCAGCTGAAGGCTACCCACTTACTTTTACTCTTATGTAAAATTAAATCAAACGCGTTTCAAGAAATGACAGTTTCACTGAAAAAGTGATGTTATTCAATATTATCGAAAGTATAAAAAGAATTCTAAGACGAAAAATTAATATATGTAAATACATACTATCGATAGTCTGTCACAAGCCATCGATAGTCGCGATAGTCGCGATAGTGCGAGACTATCGATTTTATCGATAGTTTGCGAACTCTAATGTGAGTTTCGGCCTCGCCGAAGATAAAATTTTTACTAGTTTTACTTTAATGTTGCAGTTTATATAATTTGCCTGTTCTAAGAGTTTTCTTCTAAATATTTTTCGGTTTTTTCTATTCCGGCGTCATTAAAGTCTTATAAAATTTTGTCGAGTAGTCTCACATGAGTCATTAGCTCCTTAATTTGCTTTGATAGTCTACCTTCACTGAGATGGTTAAGCGATGTGAAGGTCATCGCGGTTTATTGTTGTTGTGATATGTTGGAAACCTCATAGTGCAGTTTATGGCATATATAAGGGAACGTCCATTAATTACGTGAGGTATTTTTTCGAAAAATCGAACCCCCCCTCTCCCCTTGGTGAGATTTGGTGAGATCTGGCGGGACCCCTCCCGTGAGATTTAAATTATAATTTTTAATGTAAATTCTATGCATTAAAAAGTTGACGTGAGGTTTTCCTTGACCCCCTCCCCCCCTTGGTGAGATTTTGCCGGACCCCCACCCCCCCTATTTTAGCTCACGTAATTAATGGACGTCCTCTAACCAGCAAGATTTTCTGGGCCATCAACTCGCTGTCGACGTTTGGACAATGAAGTTGACCATCTCTTCCTATGTCTATCGAAAAGTTTTATTTACACCTACTTCTTGAACTCATAGTTTGAGCTTATTTTCCAATAACAAATTAAAGAAGTATCATAATAGTAGTTTCAGCATCGGAAAACATGATTTTGTCCACTAATATATTATATGATCATAAAATAGAAATTAGTACATGTTTTGGGACACGGTCCGTTTTAAATATTTAAAATGAAAATCACTTAACGTAAAGATTTTTTTTTATCTCAATTTTAAAAAAAAATTTACTTTTTTAGGTACTTTTTTTATAAATAAGGTAGGTAGATAATCATATACATATATACATATGTATAAGAAAATTAAAATATATTTTACATAATTAATAATGAGTAGGAGAACCTTTTTGTTTCATAAATGATGAGAATCGGTTTGGCATGCTGCCTACCAGGTGTGCACATTGGTCTGGAGTAATTTTATGCCAATTCTCTTGATTAACTTGCCACAAGCTGCTTTTCTCGCAGGTTTTCGTGCTGCTACGACCCATTTGATTATGCCTCATAAGTTCTCTATAGAGTTTAAGTCGGAACTTTGAGGTGGCCACTTCAGAATCTTGGTGGATTGTGTGTCGAGCCAAGATTTGACAAGTGGAGATTAATGTTTCGGGCCATTATCAAGCTGGAAAATCCATCTCAGCAGAAAATTTTTGGTGTAATCGGTGGCCAAATGTTCCCTTAGTATATTCCTATATAAAAAATTTTAATGTATGCGTTGCCAGGGCAACAAACAAACAAAAAAAACATCAAAAAAAGTCTTCGGTTCGCAAACGGAACACTTTTTCAAAGGACTGACTTTTAGAATATGATTTATTCTTTGAGTGAAGTGTATTGCACATAGATACTAACATCGCTCCCAAGTACGTAGAACTTGGATTCATCGCTTTAAATAATCATACTCCAAAAATTCTGGCCTTTGAAAAAGTGTTCCGTTTGCGAACCGAAGACTTTTTTTGATGTTTTTTTTTGTTTTTTTGTTTGTTTGTTGCCCTGGTAACCCATACATTAAAATTTTTTATATAGGAATATACTAAGGGAACATTTGGCCACCGATTACACCAAAAATTTTCCGCATAGATGGATTTTCCAGCTTGATAATGGTGTCAAATCTTGGCTCGACACACAATCCACCAAGATTCTGAAGTGGCCACCTCAAAGTTCCGACTTAAACTCTATAGAGAACTTATGAGACATAATCAAATGGGTCGTAGCAGCACGAAAACCTGCGAGAAAAGCAGCTTGTGGCAAGTTAATCAAGAGAATTGGCATAAAATTACTCCAGACCAATGTGCACACCTGGTAGGCAGCATGCCAAACCGATTCTCATCATTTATGAAACAAAAAGGTTCTCCTACGCATTATTAATTATGTAAAATTTATTTTAATTTTGTTATATATATATATATATATGATTATTTACCTACCTTTTTTTATCAAAAAAGTACCTGATTGATTGATTGAATGATTTTCATTTTCACGCGAAAATTTTTCTTTTGGAATAACAAATAATATCCAAAAGAAAATTTTCGGTGACAAATGATTTTCATTTAAAACATTTAAAACGCACCGTGGGGAACATTAGTAGTAAAAAAGTAACTTGATTATGTATTTCTTATTCCACGGCAACTCTAACAGTCCTCCATATGACGCTCTAAATTGACATCGTAATATGGCGGAGATGCGCAATGCGTAATCTTCTTTTCTATCATTGTTGGGTTGCCAGCATATCATGTTTAATAAAATGACGTACTGACCGTTGAAATAAGAATTCCCACGTTGCAGGAACCTTGAGTCACAATAGTCCGGGAAGTTTAGTATAAGTATAGCTGATAATCGAAATAAGCGTTAGCTGGCAGAATGTTCATATAAAGGTGAGAAACTGCTTTTCGCACACTAATTTTCGAACAGCTTCCAAAAAATTAGAAATTTCACAAAACAATACGAAAAAGTCATGTTGTGAATTGTTTATGAACGTTAAAGCAGTAATTTTATTTCGCATCAATTGGAGTATAATTAATCCAATCGGAAGGAGGAATACAAAAATTCGCTCAAAAATTAGAATATCTGTTCTAATTTCAGAGCTTAAAATTTTGAGCTCGAAAATTAGATATTTTTTTCTAATTTCCAAGCTGTGTATCAGGGATGATATTTGGGGGCTTTTAGGGCTTTTTTGAGCCCTTTTAATTTTCAAAAGCCCCGTGGCCCTTTTTATTCATTTTTGGCCCTTTAGCAAAATTCTACCGAAAAATAATCACAATTTTTTATTTTCTAAGGAAATCTTACTGGGATAAGTGATTGTCGACTGGGATATAATTTTTTCATTTGACGTTTTAATTTCAATGCACCTTGCGCAATCAGTGCTACCACAACATAAGACATGAAATCACAGTATTGTATTAGATATGTAACCTTTTTATAGTAAATTTTTGTTACATCTTACAAAATTAGGCCATTTTTCCTATATTTTTTTATGCCATTTTTCCTATTTTGGTGTGGGGCTGCTGATTACACAGGCCGACAAAAATTATACCCAGAAACCAGATTATATATTTCCGTAGGTTTTCGATGCGCTGATTCCGAATCTGGTCGCAGAATTGCTCCATCACGTCAGGTTTTTGAGATATCCTAACCTATAAGTGCAAAAAACACGGTTTTTGGCTATATTTGAGGTTATTTTACATCGCGAATAAAATTATTTTTCCAAAACTGATTGCGGCATCTGAAAGTATTACTCTTACCCTTCAAAACCCTTTTTAGATTATATCGATAACTTTTTTTGTCTCCGAAATATCGTAACTTGAAATTTATTATATAGGCCTACATATCTTCATTAATTCTAGTATGGCAGGATGCATAGAAAATTTAAATTTATGATATTTCGGTGATTAAAAGAGATATCAATAAAATTTAAAATGAGTTATGAAGGATAAGAGTAATACTTTGAGATGCCGCAACCAGTTTTGGAAAAATAATTTTATTCGCGATGTAAAATAACCTCAAATATAGCCAAAAACCGTGTTTTTTGCACTTTTAGATTAGGATATCTCAAAAACCTGACGTGATGGGGCAATTCTGCGACCAGATTCGGAATCAGCGCATCGAAAACCTACGGAAATATATAGTCCGGTTTCTGGGTATGTATTTTGATCAAATTTTGTCGGCCTGTGTTATTTATACTGGATATATGGAAAAAGTTTTTTAATTAAACATTATTTAATCGAACTTACAGTCATTCAACAAAGACCAATATTGTAAATTTTTACTTATTGATCAATGCTATTTTTTATTCAACAAACATGACAAAGATAACAAATGGAACAGTTTTAACCTGGTAATTGGTGACATGTTTCGGCTATTGCCAATATCCTCATCAGACCAGGTTTGGTCTTTGCTGAATGACTGTAAGTTCGATTAAATAATGTTTAATTATAAAATAATCAGTCAATATCAACTTTCTTAATCCATATGAAAAAGTTTTTTTTAATATGCATATATGACCATTTATCTCGGTTTTTTATGATAAAATGGTTTGGCCTTGTACTGAATGTTAAAAACAGCATTTCATACAAAGGCAAATCATTTTATCATAAATGGAGCTATTTTTTAAAAATGTTTTCCCTGTGGACCTTTTATCTCCTTTCAATTAACGTAAATCTTCTCAAAATATAGCCACAAGGAAATGTATGAAAAAATCACAATTTTGAAATCAAAAAATTTGGGGTTTCTTTTTTTTGGGCCAAATATCATTTTAGGTGGTGGAGCAATATTTCATAATCTTTTCGTTTTGGGGCCATTTTGCGCAGAGCCCAAATTTGTTTGTACATTATAATTAGACCAGAGTCTGAAAATAATTCTTTCAATAAATTATTTTTTAAGTTTTATTTTTAAGAATATTTTTTAATAAGTATCTTTAAAGACTTATTTGAAAATTAAGTTTTAAGGGTCTTTTGAGACTTTTATTTTATAATGCGTCTTAATGCGCAACAAATAAATATCAAGGAATGATGAAAGCAGCAGTCTCAAAAGGTTTTTACTTTTTGGAATAAAATTATTTTCACACTTTTAAAAAATATCTTCAAAAATAAAACTTTTAAAAGACTCTTATGTTCGATTTAATTTATAAAAGTTAAAGTATATGAACAACTTTTTTTAAAAATGTTTACTTTTGATCATAAATAACTACTTTTTCTTCAACTCTAGGAGAACATTTTTGTAGAAATTTGGATATTGGAATATTGCAGCAATCAGTCATTTCATGAAACACCTACATCAAATATGCGCTGAGAACGAATATTCGGATTTAGTGTATTTTCAAAAAAAAAAAAATGATTTCAGAAAAGTGTTGATTCTTAGTAAAATGGTCAGTGTTTTAAGCTGAAGTTCTGATATTAAACTAAAAAATTGAGTCGTAGCGATCCTAGGCTAAGTTTTCGAGTAATATTGCTCACCGGTTTAAAAAAATAGGTACTTTTCATGAAATAACTGATTGCTGTTTTATTTATGAATGTTTTGTATTCAAAATTTTACAAAATGTTCTCCAAGAATTCTATAATTATAATGTTTAAAAAAATATCCCTTAAATGAACACAAGATTCAAAAGAAAAATTTAAGTGTTTTATTTTCTCCTAAAAAACTTAAGTGGAACTTTAAGTAATACGATGGCTTTTGACTTTTTAAATTTCAAATTATTGCAAATCAAAAACCAAAGATTTTTGTATATGAAAAAAGTTGTATTTGATTTATAATAGGTTAAGTTTGATGTGCTAAGTCTGCAAATATATCATTTGTTTCTGCATTTCCTTTTAAAAAAAGTTTCTAAAAACGATCTTATCTTCTTTAATATATCGCTCATTTTCTTCAATATCGTCATAACTCAAAAAATCAGATATTTCAGGGTAAACATTTTAACTGAATTTTTACGTTTTTGGGTTATAACGTTATTGAAGAAAATGAGCGATATATACAAAAAAATCTTAAATCATATAAAAAATATATGTGATATATGTAATTAAAATACCTAACATTGTCACAGCAAGATATGCCAAAATTAAAAATAGAACTGTGCAAGAAAATTTTAGAACTGGATTCAAATTATTTTGAGAATTATCTCTTCAGTGAGTGTTACTTTTACATAAAATAATACAACTATCATAAAAAATCGATATTTTAAATAATGTATCGATAATAATATTATTTAAAAATATTATTTTCTCACTTATTTAAAAATATTATTTTCTTTTTTTGTGTATGTTAATATTATTTGTGTGCTGGTCATTTATATAAAAATTTTAAATTTTTATAAAGTGATTTGAAATCGGTCTCAGTAAAATAAGTTCTGTTCTGTATATAAAAATGGAAAATCTTCAATATTGAATTACTAATCACTCGGTTATTTACTTTTGTTTATAATAGTAAGCATTTATGTAATAAACTTGTTATTTAGTTCTTGAAATTATTTTTTTATTGGTTTTCTTTTTTACTAGGTATGTAAAATTTATGTTTACAATTAAATTTAAACAACAAAATAAATTTTATAAAAGGAAAAAATTTGGTTATAATATAAATGGTTACATATATACGATTAGATTTACAGAAGCCCTATTTATGTCAAAAAAGCCCTATTTTAGTTCAAATTTTGGCCCTTTTACAAATATGCCAATATCATCCCTGCTGTGTATACAAAATAAAATAGAGACCTAATTTCCAAGCAATTCGAATTTCCGCGAATTCTAATTTGCAAGCTTTGCCTGTATATGGTAAGAGGTTGCAGTTCTTTTATGCATGCTTGCACTTAATTTCTTCTCAGCTTTTCAAGTTTTTAAGAGGTTTGAAAAAGTTTTTTTTATACCAAAAAAACTAGATAAAAATTTAAGAAAAAAACAGTAAATTACATTAAATGAGTATAAATACGAAAAAACCAAAACATTAATTAAGGTTTAGGTTTAAGGTTAACTATAAGGTTTAGTATAAGTATAGCTGATAATCGAAATAAGAGTTAGCTGCCAGAATAGTGGTGGGCCTGGTTGTGAAAGGCCGACAAAAAAAATTTTACACGGTATTTTTGAAAGTAAGCCACAAGTAGAAAATTATATTAAGAACAATGTTGCAGAGGAGATGAAAACACATCGACATCATGCGTGTAAATTTTCTGTGTGACAAGATTTGACCCACTTTTCATAGTCTTAAAATTATTAATAACCATCTCCATTTTCGAAAAAATACTGTTTTTATTGAAAGTCTTAAATTAACATAGCTCGTTCAAATCTGAACACCGGATTTTTCACCTTTTTTTTCTCAAAATTATAGTATTTATTGGAAACTTAAAAACGGTGAAAAGTGATCCAAATATTGTCGTTTGGAGACTGGCATGACACATTTTTCTACTTCTGACTTACTTTCCGAGCTATGGCACAATATTTTTTTGTTGGCCTCTCATAACCAGGCCAGCAACAAATATGAAGTGGGATTAAATCGCTTCGAAAAATGCAACGTTGCCTCCCGGACTATAATCGTCGCTGACTTGAAACGGCTCCCTGGACCAAAATATGTTCGCAGGATGAAGACTCACCTGGAATCAAGTGCATCAAAATGGTATACACGTGTAACGCACTTATCCCTGCCGTTTTGTCCTTCGTTTTTCACACCTTTTTCAATATCTACTTTATATTTCCATTTTTTTTTCAAACACTATTTGAAAATTATTTACTTTAATTTAAGTTATTTAGAGTTTTTTATTTTTACGCACTAAAAAAGTGACTGCTGCTGTCGTGTCAAATGTGAAAGGCTATCTTCAAAAATGTTTGTTAAGCATGTTTTGCTCAAAAGCAAAACAGTGATGCCAAGTACACAAGGAGCTGATATATATCGGTCATCCTTTTAATAACCTCACACGTTCTTTTTGACGTTTTTGAACATTTTTTGAAACGAAATTTCTCTAAAACTATAGGGAATAGAATAAAAAAACCTAGGATCGACCGTTTTTGCTAAATTCTTTAGTTTTATGGAAAAAAATAAGAAATCATAAATAAATTTGTTTAAACATTAATTTTTTAAGTCATATTAATGTTTCTCAAAATATCTTTGATATATCATCTTCTGTTTTTTTTCTTTGTTTTTTTATATGTTATTCTTCAATCAATCCTAAGAGTGTATCTGCTTTCATATCGAAATTCCCGCCATAGCTTTAGAAAATATGAGTTTTTTTCATGAAGGTGCGCACCAGTCTAATTGTATGAATTGTATGATATTTTCCAAAGCTATGTGGAGAATTTCGATTTGAATGCAGATGTATTAAGATTGATTGAAAATAACGTTAAAAAATAAATTTTCTTTGGAACTTTTTTTAAAAAACCTGGTGCGCATCATCAGCAAAAAATTCGTAGTTTCCAAAGTTATGGCAGGAATTTCGATATGAAAGCACATGCATCCTTAGGATTGATTGAGGAATAACATATAAAGAAAGAGGAGGCTATGTTGAAAATATTGTGAGAAAAATTTTTTAAATAAAAAAAAGTTATAGTTTTTCTAAACAAAATGATTTTTTTATCCTATCTCCTATAGTTTTTTAGATATTTCGATTCAAAAAATTCTCAAAAAGGTAAAAAAACAATGTAGGTACAATTAAATCAATTGCCTGCTTTGGCAAGCTTTGAATCTTCTTTGTAGGCAATTTTCGCATGCTTGAAATAATTGGGTCAGAGGTTATCAAAAACAATTAAAAATATCTTGATTTGATTTTTCGCGACTGCACTTTCGTGAATGAAACTCCCTATATTTTTTAAAATCTTTATTTCGAGCTTCTTGCGCGTCTTCTGATAACTGCCCAATAGGTAAAATAGCGTTGGATAATATTTCAGGTCCGCGAATGAAGTACTTGTGCAAGGTGGAAGGCATATTGTACCAAGGATATGTTTCAACTAAAAGTCGGCTTATATTGTGTGCATATATTTTAAATTTTTCAGTATTAATTTCATGGCCACTGGATACAACAATAAGCAGCACGTGCATTTTTTTTATTAAATTCACATCTACTTTTGTTATTTCGGCAGATTTTTCAGTGTTTTGAAAAAACGTCTTGCCGTATTCCCACACAGTACTTCTAAAAGGCAAAAAAAGGCACCGTAAAATTTTGCAATATAATAGTGATTTGTCTGACCTTTATAATAATCTACAAATTACGACACAAATGTACACGAATAATAACTTTATGTCCACTTAAAGTATAAAAATACAAATTTTGTCTTGCACTTCCAACATAAACAACAAAAATTAAGACACTTCTACACACAACTTTTTACACAAACATTAACGAAATATTTGGAAAATAACCTGAACTTGATGGTTCCATAGCAAACTTGTTTACTTTTGACGTGAAAGTTTTCGCCTTTTTCAGCTTTTTTTGCACAAAAATTTTAATAAATTCTGAGTTTCTGGCCTTACTACCAAAACACCAGAGCACTTTTGACATTAATATAAACGACAAGTGATGTAGAATTTTGTATACTTTAACCTGGTATAAACAGTTTTGACGAACCTTACAATTTTTTTTTTAATTAATCCAAGAAAACATGCCTTTTGAACCCATTGTGATACGTGCAAAATAAATATTAGAATAATTAAATAAAACAAAGGATTTTTATAATTATTTATAAGTTATATAAGGAAATTAAAGGTCCATCACACCAGGCTTTTCCCGTGTATTCGGTGTCCCTGATGTTCGGTGGTGCGAACACGAATATTTTCCTGTGTAAGCATATTTTTCTCAAACATTTCCTTATAAGTTGTTTATACATATAAAGCTCTTTCTGTACTTTGACTACTTTTTTGATGCCAAATTTGGTTTAATTTTTATTCTTTAGAAAAATAAGAAGTCATTAGAGACAGATGTCGTTTTAGATATATATGTAAGTAGCTCAGGGAAAAAATGTAACACACAATTTCTCAATGTTATATGTATGAAAAAACTTATGCGTCTATTATAGACTTAGTTCTAAAATTTTCACCAAATTTTTTGTTTCAGAAGAAGAAAAAAAATGTCATTTTCCCATAAAATGTGTAAAATAAAAAACTGCTTTGAATCCTTTAAAACATACATATTTGCATATTTTTTACTAATTTCAGATATAATATATTTCCCTTTTTTTATTAGGTATTTTACTTTAAAAACACATATAAAGATGCGCGTATAGCAATTATGTATTTAGTTCTTTCATTTAATGTGTAATACATACATATGTTAAATTACATTCAATATGCAGATAACATGATATTTCTATAAAGATGGAAACATTTTTATTTCCTAAAAAACAAAGGTACTCTCAAACCCTAGCAAAATGAGACAATTTCACATGAAATAAAATATTCACTAACCCGATGCACTTTATTATCTCCATTTATTTGCATTTACAAAAAAAAGAAAGGTCCTCAACACTTCCAAAATATTTTATTTTCATATTGCGAGGACCATTGTTCCACCCTCAAGCGTTGCGTCCGAGACTGCCGTCCCCTTTCACCTCCCCCTACACTCAAAAAATAAACCACCTAAAAATAAGTAAAATCGAGCTTGATTTAAGTAAAAAACGTCTCGAAAGTGCATCGAGGTGGCAAATTCTTAAATCAAGTGAGATCCTGCTAGAACCAAGTTCGAACAACCTTAATTTTTAACGGTAAAAACATGGCTGAATCAAGTAGTAACCAGCTTTATTTAATACGAAACGTACTTAATTGAATCCGAAACGTACTTACTTACATCCGAAACGACCTTGATTTAATCCGGACCGTGCTTGATTTAAATATGATTTTTCTTATTTTCGAAATGATCCATTTTCATCTCATTCCAAAGAAATATTCTTATTTTAAAACTAGAAATGTTCTTATTTTAAAACTATTTTAATACCTATTACACAGCTCAACAAAAAAAGTTGAATCGAGTTACAAAAGAAATCCCTACTAATTTAGGCTTTTTCCAAATTGCTGAATCCAAAAATTTTAGCTTTTCAGTATCCTCAAAAATCTCTAAATGAGGCATTTCTTTTGTAACTCAATATCACATTTTTTTGTTGCGCTGTGTTATGTTCAAAAGAAACAATAACACGTGTTTTATTTTTAAGTCCATAAAATTTATTTTATAAGTTAAATTGTTAAGCAAATTTCGGTCTTACATACTCAAACGTTATTTTTTATACTGTATAAGTGTAAAGGAGAGCTAACAAAGCAAGAAATGTGTAATGTATAACGTCTATGTTATCAATTTTAGAGCCAATTTCACACGATTGAAAACGTTTAGTACAAATCGGATAGCATATTACATATATATTTTTGTTTTTGATATAGAGGGTATTTCCTATATCCCCCGTTTTACACGCTACTCGTTTTGCACGGTTTTTAAAATCAAAATTTAAAAAAAATTTACGATATTTCGGAGATAAATAAAGTTATCGATATAATCCAAAAAAGTTTTTGAAGGGCAAGAGTAATACTTTTAGATGCAATAACCATTTTTGGAAAAAATAGTTTATTCGAGATGTAAAATAAGCTCAAATATAGCCAAAAACCGTGTTTTTTGCACTTTTAGGTTAGAATATCTCGAAAACCTGACGTACAGGAGAAATTCTGAGCTCGGATTCGGATTCAGCGCATCAAAGTCTTTCGGGTATGATAGGTCTGGCCTCTGTTTTTGGACTTTTTTTTATTTTTGTCGGGCTGTGATATTAACGATATTTGATTCTGGCGACACTTAAGCATCCGTAAATTTTTTTTTTATGAAACGTACTAAAATTTTTTTTCGGGAAAATATAGTGTAAGCATCACAGAACAATTCTGTGGAAAAAATATGTTTCTGTACATATGAGAAATTGGTTAAATTTCTATTTGTTTATTAAAAAGTTAATTTTGTTTAAATCATATTTAAAATTTTTATGAAAACTTCATTTCATCTAAATTGCAAAATATTTCTAGCCCTACCATGAAAATCTCATTAACTTTCACCCAATATTTAACGAGAAATCGCAATTTAAAAAAATACATACACAAAAATTCACTTGTTTATATCTTTTCAAAAAAATGCCAATTTTGCAAAAAAAAATTTAGAACTTTAATATTGTTCAATAAATCTTCAAAGTTCTACAATTAAAAGTTTAAGATGAATAAGTTGGTTTTTAGTGTTCCCACTTCAGAAAATTTGACTCAATAGGAAATCGAAATATACTACTGAATTTCATGTCACAGCTTATTTCATGCAGACATGTATAAATTGAAAAGACATTGTTTAAAATTATGATTTTGTAATTTTAAATATGCAGTGTGGTAGCCTCTTTGGTCAACTACAGCTTAAAGATGTTTGACAGGAAGCTGCAAATTTTTTATTGGTATCTAGCGAATTATAGCGCCACTCAATTTTAAGTGCCTTTTTTCGGTCGTTTTTGTTCGAAATGTTTTGTATTCGGATATTTTTTTTCCAAAATCGTCCATAAATTCACAAGCTCATTTAGATTTGGTGACTATGCTGGCGGCGTCATCAAATAAGGACACTTGTATAGTAACCAGAATTAAACTATACCCGCTTTGTATTTCGGGTTTTTGTCTTGGTAAAACCGTAAATTTGTCTGCATGCCCAGATTTTCGGCACTCTGCAACAAATTGATACTTATAATCTGAAGACACATATCCATACTCATGATATTTCCTATAAAAGCCAAATTTCCGGTGCCAGCAGCTGACATGCAAGCCCAAACCGAAAGTGTTTAACTGGCGAGTAGTTCGCAAAAAGCCGTTCATCAGTTAAAAATGAGATTATCCGTCTGATTTTTGTCAAATAACGTGTTTTGAAAACCACTGAGTACTGGAATTCAATAATATTAGTGAAAAAATCGAAATCAAACTTCTTTGACTCAGATAGATTGTCACGAAAGCCAAATAGAAAAAAACAACAAGGAGAATACAAGTGTTCTTATTTGATGGCGCCGCATGCATAGTCACCTAATCTAAATGTGCTTGTGAATTTATGGACGATTTTGGAAAAAAATATCTGTATATAAAACATTTCGAACAAAAACGACCGAAGAAAGGCACTTAAAATTGAGTGGCGCTATAATTCGCTAGATACCAATAACAAATTTGCACCTTCATTATTTTAAACAATGTTTCTTTCAATTTATACATTTCTGCATGAAATAAGCTGTGACATGAAATTCAGTAGTATATTTCGATTTTTTATTATAAAAATTCCAGGTAATTTTTACAATAAATAAATTTTTTTTTAAACTACAGTTTTCGTTCTTTCAAATGACATCAAAACTTTTTTCATATTCCACTTAGTTTCAAAATTACAGAGCATTGAAGTTAAAAGTATGCACTGCATGAAATAAGCTGTGAGCCACTGTATATTGATCGCAAAGATTGTTAAACAGCATCCATTTATAACCTCTACCCAATTCATAAATGAGTTGAATCTTTCAATAGCACTTCTAATATAAGAAATGGATTAATCGCCTTTAATCTGAATCAACGTAGCCCTAGGAAATTACCTTTATTGAAAGGTGTGCATTTGTATCGGAGACTTCAGTTTGCCAGATTATTTTTGAAGGAAGCTCAGACCGTTGGCGCAAAATATTATGGACGGATAAGACAAAAGTTGTACAACTCGAGCACGCCAGAGAAAAAAAATACGTAAAATACCCTCCTAAGCAAGAATTCAATGTGAAATTCCCCACTAAGGCTATTAAGCAAGGAGGCCTCAAACTTATGCTGTGGGGATGTTTTTCGTGGAGTGGCATCGGGTTTCTAACTAGGGTAGTTGGCACTATGGATGCTAGTTACTATGCTAAAAATATACTAGAAGCCGTAATGTTGTCAAACGCTGAAGAGGAAATGCTGAAAGGGGGATCTTTCAGCAAGATGATGACCCGAAGCGTACCTCAGAGAAAGCAAAGGAGTGGTTTCGGACCCATAATATCAACGTTATGAAGTGGCCTGTACAATTGCTGGACCTTAATTCAATAAATCATCTTGGGATGGATGTTCAAAAAAGAATAAAAGATGCTAGACCCGTAAATTCTGAAGAGTTATGGCAAGCAGCGAAAAATACTTGGGAAAATATATCACTCTCCAGATGCCAAGACCTGATATTTTCAATAAAGTCCCGGTGTGCCAAAGTAGTCAAAAATTATGAGGGAGCCACTTTATATTGAATATAATGTCATGAGAGCGTATTTGATGAACATAAAAATTGAGTATTGTATATTTTTTGTCCTTGTTCTTATTTTTTCGAACATCTCATTTTGGACTTAATACAACAATATTGCCATTAAAAAAAAATGGGGATAAATTTAGTCATCGCTTTTTTAAATTTTTTAAAATCTTAATATGTGTTTAGTTATTACAATAAAAATCGATATTATAAAATATTATTAATATTATTATTATTATTATTTCGAACACGACTGTATAGAAAGTACGATATTTTTTTTCTATGAAATAGATTTTTTATGTTTTTTTTTTCATTCTACAAATAATCTAACTATTTTTATGTTTTCTATGATTTAAATGATATTTTTATATTTATTTAGTGTATTAGACATAATTTGTGTTCAATAAATGTCTAAAAAAAGCTTATTTATAGTCGTTTTAGTTTTAGACGGTTTTTCCATATAAAAATATTTTTTTTCGAATTACACGGTTTTGTCAGGAACGTATTTTGTTTATTTATTTATTTAGTTATTAAATATTAATACAGTAAGAAACTAGTTCTTTTAGCTTACAACAGCATAAGGAACATCAAGTTGAGGTCAAAATTTTGAATAAAAAATATATACTTAAACTACAATATTTAACATTAAAATTAAAGAACAAACATAAAAAGTCTTAAACAAGCCTGTCAGGACATTTTAGGAAAATTCATAAAAGCAGAAAATTTCCTTTACACAAATTAACTCGAAAAATAAAGAAAAACTAAACGCTTAAAGTTGTTGAAATCAGCAATAGCTCTTATACTATTAGGCGGAGAATTCCATATCTTCCGTGTAAAACGAGGGATAGGTGTATTTGATTTTATATAATTGGAAATTAGTTGCTTCCGTAGCCAAATATAAATCACTTTTATATTGTGTGCCCTTATAGAAACATTTTTGAACGATTTCAGCGTTTTTAAAATCTAAATTTGCTTTTTCTTTGACCTTTGGAAAAAAATCTTCTAGTGCTAAGTCTATAATTTCCGACTTTTTAAAAAAAAAATAATGTTTATTTATCTGGTTTAAGAAAGTTGATTTTAGCGACTGATTATTTTATAATTAAACATTATTTAATCATGACACCAATTACCAGGTTAAAATTGTTCCATTTGTTATCTTTGTCATGTTTGTTGAAAAATAGCATTGATCAATAAGTAAAAATTTACAATATTGGTCTTTGCTTAATGACTGTAAGTTCGATTATAATTAAATGTTTGTTTATTTTTCTGATCATATTTCTCATTTAGAAAAATAACAAAAATTTCATTAACTAAAGCTACGAAATTGTGCGGCTTTAGTGTTATGTTTCCGCATATTACTTCTTCGATGATAATATTTACAATATCGTCCCGATTTGTTTAGGTTAATGTGTCATGGATTTTGTAACTATCTGTGAGCGCCTTGCCCTTCCTCGCTTCATTCAACAGGGAGATTATGCTCTAAATGAGATATATGTATATAATTTTTTTTCTCAAATAGATTTAAATTTTAATAAATACATACCTTATTTAGGCAGCTAGTATTTGTGTCGGATTGGGTAATTGAAGTATGTGAGGGTGAACCAGGGGCTTACTTTGGTAGGCACAGACATCGTTTCGTCATCAATGTCAAACTAAATTAGAAGAAAAATTTTGAGAATTTCAAAATTAACCTATTGCATATAAAACCTCTTTTTTTCCATAATAACAATTTTTCACGGAACTCCACATGCAGTCTAAGCGGCTTATTTTAAGTCTTCATTTCGTATGTATTTAAGGCTCCTGTATGTTACTTGGGAAGCTAAATTAAGTAAATATACCTATAGGTACCTAGGTACGCCATACTGTCGCTATGCTACCAAAGCAAGGGTTTTATTGCTTCAATTTCAGGGACATATGTAGTTTCTAGATATTATAATTTGCAAAATAAATATGATTTCTTAAATTCTATTGACGGATTTTTTTTTCTTTAGCCTGCTCCAGAGCCATATGATCACAGCGTTGACGAAAGAGAACACACAGTGGAACAGTGGAAGGAACTTATTTATGAGGAAGTGATGGATTACGAAGCGTGCAATACTAACTTACCAGCGACTGATTCTCGGTAGAGCAAAAAATTATTTTTCAGTGTAACAGTGATGATATCCTGCAATTATTTAACAGCTTATAATGTATGTTAAATATAAGAACAATAAAAACATTTAACTAGCAAAATTTTTTTATTTCAAATCGGATTACCTTATTTAATTAAAGCTATTCAGCACTTTTAAAATTGACTATCATGTGTCAACTCAAATCGCTTCTCGTTATATGTTTCAAATTTTTTACATCTAGATTCTACGCGCTTTAAGCTCCCAGTGTAAAGATGGATATTCCAAGAATATAGTATTTTTTAATTTAATACAAATTTTTATTATACATACATATCTTTATTTTTTTGAATTTGTCGCTCACAAGGCCGGACTTAGAAGCGCAGGGCAAGGCAGGCACTTGGCAATTGGGACCACCTCTTCCAACTCGAAATCATTCCATTTTGGTTTAGCAAATTAAAGGCACTAGTAGAGACCAAATAATTTTCAATCGATTTTGTTTACATTAATAGACATCAGAATTACAGAGCCTATGTTACTATAAATATGTTATTTTATTGAATGATGCGACGAGCTTTATTCTGAACAAAAGAACGAATGACGTCATCATAGTCAATCGACTGCATTATTTCTGACTCTATGTACATTACAGATAGTAAATTTAGCCTTTTCTCTTCTACAGTAGATCTTAAGGGGGCAGGTCCAGTCATGGCCGTGAAAATTAGGGCATTTTCAATAATTTTTTTTTGCTATTAATTTAATTTAATTAATAAAAGTGATAATGCGGAATTATTACATAATGTTTCAACTTGACTTGACAAAATTTAAAAAAAAAATATTAAAAATAAAAAAAGTTAGAGCTGGTTGTGTTGGACCCTGTCCCATACATAGTGTCTTGCGGTGACCATCACAAATCCTTGGAAAATCATCTAAAATCCATCGGATAAGAAAAATTAGTTAGTTAAATAAATAATCTAGTGCCTGATCGAAGGTATTTATTTAATTTAATTGGTAACGCATTCCAAAGACGAATTGCATGAACATTAAATTGTCGATCCGATATTAAAAACCTATGTTCAAACTGAATAATTTGTC
The DNA here is from genome assembly GCA_963662105.1 of Meiosimyza platycephala. NCBI lineage: Eukaryota > Metazoa > Arthropoda > Insecta > Diptera > Lauxaniidae > Meiosimyza > Meiosimyza platycephala. Next base: position 58,223,737 of record OY759210.1, on the reverse strand, counting down.
TCGATCGAGCAGAACGAGAGAACTTTAGACGCAAATAAAGATAATCCGGCTCTTTAGTAAAAATGATTTTATGCAACTGCAGCAGAGTTCGAATATTCAATAAATCATCAAAAGAGACACAGAAGATTTTTTTCGAATAGGCAGATATTCGATCTGAACGCTTTAAGCCATAAATATACCTAGCTATATTGTTAAAGATAACGTTTAGTTTTTGTCTGCAATGACTGTCACAGTTGGCGAACAATTCACAGCCATAAAGCAATGTTGGAATGAGGTAACTTTTCGCTAACAATAGACGTATTTTAAATGACGTGTAATACTGCGTAACCCATAATACCCGTAGCATGCTATACACCTTACCGATAGTTTTGAGTACATGATCATTCCAAGTTAGCTTTTTATTGAAAACTATACCAAGATTATTTGCGTTACGTACCAGCTGAAGTTCAGAACCGTTAAGCAATATTTTAGGCAAAATATCATGGTCGTGAGATCTTTTGCAAATCAGTAAACTTTTTGATTTGTTGGGATTTAGGGTGAGGTCATTTGTTTCTGCCCAAATCTGAATTCGGCTTAAGTCCTCGTTGAGCTCAGCGACGCAGGTATTGAGGCATTTGAGTTCACTACTTATGTAGAGCTGAACGTCATCCGCATATAAGTGGATTTCACAACTTTTTAAGACATTTGGTAGGTCATTGACATACATTACAAAAATCAAAGCCCCTAACACAGACACTTGAGGAACGCCTTTAGGAACTGGCAGGAAATCAGAAATGAAACCATCTACACTTACTGATTGCGTCCTGTCTGTAAGATATGATTTTAAGAGATCTATTGCTGTTTTTGAAAAATTGAATTGATTTTTAAGCTTAGAAGAAGGGAATAAAGTAAGCTTTCTTATCATACAAAAAAACTATAGGTCGTTAACATAATTTAAAAAAAAAAATGGATATTTAAAAAAAAGTTATCAAAATTTCAGAAAAATCGTTATACACCTGTCCCTCGCTTTGCGCGGGGGTTAGGGGAATGAAAAGTGTCGCGCAAAGCGAAACCGTGTAAAGTGAAGTGAGAACTTCATGTAATTTAGAGGGTTACGTTCCTGAAAAGAGAAATATATACGATTAAAAGACATTCACGATACTGAAGCTGTTATTTTTTTTTGTACAAAATCATTTATTAAAAAAAAATTTGTTTAGAACAAATAGAAAGGAACAAAAAATTTAAAAACAGTAATTCAAGCTAAAAAGAAAGTTACAAAATTCATTTATAATAAATAAAAGAAATATGTCTTACAACACATTTGGTGATATTTTGTTCCTCTTACCATTGCGTTGAACCTGAGGACTTTTGGTTGTTGTCCTACGTTTACTAGGTAATTTTATTGTATAAAAATATCCTCTACACTACTGCTGAAATATTCAACCTTTTACCTGTTTTCAATGAAAACAGCAAACAAATGAGTAAATAAACAGAATATGTATGTACATATCACTCCAACAGATCATAGCATGCCTAGCCCGCGCAGATCGAGGTCAATCGCGTAAATCGAATTTTAGGTAGGCAAATGAATTTCGCGTAAACGTGAATTAGCGCAAACTGAAGTCGCGCAAAGCGAGGGACAAGTGTATCTCCAAAAATATATATATATATATCTTTCTTATGGCACCCATATTTTTGATATCCATACGGAGTTCCCAACTTATGATTGTTTTTACAAAAGCTATATCCGGAACTTCCGATGGCTATATCTCCGAAACTAGAGCCGAGCGACACTTTTTTTTCATATTTCTTATTTATTTTTAACCCTCTTTTACCCCTAAAAAAATAAATAAAATTGGAAAGTAAACTTAAGCCGTTGCACCCTTAATTAGCTAGCGATCCCAATTTTCCAAACATCTTACAGGGAGCGCAAAACATTGCACCCTTGCTCTTTGAAAATACGAGCCAAGATCGAAGTCATGTTTCATCATTGTTCAACGTTCGGCTAAAAAGTGACCGTGATAGATACCTGGATGTATTTGCGTACTGATGCCTTGAAGAAGAAAAGTCGATATCCATATTTTGTTTCACGCCATTTTGAACAAGACACTCCAATGTAACTTCGTCTAGCGTCCACTCAGCAGGATCGTCACTTAAAGAAGAAGAAATCGCTAATTTTCTGTAGCAGCTACGGCGATTTCAGAAACAGTGTTTTCAGGTAGCTCGTCGCAGTCTGACACCTTTGCTTGAGTTGCCTCTTGATAGTCATCAGCATCACTGCAACAGCCACTGCCTAACCCATTTTCTGCCGCGCTGCATGAAAGTTCGAATTTGTAATTAAAAGTGATATTTCTTGACTAATTATGACCCAAAAACTCGAATCCGTTGTCCAAAATGTTGTACCACTTTTGGTTTCGTCAGCTGAGACTGTTCGAAAAGTCGAACAATGGCGGTAGGGCACAATTCAATCCAAAAATTACTTTCTTAGGCACTGGCTCTTGCATACCCAATAAAACGCGAAATGTCAGTGCAATTCTTTTGCAACCTGCTGAATCTTCTTCAATATTACTTGATTGTGGGGAGGGAACACTTGGACAAATTATACGCTTCTTTGGTAAAGCGAAAGCTGAAGAAGTTCTACGACATTTGAAGGCGATTTATATATCACATCTGCATGCAGATCATCATATTGGACTAATAGGCATACTAAACGAACGACAACGTTTATTGGGTGCTGAGCATGAAAAATTATTGTTATTTGCACCAAAACAAATGCAACCGTGGCTTTATTTTTACAATGAACGCATACAGTATATTAATAATGCATATGAGCTCATAGGGAATGCTGAATTGTTGCAAAATCCTTATGTTGCGCTAAGTGATGACACGGGTGTGCGTGAAATTAGCACATGTCTAGTGCGACACTGTCCACACTCGTTTGGCGTGAGTTTAGCACTGGACGCCGAACATAATGCGCAACCTGTAAAAATAACTTATAGCGGCGATTCAATGCCATGGCAGGATTTGATTGACTTGGGACAAAATTCAACTATACTCATTCATGAAGCCACCATGGAAGATGATCTTATCGAAGGGGCAAATATTAAAATGCACAGCACCATCTCACAAGCTATAGCACAGGGTCGTAAAATGCAAGCAGAACATATTATTTTAACGCATTTTTCTCAGCGCTATGCGAAATTGCCACGCATGCAACAGTTGGGCAGCGAAGAAGCAAAAGCTGAGGCTATGAAAAACGTAGCCATTGCATTTGATAATATGCAAGTATCTTTGGAAGATTTGCAACATTTTCATATTTTATATCCTGCACTAAATTCTTTATTTGCTGAACATGCCGATGGATTGGAACAGAAAGCATTGAAACGGGAGCTTAAATTGAAATGGAAACGAAAGTTGCTAAATATTAATTAGTTGTTTTTTTAAGTAAGAAATATTGTACACCATATATTTACTAGTATAATTTTTAAAATTTGAATAAATACTGAATACTTAATGTGCGCAACGAGAATATGCATATTTTCTCCAGTTATTGCTCAAAGAAATTTATAAATTAAATGAATACAATAAATATGTTTTTATTATTTATTAGAAATGCCTTTTATTTGATTTTGTTACAGCCCAGTTGCTGTGGGCTGCGAAGCAATTTTTCATGTGCAAATGTACTTGACATTTTATGCACATTCGCTGTGTAGGCATACTTTGCAACGTCTGGCTTTCCTCTCGGGCTACACAATTATTAGGTGATTTCCCGTAACACGGAGAAATGGATGGCATTATCGTGAAGGTAAATGCCCCCCATGAAACTATTATGATTGTGAATAAAAGCCAATAAATAAATAGAAAAAAGAGTTTTTTGACAGAAAATATTATAATATAATCACTTTCGTACTTTGCCAATCCAAGAAGTAAAGCAGAATTGTTTCTGAGTGAAAACTTTTCCAACAGATCACTTACAAACACAAATTTTGTTGTGAGCTGTATTTCCACCAACCGCCATTGTTCGAGTTTTCGAACAGTCACTTTTGCGAGTCCGCCAATGTTTCCTAGTAGAAACAGATCTTGCGTAAAGTCACTTTTTGACTATATTCGACCTTTGTCTACAGAAAAACTGTACTTTTGGAAGTGAATTATTTTTAATTATATATTACTTAACTTACTAAAAATAGGTCTGCCAATAAGGTATTTTTCAACCATTAGCTGTAGCCCACCACGGAAAAGGGGCGTGGCCAATATATTTTTTTTCTAAAAGCTAATTTAATTTACTATATGCATTGACAAAAATTCGGTGAAAATGGGCAAATTTGCTGTTCGAAAACTCAAACAGCGGCAGAAAATGGGCTAATATACTAATACTACAGTCAGAACTAGGTATAAATGTAGACGAGGCGAAAAAGTTGTTTAACTTCGGAACATTACCAATTACATTATTCAGTTTTCTTTTCTGGAACCCGCTTAGTATTTTGTTGAAATCAGACATTGGTAACTTCTATAACGAATATAAAAGAAGAGGGGCCATCAAACAATAGGGAATTTTTTTAATAACTTGGAATTTTTTTAATTTCAATTTATTAAACACCAGAAGGCGCCCGTAACTTCGTTCGTGTCTACATTTTCTACATTTTCTGTGTATTACCAATAGAAAAAAAGCGGAAAAATACATGAATATTATGCCCATCTACGTTTTATTGCAGATAGTGCATTTTTTCATCTGCTTGAGTACGAAATATTCATTTATTATACAGTTGTGTTCATAAGTAGTGTTGCAGGACATGACTTTTAAATCTATTTTCTAAAGTATTTTGCCTTAAAAATTGAACTACTTAGTAAAATTTTCGTAGGACTAAATAAAAAAAACAGAAAAGTAAAAAAATCCCGTTACTTTTGTTTCGTGTTTTCTTGTTTGTGATGCATTTACATTTTTGCACCAAAAATCTGCTGTTCATTAAAATATTAGTGCTTTACGTAATTAGTTGAAAAAAATTAAAAATTCTAGAAGACCGCCATAAGTAAAAGTAATTAAGTAATTCAATAATGTGCTTATATGAATTTATTGCAATCGAGGTACTCTTCCTTTTTTTAGTGGGTAGAGGAAGGAATTGCTGAATCGAAAAGAAATAATCAATAATTAGACTAAGGAATCAGGGCAAGACCTTCAAGGAAACTGAAAATGTGGTTGGATGCACTGCCCCTGATATGTAATGCTATTACCTATTGTAAGAAACCTAAAAGTCGTGGTGGTAACCGCCAGACTTCGTTATTAGACGACAGACGAAGTGCACGATATTGCAAGACTAAGCCCTCGGCGTCCACAAAAATGATTAAAAATCAGCCAAATCTGTCGTTCAGTGCTGTGACAATTCGTCGTCGACTAATGGAAAATAATTTGAATACAAAAAGTTCCAGGAAGGTATACCTTTAGACCAGCGATTCTTAAACTGTGGTCCGCGGACCCCAGGGGTCCGCGGACCACAGGGTTAAAAACGCTATTCGTCATTTATATTTTTGTAGTTATACTTTAATTCAGAATTTGAGTCTTAAAATGGATCGTTGGCTAAAAACAGGATCTATACTCAAACAAGATGTAGGTGAAAGCGATTCAGATGAGGGACCATCAACCTCCATCAAGAAACGTAAAACTAGAAAGTACTGTGATGAGTATTTATCATTTGGATTTACTTCTGTAAGCAAAGAAGATGTAGAAAGGCCTTTATGTTTGTTATGTCGCGAAAGTTTATCAAATGAATGCATGAAACCCACCAAACTCCGACGTCATTTGGAAACAAAGCATAGCGAGCACATTAGTCTGTCGATTTCTTTAATATCAAAAAAAAAGAACTTGTTTCCAGTCAAAGTCTTATTCAAAATACCGCAACTGGAAGTATCAATAAAAAAGCAGTAAAAGCATCATATGAAGTATCCCTACTAGTAGCAAAAGCTGGAAAACCCCAGAATATAGCAGAACAACTAATTCTTCCTGCTGCAAAAGCAATATCAAATACAATGTTGGGGGCTAAAGCTGCAAAAGATTTAAATTTGATTTCCTTATCAAAAGATACGGTCAAGAATAGAATTGAAGATATGTCCTGCAATATAAAAGAGCAATTAATTTCAAGAGTGCTTAAAAGTCAATATTACTTACTACAATTAGATGAGAGTACCGATGTCTCTAATAATGCTAATTTGTTAGCATTTATTAGATATGAATTTGAATTTAAAATACAAGAGGATTTGTTATTTTGTGATTCCCTACCATCGTGTACTACAGCTAAGGCCATATTTAATACTTTGATTCATTTAATAACCGAAAATGGAATCCAGTGGTCAAAATGTGTTGGGATTTGCACTGACGGTGCTCGTGCAATGTCAGGAAGAAGAACTGGGTTGATTGCTCTTATTAAAGGTATAGCACCTCAAGTCGTTTGGAACCATTGCTGCATACACAGGAAATCGTTAGCATCTAAAAATATGTCAACAGATTTGAAAAAAATATTGGATGAAGTCGTTAAAGTTGTCAATTTCATTAAGGCTCGCGCCCACTTAATTCCCGTGTTTTCAAAGTTTTGTGCGAGGAGATGGGGAGTCAACATAAACAACTATTATTACACACAGAAGTACGTTGGTTGTTACGTGGGAAAGTACTCAGTCGCCTTTTTGAACTTCGTGACGAAATAAGATTATTTTTAATGGACACGCAATTCGAACTGAAAGAATGTTTTAATGATTTTCTCTGGTTCGCTAAGGTTGCTTACTTGACTGATATTTTTTGTTATTTGAATGAGCTGAATTTGAGCCTACAAGGTGCAGCTGCAAATAAATTTAAAGTTGAAGATAAAATAAAAGCGATTATAAAAAAAATCGAATTATGGTCAAAACGCATTCAAAAGTGTGTATATGAGTCTTTTCCAACACTCAGCGATTTTATAGAAGTTTCTAATAAAGAGCTTGACAATGAAACGCGGCTCCTGTTTGTCGAACATTTAATGACTTTAAAAAGCAGCTTCCGAAAATATTTTCCCTGTCCTGATTCTGGCAACGACTGGATCAGGGATCCATTCAACACAGATGTTAGTAATGCTAAGAAATTATCGACATTACAGCAAGATATGCTCGTGGATATCTCTTGCAATACGGCTTTGAAACTTAAGTTCAATAAAATTGAACTAACTAACTTTTGGCTACTCCTAAAATCCGATTACCCTGCACTTGCAAATAAGGCTCTCCAAAACTTGATTCCGTTTTGCACAACTTGTTTGTGTGAACAGACTTTTTCGATACTATTATATATAAAATCAAAGTATAGAAACAAGCTTAGTGTAGAAGCAGACCTGAGGATAAAAATTTCGAATATAGAGCCCGACATTGTGGATTTGGTTTCAAGAAAACAACATCATTCATTTCATTAAGTAAAAACTTCTACAGAAGAAAATATAACAAATTTCGCATATAAAATAACAAATAGTCAACAAAAAATAATTTTCATTTTAATTTTATGTTCAATTAATTTTCATTTTAAGCTTTATTATTATTTATTAAAAAAGCTATGAAAAAAAACATAACTTATTTTCTTAGCTTTATTTTGACCACAAAATATTTGTCTTAATATTTGAGTTTAATGTACATATTTTGACTTGTAAATTTTTTAATTCTTTTACTTTTCACAATTTTTATTCATTTTGTTTTTTAATTACATGAAAATCCTAATAAAAAATGTTTGCCTCTATAAATGCGTAAGATTCGTTAAAATACAGAAATATATGGTATCAGTATCAATATTTATTTTGGACCTTCAAAAAACGGAAATAGTGTTAGAAAGACCTTTAACAACCGGAAAACTTAAAGCATAGTAAAACCACTTCGTTCCTTAACCTCGTCAGATGATCGGACATTTTATGCCTATGTGGGTGAGTTTGATAATCGGACAAAGCCTTCAAAAACCAGACTGTCCGGGTGAAAACCGAACGGCCTGAGTGTCTTTGTCATTATTGAGCCAGAAATTAAGCTTATGAACGATGTCAAATGTCTAGGGTTGGGAAGGGGTCCGCAAAAAAAATTTAGCTCGATAAGGGGTCCGCGGACTACATAAGTTTAAGAACCCCTGCTTTAGACGAAAAAGCACGTCGTTGCAAGAATACAATTTGCAAAAGATTGTATGAAATGGAATGCCGAAGAGTGGCGCAACGTATTACAGTCAGATGAGAGCAAAGTATTTTTTTTTGTTGAACAGGCTCCAGGCAGTATGTTCGCTGTCAACCAAACACAGAATACACCCCAAATACACTACCAAGACGGTTAAACATGGTGGACTGACCATTATAGTATGGGCTTACTTTTGATAGACTGGCGTTGGCCCTATCCATTTGATCAAAGGTATTATAGACAAAGCAGCCAACGTTAATTTATTGAAGGATGTAATGACGATTCAACAGGATAACGATCCTAAACACACGAGTAAACTAGCTTATGAATGTTTGTTTCTTAAAAAATCGACGTGATGCCGGGGCCAGCTCAGTCTCCGGACCTTAATCGGATAGAAAATTTGTGAGGAGATATCAAACGAATCGTAACAACAGCAAAGCCATCAAGTAGAACACAGCTTTGACAAATGTTTAAAGGGACTTGGGCTGAAAATCCTGTAAAACGTTGTAAGGACCTTATTGACTCTATTCCACGTCGATGCAAAGTCGTAATGAAGAAAAAATGGTTTATCACGAAATATTAGACCCAAAGAAACATGCATAACATGTAACATGTAGTTTAAATTAAATTGTGTCGTTTTTTTTTAATTTTAGTGACCACTACCATTTTCGTGAACAGCCTTATTTTTGAATTTTATTTTGATTAAGCCATTGCGTTAAAATAAATAAAAGTTTATAACAAAAGAAATTGTAAATATTCTTGGAAATGAATGTACATTACTATTTTTTCAAAACTTTAAATGAAAACTGTACTCATCATTTAATTTGAACACAGCTGTACATATAAAATATGCCCAGGGGCGGACGAAGGTCAATTTAAGCTGCAGGCAAAAGCTAATTTGGCGCCCCCCACCCTATGTTGTAAGTTAATTAAAGAATTTGGCAAGTACCTAGAAAATGAGTAACCGTGTTGATAGATCTAAAAACAAATTATGTATTTTAAACAATTAAGAAAAATTTTACTTGAATAACACTAGTTTACAAAATGATTTCCTCTCCATGTGTGAGAATATTCTGTAGATTTCGGCAGTTTTTTTAAAGTTGAACTTGACCACAAAGGGATAAGGCTATAATCACTATGACTTTTCATTTGCTGAATTCTGTCGTAGTGATACAATAGCTACATTCAGGACTAAATAAAGGAAGTTGACTTCAAAAGATTTCTTCCAAAAAGTGCTTGGTTCATCTGATTGTTCGTAATCAAATTGCATTTGATTCTCATTGGGTGCATATTCGTTTCTATCTCAAAATCAGAATTCGCTTCAATCTGTTCAGCAAGTCCATCAGTGATAGCGCTATTCAAACCCTATTCTGATTTTAAATTTTTCAGGAAGCAACTCACCCTCTCCATTAGTTTCATAGCTGTTTCCAAACTGATAGTTACTTTCTGAAGGTGTTTACTTACAAGGTTGACTTGAAACAAAATTCAATGCCAAAAGAAAACAATTGAGTGTGTTTCTTTGTAGGCTATCCGAATGTGACGTACACAACAATACAAACTATAGCTTGTGAAACTCATGGAGAGAAGTATCCATTAGAGGCGCCATTCTTAACCGCGAGAACGTTTGAACAGTCTTCACTTCAGATACAAGTTAAGGCTTGCAAGGCTCTCACTTGGTGCGTTCGTTTGGTTCAGTTTGGATCCCTCGTTTGGCGCTTTCAGCTCCCTCTTTTGGCGCTCTCGGCGCCCTACGTTCGTAGGCGGAGCAGGCGGTCGCCTGCTTCGCCTTCGCCTTAATCTGGCCCTGAATGTACTTAGTGCGTTTTTTTATCTGCAATTTTCGATAAATCGGCATAGGAAAACTGACATCTGCATTTTCACCGGGAAAAATAAATAATTTTCCAAATTTTTTTACACCATTGAAAAGAGCACGCTCAAAAGTCACTAAAAACATACACAAAAAATTCTAAAATGTTAGAATACCGATTTTTTAAGAGAAAATAACTTTTTAAATGTTTTTCTTATTTATTCGATTGTGATTGTAATGCAGATAGTGTTTTTTTCATCTGTATTTCAACCACAAGGTTTACTACTAAGTCGAGATAAAGGGTGTGAAAGTTTGAAAAAATTCAAATTTTTGCATTTTTTTTAACTTTTAATCGTCAGAATCGCCAAATGATCCCAAAAATAAGAAAAAAGTCTCTTCAATATTTTTCCGTTCCTAATGTCTTGTTTATTAATATGACTTAACATGTTATAAAGATAAGGATGAAAAGTTTGGGAAGTGCTGCTAACTACAGTGGCTCACAGCTTATTTCATGAAGTGTATACTTTTAACTTCAATGCTCTGTAACTTTGAAACTAAGTGGAATATGAAAAAAATTTTGATGTCAGTTGAAAGAACAAAAATTGTTGTTTAAAAAAAATGTTTATTTATTGTAAAAATGGAATTTTTATAATAGAAAATCGAAATATACTACTGAATTTCATGTCACAGCTGATTTCATGCAGACATGTATAAATTGAAAAAACATTGTTTAAAATAATGATTTTGTTATTTTAAATATGCGACGAGCTAGATCTTAAGTCAGTCACGTAAGAAACATGAAACAATAAAGATCACATAAAACATATTTATTTGGCGACGAGGATAACGGAGATAACGCGCGGCTCCCTCACGGCCGCAAAATCTTTCAATATGTAAAATGGTGTTAAAGTAAAAACATAAACTTTATTTGTGTTTTTGGAACATAAGCCGTGTTTTATTTGTTTTGGTTAAACCAAAATTCCATACAACTGCGTGAACCAGTTCAATTTCTAGTTCAATTGATTGAAATTTTTTGTCTATGCTGAATTCAAAGGATAGATGTCGCACATAGCAAGGAGTTCTAGACACAAACCTAAAATAATAAAATATTTGGGGCAGCATTGCTTGAATTGTGCAGTTACGGTTTTAGGTCAAGCGGAGTCTTATGCATGCAGTAAGTGCTGGACCCAAATATTAAAATAAAGTCACATAATAAAAACGAAAACAAAGATTAAACAACAGTCATTAATCGCTGCTTTGATTCTGCTTTCATTTTGCCTTTTTAATACAACGTCAAATAGATTTGTTCTTCATCTTCAATCGTTGATTTTTTTCTATTCTCGGAAAACGAAAGAAAAAACGTTGGTATAAGCGTCTATGACGCTATAGATCAGTGCAAAAGCAATTGATACCAATACTACGGTACTAGGCTCCGTTCAACCATACGAGTTTGCCGGCCATAAGAACGGCTCTGATTTTAAAACAGAACACTGTTATGCCTCCTAGTGGTCAGTACCAGAATTAAAAAAGGTTAAACTTATGCGTTTATTTTAATATTAATCTAATATGTATTTTACAGAGCTTCTATATGTTTTTGCACTAAAACTACTGAACATAAAAGCTCTGTAAAATACATATTAAATTTTACATTGTTTCAAAAACACAAATAAAAAAATTACTTCTCAGTGACCAAACCGATATTTACATATAGCACTTGCAACTTCGTTCGTACCGCCAGAAAAGCTTTCAACGGAGTGCTCGTCAAGAAATGTGTAATATCAAAAAAGCTACAAAAGCAATTGTATGTGAAGGAGGAAAGAATGTGTGTGTGCACTACGTTTATGTTTTTGCTATGATTCTTAACTGGTCAATGCAGAAAATAAAATATAGTTCTTACTGATGAAATGACGTAGCGGTCATGGAAACTAGTATAAGCAGCTCGTTGTCCATTTTTTGTTCCTTTAATGCATTTTGCGATTGTAATTTTTTGTTGTTTTTTGCACTAAAACTACTGAACATAAAAGCTCTGTAAAATACATATGTATAAGAACATAAACGTCCATAATTAAAATAATTTATTAAAAACATATTATTTTGAAATAAAACAATTTTTAAATTTTTATTGTGCCTCGTGGGTTTTTTTTTTGGTTTGCTATCATGCAAACAAAACAAACAAAAAAAATTTAAGGAATAAAAAAGTATTAAAGAAAATCAGTGCATAAAAAAATTAAACATGGTAGGCTACATCGAACATTACATGATCGAAGATGATTTCGAACATTATGTCGAGAGAATGGAGCATCTTTTCATTTTAAATGGTGTTGAGGAACAGAAAACAGTTTAAGCTTATAAATATATTATTTATTAAGTAATTAATTAAACAGTGAAAATAATGTCCACACAGATTCGTTTCCAGCACGGAGATGATCAGATTTTGACAGCTCATCATACCGTGTTACCATATACTCAAAATAAGTGTTTATGAAATTCAGTGATGCCAACACCTTCCCTTTTAAGTATTTAAATAGATTTTGAAGAATTGTGCTGGTTGATAGCGCTGGACAGGCTTCCGGATACGCTGCGGTCTAGTATACGGTACTACGGCCATGCTACGATTCTCAGACAGCACAATTTGAGATTCTTGTTCAAGAGTCGGATCTTCAACGGTTACTTGAGGTAACAACTGAGCTGGAGGTGATGTAAAATTTGTTTCTTCAGTAGGCAGGTTACCTGCCGTTGGTTCCTGATGTGTGATGTCTTCAAAAAGATCAAATAAGTACATTCTCTTAGTAGCAGCTTTTGGAATCCACTTATCTGGAACTTCGTCTAGAAGGTAGCGTCTTCGTATTTGATTGGCATGAGCGCGAATAAATCTACCAGTTTGCAGGCGTACATTATAAATGACTCTACCAATGCGTTCGATGATTTTTCCTTCGGCCCACTTGAAGTAGTTGTTGTTTTTATACACGCTAACGAAAACGAGTTCTTGGCTATTGAAGAATTTTTGTTTGGTACCATGTTTCCTATCGAATTGTGCTTTCATTTTAAGCTGGACGTCGGTTTCGACGTTAACTTCTTATCAATGGAACATTTTGAGTGTAAACTAGTGTTACACTTATGTTAGAATGTAATTTTTGCATGTTGACAGGGGTAACTAAATATGTGGAAAAAAAAGTTGGGGATGAAAAACTTTAAGTGGGTCGGTGATACAAAGGAATCCGCTTAGCACACGCTGGAAAGGTAAGAGTAGTCAGCCAAATTCCGTATGAAATTCAATTTTGTATGGGGAACCCCTTAAGGGGTTGAGATAGAGGGTTAATATTTTCTGAAGAAATGTTGGGAAGAATTAATTAGGGGGGGTTGGGGCACCCTGGTAGCATTGGGAACGTTGGGAGTAAATTTCATAAAAACATCCCTTTTGTATGGAAACCTTCCAAAGGGGTCGAGAGAGGGGATAAGTATGTTTGAAAAAAATGTTGGCCATGAAAAATAATTGAGGGTCGGTCACACAACTTTTTGCTCTATAGGCTACTCCTTAGCAGCTATGGGCTGATTTGTCTGAAAATCTCGCAAATTTTGTAACTTTGACCTTGATGAGACGCCATTTAGCCTTTTCCAAATCACTTAAGTTTTTGGCTCACGCTTTTTTTTATCAAACCTCACAAAATAAATGGTCCCAGCGTTTTGAAATACAAATATTAATAATCTCCATATGTCACTATTCCATAGCTAGTGCATAGTCAATTTTTGCTTTCAACTGAATTAATAAGGAAGCCTTTGAGGACATTCTAAAGAGAATCAAGCCCTTGAAAAAGGAAATTTTGGTTCCATTGACGCAGCAACAATTAGATTCTTTGCAGAAGGCAGATAATGTCGAAATTTCTCTTTACAGAACCACCATATGCAAAGTGCTACCTGTCCTTGAAAAAGTACTGTGTCCAAAGTAAATAAACATAGCACTGACCCAAGAAACATCAACATTTTTTTTTTAGAAAAAGCTAAAACTTTAGAGGATAACCCTTTGACACGTGGTGTATTAGCTTCGAAAGGGGAGACAAAAGAGTAGGAATAAGGTTAACGCATAGAGCATTGGTGTCTAGCGCAACGATAAGAATGAAGCAAGTGTTATGCCTTTGAACTTCATTGCACTTCAGTTGTTGATGCTTTGCTAATAGAATACCCTTTTCTTACCACAGCTGAAAAGCTCAATGTGGTGCTAATTTGGTAACAGCTCGAAACAACCTCCGGAAAATTAAGGAGAGGAGAAGGAAATAATTGGAAAGTGTATTACCATGCCTGAACCGGGAATCGAACCCGAGACCTCTGGGTTGTAAGCGCAGTACACTACCCCTGCGCCTGTACACTACACCTGCGCAGTACACTACCCCTGCGCCTGTTAGAAGTGTGTATGCTTGTCACCCTTGATAGAGTCACGACTCCTTTATTTTTAAAATTAATCGAGCAAGAAAGTATTTATTGTCGAAATATGAAGGTGGTGAAGAAATTATAATTTGGATGATTTCGACGAAAAACACAATTTGTTTGACATTTCATTGATCAAAGCATTATCGAATATATACAGTGTTGGAAAAAATAATAGGGACAAACGCTTCAATTTATTTATTATCGCATAATTTTTTCTGCTAAAATCTATTTTTAATGGAATTGACTGTAAAGTATCGTTATCTAACAGGACTTAATTCAGCAATATTATTCAAGTATGAATGCGCACTCATTTTCCATGGAACCGCCATTGAATGTCCTTTGGCTGGAAAAAATAATAGGGACAAAAGTTATTATTCAAAAAAATGAATACAGTTTTTTAAATATTGATTACATAATTTTTATACTGTAGTCGGCTTTCAATACTGAATACGAATATGGAATAAAAAGTTGGGTGGCGCATCTATTTTCTGAGATATAGCCATCGGAAGTCGGGGATATAGCCTTTAATGAAATCGTCATAATTTGGGAACCCCTGAATCGACTTTCAAAATATGGATGTCATATGAAAGAAAATTTAATGAACCATAATATAAGCTCATAAAAATTTTAAATTTCAGCTATAGTTTTTGAAAGTTTTCGAAATATGACAATTTATCTAAATTTCAGGTCAACTTTTTCTTAAAAAACCGTTATTTTTTGAAAAAAAATTTATTTTACAAACATTTTAATTAATACATAAGAAAGCGCATTTTATACCCTTTCAAACGGTATGCTATTCTGAGTTGGTTTTTTATGGCCAACCAGATTTTTTAAGGATGGAAAATTAACGAGCTTTAGAAATTTACTTGAAATTTTGAGATTTGTTGAAAAAACAAAAGCAAGAACACCAACAACAACAAAAAGAATAACTAAAGCAACAGTTTCAACAATAACAACAACTAGAGCAATAACATATTTGTTTGCGGTGGTATTTTTCACAAAAAAAAATAAAAATTTTAATAAAATATTAAGCGATCCAATATTTCAAGTAAATTTCTAGAGCTCGTTAATTTTCCATCCTTAAAAAATCTGGTTGGCCATGAAAAACCAACTCAGAATAGCATACCATTTGAAAAGGTATAAAATGCGCTTTCTTATGTATTAATTAAAATGTTTGTAAAATAAATTTTTTTTCAAAAAATAACGGTTTTTTAAGAAAAAGTTGACCTGAAATTTAGATAAATTGTCATATTTCGAAAACTTTCAAAAACTATAGCTGAAATTTAAAATTTTTATGAGCTTATATTATGGTTCATTAAATTATCTTTCATATGACATCCATATTTTGAAAGTCGATTCAGGGGTTCCCAAATTATGACGATTTCATTAAAAGCTATATCCCCGACTTCCGATGGCTATATCTCAGAAAATAGATGCGCCACCCAACTTTTGATTCCATATTCGTATTCAGTATTGAAAGCCGACTACTGTATAAAAATTATGTAAGCAATATTTATAAAACTGTATTCTTTTTTTTGAATAATAACTTTTGTCCCTATTATTTTTTCCAGCCAAAGGACATTCAATGGCGGTTCCATGGAAAATGAGTGCGCATTCATACTTGAATAATATTGCTAAATTAAGTCCTGTTAGATAACGATACTTTACAGTCAATTCCATTAAAAACAGTATTTAACAGAAAAAATTATGCAACAATAAATAAATTGAAGCGTTTGTCCCTATTATTTTTTCCAACACTGTATATTGAACATTTATATATAGCACATAGCAAATGCACATTCAATAAAATATACGTTACTTTACGGTAAATTCATTTTTTGTATCATTTCACTTTGATATAATTGATCGAAATAAAAACGATTTCAAAACGACTAAAACGACTTGCAGAACACTCCTATTTCGATTTGAACTGTTTGTCGAAATTAAATCGATTTGAAAGCGACCGATCGAAATGTGGAACACCAAAAGTCGATTTCAATTTCGATTTCGATCGAAATTGATTTTCAGAACACGCCTGAATAACTAAGAAACATTAATTCAAAAAATTATTAAAGATTGAGTAAAAAGGAAAACTATGCTACTTATAACGAAAAATGGAGAAATATACATACATCATAAAAAACAATTTTTACAAATTTTGATTTTAATTTTAATACTAAAATTTATTGATTTTATAAAATTAAGAAATAGTAAGAAGACAGTAGTAAAAAACAAAAAAAAGAAAACAAAAGATAGAGAGGAAAAATTATTAAGAAAGTAAAGTTAAAAAGTAAAATACTATTATAAATTGTTTCGAAAATAATTAAAATTGCACATTTGAAGCTACTTTCCGCACCAATTCACTTTAAGGCAGATGGCAATCTATTCCAATGTCTTATGGTGTTAATGAAAAAGTATCTACTAGTATTGAGGTAGCTGTATCTGGGGACAATTAGGTCAAAAATTCTTGTAGACAGGCAAAATTGGAGTTTATCATATAGATACTCAGGAGTTTGAAAAGAATAAGTTTGTGCAAAAACAGAAAATTACTTATATCAAGGTACTCAATTAAGCTACAGCCAAGAATGCCTCTACTTATATCAGAGATGTGGTCAAAGGGTCGTATTCCATAGACGTATCTGGCCGCATTGTTAAATGCAACACAAAGCTTATGCTGAGATTGGGAATCAAGTTTGCTGTAAACTGCAGTAAAGTAAGTAATGTGAGGGATAATTAATTGCATAACAAGCCGACGTCGAGTTTCTACAGGAGTAAAAGACGTAGAGGTGCGTAAGTGTCTTAAGGTACCATAAATCTTTCCTACAATGCTATTAACATGATCAGTACAAGTATACTTTGAGTTTAACACAAAGCTAAGATTTTTAACCTTAGTCACAAATTCTGATTGATATGAGCCAATGAACAAATGGAAAACTCCCTCCAAACTAAGATCACTCCTAGCAATTGGCAACACTTTAGATTCATTAGGATTGATATATAGTAAATTGTTGTCAGCCCATGAGTTTAAAGAAAATAAGTCAGTATTAAGTCTATAGGTCAAGTCTTCAATAAGTCCAATCGGTCGAGAAAGGTAAAGCTGAATATCATCAGCATAGGCGTGAACAGTGGCGTGTTTGCAAACTAAAAATAAAAATTTATAGATATAGTAAATAATAATGGACCTAAGATTGAACCCTGAGGGACACCTACATATAATGATTTAAAAGAAGAAAAAGAATTACCCACTTTAACCCGCTGTAATCTACCCCCCAAATAACTGGCCAATAACCTTACCGCACTATCACTTAATTTGAAAAAATATTTCAACTTACTGCAAAGTAGAAACGATTTTGGTCAAAGTCATTAAGAATGTCATCAGTAACTTTCATCACAGCAGTCAAGCAGCTATGTCCAATTCGAAAACCTGACTGCAGTGGCGATAGTAAAGAGTGTCTATTGAGTTGAAGCGTAATTTGTTCGTACATAATTCTCTCACATACCTTTCCTAAGGCAGGCAAAATACTTATTGGTCTGAAGTCACTAGGTAAGGACGCAGTGGTAGTCTTATCAAGAGGGATGATAGTAGCAACTTTCCACACATTCCGAAAACGGGAGCAGGTAAGGCAGCGATTAATAATGTGTCTTAGCGGCGATAATATATGCGGCAAAATTAGCTTTATGAATTTAATGGATATTCCATCAAAACCCACAGCATTAGAGCTTGTCTTCCATACACACTTAGCTACATCATATTCACTAACAGCTGAAAAATTAAAAAGGACATTGGGTGAACCAATTTCTAGTTCAGGTAATACAATATTTGAAACCAACCCTGTAAGATTTGAACTGCTAGAGGACAGAAAATAATCATTTAGTTCGCCTGGATTTAAGCTGCATTCGTTACTGTTTTTGTTGAACACCCTATATTTCCGAATGTTATGCCATAATTGCTTAGAGGATAGATTAGGATTAAGTTTGGAAGCGAAAAAGTTCCTTTTCTCTTGCCTTAGCAAGAAAGTTGCCACATTGCGCGCCCTTCTGAAGGCTTCCCAATTTGCATCAGTGCGATTAAATTTCCACTCAGATTGAAACTTATTTCTTTTCCTAATAGCAGCCAGTACACGGCTCGTAAGCCAAGGACAACTGGAATTGACAACATTAGCTGTACGAAGGGGCACATGGCGGCTAAAAGCACAATTCATCTTAGACATAAATAAATTTAGTTTTTCATCAACTGAGTCACTATACCAACAGTCGTTCCAGCACATGCTATGCAACTCATCACTCAATGCGTTTAAGTTTATTAACTTGTAATCATAGTATGAAAAGAATACTGTAAGCACAAATCGACCCAGATTAATATTTAGACAACAGAAAATAAGGTCATGATCAGATAAAAAAGTTATTTGGTCAAACTTCAAAAGAAGAGATATATCAGACACAAGGAAAACATCCAAGAGGCTAGGCTCACAATCAGTACAAAAACGAGTAGGTAATAAAGAGTTGATTAATTTTAATCCACATGAGTGGAGGGTATCACGAAAATTTTCAGTTACGCTATCGTTCTGTAATAAATTAACATTAAAATCACCGCACACTACATGAAAGTCAAAGCTTATAAGCCTACTGCTGAGATCAGTGAAAAAGGGTTCAAGACTAAGACCCCTGAGAAGACTATACAGACAAGAAATTAAAACTTTGACGCTTCTATCAGAAATTTCTACATTCAGGTATTCACAGTCACTACTACCTTCATTCACAAACCTAACATTCAGACTAGACTTACAATAAATTGCAGCGCCACCACTCCTCATACCACACCTATCACTACGAAAAAGTTTAAATCCATCAAAATCATAACGAGAATTAGAAACACCACTCTTGAACCATGTTTCCGTTACACACACTACATTCACAGGTGAATTTTCAAAAATAATTCTAGCATAATCTAGTTTCACTCCATTCATACTCCTAGCATTAAAATGAATTATATTCAGACCCTCATATTGCCTGCATAACACATGCACAAGGCTCTTTAAATTTCCATTAACACCATTAGAGACATCAGATAAACTCATAAATAATGAGTTCATTAAAAGCAGTCTCAAAGAAATTTAAAACCATTATCGAAACAAGTGAAAAAAGTAAAGAATAACTAGGGGAGAAAAAAATAAAATAAAATAAAATAAGGAAGGAAGCATAAAGAAAAAATAAATAATACAAAATAAAAATAAGGAAGGAAGCATAAATAAAAAATAAATTATACAAAATAGAAATAAAAATAAATTTAGCAAAATTAAGTAAATCTTAAACATTCAAAATTATAACTATATAAATTTTAATTGAGTCACCCTAATCAAAAGTTCTAGCGACGCAATCAACACTCTCTCTACTGCACACCAACATAGCATCACTCTCACGGGTAGCTCTAGCATACACTTTTCCACGAATAGAACAAACAGCAAACAGTCTCAGCTCTCTCCAAGATTCTATCTTCAGAAACTTTTAAAGCTGCCATCAGTTGCTTAACAATGCTCTCCTTAAAAGAGTCCAACCTAGCATTTAATGTTGCATCAAAGCACGCAGGCGATGACTCATCGATGCTTGACTATTTGCAAGATCCAACTGGGGTAGTTTGAACTACTTGTTGCTAGCGTGAGTTATGAGTGCTTCTTGCGCCTTTTGATTGCGACTCCAACATGGTTTGAAGATTTTAAATCAGTATTTTAAATTGAAAAATTAATTTGATTATTTACGGAAAATCTTTAAAGGAGCTCAAAGCAAATTTAAAAAATGAAACCAGCGTAGATTAAAAGTAATGTTTACCAACAATAAACTAAAACAGAAACGTATTTCAATATTAAAAAGCGTTAAATTGCGGACACTAGAAAAAGCGCGTCTATTCACTATGCATTTGCAACTCAAAATTTTTCGGCAGCTTATTGAGTGAATCATCAAAAATTTGTTTGATCTCAGATTCAAATTCAATCGCTGCGATAACATAATCTTCTGAAGAATTTACTGTGTTGCTTAGGAGTCTTGATAAAACATCTGCGTAACCAAAGCTATTGGTTGAGATAAACTTCAGCTCGAAATTGTAAGCACGCAATTTGATCGATCATCGTTGAAGCCTATTTGCTTGATGAACACTGATTCCTGATTTCTTGCCAAAAATAGCAAGTAATGGTTTGCGATCGGTTTGCAGTTTGAATGTTCTGCCGAAAATCATCCGGTGAAATTTCGTTACAGCGAAAATAAGCGCTGAAGCTTCCTTTTCTATTTGGCTGTACTGTTTTTCTGCTGGTGCAAGTGATCTTGAAGCATGGCATACTGGTTTTGTAGAATTATCACTAAATTCATGGAGGATGCAGGCCCCAAGACCATAAATGGATACGTCAGCAGGAACTACTATGCTTTTAGTCGGATCATGATGTGTTAATAGCAGATCTGATGATAGAATATTTTTGATGCTATCAATATTGAATGAGTGACTAGAATAGGTGTAAGAAAAAAGGTAAATGTAAGTATAAAAATATAAATATTGGATTTGTCGATAGCAAGCTATTTTGCTACCAGTAATTTTCTAATTTTTCAAAATAAAAACCCGTATGGTTTTTTCTTTAACAACTTATTTTAATAGTAGACAATGTGTCTCGTTAGATTCAAAATTAAAGACTGACTGACTTCAAATTACATGTTAGAAAAATAGGCTGATGAGAAAGCTTTAAGTGCTGTTATAAAATGTTCATAGACTTTAGAGTTGCCATGATTTCATATTACTTAAATTAAATTTGATTAAAAACTACAAAATTTTATTGCTGCTTCGAACATCCACCCTCCTTTGGAAGGTTCAAGCTTCCAACAGCATCATTGTCGATTGGTAGTACGCAGATTTTTCGGACTGCTCTTTTAGGGATACCACTGTTCGTTCGCAAGACGACCACACGAACGACACCATCTTCGCCGGAAATTGGCTGAACAACTCTAGCCATCTGCCACCTCAGAGGATGCAAGTTTTCATCCTTTAGCAAAACCATTGTACCAGCTTGAATGTTTTCAGTTGACGATTGCCATTTGCCACGCTGTTGTAGAAGACCTGAAGGTCTGTTGTAAGTAGCAAACACGCTGCCAGCGCCCAAGAGTATTCACATTGAGGCTCGTAACATCTGGTTCTACAACTGCTGTCAAAGGTAAGTGGACAATGGGACGAGAATTAATAACACAGGCCGACAAAAATTATACCCAGAAACCAGATTATATATTTCCGTAGGTTTTCGATGCGCTGATTCCGAATCTGGTCGCAGAATTGCTCCATCACGTCAGGATGCGACATCATTTGAAAATAGTTTCGCCAATTCAGACAATTCATTGTTAGCACCTACGAAATTAGTTGCGTTGTCTGACCAAATTACTTTGGGTTTCCCACGTGTACAAGTGAACCTAGAAAGTGCAGCTAAAAACGACGACGTCGATAGGTCCTTGACCAATTCCAAATGGGTAGCCTTTGTGGCAAAGCAGATGAACAAACATATATAAGATTTTATAGGTCCTTTATTGCGAGTATCAGGCCGATAGAAGAAAGGTCCGCAAAAATCAATACCAGTTATCAAAAATGTACGACTGGACTGAATTCGTTCCGATGGTAACTGTCCCATTACGTGCTCGGCAATTTTCGGTCTAACATGAAAACATCTCACGCATTTATTAACCACGCGACAAACAGTTTTGCGCCCTCCAACTGGCCAATATTTAAGTCGAATTGATCCAAGTAATGATTGTGGCCCTGCATGAAGAAGTTTTTTGTGATAATACTCAATTATAGCGCAAGTAAGCGGGTGATTTTTAGGCAAAATAATTGGCTGACGCGATTCAAAATCAAGTGAAGACCTTTCAAGCCTTCCGCCTACACGTAAAAGCCCAAATTGATCAATAAATGGTAAAAGTGAGTATATGTTTGATGACGAAGTGATGTTTTTGTTGTTATTCAATAGCTTGCATTCTATGGCGAAATGCGTCCGCTGTACCATACGAATCAGTAATTGAGTACCACATTTTAAACCTTCCGAAGTGAGAGGCTGAACCTTTTTGCCATCTTTGGAACCAAATTTGTAAATGTAAGCGTATACACGTTGCATTTTTTGAAATGAATTTATAAACTTACATTCGATTGATAAATCAGTGATTTTTGAAAAGGTTAACAAAGCATTTTTCCGCCTTTCTGGCAACTCCTGACACAAATTAGGAAGGGGCGGCCAGTGGCGAGGGCTAAGTAAAAGAAAATCAGGTCCGCATTTCCACAATTTTGAATGAAGCAATTCACATGGAGAAACTCCTCTTGATAACATATCTGCAGGATTTAGCAAAGTAGGAACATGATGCCAAGTCATGTTTGCTGTATGTTGCTGTACAGTTGCGATACGATTGGCTACAAAAACGTTAAAGTTTGATGACTCTTGACTCAGCCACGATAGTACTATAGACGAATCCGTCCAGCAATGGAAATCACCTGCAAAGATATTTAGCTTCGAAATCGAAAGCACAAGTTCTGACAGTAAAGTGGCAGCTGAGAGCTCCAGCTTTGGAATTGTTAACGTTTTTAACGGTGCTAGGCGCGATTTAGAGCAAAGCAAGTTTGTTTCAATTTTTCCTTTAAGCTCAGACCGTAAGTACACACAAGCTCCATAAGCAGATATACTTGCATCACAAAATGCGTGTATTTGAAAAGTGGCCTCAGGAACAATGACCAGTCGTGGAAACCAAGCATCGTCAACTTCTTCAAATTCTGACATCAAATTAGTCCAAGCAGTATGCATTTCCTGAGGTAAACTTTCATCCCAATCCATCCTTTGTTTCCATAGGTTCTGTAGAAATATTTTTGATTTTGCGATAACTGGTCCGATCAATCCTAGTGGATCATAAAATCGAGCTATAGTTGACAATATAGAGCGCTTAGTAACGATCTTCAAGTTAGATTGTGGTTTAAACGAAAATAAAAATTTATCGGTTTTGGGTTCCCAAATTAAACCGAGAGTTTTGGTAACATCTGTTCCATCATGAAAGGCCAAAAATGTTTCCCTTTCAGTATCAGGTACGTCGACTAACACGTTCAAATCATTTGAGCAGCATTTACGCAACTTATAATGGCCTTTGCCAAGTAAGTGCAAAGTTTCTTGCATTATATTTGCTACCTCATCTATTGTGTTACCACCTGTGATCATGTCATCCACATAGAAATCGCGGCGCACAATTTTAGAACCTAGTGGAAAATTAGCTTCTTCATCAATTGCTAACTGGTGCATGGAGCGGATTGCTAAAAATGCTGCTGGTTTGGTTCCATATGTGACTGTATCAAGTTTGTATGCCCTAATACTATCCTCAGGGTATTCACGCCACAAAATACATTGAAGGTAATTGTCTGGAAATTCAACTCGTACGCACCGGATACATTTTGCAGATGTCAGCAGTTATTGCAAATTTGAAGGTTCTAAAACGTAGCAAAATATGAAACAGCTTAGGTTGGATGGTAGGACCAGCATACAATAAGTCATTCAACGAGAGTCCAGTCGTTGATGTAGCAGACCCATCAAAAACGACGCGTAACTTGGTAGACGTGCTACTTTCTTTCAAAACGCAGTGATGCGGCAAAAAATACATTTTTTGATTTGAATTTTCTAAATCGACCAAAGACATATGATTAAGGGTTAAATATTCCTTCAAAAACTGTGAATATTGAGCCTTAAGCTGAGGATTGCGTTGGAGCCTTTTCTCCAAATTGTAAAAACGATGAAGTGCAGATTGGTACGAGTCGCCAAGCAGGCTGAGATCTATTTTTATTGGTAAACGAACTGAGTATGCGCCGGATGATAAGCGTCTGTAGTTTTCTTTGAAATGGTTTTCGCAATCAATTTCATCCTGTGTGCATTTTCGAAGTGGCTCTAAACAATTTTCGACCTCCCAAAATGATCTAACAAGCTCGTCCAATTGCAAATCAAAATTATTTGCCACAGCCTTACTAGCCGCAATGAGTGTGGTCTTTTTTCCAATATAATATTGGCCACTGCCAGATACAATCCAACCAATTTTTGTTTTCTGCATTAGAGGCAGATTTTCACCTACTCGCAACTGTCCAATGCACATCAAATCAAAAAAGAGCCCTGCGCCAATCAAAACGTCTATGCGTTGCGTTTTATGAAATGACGGATCTGCGAGTTGCAGATTTGAAGGGATTTTCCAATCAGAAATGTCCAAGTTGACATTAGGCTGACAGTCAGTTATAGTAGGAATAATTACGGCAGACATTCTTGCAGAAAAATCACCAAATTGTGATTGAAATTTAAGTCCGACTATGCTATCTGCAACAAAACCTGATTCGCCAATACCAGAAATCAAAGTTGAAGTTTTATTTGGTTTGAGCTGCAGTTGATTTGCGAAACGAGAAGATACAAAATTCAATTGAGATGCAGAATCTAAAATTGCTCGACATGGTATGAGCATGCCAGTTCGATTTTTTACAAAAATAAGCGCTGTTGCAAGGAGTACGAAATCATCCGAAGTAGAAATTAGATTTTTATGAGTTTTGGTGAGCGATGGAGACACTAAAACTGATTGACGTTGAGGGCTATTTTCACTGGTCACACTATTTTTGTTTGCTTCATAAGATGGTACTGAATTGAGTTTTGGATCAGTGGAAGGCGTAAGGTGCAACATAGTATGGTGCTTAGAATCACAGTTGTGACAGCTACGCGAACGACAATCTTTTAAAAAGTGCCCAGCCCTTAAGCAATTCAAGCAAAGTTGAAGCTGCTTTGCTTCTTTTAAACGCAGAAAGGGTGACGAATCAATAAAACGAGGACAATTGTAAATCATATGTTCAATTGATGTACAAAGTATGCATTTAGTTAATGCTTTCGAATTAGAAACAACGAAAACCTTTCTATTGTTGCTAGTTATATGATACTTGTTGTTTGTCACCTGTTTGCTATGCGATCGGGTTACCATAGCATCCACATTCTCCATTGTTTGGCATCTTCTTAATTAAAATTTCAAGAGCCCTGTCATAATTTTCGTTTGTCAAATCAAGCGAACTGATTGCTTCTAACGCAGAGTCTCTCAAACTCAAGCATAGATGTTGAAACTTTTCTATATTTGTCAATTCGGGATCACCTCCGACGATAGACTGGAACATGCCGATGTAACCTGACCATTTTGTATAAACACCGCTAAATGTTGACAGCTGCAAGTGCGGTAAAAGAGTTTTCGGTGGTGCTATGATGACTGATGTAGGGGCTTCGTCATGCTGAAGCTGTCTGTTGATGACCGTTGACGAATGTGCGGGACCACAGCCTTGATGCTGCTTTAAATGTCTTTTAATTGTTGCTTTAACTTCCATAAAGGATTTATCAAACTGAGCACGAGCGTTCGAATTGATTTCATCTAAGTCTTCTTTTTCAAGGTTAGTTTGTACTTCCTCGAAATCTTTTTGTATTTTTTCAATTTGCTCTAGTCTGACGAGAAGTTCGCTTTCATCAGCCTGTTGAAAAAACGAATCAACAAATTCGGACTTAAGTTCGTTTATTTGATTAATGAAAGCCGAACTTTTCCTTTTGTAGAACGACATTTTCAAAGTGAAACCACAATCCCTTTTATTCAAATTCAGTAAAACGATTAAACTAGAATGCAAATATCAGCAACATCGAAAATTGTGCAAATTTATTTAAATTGATGACAGGTGTCAGCCGAATGTTGAATGAATATGGCAAGACAAGAAACCGATACGAAAACGAGAAATTTCAAAAATGGCGTTGCCAATCATGTAAAAATATCCAAATCAATTGTTCCAATTATTATAGGATGAGTGCTAGCCGAATGCTGTCTATTGTGTTGCTAGAGCTACAATGCGAGAGCGAAGAGAGTACACTTGCGAATTCTTTATGTATACAATTTTATTGTATTTGTTTTACGTTATGCGAAACGTGGTTTGCTAGCGGAGTCTATGTGCATAAATCGATATATGCTTTTTGAGTAACGTAAATTCGAAATTTGATGGTACAGTACCGATAGGCAAAATAACAAGATAACCAACGAAAAATCAAACCGAATTTGTACTATTTGATGAGTGAATACCACTAATTTTTCCAAAGTTTAAGTCCAAAAAACGAAAATTTAAGCGAACGATTGATTTTGTTATGGCTGTCACGAATTTGACCAAATTTAAACGATGACAAGTTGAAGTCCAAGCAACGTAAAAACTAAGTGACTTTAAATTTAAGTGCGCGAAAATCAAAAAAAATACGCGATCACAAGAATACGGAGCGCGATCACGTCGGGGTCACCAATGGATTTGTCGATAGCAAGCTTTTTTGCTACCAGTAATTTTCTAATTTTTCAAAATAAAAACGCGTATGGTTTTTTCTTTAACAACTTATTTTAATAGTAGACAATGTATCTCGTTAGATTCAAAATTAAAGACTGACTGACTTCAAATTACATGTTAGAAAAATAGGCTGATGAGAAAGCTTTAAGTGCTGTTATAAAATGTTCATAGACTTTAGAGTTGCCATGATTTCATATTACATAAATTAAATTTGATTAAAAACTACAAAATTTTATTGCTGCTTCGAACAAATATAAAAATATAAAAATTTTAAATATAATATTATAATAAATATGTATACATAAAAAGAAATGAAATAATAATCCTATAATTATTTTAATTTTTGCATTCCGGAGAAATTACGCGGATAAAATTTCCAATTTTGATATATTTAATCTTATATGCCAAGACTGTTACTGGTCGACCTACAAGAGCTCTTATACGACGATCCTATAACACAAAAAAATCCAAATTTTCGCAACTTCCCATAAGTAGAATTCTCCGCGAATACTCAATTCAAATTATCAGACCAACCACTGCTCGGTTTTTCGTTTTGAGGTTGAAAAAATCGAAAAAATATGGAATTTGTTGAAAAAAGTTGATTAGTATTGAATAAGTTGAAATATTTAAAAAACATTGAAAAGAGTTGAAACGCCAAAAATAAAAATTAGGAAAGTTGTAAGAGGTTGAAAACGTCAATAAAGGTTAAAAAAGTAGTATGGGTTGAAAAGGCGAAAAATGTTGGAAAAGTCGGAAAAATATGGAACAGAAAAAAGTTGAGAGAAGTTGAAGCGTGAAAGTGAAAAATGTTGAAAAAGTTGAAAGAGGTTGAAAATCTCCAAAAAGTTGAAAATCTTGAAAAAAGTTGAACGATGTTGAAAAAGTCAAGAAAAGTTAAATGAAGTTGACAAAGTCGGAAAAATATGGAAAATGTTGACAAAAATGTTGAAAGAGGTTGAAAAATGTTGAAACAGTTAAAAAAAATTGTTTAATTCGAAAAAAGTTGAATGAGGTTAAAAAAGTCGAAAAAAGGTGAATAAGATTGGCAGAAGCGGAAAGTGTTGAAAAAAGTTGAAAGAGGTTAAAAAATGTTGAAACGGTTGAAATAATTTGAATAACTCTAAAAAAGTTGAATGACGTTCAAAAAGTTGGAAAAATATGGAAAATTTTAAGAAAAGTTGAAAGAGGTTAAAAAATGTTGAAACAGTTGAAAGAAGTTGAATAATTCGAAAAAAGTTTAATGAGGTTCAAAAAGTCGAAGAAAGTTGAATAAGGTTGAAAAATGTTGAAACAGTAGAAAAAATTAAATGAGATTGAAAAAAGTTGAAAGAGTTTAAAAAACTCAAAAATGTTGAAATATCTCAAAAAAATTTGATGAGCTTGAAAAAGTTGAATATGGTTCAAAAAGTCGAAAAAATTGAATGAGGTTGAATAAAGTTGAAAGTGGTTGAAAAACTCGAAAAAAGTTGAATATCTCTAAAAAAAATTTGATGAGGTTGAATAAGGTTGAATGAGTCTGACAGAGTCGGAAAAATATGGAAAATGTTGAAAACAGTTAAAAGAGGTTGAAAAATGTTGAAACGGTTGAAAAAAGTTGAATAACTCTAGAAAAGTTGAATGAGGTTCAAAAAGTCAAAAAAGTTGAATAAGGTTGACAAAGTCGGAAAATGTTGAAAAAAGCTGAAAGAGGTTGAAAAAGGTTGAAACAAATGAAAGAAGTTGAATAACTCTAAAAAAGTTGAATGACGTTCAAAAAGTCAGAAAAATATGAAAAATGTTGAAAAAAGTTGAAAGAGGTTGAAAAATGTTGAAACAGTTGAAAAAAGTTGAATAATTCGAAAAAGTTGAATGAGGTTAAAAAAGTCGAAAAAAGGTGAATAAGGTTAACAAAGGTGGAAAATTTTGAAAAAAGTTGAAAGATGTTGAAAAATGTTGAAACGGTTGAAAAAAGCTGAATAACTCTAAAAAAGTGGAATGAGGTTCAATAAGTCAAAAAAGTTTAATAAGGTTGGAAAATAAAGTCGGAAAATGTTGAAAAAAGTTGAAAGAGATTGAAAAATGTTGAAACAAATGAATGAAGTTGAATCATTCTAAAAAAATTGAATGACGTTCAAAAAGTCGAAGAAAGTTGAATATGGTTGAAAAAGTCGAAAAAATTGAACGAGGTTGAATAAAGTTGAAAGAGTTTGAATAAAGTTGAAAGAGGTTGAAAATCTCGAAAAAAGTTGAATATCTCTAAAAAAATTGAATGAGGTCGAAAAAAGTTGAATGAGTTTGACAAAGTCGGAAAAATATGGAAAATGTTAAAAGAGGTTAAAAACAGTTAAACCAGTCGAAAAATATTTAAATAAATCACAAAATGACCCACTTGCAACATTTTGTTATAGTAGGAAGTACCACGCCCACTGATGCAATACCGTCGAAGTCCATTTAATTTCAGAGTTTTTACTAACCGACATATGTTTCTATACCAAATTTTAAAAAGATAACTCTCATAGCACACTGAATATAACACAAAACGTGTTTGCTTGTATGGGAGGTGCCGCGCCCACTGAATCAATCCCGTCGAAATGCAGTTAATTTTAAAGCTTATAGTAACCGACATCTCTATACAAAATTTTATTAGGATTACTCTTATAGTTCGCCAAATATTACACAAAACGTTTTTTGGTTATATGGGAGGTGCCACGCCCACTGATGCAATCCCATCGAAGTCCAATTAATTTTAAAGCTTATGGTAACCGACATCTTAGCACCAAATTTTAGAAAGATTACATTAATAGCACACTAAATATAACATTAAACGTTTTTTGCTTGTATCGGAGGTGCCATGCCCACTGGTACTATTGCATCAATTTTTGGTTAAAAAATACCTTATAGCATACCATACCACCATACTAAATTTCATATCGACTGCATTGTTAGTTCTCCTATTATATCGTTTATAAATATTATGGGCTGTTCCACGCCTTTCAACGAGTTTTGCCAGTATAGTGACATAGCATGTTATGATGTCTGCTTTTAGTGGTATTGTCTATAAAATTTTTATGAAAATCGTCAGTGCCGTTTTTGAGTAATATTGAATAGAAATTTTTTATGATATACGGATACACTTATTTGCTTTTAACTTGCTTTAAAACTTTTACTAATTATATTAACATTTTAAACGTGACTAAAAAAAAACATAAAAATTGCCGACATTGGTTTTAAACAACTGGCTGCCTCGAGATGTATTTTCTTTTTGAAAAATCGCGCCTAGTGACAACGATCGCTAAGCCGATTATTGCCAGCCAAACAGTTTAGTGCCTTTACATAACGCACCTTAATCCATATAAAAATATAAATAAATAACCCTCATCACATACACATTTAAAATTCGTATGAGTAAAGCCAGCTTTAATCCCCCAAATACTATCATATTTCGCATTATCTTCGCATGAATCCGTTTCTCTCGTCTTACGAAATTTTCGTACCACAAAAGCTCAAGCGACCTTTGCTCTTTCCATAAACTTTGTACGTCAACCCTCGTCGGAAAGATATCGCAGAACCACCTTATCGTCAACCTAGTCGGAAAGATATCGCAGAACCACCTTATCGACTTCAAAAAAATAAAAGGCTAGTGGCAACTTCCAACATGCATGTTGAAAATAATAGACGCTAAACCCAGCTGTCACTTTCTTGCCTTTGTGCAAAAATTTGTTTTCAACAAATATTTAATTTAAGATTTAAGAATCTTTTAAATATTAAATATAATTTAAAAAAAATCTCAACGCAGCTCAGAGACTCACGTGCCCACTCGCGGTATCATTATAAGGGTGAACTGGTGTTAAATTTGCAACAGAGGCGAATGCAAAAACAAGCGCCGCCAACCCTGGAACAAAACGTGGAAATTGGCTAAAAGCATTCCAACCAACACAAGCTTCGGCGAAGCGGATAAATTCCGACACTTACATCCACTTCACTGTGGTAATTGATGCAAGCGCTGATTGTTAAGGTCGGTTTTCGGATCATATGCATGGGTTCCCCTAATTTACCAAAATTTTAGTGTTTTGTAGATACCGCAGCGACTATAAACTTCGAGACCCTAGACTCTCACAAACTCTTTCGACTGAAGGATTATACGCCGTTTCCTTCTGAAAAATCCACATATATTTTGAATGGAGTCTTATGTGGTAAGAACTCGTAAATTTATTGTCTATAGCTGCCTGTAGGTCATGTCCTTATTTGATGACATTGTAACTTAAACATCTTAACGAAACAGTACGTCGCCTTCCGCAAACTGTGAGGAAGTTGGATCTTCGTAGCATCTACCGCGACTTGGAGACGCAAGAAAAATTATGAACAACATCTGGTGCTGCCTTTTCATTAGTATGTGCCGAAAATGATTTTAGTTTCTACCACCACAAAAATTAATAAACAAAAATGGCAATTCGAACATGGTTTGATTAAATTACATTAATTATACAGGTAAAGCGAGACTACATCATCTATATATATTGGACCATTTTCCACTTCCTCAAAATATATTTTCGTTTAAACGAAAACGAAACGCCATGAAAAGCATATATCGGAATTTTATTGGACTAATAGGTTGACATTTCAGTGAATTTTTACACTGCTGATTCTTGTCATCAAATATTGCTTCGTGGCCATATTTAAATCACAACCACCTTATTCAAATCTTTTCCACACGCAACAAAACTCTGCCTTACCTAAGTTGTACTATGGGCATCTACGGTCAAGGCAGTATGCTGGGTGGAAATCCAATGACTGATATGCTATTGGTTCGTTTCTGGATAAAAAAAATAAAAAAAATGAGGTTTCGCGAAACCCAATTAAAGTTTAATAGGAATTTATCCTAGCATAATTATATCACGAAGCTGACAGTTAACGCTTTGGCATGTTTAATGGAACATAAAAGTTATTGCTGACTATGTTAGCCAAACTTAATTAGGGATTAATTGCAATTCACATAGATTCAAAACCGTCAGATGTACAAAAACTTAATTTATCATTTTATATTGAGAAAATAATTAGGGTGGTTCAAGTTCACCGAAAACTTTTGATTATTTCCAGGTGCCCAACGTAGGCCATCGCCCACACCCTGAGGCTAAGAGGCTCATACTTTCGACTTGAGTTAGCCGGGCATTTTATTTTGTTTTCATTTTCAGGTGGTATATTTTTGGTTCAATATAAAAAATTTTTATTTTCAGGATCATACGCCGATGACATTTGATGATATTCGTAGTGAAGAAGCACGAATGTGTAAATGAGTTTTATGTGCCGGTAAGTATAAATATTAGTACCTGGAGACCGACCACTGTTCGGTTTTTCGTTTTGAGGTTGAAAAAATCGAAAAAATATGGAATTTGTTGAAAAAAGTTGACTATTGAATAAGTTGAAATATTTAAAAAACATTGGAAAGAGTTGAAACGCCAAAAATAAAAATTAGGAAAGTTGTAAGAGGTTGAGAAACGTCAATAAAGAATAAATAAGTAGTATGGGCAATGTCGAAATGGGTTGAAAAGGCAAAAAATGTTGGAAAAGTCGGAAAAAAAATGGAAAAGAAAAAGTTGAGAGAAGTTGAAGCGTGAAAGTGAAAAGTGTTGAGAAAGTTGAAAGAAGTTGAAAATCTCCAAAAAGTTGAAAATCTCGAAAAAAATTGAACGATGTTGAAAAAGTCAAGAAAATTAAATGAAGTTGACAAAGTCGGAAAATGTTGACAAAAATTAAAAGAAGTTGTAAAATGTTGAAACCGTTGAAAGAAGTTGAATAATTCGAAAAAAGTTGAAAGAGGTTGAAAAAGTCGAAAGAAACTGAATGACGTTCAAAAATGTTGAAAAAAGTTGAAAGAGGTGGAAAATGTTGAAACAGTTAAAAAAAGTTGTATAATTCGAAAAAAGTTGAATGAGGTTAAAAAAGTCGAAAAAAGGTGAATAAGGTTAACAAAGGTGGAAAATGTTGAAAAAAGTTGAAAGAGGTTGAAAAATGTTGAAACAAATGAAAGAAGTTGAATAACTCTAAAAAAGTTGAATGACGTTCAAAAGTCGGAAAAATATGGAAAATGTTGAAAACAGTTGAAAGAGTTTGAAAAATGTTGAAACGGTTGAAAAAGTTGAATAACTCTAGAAAAGATGAATGAGGTTTAAAAAGTCAAAAAAGTTGAATAAGGTTGACAAAGTCGGAAAATGTTGAAAAAAGTTGAAATAGGTTGAAAAATGTTGAAACAAATGAAAGAAGTTGAATAACTCTAAAAAAGTTGAATGTCGTTCAAAAATTCGAAGAAATTTGAATATGGTTGAAAAAGTCGAAAAAATTGAATGAGGTTGAATAAAGTTGAAAGTGGTTGAAAAACTCGAAAAAAGTTGAATATCTCTAAAAAAAATTTAATGAGGTCGAAAAAAGTTGAATGAGTCTGACAAAGTCGGAAAAATATGGAAAATGTTGAAAGAGGCTAAAAAAAGTTGAACCAGTCGAAAAATATTTAAATAAATCACAAAATGACCCACTTGCAACATTTTGTTATAGTAGGAAGTACCACGCCCACTGATGCAATCCCGTCGAAGTCCATTTAATTTCAGAGTTTTTACTAACCGACATCTCTTTACCAAATTTTAAAAAGATAACTCTCATAGCACACTAAATATAACACAAAACGTGTTTTGCTTGTATGGAAGGTGCCACGCCCACTGATTCAATCCCATCGAAATCCAATTAATTTTAAAGCTTATAGTAACCGACTCCTCTATACCAAATTTCATTAGGATTACTCGTACAGTTCGCCAAATATAGCACAAAACGTTTTGTGCATCTATGGGAGGTGCCACGCCCACTGATGATATCTGGTTGAAATCCAATTAATTTCAAAGCTTATAGTAACCGACACCTCCATACCAAATTTCATTAGGATTACTCTTATAGTTCACCAAATATTGCACAAAACGTTTTTTGCTTGAATGGGAGGCACCACGCCCACTAATAAAATCATGTCGAACTCCATATAATTTCAAAGCTTATAGTAACCGACATCTCTATACAAAATTTTATTAGGATTACTCTTACAGTTCACCAAATATTACACAAAACGTTTTTTGCTTATATGGGAGGTGCCACGCCCACTGATGCAATCCCATCGAAGTCCAATTAATTTTAAAGCTTATGGTAGCTTGTATGGGAGGTGCCACGCCCATTGGTACTATTGCACCCATTTTTGTTTAAAGAATACCTTATAGCAAGTATACCTACCATACTAAATTTCATATCGACTGCATTGTTAGTTCTCTTATTATAACGCTTATAAATATTGTGGGCTGTGACACGCCTTTCAACGAGTTTTGCCTGTATAGTGACATAGCATGTTATGTTGACTGCTTTTAGTGGTATTATATATAAAATTTTTATGAAAATCGTCAGTGCCATTTTTGAGTAATATTGAATCAAAATTTTCAATTATTGAAAAGTTCCACGCCCACTTTTCCGATTCCGCCCACTTTTGGCAAAATTTTAGACATTTATGATCTGCATCTGTGTACCAAATTTTAATACAATATCTTGAATGGTTTCCGATATATGACGTTATGAAAATAAAAGTTTAGGGCTGTGCCACGCCCTTCCAGGAGCCTTTGATAAGTTAAAACCCAACCTTATCCTAATTTTGTTCACATATGTACCTAACCCCCAATTTTCATCAAAATCTCTGCACCCGTTTTGGAAATAAAGTCTGAAAATATATATATAAATAAATAAATAAATAAATATATATATATAAATATATAAATACATACTATTATTTCTCGTTTAATAATAGTAGATATATAATTTAAAAAAATGTGTACTTTGTTTGGATTTTCTTCGTATTTATTATCAGGTACTTTGGCAACGAGGATTGAACAACACGATTTGTACGAAATTAAAAATGAAGCATAAAGAGGACTTTCACTACACAGATAAACATTGGACGCTTGACCTAGAAGTAGGTAAATATTGCACGATATTTACACTTAAAACTAGATTTATTGCACCATGTAGATTGTAGATATATTGCACGGTGTAGATTTATTATTCGTATGGACATTATTCTTATATTGATATATATTGCCGCTGCCCCTTTACTTCATTCGTGGTTTCTTTACTGTTTCAAGTCTTTCGCATGAAACACTCTTAGTGGTCTGTTGTTGAGGGTTTCTAATTCGTACATATTGTTGCCAATAGCCTTCAATACTCTGCACTTGACAAATTTTTTGCAGAGATTTGCGTTGATGCTATTAAAACTGCTGAGTGTGAAGTTGCGTTTGAAAATCTCCTGCCCTGGCATGAACTTGACTTCTCTTGCGCGCTTGTTGTAACGTTTTGCACTCTTTTCGTAAGCTTCATGTAAGTTTCTTTTAATTTTTTCACGGATACCTGCAATTCTGTCATCTCGGCTTAAAACTTTGAAATCACGCTCTCCTAATGAGCTAAGTTTTCTGGCCAGCTTGTAGTCAGTTCCGAACAGTGCCAAAAATGGAGTAACACCAGTCGCCGCGTGCACTGAGCTCCTAAGTGCACATTCGATTTCAGACGATAGTCGTCTTTTAATTAGGCCCTTATAGCATTCAGCACCGACTCATTTACACGTTCAGCTGCGTTCGACTGGGGCGCGTAGTATGCTGTCTTGATGTGGGTAGTCTTGTATGCTTCTATCATTTGTATAAAATCTTTTGCCACAAATTGTTTTCCGTTATCCGATTGGATGATTTCCGGTACTCCGAATTTGTGGAAAATTTCTGTTATTAGAAACTGCATTATGTTTTTAGTTGTGGCCTCGCGCAGCGCCTTAAAAAATACGAATTTTGAGAAATGGTCAACAACGATAAAAATATACGAATTTCCACTTTTAGACCTTGGATATTTTCCTACGAAGTCTATATATATTTTCTGGAAAGGTCTTTCCGTGATGACTTCTTGGCCTATGTCTTGTTTCAGATCTTTATTCGCTGACTTTGTTTCCTTGCATATATCGCAATTTCTTATGAAATTTCGTACCTGTATTACCATATTCGGCCAGTAATAAAACTGTTGCAATCTGTTTAAGGTCTTGGCTACCCCACCGTGTGCTGCAATTTCAGGCTCATGAGCTTTTGAAATAAGTGTAGTAGCAACTTATTTTGGTTTTCGATGATTGTTTTGACCAAGTCCAAATATTCCGGTGATTCGAATTCTGTAGTTTCGAAATCTATCCAACTTTCTGTTTCTGCTGCCAGCTCGTCAACGGAACGCGACAGTGTATCCGCGACTACATTTTCCGAACCCTTCCGATGCTCAATTTGGAAATCGAATGCTTGCAGTTTTTTCCGAAATCTGGGGGCTTCAGAACTGGAGCTGTGGTTAACGCATTCTTCAAACTATTAAAAGCCCTTACTGCTTCAAGAGTCATGCAGAACTTAATGGTTTTTTTAAGCGTGTCGCTGAGCGCAGCTGATAACGACGCGAATTTTTTGATAAAACGCCGGTACCAGCCTGCCGTACCCAAAAAGCGGCGGACCTCTCTAACCGTCTTTGGAATGGGAATTCGCTGGATGGCCGATACCTTTTCTGGATCTGTTTTTAGCATACCGCCTCCAACCAGGAATCCCAAATACCTCAATTGTTTGAAGCAAAATTTTTATTTGTGTAGACCAATGGTCAAATTTGCTTTTCGTAAGCACTCAGCAACTTCTTTGAGTACTTGCAGATGTGTGTCGAAGTCAGGAGCGAGGAGCAAGTCGTCCAGATACGTAAAAACGTGCGACTTAAGGCGCTGCGGTATAACTCGGTCCATTAGTCGGCATAGGCGCTGCGCAGCATTACAAAGCCCAAAGGGCTTTACCGCAAACTGATACAGCGGTCCCCCGCGTACAGTAAACGCTGTATATGCTTTGCTGTTGTGCTCCAGCTCAATCTGCCAAAAGGTGAATTTTAAGTCTACACTGCATATGAAGTATGTGTAATCAATGCGACTCAAAATTCCCTCAATGTTTTGTAACGGATATGCGTCTTTTATGGTCCGCTCATTCAGCTTTCGTGCATCTAGGCAGAACCTATTTTTTTCCGGCTTCCTGACTAAAGTGACCTTATTGCTCCAGGGACTCTCGCTTTCCTCTATTATTCCGAACTCAAGCATTTTGTCTACCTCGGCATAGACCAAATCCTGTACCGCAGTACCGGAGTAGCGCTTTCAGTCAGTTGGATAGTGTGCACTTCCAAAACGGTTCTGCCTAGGCCGTGTTCTTCCTAGCTACGAAACTGTTTCACAACTTATTTTAAACGCCGTTGTTGTTCCTCTGACAAATCGTGCTGCTCCTGTTCTTCGACACTTTCATTTTCCTCGCTTACAAAATGATCTTTTATTTTTTTCAAGTTCAGTTCAGCTACACCGATAACTTCTGGGGCCAGCTCAAAATTACGCCAAAAATAGATCCCTAAGTAGGCAGCTTGCTCCAAGTCAGGACACAGATAAAAGTTAATGGTTTTTATATTAGTTTTATATTTTACGTCCAGGTTAACTTTACCTATAATAGTGTGCCGTCGACCACTTGCTGTTTTCACCGTTGAGTAATGCCGTGAAATTTTGATCCCAAGCTCTTCAGTAAGCTCTCTGCAGCCTTTACCAAGTAAACTGACTGAAGCGCCAGTATCCAATAATCCTTTAATTTTTTTCTCGCCTATCTCAATATCAGCGTACGCCTTGGATCATTTTTATGTATTTCATGCACTGCGCCTGCGCACCTGCTTCCTCTTAACAAAATTTTGTCTGGCCTTTTTGACCTTTTTTGAAACTTGTTGTTTTGTCATTCGTTCCTCGTACGACTTAATTTCCGGATTCCTTTTATAATTATGGTTGAAATCAATGGTTCTTTTTAATATATTTATTTTGTTATTTTTGTCTCCACCGCTGCTACCATCTACCACTTCTACTTCGCTGCCCTTTTCTTCACCACTTACTTTTCCACGGGAGCCTGATTGGACCGTGACGCTCCCGCTTCCATCGCGTTCCTGCTAAAGATTCCCGTTGCACAATTGGGACACTTCGGTGTAATTGTTTCGGGCTTACCACACTTATAGCAAAATATGCTACGCTGCAATGATGTGCACTCCATGTAGATATGGCCTTGCTGGCGGCAATTCCAGCATATAAGTACTCGTTTTTCCTGTGATTGTAGATTCGAATTTCGTTGTGGCTGTTGACTATATAGACGACCTTTCTGTACCTCTTCGATATTGATGAAACCATCCTCGTCCCACTGATCACTGCCGTCATCGCCCGCTCCTATTTCGCTGACGTCATGACCTCTGCGGTGTTGATTGAACCGTTGTGGCGGTTGAAAGTTGCGTTGCCCATCTCGGCGTGAAAAGTACATTTCCGCCTCGAGACATTCATCACGCAGGTGATCAACGGAGTAAATTGTCATCGGGTATACTATACGGGCTAAACTATCTTTAAGATTTCTCTTAATAATTTTTACTATATCATGATTCGTTACAGAATTTCGTAGCCTAGCGCGTATTTTGGACAAATTATGGAAAAATGCTTCTATGGACTCTCCCGGTCTTTGCTTGCGCTCAACCAGATCCCTCATGATCTCGAAGTCTGATTTACTGCTTTGATATTGTCGTGATAAAGCGTCACTCAAAGTTGGCCAGTCGGGCGTATCATTCCGCTTGAGGTAAAGCCAGTACCATTCGCGCCCAACGTCCCTAAGCAGAAGATGAAAATCTCGTAGAACCTGCGACCAGGGATCTTTGCAGATGCTGAACTCGAAAAATAAAATCTTCCACCGATACATCTTCAAAGTTTCCGCCAAACGCTATGCCCCATTTCTCGACATGGATAGCATTCGACTGATGAGAACGGCCTGAGTTTGTATCTTGTGGTTGCTGTTGTTGTTGCGGCTGCGGTATAAATTGTTGTTGTGGTGCAAATTGTTGTTGCTGTTGATGTTGCGGAAAAATTTGTTGTTGTTTTGGAAGCATCAAATGTTGTTGCTGCTGCGGAGGAAATTGCTGTTGCTGTGGAATAACTGGTTGCTGTTGTTGCCAAAATTGTTGTTGCGGCTGCTGTGGCGGCTGAGGTTGCTGTCGAGTGGACCTATTGCTTTGCCTGCTACGCTGTTGCTGTTCGGTATATTCAATTATTTTTTTACTATGACCATTATCATATGTATTATCTCTATTCACAGTCTGCCCTGAGGAATATAGCAAATTTGACCCCTGACCATACAAGTTTTCAGTATGAGCATCTCTATCTTTACTCGCGCCTACCCCTGGACTTTGCTGACTATCCGTAGCCTGCTTAAGTTTAAGGCTTTGAAACATCTCCTGCACACTGTTGCAAATACAGTCATTTATTTTCTTTTCAAACCCCTTTTCTAGGGTCGCCTTATGCCCTTCAGTGGGCCTTTCCGGTGGGGAAAACTCAAATTTGGAAGAACCGCTTGTTTTACTTGAGGTTTTGTCGCAACCGCGCCCTTGGTGACATCGGCACCAGGTATATTTTTGCCTGTATCAGTTCTGAATGTTTTTGACATGTCTCGGTAAAATTGGGTATGTTGGCCTGAAGCCACTCCCTCATTATCTATATTAGGCATTTTGGTTAATGGACTAGCTGTGCTTCGTTTCGATACACGTTTTTCACGCAGTTTCTCTGCGCTACTCATCTACTAAATATTCGGTAACATCTCGCGTAAAATTCGATAAATTTTCATCGGCTGCACCTCTCCTAATCCTGTAAAACAAAAAAAATTTTAACTTGATTGTCTCCAGACAACCTCAGGCCAGATGCAATTGACTCCCGCACATGCTAGCAAAAGCCAAGCCACCTGAATCCAGAGATACCTGAAGAATCTTTAATTGCCCTAACTTTACTATAGAATTGCCCTTTCCAGCCTCATCGCTTCTATGGTGCTAATCGTTGCATATCCTATAACGACAGCATGTGCCACTATTACCGAGTGTACGAAACCGAAAACAACAATTCCTGAACTCTAAAATTTTAAAATATGAAATTCGATTGTCACATTATCGGCCCTTCCATCACTCGATGCAATTAAGTCGATTGGCTGTGCCAGACAAAACCACCGCAGTGATTGGAGTCCCGACAAGGTGCAATCTGAGTAAATTCCTTTCAACCAGGCCAGGAAAACAACAGACCATTCCTTAAATAATTTAAATAACTTTTCAAGCTCAGAAAAAAAAGCAAACAGTTAAAAATTTACTTTCACAACGTTTCTGAACTAAGGACAAAATCTCAATCTTTACTCGCTATGAGTTCGCAGCTGGACTTCGATATATTCGTTATAATTGAGACATGGCTGAATGAAAATTTTTTTGATTACGAGTTTTTTGACTATAACCTCTATAATGTTTTCCGCAAAGACAGAGATGCTGTGAAAACTGGCTTTGCAAGAGGAAGTGGTGTTTTGATTGCGGTTAAAAAAAAACTGCATGCATCTTTATATGTCCTTAAGAACGTAGACACCTTACTTGACCAGCTATGTGTGCGCGTGCAAGGCACATCTGGATATTTGTTTATCTGCGCCTCTTATATACCTCCGAATAGCAATGAAACTCTATATAAGATGCATGTTGATAACATTATTTCACTTGCTTTATATGAACTACGTGATAATCATCTTTGTGTGCTTGGTGATTTCAACTTAACGAATGTTTCTTGGTCTCATGCAGCTAATAGTACTGGTTTAATTCCTAGTAATCTTAACAATATAAGTGAATTATATGTGATAGATAACTTTTTAAGCATTGATCTCATGCAAATTAACTGCTTTTTAAATAAATTTCATAGAATTTTAGATCTAATTTTTCTCAGTAATAATATTAATTTTAATTTAACGGAATGTTTTTTCCCTCTATCTACAGTGGGCATGCATCACGTGCCATTAATTCTTGAGCTTGAGTTTTATGAATTTTCGTGTGTCAAAAATGTTAATCCTAATACATCCTTTAACTTCAGTTTGTGTAATTTTTATTTGCTGAACAATTTGTTTCTATCGTTGAACTGGGATGCTTTGTTTCACGATCCCGATGTTGCAATTTGTTTCGATATCTTTAGATCTAGAATTGCAAAAATATGTCAAGAAAACATTCCACTTGTTGTTAAGAAACAGTATAAATTGCCTTGGCACACAAAACGGCTAAAGCGACTAAAGAATCTAAGAAACAAATTTTTTCGCAAATTTAAAAAAACTAATGTAATAATATATTTTGATACTTAATCATATTTTAAAATTTGAAGCCAGTATAAAATCAAATCCCAAAGCTTTTTGGCGTTTTATCAAATTGAAAAAATCTAGTTCAAGTATTCCAGCTTCATTATTTTTTAATGATAAAATTGCGAATACCGCAAAAGATGTATCGAACCTCTTTGCTGATTTCTTTAGCTCTAATTTTACATTGGAAACTGCTTCTTTTGTAAGCCGTTCCTTTAATATAGAATCGTCCCTTAATTTTGGTTCTTTAACTCTTGATTCTGATGGCGTTACCAGAGGTATTGAACGACTTAAATCGTCTACCCAAACAGACATTGATGGGTTTTCGGCAATTTTGCTCAAAAAATGTTCTTCTCTTGTTTATCCTTTGAAAGCTATTTTTAATAAATCTTTGTCTTCGGGAGTCTTCAAAAATGATTGGAAAACTGCTTTTATTACTCCCATCTTCAAGAGTGGTGATAAAAATGATGTGAGTAATTATAGACCCATTTCCAAACTAACGACAATCTCTAAACTCTTTGAGTGTATCATCAAGGACAAGTTGTTCTATGCCGTCAAAAATTTAATCATACCCAATCAACATGGATTTGTACCTGGGCGTTCTACAGTTTCCAATCTTGCGGTTTTCGCCGAAGATTGTATTTCTGCGTTTCAGAAAGGTTTCCAAGTTGATGCTATTTACACTGACCTATCTAAAGCTTTTGATACGGTCTCTCATAAAATCCTATTAAAAAAACTAAATTGCTTGGGCTTTCATTCCGTTTTTTTGGAGTGGATCAAATCCTACCTAAGCAATCGCAGGTGTGTGGTTGTTGTTGATAATGTACTGTCTAATTCCTTTGTTGCATCCTCGGGTGTACCACAAGGTAGTATTTTGGGGCCTTTATTTTTTGTCTTATTTGTCAATGACATAAGTAGTTGTTTTTCTTTTGCCAAATTTTTACTGTATGCAGACGATTTGAAAATTTATTCCGTAATAAAAAATCAGCAAGATGCTCGAAAGCTTCAGTTAGAAATTGATAAAGTTCATTCTTGGGTTGTAGTAATCTACTAACCTTAAATATTAACAAATGCTTCCATATAGCTTTTTCTAAGGGGCACACTGTCATTCAAACTTCCTACCACATTGCCTACTCCTATTTAAAATCAGTCAAGGAAATTAAAGATTTGGGTGTAATTTTTGACTCCAAGTTTACTTTTAACAACCATATTAATTATACAATATCTAAAGCTTATGCCATGCTTGCCTTTATCAGACGTAACAGTATTGAGTTCTCTGACCCATACTCCCTTAAACTCCTTTATACTTCGTTTGTCCGTTCTAAGCTGGAATATGCGTCTTTCATTTGGAGGCCTTATCACGCTTGCCATATGAATAGTATAGAACGCATTCAGAAAGTTTTTATTCGCTTTGCACTTCGGTCTCTGCATTTTAACAATCCATTTCCCTCAAATCATTCACGTTGCATGCTAATAAATTTGAAAACATTACAAAACAGGCGAACTATACTTTCATTAGCCTTTGTTTTTGACATCATCCGAGCTGGGGTTGATTGTCCTTCCCTTTTAGAAAAGATCTCGTTCAATGTCCCAGCAAGAGCTCTTCGAAATTTCGATACATTTTTTGTTGGCTGTGTTAGAACGAACTACGCACTAAATTCTCCGTTTATGAGAGCATTAATTGAATTTAATAATATTTCTAGCTTAGCTGTAGTTGATTTTTCTGCTACAAAAATCTCATTTATGAAATTGATGAATTCTGTATATAATTAGTTATTATTTAAATATAAATTCTAGTTTTAATTTTACTCATTCATCTCATTAGTCTGTAAGGATACTATATTCATAGACTAAATATATATAAATAAATAAATAAATAAACTTTACATAGAGGTTATAACTGTTTAAACCCCTTGGTACTAATTTCATTTGGGCGGAAGTGAAATTTTGAAATCAAAAGAAAAACTCAAACAAAAATAAAAAAAAAAAAACAATACTGAGCAAAATCGATCTAATATCAAAAATTATAAAAATCGTAATTAATAACGGAAATCTCTCCTACCACACAGGCTTACCCACATCAAAGGTGGGAGCGAGATGCTGCTCCCCACGCACCCGCTCATCCTGTGATGCACGATCCATTTTGGTGGCATCACCCACTGTTAAATTATCGCTGGAAATTCACCCACTAAACCAGCATCGGTCAGGTTTGTAACCCCCCCTTTATTGAAGCAATTAACAACTCATTTTAATTTAAAAATTAATCATGATATTGTGGTTTATTTACAGAAATTACCGTATGGCGAAGATCGACAAGAGATCAGAACCCGAAAGGAAGAACAATACTAAAACTGGATATGTTATTTAAATTTAAAATTAAGATTTAGAATAAGTTATTAAATTTTATGTGCAAATGTGCCTATATGACTAATATGCTAAAATTGTCACCAATTAACCTTGTTTTAACAAAAAAAAATCAAAATTTTAGATCATAAGAAAAATTAATTATTCTAAGGCAATTGAAAGAAACCAAAAAAAAAAATTCGCTGATTAACGCAACGGCGACTTTAAATAAAATTAAATTAAAAAAAATTAACTCAATTTCTTTCTATACTTAAAACAAGATTGAATGAGTGACTAGAATAGGTGTAAGAACAAAGGTAAATGTAAGTATAAAAATATATATATAAAAATTTTAAATATAATATTATAATAAATTTGTATACATAAAAAGGAACGAAATAATAATCCTATAATTATTTTAATTTTTGCATTAAAATAAAATAAAATTTCCAATTTTGAAATATTTAATCTTATATGCCAAGACTGTTACTGGTCGGCCTACAAGAGCTCTTATTCGCAACTCCCCGTAAGTAGAACTCTCCGCGAATACTCAATTTAAATTATCATATGTGCTATAATCACTTGAATTTAAACATGATTTATAAAATTTACATTTAACAAAAAAAAAACTAAAAAGAATATATTGCTCGGAATTGCACCCTTTTGAGCCACTGCACAGGTTCGATCGAACCTTCGGATATTCGGCTCAGCTGCGCACAGTGTAACATTAGCGGCCATAAGGAAAGAAAAAAAAATTTCCAAATTTCTTAAAAACTAATACATAGATCGACAAAAAAATCTTCAATTAAGAGCAATCTATAAGCATTTTGGAATTTTGAATGAACAGCATGCACGGAAACTTGAAGTTTTATTCTAAAAATTTACAATTTAAGTCTTATGCAATTCAATATCTCAAGTTTAGCTGTTATTATCTCCAAAAC
The DNA here is from genome assembly GCA_963662105.1 of Meiosimyza platycephala. Taxonomy (NCBI): domain Eukaryota; kingdom Metazoa; phylum Arthropoda; class Insecta; order Diptera; family Lauxaniidae; genus Meiosimyza; species Meiosimyza platycephala. The sequence goes on along the minus strand of OY759210.1, from coordinate 58,179,469 downwards.
TATTCAGTCAATTTACAAACATATACACATTTTTGAAAAATTCTAAGTTTTTCTTTTCCAAAAATAACATTTTTGATAACATTGAAGAATTAGTATGGCTTCAAGGTCATTTACAAGAAAACTTCCTTAAGAAAAAGAAATTTGCAAAAATTGACAAAGTTTAACAGAGGGATACAAAAAAACATAGTCTTCGATTTTGCTTAAACTTCTGTATAATAATAATAAATTCAATATAAATAGATGACAAAAATATAGATTTGCACTTTTGCGTTATATGTATGAAATTCAATAATATCCTACACCACTTTTTCGCAGAAAATTGTCTAAAACCGAAATATGCAAATGGACTGAATTATGCGAATGTTTGGTGAGTATTTTCGGATATTTTTTTTCACTGATGCAGGTCATGTTATATATTTTTTAAATATATCAAAAAAGCTTTTTCCAAATCTGTAAAGTTTGCTTAATTCCGTTCAATATTTTGAAAGCAGTTGTGCATTTAAAAACATGTTTCGATGTTCTTGATATATAGTAAAGTGAGTAAAACTGGAAATATTTCCTAACTTTAAGTGTGAATAGCAAAAAAACTTATTCTTGGATTTTGCTTAAACTTCCGTATAGTGATTATACGTTCAATACAAATAGGTGACAAAAGAATAGACTTGCACTTTTGCGTTATATGTACAAAATTCAATAATTAATTATAGCACTTTTTCGAAGAAAATTGCCTTAAATGAACACATAAAAACGGTTAAATTGCCTTAAATTCTACAAAAATGAATTGAATGACTTAAAATTTTGCACATATAATTTGATTTTAGTTGTCCACTCTCACTTTTAGTTGTATCAAATTCGAACGAAAACCACGCCTACCCCCCATACAATGTGACCACATAAATATGGTAAATTCTATTTAAAATCCATACAAATTTTATATGTTAAGTTTAAGAACTTCAAATTTTGTACATCAGCCAGGGAAAATTCGAATCGTAATCGTGATCGGATCGTTTTTTGGCTCAAATTGGTTGACAGAATTCGTCATGGCGGAAACAATATGGCGGTCAAAAATCCACTATGGTGGCCGAATTTTTGAAAGTTAACGGATTTGCACCAAATTCGGTATACAAGGGTGTTGGGGGTCACTCATCACGAATCCCAACTTTTTAAAAATCAATCGATTTGTACCAAATTTGTTTTACAGGGGTTTTTAGCATCGCTCGTTACGAATCTGAGGCTATAATTTAAAAATTTTTAAATTCAAAATGGCGGATTCAATATGGCGGACGTATTGTTTAAAAATCAACCGATTAGTACAAAATTTGGTATATGGGGGTTTCTAGAGAAGTTGATTACGAATCCAAGGTCAGAAACTTAAATGCGGGGGTTTCTGGGGAAGCTGATTACGAGTCCAAGGTCAGAAATTTAAAATTCCAATTGAAGATCGCGGACCCAATATGGTGGATTGGGGTATTGAGTTTCCGCCATATTCGGTCCGCCATCTTGACTTTAATTTCAGGGACCCCAGAAACCCCCGTATATATGTATATTTTTCAAAAAAAATAACAAAAATACGTGAAAGCTGTTAAATGTTTTTTTATTTCCTTTTAAAGAAGGTAAAAACTTGACCACACACTTTTCAGCCTTATTTTTAAAGAAGAAAGAAACCTACTTGTAAAATTTTCTAAAAAAAAAAAATAAAAAAAAAAAAATTTTTTGTTTGTATGGGTGCTATGCTTGATTATGAACCGATTTTATTCATTTTCACAAAATTTCTTAATCTTTACAAAAAAACAGTCCATGACAAATTTCATTACTCTACGACAACTCCTTATAGTTTTGGCCGCAGCTTATATGAAAGTGTTACACTGTGCTGCGTTCTGCGCATGAATTTTGTTCGACTTCAAATTAAAATGGTATTGCCGTGCCCGAGTCGTTTACAGGGCTTCCTCCATTTTGTCTTTTTTTTACTGAATACAAAATGGTCACGTTATGGACGCGATCACTTGCTCGCGAAAACTAAGCACCTTTTTTTAAGTTTTCAATTTATGTATGGATAAATATATATATATATGGGTAGTTCTTTGTCAAAAAGGCCACCGCCTCTGCCCATTTCAATTTTGAAAAAAAAAATGTTCAAGCATATGAAAAAATCGGAAATTTTCTCAATTTCTTGATGCCGTCTGGCCTTTTTCGAAAAAATAGCTTTCTAACCTCAAAAAACGTGTTTGAAAAGAAAGTGCTACTAAAAAAAAAGATAAAAATTGCCGAAAAATGTGTTATGCTGCTAGGAAATCTTACCAAGCGACTTCATGGGCGGGTTTTTGGGATCTCTGAAGAAAAAACTGTTTTCAGACTATAAATTCAAAATGGCGGATCCAAGATGGCGGACAGTGTGACATCAAAAAATCAATTTCTATTGATGGATTATCACAAAATACGAGATTTGGGGTTTTTTGAGGTTGCTAATTACGCATTACGCTTGTGGTGACGAGATTGCCACCTAGCGGTGAAAATAGTAACTATATGTACACAGAGTGTTTATTCGGAATCTGCCATTTATTAATACTTAATAACAAGTAAATATTTTTTGTAATTATTATGAGGGTTAAAAAGCATATGATAATTGTTATGGCTTATTCAACAACCCCGATAGCACTAAGAAAGGTTGCGGGGGAAGGGCGGGGGGGAAGGGGGGAGTGATGAGCCTTACAGCTTTTTGATCAATTATCAAATTCGTTAATCGTAATTAGCCAAGTTATTGATTTTGTAGAAATATATCAATGAAAATTGACTTTTTGTTGTCACACTGTCCGCCATCTTAGATCCACCATCTTTAATTAAACACTGACATCAATTTCTTGTTCGGAGACCCCTAAGCTCCCTTATGGAGATCGGTTAGTGAGATTTCCTTCAATTATTCCACTTTTTTCAGCGATTTTTGACTTTTTATGAGTTTTTTCTTTTAACTTACTCTTTTAACACGTGTTTTGAGGTTAGAAAACCATTGTTTTTTCGAAACGGTGAGACAGTATCGGAAAATTTAACATCGAAATCGATAATCGTAATTAGCAACCTCAAAAAACCCCAAATCTCGTATTTTGTGATAATACATCAATAGAAATTGATTTTTTGATGTCACACTGTCCGCCATCTTGGATCCGCCATTTTGAATTTATAGTCTGAAAACAGTTTCTTCTTCAGAGATCCCAAAAACCCGCCCATGATTTCGGCGATTTTTATCTTTTTTTTTAGTAGCACTTTCTACACTGCTATTTTTTCGAAAAAGGCCAGACGGCATCAAGAAACTGAGAAAATTTCCGATTTTTTCATATGCTTGAACATTTTTTTTTTCAAAACTGAAATGGGCAGAGGGGGTGGCCTTTTTGACAAAGAACTTCCCATATATATTAATATAATGGAATTGTGGCTGACTTATCTTTTTTTCTGGCCGAAAGTTTCCAATATACCGTAAGCGGTTCCGTCGCTTTTCTCGGGCCGTCAGCCACACTAAGAAAGATAATAATTATTGTAAAGCGTTCACTATTGGGATACCGTGCAACCTCAAATTTTTCTTTTTTTTCGTGCTACTTTTATAAAGCAAAATGAATTAAAGCAAAAAAAAATTACCTTGGTTTGAAAATTAATTTTTTTTTTTGCTTTGAATCTCGAGTTAAGCGGGCTTTACAAATTTTTACGCGTTTATGATATGCGGACACACTTATTTGCTTTTAACTTGCTTTAAAACTTTTACTAATTATATTAACTTTTTAAACGTGACTAAAAAAAAACATAAAAATTGCCGACACTGGTTTTAAACAACTGGCTGCCTCGAGATGTATTTTCCCTTTGAAAAATCGCGCCTAGTGACAACGATCGCTAAGCCGATTTTTGCCAGCCAAACAGTTTAGTGCCTTTACCTAACGCACCTTAATCTATATAAGAATATAAATAAATAACCCTCATCACATACACATTTAAAATTCGTATGAGTAAAGCCAGCCTTAATCCCCCAAATACAATCATATTTTGCATTGTCTTCACACGAATCCGTTTCTCTCGTCTTACGAAATTTTCGTACCACAAAAGCTCAAGCGACCTTTGCTCTTTCCATAAACTTTGTACGTCAACCCTCGTCGGAAAGATATCGCAGAACCACCTTATCGACTTCAAAAAAATAAAAAAATAAAAGGCTAGTGGCAACTTCCAACATGCATGTCGAAAATAATAGACGCTAAACACAAAGGCAAGCAAGTGACGCCTTTGTGGAAAAATTTGTTTTCAACAAATATTTAATTTAAGATTTAAGAATCTTTTAAATATTAAATATAATTTAAAAAAAATCTCAACGCAGCTCAGAGACTCACGTACCCACCCGCGGTATCATTATAAGGGTGAACTGGTGTTAAATTTGCAACAGAGGCGAATGCAAAATCAAGCGCCGCCAACCCTGGAACAAAATGTGGAAATTGGCTAAAAGCAATCCAACCAACACAAGCTTCGGCGAAGCGGATAAATTCCGACACTTACATCCACTACACTGTGGTAATTGATGCAAGCGCTGATTGTTAAGGTAGGTTTTCGGATCATATACATGGGTTCCCCTCATTTACCAAAATTTTAGTGTTTTGTAGATACCGCAGCGACTATAAACTTCGAGACCCTAGACTCTCACAAACTCTTTCGACTGAAGGATTATACACCGTTTCCTTCTGAAAAATCCACATATATTCTGAGTGGAGTCTTATGTGACAAGAACTCGTAAATTTATTGTCTATAGCGCCTGTAGGTCATGTTCTTATTTTATGACTTTGTAACTTAAACATCTTTACAAAACAGTACGTCGCCTTCCGCAACCTGTGAGGAAGTTGGATCTTCGTAGCATCTACCTCGACTTGGAGACGCCAGAAAATTATGAACAACATCTGGTGCTGCCTTTTCTTTAGTATGTGTCGAAAATGATTTTAGTTTCTACCACCACAAAAATTAATAAACAAAAATGGCAATTCTAACATGGTTTGAGAGACTACATCATCTATATATATTGGACCATTTTCCACTTCCTCAAAATATATTTTCGATTAAACATTCATTTAGCAAATAACAGAAACGCCATGAAAAGCATGTATCGGAATTTTATTGGATTGGTTGACATTTCAGTGAATTTTTACACTGCTGATTCTTGTCATCAAATATTGCTTCGTGGCCATATTTAAATCACAACCATCCTATTCAAATCTTTTCCACACGCAACACGTTGGCCTTTTTTATGACTACTATTGGCGCAGCCCATTGAGAGTAAGTAACTGGTGAAATCACATTGAGATTTTGCAGGCGCTGCAGATCTGCTTGTACCAAATGTTGAATTGCGTAAGCGACAGGTCGCTTTGGACGGAAAACAGGTTGGCAATTAGGTTTGACAATCAAATGCGCTTTTAATTTATTGCAAAGATCCATTGTGTCGTCAAAAAGTTCTGAAAAAATTTCTTGCGGGAGTAAACTGCTTTTAGACCCATCTATTGAAATATTACTTGCCTGTTTTGTTGATGAAATTTGATTGCAGACGTCATTGAGCGACATGTCATATAATTGGAAAGCAGAAACCCAATCTAATCCGAATATGTTTAAATCAAATGTCGTCACAAAGCACGTTAGCATTTTTGCTGTGCCTTTGAATTCTACGTCACAAGTAACTTGTGCAAATAGTGGCAAATTCTCAGTAGCACTTCTTGCAGAATGTGTGACCTCTGTTGCAATTGCGATTTTTGTGAATAAGCTATTCGTTCGTAGTTGTTGTTTGACTTTTAATTTGCCTTTGCCGAAACCGCTGTTGTTGTTCTTGCTGTTTCTGCTGCTGCTTGGCTTAGCGACAAAATTTTGTTTCTCCTTGCAAAAACCTTCTTTATGGCCTGTCGTGTAGCACTCTTCGCACTTATGATTTTTATATGGGCAATTTCTTACATAGTGCAAATTGCCACAAAACCAACAAGGTGTTTTTGGTTTCTTGTTTTTGTACTCCGTTGCATGAAGACGGTCCATCAGGGAGTCGTGTATTTTATTTTATACAAGCTTTGTGTCATATTTCAAATTAATTATGTGCTGACATTCTGTGGATAGTTTTTCCAAGTAAATTGTATTAGCTTCAGTGTCCAATTTGGTTAACATTCGAGTTCTAATTTCGAATTCTGCATCCACCTTAAATCCCATTACGAATATTAAACACTTGAACTGAACCAGTGTAAGGTTACTTAATTTGAAGTTTTCACACTGTTTGTTGACCTCCGCCGCTCGTAAAATCAGTTTCTGGCGCTTTTGTTACCGGGCACGTTTCGGCCTGCGGAAATGGTGATTTTTAAATTAAAAAAATTGTATTAATTAGATCTTAATTTGCCCTTTCGATCTACGTCAATTAATTAATTTGCCCCTTATTTGTTCTCTGTGGAAAAATCGAAATATAATTTTCATATTGTCTATTATTCAAACAATGATATCTCTTTAACCAACGTTTATTTCTTACTCTAAAAAGTGTAGAAAAATTGCCCTTAAGCTAATTTAATTTGCCCGTGTCAATTATTATGAATAAACAGTAATTATTATTAAAAAAAGTAGAAAGCCGTAAATGAGATTTCTGAGCATATAATTTGCGCATTGCACATGCGCGGTCGAATTGAGGTAGTACTTACAACAAAAGCGCGCAGTGTGCACGCAGGACATTTGCTCCAAAAACATAAATTTATTTCCAATTTCAACGTAAGTAGAGCAAAAATTGTTTTTATTATTATAGATGCATTACGATTACAGTGTCAAGTTAAAAATTAATCGACAATGAAAATTATAAAATTTTTTTTTTTATGTCAAATTTAACCTCACTCAAAAATTGAAATTTCGAAAAAACCCTCTCGGCGTTACCTGGGGAAAATTATTATCTAACGAATGAAATTTATAATAATAATAATAATAATAATAATAATAATAATAATAATAATAATATAATAATAATAATAATAATAATAATAATAATAATAATAATAATAATAATAATAATAATAATAATAATAATAATAATAATAATAATAATAATAATAATAATAATAATAATAATAATAATAATAATAATAATAATAATTTTTTTTTTTTTTTTTTTTTTTTTTCGTGGGGAAGGTTGTGGGAAATGTACTGCAATATCTATGCAATTCACTATCCTTAAGCTACCGTCATAGCTTCAGAGTGTGTCACTTCACTAAAACCCACACCTTTGACCTCCAGGCCTCCTACCCTGGGACTGCGTTAGCATTGCTTCGGGGTAGGTCCCTTGATTTGTCCTCAAATCATATACCTGCGTCCAGGTCCCACTTCTTTTTTCTGAGAACGTCCTCAGTAAAACTTGCAACTGCATTCCAGTTTTCTTCGCTCTGCAGCATCCTTTCGATCACGTTGTCAGCGGAGCACTGGCCGACTGATTCCTGTAAGGATGTGCGTTCGTTGTCCCATCGATTGCAGTTGAAGAAGGTGTGCTCTGCGTCATCTTCATCAGCGTCTCCATATATACAGAAAGGGTGCTCTGTTTTGCCCATACGGTGTAGATACTTCTGGAAGTATCCATGGCCCGATAAAAACTGAGTGAGGTAATAATTTACTTCGCCAAAGTCTCTCTCAAACCATCTTCTTATGCAAGGGATCAGTCTTTTTGTCCACCTGCCGCTGACTTCTGAGTGATACCTGTCCTGCCACTTAGAGAGGGTTTCCTGCCTTGCGTCTGCAAAACTTATTATCAGGTTTCCCTCCTTTTTTGCCTCCCAGACCATTTTCCGTTCGCTGGCTAGTAGGTCAATGGGGATAACCCCACTTATTACTAGCACAGCCGCTTCGGAGACTGTGCGGTACGCACATGCAACTCTGAGCGCAGCAGTTCGTTGCACTGACAGTAGCGTCCTTTGCCGACATTTCG